>OX419762.1:30397351-31597351 GCA_948567375.1 Lunularia cruciata | reverse complement strand
AAAATTTGACCATCAAAAAGTAGTCTCTGAGAAACTACTAAAATAACTCTAACTACTATCACTGGAACTCTAGTGTCCGAGCAATCTAGATGCGACACTACAAATGGTGTGACAATTATCATGCGTATATACATCACTACACAACTGTGGAGCCCACATTTTTTGTTTTTTTTCAAAATAGAGAAGGAGAAGTGTATAGAGAAGTTGGATTGCGCTTGTATGGCCGACAAAGGCAAAGAAAAGAGTCTTTGGTATAAAAACTGAAGTAAAGTGACTTTGGGTCATAAGACAAAGTACTCAGAAATGCCCTGTCAACATACAACCCAAAGTAAGGATTCTTTGTATCGGGGGGAGCTCAACCCGAGGCAAAGACAATCTAACAACCTTTCGTTGGGGCTAGAAATTCAGGAAGGGACCGTTCAAAACCGGCGGCCCATACGCGTGAAGTATGATTGACAGTGACCGGCGCATGCAAGAGGTGTGACTTCTTGGTACAAACTTGAATTGAAGAGAGACAAAGAAAGTGCAACTCTATAAAAATCGGGCGGTGTTCTTCCATAAGCTATTTGCAGGAGAACTGATTAACTGGGCGAGGTGCTTTCATAGAAGGACGAGACAAATGGTGTGGAATTTGTAGGATAAGTTGCCTCCACACTACATTGTGCTGTTTGCAGTACATTTTTACCTCGGGTTGAATTTGCTCAACTTGGCGGAGCAAAATCAAATGGTGTCTCACTTCCATCCCAATTTGAGAAGAGAATTCGACGTGGAGGAACAACAGTACATTCTTCAAATCCGGATCACAAAGGAGTACTACGCAAAGATGGGGAAGAGCGTAGAGATAGAAGTAAGTACTCCGAAGTGCAAGAAGCGGAGTTGGCAAGGAGAAGCCAAAGACAAGACAAGACCTTGGAAGACCAGGAGAGGAAACCCGAGGAGAGGCATGGTGGTGATTGCGTCAAAAGACAAAGACTCAAAAGGCAAAGCCGAGTGCAAGTCCAAAGACTCGGAATGCAAGGAAGAACCAGAGCTAATGCTGCAAAGTGGAGACACGAGTAGCGACAATGATGAAGGTGGAGAAATGTCGTCGGTACCAGCAATTGCAGAGGAAGAAGAAGAAGAAGTTTGGGTGGAGCTCAAGCTAAAACATAACAAGAAGTTGGAGGATGAGATACTAGAGCCTGAGGAGAAGAAGTTTGCAATCCAGAGGGGAGTTCATTCAAGACGCAAGGCAAAGTGTGAAGCGGGTCCGAGTAAGGTGAGGGAAGAAGTGAATGCTAGCTCGGGAAGTGAGGCGTCGATTCCGATAGGAAGACTGCATAGACAAAGGCGAGTATCGGGAGAACAAGAAGTAAGAAGGGAGATTGCTACGCATGAGGAAGTAGTTGCAAACAATGGAGTGGAGTACCTGCGGGAGATCATGCGTCCATTGTTGGTGAAATTAGAGCACAAGAAGAAGGAGATGCAGTCTACTTGTCCAGAAGTGAAGATTGTCTTGTAGGTGTTATCAAGATTAGAAGACGAGAACTCTCAGTTGAAGAAGATTATAACCTGAGGTGAGGAGGAAAGGGAAGTACTGCGAGGAGAGGCAGTAGTGAAGAATCAAGTAATTGAAGACTTGAAGAGAGAGGTGATGTATCGATAGGATCTTGTTAAGAAGAGTGACATAGTGAGGGAAAGACAAGTAGCAGAGTATGAAATCTTCAAGCAACAGTTTGCTGATTCAAGATTAGAACTTCATTTGACAACCTGGAAAATGTCACTTTTGCGGTAATCGGGTAGGTAAAGTTTGTTCCCGCAAAGATACAAGTCAAAAATATCCAAATACAAAGCAAAGTAACAATTTCAGTTCTTCTTGGTTGCACCTTTAATCTCTCAGGTAGAAACCACACCCAGAAGAGAGTAACAAGCACTAATTTGCAGTCTTGTCACAAATTAACACTCCATAATCACAACTCCATCAAATCTTTCCAAACAATCTTGATTGTGATGATTCAGGCTCTCCCAAAAACGGCACTTCATTGCAAAACAACTTTGCCTCAGAATTGTGTTCCACCCCTCCACTGAAGGCACAACTTCCTTGATCAAAATTGCTTCACATCAACTTCGCATTGCACTCACAAATGCAGAATACTACCAACACTACAATTCCTCTCAAATCTGTCCAGGCATTGCTTTGATTGCACTTCACTCAGTCATAATCAACCTCCCAGGAGGTTGATTACAACACGAGTGTCTTTGCGTCACTCAACGATTTAGACCGGGCAAGAAGGAGAAGTTGAGAGACTACTCTGAGCGGTTCATGGCACTATTGAACCGAGTTCCCAAGCAATCGGGGATGGTGGGTTACTCCAATGCCCAAGCCATTACTTGGTTCCTTGGGGGACTTTCACCAGAGATACAAATCTTTGCAAGGAAGAGGAATGTAACTTTCCTTAACAAAGTACTCAAACATGTCACTCGTTACGAGGTGGCTCACTCTCACTCTGCCGGTAACTAGAGGAATCAGGAGAAGAAAGGCAAGAAGCCCAGAACAAGAGCTTCTTTGGATGAGTCCTCCACGTCTTCGAGCTCTTCATCGGAATCCGAAGAAGAATCAAAGCCAAAATGAGTCAGAATACGTGGGGGTAAGAAACTAGTGACTCCTTTAGCAAAGAGTGTACATAAGGCGGATACCAAGTTGGATGCCCTCATCAAGGAGTTTTTGGATTTCAAGATCTAGATGATTGGGGCTAAGGACAGAAGGAAGGCTCCAGCATTTGGGAGATCAAATGTATGGTGCACCGCATGTGGCAAATCAGGCCATGCAAACACAGAATGCAATACTTGTAATACATTCCTGGTGCAGCAAATTGATTGGGTTTTGGGATGGAACCAAGATGAGGATGAAGATGTTGTGTACCAAACACAAGACGTACAGCCTCAAGCTAGCACATCATACCAAGGTCTGAGGTTTGGACCAAGGGAGTATAACCCCAATGCTCCTCCACAAAGACCACCAATGAGCAACCAGAATTGCCCTCAGAATGTGGCACCCGGAGCCTATTATAAGTGTGGCTTGATGGGACATTGGTCTCCAAACTGTCCGGAGCCAAGAACTCAAATCGGGTATGTTCTCCTATGCATAAATTGTAAAGGATCAGGGCATACGGGCAACCAGTGTCCTCACCCACCAAACCTAAAGCCGCCTGTAAAGTATGTACAGACCCCCGCTGAGCTTGCAACAATTCAGCCAAAGGGGGATACTAATGTAAATTGTATCACTCTTGAGGAATAAAGACCTCAAGAAGGGAGTCTGGCCTTGGAAGGAGAATGGCCGGACCTTGAAATTTTGAAAGTTGAGACACGCTCAAGCAAGAAGAAGCGTGATCCCAAAGAATTGAGTACGACCTTGTTGTCTTCCAGAAAGGCAAAGAGACTACGCCCAAAGGCAATTCTTTCTGCCAAGGAGGAAAAGATCCTCGCAAAAGCCAAAGCTAAAGCCTTGCAGAAAGAACTAAAGGATGCCCTACTCAAGACTCAAGAACTGAGTTTGGAAGAGGAGACAAAGACGAATTCTCCAGTTTTTCCGGCGGACATCCGATCCGACGTAAAGGGTTTGATCCAAGCCGAGGTAGGCCAACCCAAGGAACCTCGGGTGAAGGCCATTAGCAAGCCCATTACCATTTTGAAGCGTCCCAAAGTCAAGAAGGAACATGGAGAGACTTTGGACCCGAAGTCGAAGGTGAAGATGGTCAAATTGGGAGGAGTTCCCCAATATGATATTGTAGTAGATCTGGCAGCCACAAATGCCAACGTTACATTCAAGCAATTGTGGGAAGATAACAAGCTATACAAGAGGTAGCTGAATTCGGCACTCAAGAAGGTGAGGTCAATGTCAAAGAAGGACATGCCTGCTATTTATTGTATTGAACAAGAAGATTTGGGATCTCCCGAGGTAGACGTGGAGATTGCAGGGTGCATGATCATATTGATACCCATTGATTCGAGGTCCGGTGTGAATGTCATGACCAAAGATACTGCAAATCGACTTGGGTATCACACGTTTGAACCAACATCCCGAGTGTTGAAGTTTGCATATCAAACCAGGAGACGGCCTTTGGGCATGCTGTCAAATATAACCATGATCATTGGAGGAGTTCCCTTCAAATTGAACTACATCATGTTGCAACTAGTGACAAAGACTGGTTACTCTCTATTGATTGGAAGACCCTAGTTGTACAGTGCCCAAGTTGTGGTGGATTGGCATCAGCAAAAGTTAAGATTCAAGGACATTTCGTCCAAAGATCAAAAGTTGGTGACTGTGAGTTAAACAAAGGTTCCACACCTCGGGGAAACAAGTTCGTCGGAGGAGGAGGATGAATCTGAAGACTCATCGTCTTTGTCCTCAGACGAATCCGAAGACCAAGTCCAAGTTAACTATCTGGAATGCTACGAGGTAGATGTCAAAGACAAAGATCTATATGACCTCGCCTCCGGTGAACTTGACTTGGAGGAAGAGGGTTTGATAGCAGCTTGCCTCGGGTTAAGCCGAGTAAGCCACGTTGAAGGAGTTATCAACCCCGATGACTATAAAGATGTTTTATTGACTGAAGGAAAAATTTTGAAAATCTTGATGACAGTCACTTCGGAGGAGTTGGCACGATACACAGCCCTGTTCATAGAATTCCAGGATGTATTTGCCTGGTCTATTGATCAAATGCCAGGTATTCCACGAGAATTAGGAGAACACCGGATTGATCAGGTTGAAGGTGCAGTTCCGGTTTGGCAGCGACAATACCGCCTGAACCCAAAGTACTTGCTTTTGGTGAAAGATGAAATCGATAAGTACTTAGGGGCCGGAATCATCTTCCTCGTCTTAAGCAGTGAATGGGTTTCCCCCATTGTCATTGTCCCGAAGAGGAAAACAGGGAAGATCTAAGTGTGCCAAGACTTCCGGAAGTTGAACGCAGTCACAAGGAAAGATCATCATCCCTTGCCTTTTACCGATACAATTTTAGATCAAGTAGCATGTCATCCTTGTTATAGCTTTCTTGATGGATTTTCAAGGTACAATCAAGTATCCATTCAAAAAGAGGACAAGGATGAAACCACGTTCACGACCAATTGGGGCACTTTTCCTTACAATCAAATGCCCTTTGGGTTGTGTAATGCTTCCGCTACTTTCCAGCGGATGATGAATTCAATCTTCAAAGATTTCTTGCGCAAATTTGTGGAAGTTTTCATTGATGATTTTTGTGTGTTTGGGCAAAGAGATGTACATTTAGATTACCTTCGCCAAACTTTTGAAAGGTGTCATTTTGCCGGCTTGTCATTACACCTGGAGAAATGCTTCTTTGCAATGAAGGAGTGAATTCTTCTGGGGCATCCGGTATCAAGCCGAGGTATTGAAGTCAATGTTGAGAAGGTTAAGATAACCATAGCTTTGGAATCCCCAAAGAACATCCGGGAGCTGAGAGCCTTCTTGGGACATGTCGGATACTACAGACGCTTTGTGTCAAATTATGCAGTGCTTGCTGCACCACTTACAAAGCTTCTGAAGAAATCTGAAGACTATTTGTGGGAAGCAAATCAAGAAGAAACTTTCCAGGTGTTGAAGAAGAAGCTGGTTGAAGCACCAGTTATGAGGGCCCCAAATTGGGACGTCCCTTTTCATGTATATGTGGACACTTTGTCCATGGCCATCGGAGTCATCTTAAGTCAAAAGGACAAAAAGAAGGACTACCCGGTGTATTATGCCAGCCAACAATTTTCAGTTTCTGAGAAGAGCTATTTGATGACTGAAAGAGAAGCACTCGGAATGGTGTATGCCTGAAAGAAATTTCACCATTATCTGTTGGGGTACGAGTTTGTCTTCTATGTTGACCATTACGCATTGCAACATTTGGTCAAGAAGGCAGATTTATCTAGGCAAATTGCAAGATGGATCTTGTTGTTACAAGAATTCATGTATATTGTACAAGTAAGGAAGGGAGCTTTGCATTTGAATGTGGACTTCCTGTCCAGGTTAGAAACTCAAGACCAAGAGTGGGAAATTGATGATCAGTTCCCTGACGAAGAGTTGTATCACTTATCAGCAATGTGAAGTACAAGGTATGTAGCTGAATATCATTATCTGCATACTCTCCATTGTCCTGAAGGGATGGATCCGGAGCAGAGGGCAGTCTTTCTCAGGAAAATGGGACCATACCAGCTCAAACACAGCATTTTATTTAAGATGGGTGAAGACGAAGTACTTTGGCAATGCTTGGGGTCATACGAAGTAGGAGGAGTGATTGAATCTTTACACTCCAAAGCATCGGGAGGACACTATGCTCTGAAGAATACTGTAAAGAAAATTCTTTTGGCAGGGTATTGGTGGCCTACAATGTACAAAGACGTGCACACTCATATCTGAAGCTGTGATGCTTGTCAAAGAATGGGGAAGCCGTTGGCTACTTCTCAATGGCCTTTGAGACCAATTTTACCTTTGGCTCCATTTGAGAAATGGGGGATTGATTTTGTGTGTCCCATTCAACCAATGATCCGAGTCACAAGAAAGTGATACATTTTGGTTTGCACTGACTATGCTACCAAGATGGTTGAAGTTGAAGCAACTCATAGAGATGATGCTAAAACTATGGCAGAATTTTTCTTTTGAAACATCATCTCCTGATATGGGTGTCCTGTAGAATTGGTCAATGACCAAGGAACACATTTTTTGAACTCTGTAATAGAGGCGTTAACCAAGTACTTTCAGATTAAACATCAGAAGACGACTCCTTATAACCCAAAAGCAAATGGCTTAACAAAAAAGGCAAATGGGTTACTTTGCAAAATTTTGAATAAGGTGACTATCAATTATGCCTATAACTAGGATACAAAATTACCAGCCGCGTTGTGAGCATATCAAACGACAGAAAAGATTACAACCAAAAAAACTCCATACTTCTTGACATATGGCTTGCATCCCATACTGCCGGTTGAATTTGAAGTACAGACATATCGGGTTCTTTGCGAAGAACAAATGTCGGAAGAAGAAAGTCAGGATCTTTGGATTCATCAACTGATGTGGTTAGAAGAGAAAAGAGACAATGCGATGCAAACCACAAAAAAAGTACAAGCATAGAGGAAAGTCAGGCACGATAAGAGAATCAAGCCTCTAGTTGTATGTGAAGGGGATTTGGTTTTGTTATATGACAATCGCCAAATATTTTTTCCAGGCAAGTTGCATTTGAGATGGATGGGTCCCTATCGAGTTCTTCATCTTTACAAAAATGGGTCCATGCAGCTTGTAGACTTGGAAGGTAATCCTTTTGCCACTTGAGTAAACGGGTGGAGAGTTCGGAGATATTGGACCATAGACTTGGAAGTTTCTAAGACACCCAAGGTCTATGTTTGTGGGGACACTCACATTTGAGGGAGGGGGTATGTGGTGCCCACATTTTTTGTTTTTTCAAAATAAAGAAGAAGAAGTGTATAGAGAAGTCAGATTGCGTCTGTCTGGCTAAAGAAGGTGAAGAAAAGAGTCTTCGAGATGAAACCCAAAGTAAAGTGACTTTGGGTCATAAGGCAAAGTACTCAGAAATGCCTTGTCAGCACACAACCCAAAGTAAGGAGTCTTTGTATTGGGGGGAGCTCAACCCAAGGCAAAGTCAGTCTAACAACCTTTTGTCGGGGCAAGAAATTCAAGAAGGGACCGTTCAAAAACCGGCAGCCCATACGTGCAAAGTTTGATTGATAGTGACAAGTGCATGCAGGAGGTGTGATTTCTTGGTAGAAATTCAAAGTGAAGAAAGACGAAGAAAGTGCAACTCTATAAAAATCAAACTCGCAACAAAGTAATGTCGAGTAATTTTCCTTCGCCGTTGAGAAGTCGTCTTGCAAGTGATCGTGGGAAGGGAAATAGAGTTGCAAACGCATTAGTGTGTAAGGGAGAAGTCGCAAGAGTGAAATTGAGAGACATTGAGAAGGCAGGAGAGATGGGAGGAGGAAAGAAGAACTCCAAATTTGTAGTGAGAAATCATGCGATTCGGAGGTTAGATGTGATTGCTAGGATCAAAGTCTTGAACCGACTTTGGATCACTTTCTTGGCATGGAACTGGAACATGAGTTTTCTAGGTTTCATGACAGAAATCATCAAGAGCAAGTGTCTCGATGGACCCAAGGAAGAAGGGAAGAGAGGAAATCTGGCTCGCTGGACAGAGTCGGATTGGAGACTAGTACTCGGGAAGGAAGCAGGCTTGGAGCAGGGAGCCACGTTCTTGGGGAAGGGAGAGATAGCTCAAGAAACCCAAGAGGTGAGAGATGCATTCTCGTCAAAGCAGACAAAGAATGGGTACAAAGTAGAGAGTTACAAAGACCCTATCAAGAGAGGAATTGTGAGTGCTTTGATTGCAATCCTGAAGCCGGAAAGAACAACGTATGTGATGAAACACCAAGCGGTGTTCTTTCACAAGTTGTTTGCAGGAGAACCGATCAATTAGGCGAGGTTTTTCCATGGGAGAACACGACAAATGGTGTGGAATCTGCGGGATAAATTGCCTCCACACTACATCGTGCCGTTTGCAGCTCATTTCTACCTCAAGCTGAATTTGCTGAACTTGGCGGAGCAAACTTGGATGGTGTCGCATTTCCATCCCGATTTGAGAAAGGAGGTCAATGAAGAGGAGCAGCAGTACATTTTGCAAATCAAAAGCACCGATGAGTACTACAAGAAGACAGGGAAGAATGTGGAGATCAAAGTGAGTACTCTGAACTCGAAGAAGAGAAGTCGGCAGGGCAAAGCTGAAGACATGAAGAAACCTTAGAAGACCAAGAGAGGAAACCCGAGGCGAGGTATGGTGGTGATCAAGTTGGAAGATGAAGACTCGGAAGGTGACGCCGAGCTCAAGACCAAAGACTTAGAACACAAGGAGGAGCCCGAGCTAACACTACAGAGTGGAGATATGCATAGCAACAGTGATGAAGGTGGAGAAATGACATTAGCACCAGCTATTGCAGAAGAAGAAGAAGAAGAAGTTCAGGCAAAGATCAAGGCCAAGGACAACACGAAGTTGGAAGACAAAGTACCTGAGGCAAAAGAGAATATCGCAGTTCAGAGGGGAGTCCGCTCGAGACAGAAGGCAAAGTACAATATAGGTCCGAGTAATGTGCAAGAAGAAGTGAATGCAAGCTCGGGAAGCAAAGCGTCCGTTCCGATACAAAGAATGCAGAGAAGAAGATGAGTATCGGATGAACACAAAGTACAAAGAGAAGTGGCCATGCAAGAAGAAGTAACTCCAAGCAATGGAGTCGAGAACCTGCGGGATGTGGTATGTCCTCTGTTGGTAAAGCTGGAGTACATGAGGAAGGAGATGCAGTCAACTTGTCCAGAGGTAAAGACTGTCTTGCAGGTGTTGTCTAGATTAGAAGAAGAGAACTCGGAGTTGAAGAAGAGTATAACCCAAGGTGAGGAAGAGAGGGAAGTACTGCGAGCGGAGGCAGTAGTGAGGACTCAGGTAATTGAAGACCTGAAGAGAGAAGTGAGATATCAAGAGGATCTTGTTAAGAAGAGTGACATAGCAAGGGAGAGACAAGTAGCTGAATACGAGATCTTGAAGCAATAGTTTGTTGATTCAAGAGTAGAAGTTATCCATGCTATGGCAAGAGTCGTAGCGAAGGATCAAGAGCTCGATAGGGTGATGGAGAGTGTTGAGGAGAAGAAGCAACTCTGGCAAAAAGAGTTGGCAGCACGGTATAGGGAAGAAGAGAGATTACAAGAGTTACTTCGTAATCAGGAGGAGAAGGTTGTACAGAAGGAGAAGGAGAAGGAGACGGAGACGGTGAAAGCCAAGTTTGAAGCGGAATTGGCAATGTACAGGGAGGACTGGCTCACAGATCGAGAGCAAGAGAGGAAGATGAGATTGGATCTGTTGAAGGAGATAGTCCTCAGGATGAATGCAATGTTGAGTACAGAGGCCAACGTTTGGATTGAAAAGACGAGGCTACACGAGTTGAAATTGTTGGTGTAGGAGACGAGGCGAAGACATGCAAAAGATACAGATTTGAATGCATTGTTCATAAGTCTCCAGACTCGTGTAGACAGGAAGATCTTAGAAGTAGAAGATAATATTGCAATTAGATTAGACTTAGTGAAAATAGAGATAGAAAAACTTTGGAAAGACGTTAGAGCCAAATCCGAAGTAGATAACATAGGAGTGCAGATGTCTTTGGAGTTAGAGATGGAGACATTGGAGAAGAGTGGGTCGAGAGATGAAGAGTTAGATAGATTACCCACTAGTGCAATTTCAGATCAAGAAAGAGAATTGTTGGATCTGGTAGAAGAGGTAGAAGATATGAAACCCAAGGAAAGAGTAGTAGGAATTAAAATTACTTTGGGTCCGGGTTTGAAAGCCAATGATAAAGTAGACATCAGATTGGATTAGTAATAGTTTTGAGATTTGAAGAGATGCATTGTCATTTTGGATCTGCAGGTTAGAAGAGTTGTTGTAGAACGGTATAGTTGTTAGAACTGTCGATTTGTTTACTACTTAAGAGTGGCATTCGCAGTCAAATGTTGTTTAGTGCTCATAATTTTTGAGAATAGATAAAGCAAAGTGTTGTGAAGCAGTGCTGGTCGCTTGAGCTTGATTCCGAGTATCAACGTTGTACTTGTGTTTGTGAGTGTGTGAAGAAATTCAAAGTACAAGTTAGTGTGCTTGTTGGATGTTGGATTCCACAGCCTTGATCTTCATTCTGTGTGTTTGATCTTGAGTGAAGTGCAATCGAAGCAATGCCTTGACAGATCTGAGAGGAATTGTAGTGTTGGTCGTATTCTGCATTTGTGAGTGCAGTGCAAAGTTGATGTGAAGCAATTTCAATCAAGGAAGTTGTGCCTTCAGTGGAGGGGTGGAACACAATTCTGAGGCAAACTCGTTTTGTAGTGAAGTGTCATTTTTGGGAGAGCCTGAATCATCACAATCAAGATTGTTTGGAAAGATTTGATGGAGTTGTGATTATGGAGTGTTAATTTGTGACAAGACTGCAAATCAGTGCTTGTTACTCTCTTCTAGGTGTGGTTTCTACCTGAGAGATTAAAGACGCAACCAAGAAGAACTGCAATTGTTACTATGGTTTGTATTTGGAAATTTTTGACTCGTATCTCTGCAGGAATGAACTTTACTTACCTGATTACTACAAAAGTGATATTTGCCGAGTTGTCAAATGATTTTTGGTGCCGCTGCCGGGGATACAAATCTCAGAAGTGGAAGAATACAAAGCCAAATTCAAAACTGGGTATCAACACAATATGAATGTCTGCATCAAGAGAACAACGGGAAGAGAGAGCTTGAAGACACTACAGCATGAAGAAGACAAACGTCTGAATGTCCCATCCACTATGGATGAAACTAAACGAGAGGTGTTGGACTTTCAACTCCTTCACAAAGTGTAAGAAGCCCTGCAAGAACTTGACCACAAGAAATGCAAAGGCGGTTGGCAAGGCTACTTCGCATCTCCCTCTTCGTCCAAGAAGAAGAAAGAATCGAGTGGCCAAACATATGCATTGCAACCCAATACACCAACTTCCCCTAGAGTTGTAAAGGAAGTTGTGTCCTTGAAGAACTTTGTTCAAGAAAAGACAGCACAAACACTTACGGAAGACGAGTGTCAACATCTTCTACAAACAATTCCTTGGTTGTCCCGAAGGAATTTGGAAGAACCAATCAAAGGTGTTGATCTTGAATCTTCCACTCGGGTTGAAGTCGACACCCTCATAGCAAAAATTGTCAAAGAAGACCCCACCTTGAATTTGACAAATTGGAACCCCTGGGCTGACAACACGGCGTCGATACCAGCCAATCCTTCAGTTCTGTCAAGTTCAACACTACCTCAGCCGATCCCAGTGCATTGAGCGATGACTTTGTTGCCTATCACCCGACATGCCTATCAAAAGTACAAGATGACAGAACAAGACAAAGACCCCGATGAGTTCATTGAAGAATTCAAACTCATCTCCTTTGCTAACAAGGAGCATGACTTGGCGGATCGCCTCGGAATTTTCCCAAGTTTGCTCCGAAAGAAAGCTCGGAGTTGGTACACCCATGTGACCCAGAAGGGGTTTGTACCAGCAGACTAGGCAGACTTGAGAAACAACTTGAGACTCTATATACTTCTTCCTCTTTATTATGAAAAAAAAAAAATGTGGGCACCACGCTTATCCATCCTATGGCAAGAGTAGCAGCGAAGGAACAAGAGCTCGATAGAGTGATAGAGAGCGTAGAAGAGAAGAAGCAATGCTAGCAAAGGGAGTTGGTAGTACAATATAGGGAAGAAGAGAGATTACAAGAGTTACTTCGTAATCAAGAGGAGAAGATTGAGTAGAAGGAGAAGGAGAAAGAAATGGTGAAAGCCAAGTTCAAAGCAGAATTGGCAATGTACAGAGAGGATTGGCTTGCAGATTGGGAGCGTCAAAGGAAGATAAGATTGGAGCCATTAAAGGAGATTGTCCTCAGAATGAACGTGATGTTAAGTACAGAGGCCAGCATTTAGATTGAAGAGATGAGCCTGCACGAGTTGAAGTTGTTGGTGCAGGAGACAAGGAGGAGACAGGCAAAGGACACAAATTTGAATGCTTTGTTAATAAGTCTTAGGACTTGTGTAGATAGGAAAATAGTGGAGGTAGAAGATAATATCACGATTAGATTAGACTTAGTGAAGTGGGATATAGATAGACTTTGGAAGGATGTAAGAGCAAAACCCAAAGTAGATGAAGTAGGACTATAGATGTCTTCGGAGTTACCAGTGGGGACATTAGAGAAGAGTGGGTCAGGAGATAAGGAGTTAGATAGATTACCCACTAGTGCAATTTCAGATCAGGAAAGAGAATTGTTGGATCTGGTAGAAGAAGTAGAAGATGTGAAACTCAAGGACAGAGTAGTAGGAAGTAAAGTTACTTCGGGTTTGGATTGGAAAGCTGAGGAAGAAGTAGACATCGGATCAGATTAGTAACCGATTTGAGATTTGAATAGGCAAATATGAAGAGGTGCATTGTCATTTTGGATCTGCAAGTTTGTAGAGTTGTTAGGAAGAGGTACATTAGGAAGATAATTGTCGATTTCTTCACTATTTAAGAGTGGCATTTGCAGTCAAATGTTGTTCAGTGCTCATAATTCTGAGAATAGATAAAGCAAAGTGTTGTGAAGTTGTGCTCGTCGCTTAAGCTTGATTCCGAGTATCAACTTTGTGATTGTGTTTGTGAGTGTGTGGAGAAATTTGAAGTGCAAGTCAATGTGCTTGTTGGATGTTGGATTCCGCAACCTTGATCTTCATTCAATGTGTTTGATCTTGAGTGAAGTGCAATCAAAGCAATGCCTTGACAGATCTGAGAGGAATTGTAGTGTTGGTAGTATTCTGCATTTGTGAGTGCAGTGTGAGGTTGATTTGAAGCAATTTTGATCAAGGAAGTTGTGCCTTCAGTGGAGGGGTGGAACACAATTATGAGGCAAAGTCGTTTTGTAGTGAAGTGCCGTTTTTGGGAGAGCTTGAATCATCACAATCAAGATTGTTTGGAAAGAATTGATGGAGTTGTGAATATCTATTAAGGAGTGTGAATTTGTGAGAAGAATGCAAATCAATACTTGTTACTCTCTTCTAGGTGTGGTTTTTGCCTAAGAGATTAAAGACGCAACCAAGAAGAACTGCAATTGTGAATTTTGACTTTGTATTTGGACATTTCTGACTCGTATCTCTGCAGGAACAAACTTTACTTACCTGATTACCGCAAAAGTGATATTTGCCGGGTTGTCACATGTTTTTTGGCGCCGCTGCCAGGGATACGAATCTCAAAAGTGGAAGAATACAAAGCCAAATTCAAAATTGGGTATCAATGCAATATGAATGTCTGCATTGAGAGAACAATGGGAAGAGAGAGCTCAAAGACGAGCATTGCAGTGTGAAGAAGACAAACGTCTGAACATCCCATTCACTGTTGATGAAACTGAATGAGAGGCATTGGACTTTCAACTCCTTCACAAAGTGCAAGAAGCCCTTCGAGAACTTGACCACAAGAAATGCAAAGGCGGTTGGCAAGGCTACTTCACATCTCCCTCTTCGTCCAAGAAGAAGAAAGACTCAAGTGGCCACACATATGCATTGCGGTCCAGTACACCGACTTCCCCTAGAGCTGTAAAGGAAGTTGCATCCTTAAAGAACTTTGTTCAAGAAAAGACAGCATGAACACTTATGGAAGAAAAGTATCAACATCTTCTAAGAATGATTCCTCGATTGTCCCGAAGGAATTTTGAAGAACACATCGGACGTGTTGATCCTGAATCTTCCACTCGAGTTGAAGTCGACACCCTCATAGAAGAAATTGTCAAAGAAGACCCCACCTTGAATTTGACAAATTGGAACCCTTGGGCTGACAACACAGCGTCAATACCAGCCAATCCCTCAATTCTGTCAAGTTCAACACTACCTCAACCGATCCTAGTGCGTCAATCGATGACTTCGTTGCCTATCACCCGACACACCTATCAAAAGTATAAGGGGACAGAACAAGACAAAGACCCTAATGAGTTCATCGAAGAATTCAAAGTCATCTCCTTTGCTAATAAGGAGCATGACTTGGCGGATTGACTGAGAATTTTCCCAAGTCTGCTCCAAAAGAAAGCTTGGAGCTGGTACACCCATGTGACTCAGAAGGAGTTCGTATCAGCAGACTGTGCAGACTTGAGAAACAACTTCCTAGAACGATTCCGGGAGGTTGATTACGACACGAGTGTCTTTGCGGCACTCAATGATTTAGACCGAGGCAAGAAGGAGAAGTTGAGAGGCTACTCTAAGCGGTTCATGGCACTCTTGAACCAAGTTTCCAAGCAATCGGGGGTGGTGGGTTACTCCGATGCCCAAGCCATTACCCGGTTCCTCGGGGGACTTTCACCAAAGATCCGAATCTTTGCAAGGGAGAGGAATGTAACTTCCCTTGACAAAGTACTCAAACATGTTGCTTGTTACAAGGCGGCCAACTCTCACTCTGCCGGAAATCAAAGAAATCGGGAGAAGAGAGGCAAGAAACCCAGAAGGAGAGCTTCACGCAGTACATCCTCTTCTTTGGAAGAATCCTCCACATCTTTGAGCTCTTCTTTGGAATCCGAAGAAGAATCAAAGCCAAGATGAGTAAGAAGACGTGGGGGTAAGAAACCAATGACTCCTCCATCAAAGAGTGTAAATAAGGCGGATACCAAGCTGGATGCCCTCATTAAGGAGTTTTTGGATTTCAAGATCCAGATGATTGGGGACAAAGACAGAAGGAAGGCCCCAGCATTTGGCAGATCAAATGTATGGTGCACCGCATGTGGCAAGTCAGGCCATGCAAACACAAAATGCAATACTCATAATGCATTCTTGGTGCAGCAAATTTATTGGGTTTCGGGATGGAGCCAAGACGATGACAAAGAAGTTGTGTACCAAACTCAAGAGGTACAGCCTCAGGATAGAACATTATACCAAGGTCTGAGGTTTGGACCAAGGGAGTATAGCCCCAATGCTCCTCCACAAAGACCACCAATGAGCAACCAGAATCATCCTTAGAATGTTGCACCCGGAGCCTGTTACAATTGTGGCTTGATGGGACATTGGTCTCCAAACTGTCCGGAGCCAAGAAGGCAAATCAAGTATGTTCCCCTGTGTGCAAATTGTAAAGGATCGGGGCATATGGGCAGCCAATGTCCTCGCCCACCAAACCCAAAGCCGCCTATAAAATATGTACAGACCCCCGTTGAGCATGTAGCAATTCAGGCAAAGGGGGATACAAATGTAAATTGTATCACGCTTGAGGAGGAGAGACCTCAGGAAGGGAGTCCGGCCTCAAAAGGGGAATGGCTGGACCTTGAAATTTTGAAGGTTGAGACACGTGCCATTAAGAAGAAGCGTGATCCCGAAGAACTGAGTACGACCTCGTTGTCTTTCCGAAAGGTGAAGAGACTACGCTCAAAGGCAATTCTTTCTGCCAAGGAGGAAAAGATCCTCTCAAAAGCCAAAGCTAAAGCCTTGCAAAAAGAGCTAAAGGAGGCACTACTCAGAACTTGGGAAATGAGTTTGGAAGAGGAGACAAAGACGAAGTCTCTAGTTTTTTCGGCGGACATCCGATCCGAAGTAAAGGGTTTGATTCAAGCCAAGGTGGGCCAACTCAAGGAACCTGGGTTAAGGCCACTAGCAATCCCGTCACCATTTTGAAGCGTCCCAAAGTGAAGATGGAACATAGAGAGACTTCAAACCCGAAGCCGAAGGCAAAGACGGTCAAATTAGGAGGAGTACCCCAATACAATATTGTAGCGGATCTGGCAGCCACAAATGCCAACGTTACATTTAAGCAATTGTGGGAAGATAACAAGCTGTACAAGAAGCAGCTGAATTCGGCACTCAAGAAGGTGAGGTCAATGTCAAAGCAGGACCTGCACGCTATCTATCGTATTGAACAAGAAGATTTGGGATCTCCCGAGGTGGACATGGAGATTACAAGGTGCATGATCACATTGATACCCATTGATTTGGGGTCCGGTGTGAATGTCATGACCAAAGATACTGCAAATTGACTTGGGTATCATACGTTTGAGCCAACACCTTGAGTTTTGAAATTTACAAACCAAACCAGGAGACGGCCTTTGGGCATGCTGTCAAATATAACCATGATCATTGGAGGGGTGCCTTTCAAGCTGAATTACATTGTGTTGTGACCAGTGACAAAGATTGGTTACCCTCTGTTGATTAGAAGACCTTGGTTGTACAGTGCCCAAGTTGTGGTGGATTGGCATCAGCAGAAGTTAAGATTCAAGGACATTTCATCCGAAGATCAGAAGCTGGTGACTATGAGTTGGACGAAAGTTCCCCACCTCGTGGAAACAAGTTTGTCGGAAGAGGAGGACAAATCCAAAGACTCATTGTCTTCGTCCTCAGACAAATCCAAAGACGAAGTCCAAGTTAACTATTTGGAATGCTATGAGGTGGATGTTGAAGATGAAGATCCATATGACCTCGCCTCGGGTGAACCTAACTTGGAGGAAGGGGCTTTGATGCCAGCTTGCCTCGGGTTAAGCCGAGTAAGTCATGTTGAAGGAGTCATCAACCCCGATGACTGTCGAGATGTTTTATTGATTGAAGGAAAAAATTTAAAAATTTTGAAGACAGTTACTTCGGAGGAGTTGGCAGGTTACACTGCCTTGTTCATAAAATTCCATGATGTATTTGCCTGGTCTATTAATCAAATGCCGGGTATTCCATGAGAATTTGGAGAACATCGGATTGATCTGGTTGAAGGTGCGGTTCTGGTTTGGCAGAGACAATACCGCCTAAACCCAAAGTACTCGCTTTTGGTGAAAGATGAAATTGACAAGTACTTAGGGGCTAGAATCATCTTTCCTATCTTAAGCAATGAATGGATTTCCCACATTTTCATTGTCCCGAAGAAGAAAACACGGAAGATCCGCGTGTGCCAAGACTTCCAGAAGTCACAAAGAAGGATCATCATCCCTTGCCTTTTACCAATACAATTTTAGATCAAGTAGCTGGTCATCCTTGTTATAGCTTTCTTGATGGATTTTCAAGGTACAATCAAGTATCCATTCCAGAAGAGGACAAGGATAAAACCACCTTCACGACTGATTGGGGCACTTTTGCTTACAATCAAATGCCCTTTGGGTTGTGTAATGCTCCCGCTACTTTCCAGCGGATGATGAATTCAATCGTCCCTGGTTATCTTTACAATTGTTCACCACTTCAAAGATTTCTTGCACAAATTTGTGGAAGTCTTCATTGATGATTTTTGCGTGTTTGGGCAAAAAGATGTACATTTAGATTACCTTCACCAAACTTTTGAAAGGTGTCTTTTTGCCAGCTTGTCATTACACCCAGAGAAATGCTTCTTTGCAATGAAGGATGGAATTCTTCTGGGGCATGGGGTGTCAAGCCGAGGTATTGAAGTCAATGTCAAGAAGGTTAAAGTAATCGCAGCTTTGGAATCCTTGAAGAACATACGGGAGCTGAGAGCCTTTTTGGGGCATGTTGGATACTATAGACGCTTTGTGTCAAATTATGCAGTGCTTGTTGCACCACTTACAAAGCTTTTGAAGAAATCCAAAGACTATCTGTGGGAAGCAAATCAAGAAGAAGCTTTCCAGGTGTTGAAGAAGAAGCTGGTTGAAGCACCAATTATGAGGGCCCCAAATTGGGACGTCCCTTTTCATGTATATGTGGACACTTTGTCCATGGCCATCGGAGTTGTCTTAAGTCAGAAGGACAAAAAGAAGAAGGACTACCCGGTGTATAATGCCAGCCAACAACTTTCAATTTCTGAAAAGAACTATTCGACTACTGAAAGAGAAGTACTCAGAATGGTGTATGCTTGAAAGAAATTTTGCCACTATCTGTTGGGATACAAGTTTGTCTTCTATGTTGACCATTACGCATTGCAAAAATTGGTCAAGAAGGCAGATTTGTCCGGGGAAATTGCAAGATGGATCTTGTTGTTACAAGAATTCACATATACTATACAAGTAAGGAAGGGAGCTTCGCATTCGAATGCGGACTTCCTGTCCAAGTTAGAAACTCAAGACCAGGAGTGGGAAATTGACAATTGGTTCCTTGACAAAGAGTTATATCAATTATCAGCAATGCGAAGTACGAGGTATGTAGCAAAATATCATTATCTACATACTCTCCATTGTCCTGAAGTGATGGACCCGGAGCAAAGGGCAGTCTTTCTCAGGAAAATGGGGCCATACCAGCTCAAACACAACATTTTATTCAAGATGGGCAAAGACAAAGTACTTCGGCGATGCTTGGAGTCATACGAAGTAGGAGGAGTGATTGAATCTTACACTCTAAAGCATCGGGAGGACATTATGCTCTGGAGAATACTGCAAAGAAGATTCTTTCTGTAGGGTATTGGTGGCCTACAATGTACAAAGATGTGCACGCTCATATCCAAAGTTGTGATGCTTGTCAAAGAACGGGGAAGCCAATGGCTACTTCTCAATGGCCTTTGAGACCAATTTTGCCTTTGGCCCCATTTGAGAAATGGGAGATTGATTTTGTGGGTCCCATTCAACTAGTGACCCAAGTCACAAGAAAGCGATACATTTTGTTTTGCACTGACTATGCTACCAAGATGGTCAAAGCTGAAGCAACTCGCATAGATGATGTTGAAACTGTGGTGGAATTTTTCTTTTGAAACATCATCTCCCGATATGGGTGCCCTCTGGAATTGGTTAGTGACCAAGGAACACATTTTTTGAACTTTGTAATGGAGGCGTTAACCAAGTACTTTCAGATTAAACATCGGAAGACAACTCCTTATAACCCAGAAGAAAATGGCTTAACGGAAAAGGCAAATGGGTTACTTTGCAAAATTTTGAATAAGGTGACTGTCAATTATGCCTATGATTGGGATACAAAATTACCTGCCATGTTGTGGGCATATCAAATGACAGAAAAGATTACAACCAAAAAACTCCATACTTCTTGACATATGGCTTGCATCCCATACTACCGGTTGAATTTGAAGTACAGATATATCGGATTCTTTGTGAAGAACGACTGTTGGAGGAAGAAAGTCAGGATCTTCGGATTCATCAACTGATGTGGTAAAAATAGAAAAGAGACGATGCAATGCAAACCACAAAGGAAGTACAAGCATAGAGGAAAGTCAGACATGATAAGCATATCAAGCCTATGGCTGTACGAGAAGGAGATTTGGTTTTGTTATATGACAATTGCCAAATATTTTTTCCAGGCAAGTTGCATTTGAGATGGATGGGTCCCTATCGAGTTCTTCTCTTTATGAAAATGGGTCCATGCAGCTTGTAGACCTAGAGGGCAATCCTTTTGCCAATCAAGTAAATGGGTGGAGAGTTCAGAGATATTGGACCAGAGACTCTGAAGTCTCTAAGACATCTGAGGTCTATGTTTGCGGGGACGCTCACATTTGAGGGAGGAGGTATGTGGTGCTCACATTTTATTTTATTTTCAAAATAGAGAAGGAGAAGTGTATAGAGAAGTCGGATTGGTGTCAGTTTTCCGATAGAAGGTGATCAAAACCTAGCAATTGGAGCAAAACTGACATTCCAATTCCATGAAAACTGACACCAATCCGACTGAACAAAACTGATAGTCAATCATGTTCTCTCAGTTTTCCAGGGTTCATGACTGAGATTATCAAGAGCAAGTGTCTCAATGGCCCCAAGGAAGAGGGGAAGAGAGGAAATCCGACTCGTTGGACAGAGTCAGATTGGAGATTAGTGCTCAAGAGAGAAGCAGGCACGGAGCAGGGTGCCACCTTCTTGGGTAAGGGAGAAGTAGCAGAAGAAACTCAAGAAGTGAGAGATGCTTTCTCTTCAAAGAGAACGAAGAATAGGTAAAAGGTTGAGAGTTACAAGGATCCAGTGAAGAGAGGGATCGTGAGTGCTCTCATGACAATCCTGAAGCCAGAGAGAACGACTTATGTGATGAAACACCAAGCGGTGTTCTTCCATAAGTTGTTTGCAAGAGAACCAATTAATTGGGCGAGGTGCTTCCATGGAAGGACGAGACAAATGGTGTGGAATTTGTGGGATAAGTTGCCTCCACACTACATTGTGCCGTTTGCAGCACATTTTTTCCTCGTGTTGAATTTGCTCAACTCGGCGGAGCAAAATAGAATGGTGTCTCACTTCCATCCCAATTTGAGAAGAGAAGTCGACATGGAGGAACAACTATACATTCTTCAAATCCGGAGCACAAATGAGTACTACGCAAAGACGAGGAAGAGCATAGAGATAGAAGTAAGTACTCCAAAGTCAAAGAAGGGGAGTCAGCAAGGAGAAGCTGAAGACAAGACAAGACCTCGGAAGACCAGGAGAGGAAACCTGAGGAGAGGCATGGTTGTGATTGCGTTAGAAGACAACGACTCGGAAGGCAAAGCTAAGTGCAAGTCCAAAGACTTGGAATGCAAGGAAGAACAAGAGCTAACGCTGCAAAGTGGAGATACAAGTAGTGACAGCAATGAAGGTGGAGAAATGATGTCAGTACCAGCAGTTGCGGAGGAAGAAGAAGAAGAAGAAGTTTGGGTAGAGCTCGAGCCAAAAGATAATGAGAAGTTGGAGGACAAGATACCTGAGCCCAAGGAGAAGAAGTCTGCGATCTAGAGGGGAGTTCATTCAAGACGCAAGGCAAAGTGTGAAGCGGGTTCAAGTAAGGTGAGGGAAGAAGTGAACGCTAGCTCGGGAAGTGAGGCGTCGATTCTGATACAAAGACTCTGATACAAAGACTGTAGAGACAAAGCCGAGTATCAAGAGAACAAGAAGTAAGAAGGGAGATTGCTACGCAGGAGGAAGTAGTTGCAAGCAATGGAGTGGAGTACCTGCGGGAGATTGTGTGTCCATTGTTGGTGAAATTGGAGCACAAGAAGAAGGAGATGCAATCAACTTGTCCACAGGTGAAGACTGTCTTGCAGGTGTTATCGAGATTAGAAGAAGAGAACTCGGAGTTGAAGAAGATTATAACCCGAGGTGAGGAGGAAAGGGAAGTACTACGAGGAGAGGCAATAGTGAAGAATCAAGTAATTGAAGACTTGAAGAGAGAGGTGATGTATCAAGAGGATCTTGTTAAGAAGAGTGACATAGCAAGGGAAAGACAAGTAGCAGAGTATGAAATCTTGAAGCAACAGTTTGTTGATTCAAGATTAGAACTTATCCATGCTATGGCGAGGGTAGGAGCGAAGGAACAAGAGCTCGATAGTGTGATGGAGAGCATAGAAGAGAAGAAGCAACTCTGGCAAAGGGAGCTGGTAGTACAATATAGGGAAGAAGAGAGATTACAAGAGTTACTTCATAATCAAGAGGAGAAGATTGAGTAGAAGGAGAAGGAGAAGGAGAAAGAAACGGTGAAAGCTGAGTTCAAAGCAGAATTGGCAATGTACATAGAGGATTGGCTTGCAGATCGGGAGCATGAAAAGAAGATGAGATTGGAGCCATTGAAGGAGATTGTCCTCAGAATGAAAGTAATGCTAAGTACAAAGGCCAGCATTTGGATTGAAGAGACGAGCCTGCACGAGTTGAAGTTGTTGGTGTAGGAGACGAGGAGGAGACATGCAAAGGACACAGATTTGAATGCTCTATTAATAAGTCTTAGGACTCGTGTAGATAGGAAAATACTAGAGGTAGAAGATAATATCATGATTAGATTAGACTTAGTGAAGTTGGATATAGATAGACTTCGAAAGGATGTAAGAACAAAGTAGATGAAGTAGGAGTACAGATGTCTTTGGAGTTACCAGTGGAGACATTAGAGAAGAGTGGGTGGGGAGATAAGGAGTTAGATAGATTACCCACTAGTGCAATTTCAGATCAGGAAAGAGAATTGTTGGATCTGGTAGAAGAAGTAGAAGATGTGAAACTCGAGGACAGAGTAGTAGGAAGTAAAGTTACTTTGGGTTTGGGTTTGAAAGCTGAGGAAGAAGTAGACATCGGATCGGATTTGTAACCAATTTGAGATTTGAATAGGTAGATATGAAGAGGTGCATTGTCATTTCGGATCTGCAGGTTTGTAGAGTTGTTAGGAAGAGGTACATTAGGAAGATAATTGTCGATTGCTTCACTATTTAAGAGTGGCATTCGCAGTCAAATGTTGTTTAGTGCTCATAATTCTGAGAATAGATAAAGCAAAGTGTTGTGAAGCAATGCTTGTTGCTTAAGCTTGATTTCGAGTATCAACTTTGTGATTGTGTTTGTGAGTGTGTGGAGAAATTCAAAGTGCAAGTCAATGTGCTTGTTGGATGTTGGATTCTGCAACCTTGATCTTCATTCAATGTATTTGATCCTGAATGAAGTGCAATCAAAGCAATGCTTTGACAGATCTGAGAGGAATTGTAGTGTTGGTAGTATTCTGCATTTGTGAGTGCAGTGTGAGGTTGATGTGAAGCAATTTTGATCGAGGAAGTTGTGCCTTCAGTGAAGGGGTGGAACACAATTATGAGGCAAAGTTGTTTTGCAGTGAAGTGCCATTTTTGGGAGAGCCTGAATCATCACAATCAAGATTGTTTGGAAAGAATTGATGGAGTTGTGATTAAGGAGTGGGAATTTGTGACAAGACTGCAAATCAGTGCTTGTTACTCTCTTCTATGTATGGTTTCTGCCTGAGAGATTAAAGACACAACCAAGAAGAACTGCAATTGTGAGTTTTGACTTTGTATTTGGACATTTCTGACTTGTATCTTTGCGGGAATGAACTTTACTTACCCATTACCGCAAAAGTGATATTTTCCGGGTTGTCACAACAACATACATCGCTATCAACATCATATACTATAGAAGCACAACTCACACATAAGTCATACATAGACTCTAAAGTGCCACAATCGCCCTCCTAGCTGGCAGTCAGGTCCCTCTAACTCCAGGTAGCCATCTACTCTAAGTATATGGTATACCCTATAATGGCCAAAGATCAAGAGGCCGAGTGCTATAGAGCCCCATTGTTAGTGGCATGTCTGCAATCTATACCATATAAAGAATGAACTAGCTATAAGTCAAGTACGTCTAGGACATAATGACTGTCCTTGAGGAACCACTATGAGGGGAGGAGTCATACATGCCATATGTCATCCTCTCAAACAACTATCACACACTAACATAGTAGTAGCTCCACCAAAAGAGCCATATAACATACACCTCAAGCCTGCACGTACAAGTACCAAGCTTGGGTCCATAGTACCATCAATGTTTGGGAGGTGGCATGGCATACAATTGCGCACATGATCCTTCCAAACAACACCATCACGTCCTTCTAACACAAGGACTCAAGATGGCAAAACCTCACGTACTCTCAAGATAGTATGGCCTGTCAAAACATCAAGTGTTGTTGGTACTATCTATTGTAGATATACATAGTCTCCTGGATGAAATCAATGGATCAAGGGTATATAACCTCCTCCTCAAATGGTAGCATAGTGTAAAGTATCTCTATGTTGAGCAATCGCCAAGTTCTCAAAGGCCATTGGCATCACTCTCTGAAAGATCTCTGCCCATTGAGAGCATGCACTCATCCATACATCGGGGTCATTCAAGTCCAAAACTACCGTAGTATCTTGATGAATGGCTGCAGGTAAATTTGGATCTTGTCCACAGAGTAGAAAGTACGGAGAGAGGATGCTAAGGAGGCTTTCCGGCTGAACCGATAGCCCATGGCCAACCAAGGTAACTGGAGATCCCAATCTCCCAAGTGGCCTCTCTGCAAACCATACTTTTGCAATTCTCTCTTTACCGTCTGAACCACTCTCTTTGCTAAGCCATCTTCCTCAAGGTGATCTCAGGATGGCACAATGATCAATCAAAGCCTTATCACACAAGACCTGAAACTCCTCTAAGAACTTTGTACCCTGATCAGTCAAAACCTCAACTAGTGCACCAAAATGACTAAGAACTCAATCCAAGAATGAGTAAGATGTCCCTTCACTAGACTTATCAGGAAGTACCACCAACTCAATCCACTTGGAGAAGTGCTCCACCATTACCAAAACATACCAATGATGTCTTACAATCAGCGGTAAAGGTCTAGCAAAGTCCAAACTCCAATGGTAACCCAACCCCATGATAGGTAATGGGTGTAATTGTGGCGTATGAGCATTGAATGATGTTCTAACTTGGTCACAAACCACACATTTGGCAACAAACTGCTGTACCTTGGTCTGCATACCGTGCTACCAATAATGACTTTGGAGTAAGCTATATGTACGCTTGACTCCAAAATGTCCTAGCTCCTCATGAGCATGACAGACCAATTGTGGTCTCTAAGATGGAAGTGGTACTACTCGCACTCTACCATCCTCCCAGACATGCAAAAGGTATCTGCACTCCAATCTGAACCGTCGGGCTTACTGAAGAACACGGTCTCTCTCCTTGCCCCAATTGTGCCACCCACAACACCAGTGTGAAGATAGTCCATCACTAAGACATCATCATGAATGTCTTGCTAAATTTTACCAATATCTTCACTCTTTAGATTTGTGACCTCAATAACTCCTTCTGTATGCACTGAGAGAGATACCACCAAAGCCTTAGAAAATATACATAGAAAGGCAGATGCATGCCAATCTGGCACCATCTCCTCATCTGTCTCACCATGCCAATGTGCTCCGGTCTGATCCTATTGGCTGGGACATGGGTTTCTACTCAACCCATCTACATCACGGTTCACCACTCCAAGTCTGTGAACAACCGTGAAATCATACTCTTATAAAATCATAGCCCATTGTGCAAGCTTCCCTGAAAGCTTGTCATACTCCATCAACCACTTCAGTGGCTGATGATCTGTGATGAGAGTGAAGGGGTTACCAAATACGTAACATCGGAAATGTGCTACTGCCCAAACTGCTGCCAAGCACTCTCTCTCATATGAATACTTTGCCTCTGCTGAATTGTTGGAGCGAGTACCATAGGCCACCACAAACTCCTTCCCCTCATCATCATGTTGGGTGAGCACCGCTCCAAGCCCTAACATACTCCAATCAGTATAAACCTAAAATGGTCGTCCTCTGATTGGTCTCCTCAAAATAGGAGTAGATGTCAACCTCTCCTTGAGCTCTACAAAAGCTCTCTCCTGCTCATCTCCCCAACACCACTCTTGTGTAAGCTTGGTCAGCTTCGTCAAAGCCTTGGCAATGGCACTAAATCCTCTAACATAGCAGTGATAGAAGTTCACCAACCCAAGGAATGCTCACACTTTGCTCACATCCATAGGCTGAGGAATATGTGCGATAACCTCCACCTTGGTCTGCTAAACACCAAGTCCTCCGGGGTAGATAGTGTGATTTAAATACTCAACCTGCTTGTGGAAGAACCTACACTTCCCAAGATGTAATTTGAGTCCATGAGATCTCAACCTCTCAAACACCTCCAACAACTGTCTCTCATGCTCCTCCACAGTAGTGTTATAGACCAAAATGTCAACAATATAACACCGAGCAAAATCCAATCTAGCTAGGATCCTATCCCTGACCCTCTGGAACTCAGCAAGAACATTCTTTAACCCAAACGGTAAGAACCTCCACTGATATAACACATCCTTGCCATGAGGATCAATAGCCCAAAATGTTGTCTTGGACTTATCTTCCTCCTTGATTGGCAACTAATGATATCCCGCTCAAAGATCCAAAGTACTAAAGACCTTTGCATGCCCAGTTGCATCAAAAATCTCCTTGAGTGTAAGCATGGCATACCAATCAGCCCTAGTCTGTCAGTTGATAGGACGGTAATCTCCACACATCCACCTATCTATGTAGTTGCCATGCATATCCTTCTTGGTTGGCATCATTGTCATTGATGCATACTCTCTATGTGAAATCTCCACCAAACCAACCTTAAAAAGGTCACTACTCTGACTTTGAATCAATATCTTCTCCATATCACTATATCAATAAGGACGTTGAAAAACTGGTGTATCGCTAGTCAACTCAATCTGTATACTAGGTCCCTTCAAAGAACCCAAATCCTTCATATTGAAGGCAAAACAATTTGTGTGGCTCCTTAAGAACCTCCAAACCCTCCATCTTTCCTCTTTAGTAAGCTTGGGTCCAAGATCTGGCTCCCAAGTATCCTTTGTAACTGTAGTAGGAGTAGAAGATGTATTGGCTGGCTACTACATTGGGCCCTTAGGAGCAATAGTGTCATGCCCCCAACCACTAGAGGTCCCAACCTCTGTGTGAGAAACTCCCTCCACTTTGGCTGCAAGCTCCACACGTCCTCTAGTTGCATCCCAAGTGGACCAAGGGTGTAATCCAAGTACTCCATGCTCACCTGGATGGACTCCAAGTAGACCACTCTCTCTAGTAGCTATTGGCTATGTCCAAAGAATACCATGTCCACTTGGTCCACGCTCCCAACATGTGCCTGAATCGTCTCGATAGGCACAAGGCTCCACTCTGGCTGCAAGCTCCACACATCTTCTAGCTGTATCCCAAGAGGACCAAGGGTGTAATCCAAGTAGCCCATGCTCACCTAGATGGACTCCAAGTAGACCACTCTCCCTAGTAGCTATTGGTTGTGTTCCAAGAATACCATGTCCACTTGGTCCATCGCCCCCAGCATGTGCTTGAATCATCTTGATAGGCACAAGGCTCACAGTGTCCAAGTGGTGATACCTATCAAGCACATCCTACGTTGCTCTGCCAAGCCAAGGCTCACAATCCAGGTCAAACAGTTCAGGTCCATAGCCTAACCTAACAACTCACGCTTGGATGCCTCTGACACTATTGGAACAATGATAATACCGGTGCAAAAACCCATCGCCCACTCTCTCTCATCAGCGTTGGGCTCCACCAATTGCTATAATGGTGAGTCCCAAACAAGTCTAGGTCTTCCCTCTCAAAAAGCATGAGAGCTTGGGAAACTCATGAGTGTGGGAAATGCGGCTCTAGGCTGTCCAACTAGGTTTACCACTACCATAGGTGACCTATCAGCCACTACCACTGTCTGAGATTGATGCCCAACATCCAAGATATCATTAACAAGGATGTGGTCAAGTCGTTGAATCCCATCATAAGCACGCTATAGAACCACTTTGGCTAAGAGGTTTGTCCACCAAAGACGAAGGTGATGAGCCCGTGATCCCACTCTGGCTGCATCTGTGACAACCCGGCAAATATCACTTTTGCGGCAATCGGGTAAGTAAAGTTTGCCGCAGAGATACGAGTCAGAAATGTCCAAAATACAAAGTCAAATAGTAACATGTAGTTCTTCTTGGTTGCGTCTTTAATCTCTCAGGTAGAAACCACACCCAGAAGAGAGTAACAAGCACTGACTTGCAGTCTTGTCACAAATTCACACTCCTTAATCACAAATCCTTCAATTATTTCCAAACAATCTTGATTGTGATGATTCAGGCTCTCCCAAAAATGGCACTTCACTGCAAAACGACTTCACCTCAGAATTGTGTTCCACCCCTCCACTGAAGGCACAACTTCCTCGATCAAAATTGCTTCATATCAACTTGGCACTGCACTCACAAATGCAGAATACTACCAACACTACAATTCCTCTCAGATCTGTCAAGGCATTGCTTTGATTGCACTTCACTCAGGATCAAACACACAGAATGAAGATCAAGGCTACGAAATCCAACATCCAACAAACACTCTGACTTGCACTTCAAATTTCTCCACACACTCACAAACACAATTGCAAAGCTGATACTCGGAATCAAGCTCAAGCGACGAGTACTGCTTCACAACACTTTGCTTTATCTATTCTCAGAAATAATAAGCATTGAACAACATTTGACTGCGAATGCCACTCTTAAGTAGTGAAGCAATCGACAATTCTAACAACTATACCGTTCTACAACAACTCTTCTAACCTGCATATCCAAAATGACAACGCACCTCTTCATATCTGCCTCTTCAAATCTCAAAACTATTACTAATCCAATCCGATGTCTACTTCTTCCTTGGCTTTCAAACCCGAACCCGAAGTAACTTTACTTCCTAATATTTTGTCCTTGGGTTTCACCTCTCCTACTTCATCTACCAATTCCAGCAATTCTCTTTCCTGATCTGAAATTGCACTAGTGGGCAATCTATCTAACTCATTATCTCTTGACCCACTCTTCTCTAATGTCTCTGATGGTAACTCCAAAGACGTTTGGACTCCTATGTTATCTACTTTGGGTTTTGCTCTAACATCCCTCCAAAGTTTCTCTAGCTCTATTTTCACTAAGTCTAATCTAATTGAAATGTTATCCTCTACCTCTAAAATCTTTCTGTCTACCCGAGTCCTGAGACTAATCAACAAGGCGTTCATATCTGTATCCTTCGCTTGTCTTTGCCTTGTCTCCTGCACCAACAACTTCAACTCGTGCAATCTTGCTTCTTCAATCCGCATGGCTTCTGTACTCAACATTGCGTTTACCCTGAGGACTATCTCCTTCAAAGGCTCCAACCTCATCTTCCTTTCTTGTTCTTGATCTGCAAGCCAGTCCTCTCGGTACATCGCCAACTCTGCCTCGAACTCGGCTTTTACCGTCTCCTTCTCCTTCTCCTTCTGTACAACCTTCTCCTCTTGATTACGAAGTAACTCTTGTAATCGGTCTTCTTCTCTGTATCTTGCTGCCAACTCTCGTTGCCAGATTTGCTTCATCTCTTCCATACTCTCCATCACCCTATCGAGCTCCTGATCCTTTGCTGCTACTCTTGCCATAGCATGGATTACTTCTACTCTTGAATCAGCAAACTGTTGCTTCAAAATTTCATACTCCGCTACTTGTCTCTCCCTTGCTAGGTCACTCTTCTTCACAAGATCCTCTCGATAACTTACTTCTCTCTTCAGGTCTTCAATTACCTGACTTCTCTCTACTGCCTTCGCTTGCAGTACTTCCCTTTCCTCCTCACCTCGAGTTACACTCTTCTTCAACTCCGAGTTCTCTTCTTCTAATCTCGCCAACACCTGTAATACAATCTTTACCTCTGGACAAGTCGACTGCATCTTCTTCTTCTTGTGCTCCAACTTCACCAACAATGGGCACACAATCTCTCGCAGGTACTCCACTCCATCACTGGCAACTACTTCCTCCTGCAGAGTGGTCTCTCTTCTCACTTCGTGTTCTCCTGATACTCGCCTTCTTCTCTGCAGTCTTTGTATTGGAATCGATGCCTCACTTCCCAAGCTTTCACTTACCTCTTCTTTTGCCTTACTCAGCCCCGCATCACACTTCACCTTACGTCTTGAGCGAACTCCTTGCTGTACTGCAATTTTCTTCTCCTCTGGCACAGTTACTTTGTCTTCCAATTGTGTATTGTCTTTGGCTTCCAACTCAGCTTGCACTTCTTCTTTGTATTCTTCAGCCACTGGCGCCAATGTCATCTCTCCACCTTCATCACTATCGCTACTTGTACCTCCACTCTGCAATGTTAGCTCAGGCTCCTCCTCTTGTTCCGAGTCTTCAGTTTTGAGCTCGGCATCTCCCTCTGAGTCTTCATCCTCCGACTCAATCACCACCATACCTCGCCTTGGGTTACTTCTCTGCATCTTCCGAGGTTTCTTGCTTTCTTCGGCTTCACCTTGCCGACCTCTCTTCTTCGTTGGAGTACTTACTATGACCTCCACGTTCTTCCTTATTTTTGCGTAGTAGTTGTCAGTGCTCCTGATCTGCAAGATGTACTGCTGCTCCTCGACATCAACCTCCTTTTGCACATCAGGATGGAAATGCGACACCATCCAAGTCCGCTCTGCCAAGTTCAGCAAGTTGAGCCCGAGGTAGAAGTGTGCTGCAAACGGCACAATGTAGTGTGGAGGCGACTTATCCCGCAAATTCCACACCATCTGCCTTGTTCTCCCGTGAAAACACCTCGCCCAATTGATTGGTTCCCCTGCAAACAACTTATGGAAGAACACCGCTTGGTGTTTCATCACATAAGTGGTTCTCTCTGGCTTCAGGATAGCCATCAAAGCACTCACAATCCCTCTCTTCACAGGGTCTTTGTAGCTCTCAACCTTGTACCCATTCTTTGTCCGTTTTGACGAGAAGGCATCCCTCACCTCCTGGGTCTCTTGAGCTATCTCTCCCTTTCCCAAGAACGTGGCTCCCTGCTCCGAGCCTGCTTCCTTCCCGAGTACAAGTCTCCAATCCGACTCTGTCCAGCAAGCCGGATTTCCTCTCTTCCACTCTTCCTCGAGTCCATCGAGACACTTACTCTTGATGATTTCTGTCATGAATCCTAGAAAACTTACATTCCAGTTCCATGCCAGAAATGTGATCCAAAGTCGGCTCAAGACTTCAATCCTTGCTATCACGTCTAACCTCCAAATTGCATGATTTCTCACTACAAATTCGGAGTTCTTCTTCCCTCCTCCCATCTCTTCTACCTTCTCGCTCTCTCTCAATTTCACTCTTGTGACTTCTCCCTTGCGCACTAACATGATTCCAACTCTATTTCCCTTCCCACAATCACCTACAAGACGACTTCTCAGTGGCGAAGGAAAATTACTCGACATTTTGTCATTGCAAGTTCAATTTTCATAGAGTTGTGCTTCTTCATCTTGCGTCACTTTGAGTTTCTATTGAGAAATCACACCTCCAGCATGCACCTGTCACTATCAATCAACCTTCGCGCGTATGAGCTGCCAATTTTAAAACGGCCCCTTCTTGAATTTCTCGCCCCAACGAAAGGTTGTTAGACTGTCTTTGCCTCGGGTTGAGCTCCTCCCGATACAAAGACAATTTACTTTGGGTTGTATGCTAACATGGCATTTTTGATTACTTTGCCTTATGACCCAAAGTCACTTTACTTTGGGTTTCACCCCAAAGACTCTTTTCTTCGCCTTCTTTGGCCATACAAGCGCAATCCGACTTCTCTATACACTTTTTCTCCTTTATTTTGAAAAAACAAAAAATGTGGGCACCACAGTATCTAACAACACACCAGGTCCCATCCAAGAATGGACCTGATATGTACTCGCCACCACTCTGGTGCAAGAATCACCTATCAAAGGAACGTTCTCCAAAAGGTAAGCTGGAGAAACGGATTGATGAACCTAGAGATGTTGTAGTATCTATAACATCTCCCAAAACACACCAGAACAAGGATCCTAAAGACCCAAACCTCTACCAACACGTGTATGTCCCTGGAATGGCCATCTAGAAATCACCAAGTGAATAAGCCCATGTCTCTCCAGATCATGCACCCCCAATAAGGAAATGTATGCTGGTAGGGCCTTCTGGTAACCTCTGACTGTTGACATTGGTAATAACTTTGGATATTGATAGGCTAAGTGTGCCATATGATGTAGATAGACTTGCCTAGCAGTCTCATCTCTCTCTACATACAAGTACCTCTATACTTGTATACCTACCTGTAATATCGTAGCTAGTCCGGTGCTAATCTCACCAAACAACTCCAATAGACATATCCCCTCTACTAGATACTACCAAGCAATGAGTGTGGTATCCAAAGGTGTCAAAGTAATCAACTCTGGAGGTTCATCCTCACACTCATCTCCTAATGGTACAAAGGCTTCACTCCAAGCCTGTTGCACCAACTGATTTGCATGTTGCTGTAATACCTCTTCTGAACTCCACAATGGAACATCCAAGGTGGATGGAACAATCCGACTTGTACTCCAAATCTGAGTGATCTCCTCTGGTACTGGAGTATACTCTACATGGGCGTTCCCCTCCAACAAGTCACTAGGCCAAGTAACTGCACCACTGAAAGCTAAAACTGATGCTGCCATGGTCCCGGACTGTAGTGAGCCAAGACTGCCACTATTGAAATGTACTGGTAGGCGACATACTCATCCCTCGCCAGACTGCCAACCTGGTCTATAAGAGGTTGTCTCCTCCCAAAAGTCAATACTGAAACCCATGGGGTATAACACTGCTCCCCGAACTAGCACATCATATGACTCAACTATTGTCGCAATAGCCTAAGCTCTCACCACCAAGCTAGCAGTCGGATGACTAGGCTGAACCTGGACAACAAGCTCCCCACGTGTGATGTAATGTGTCAAACCACCACCTAGAGATGTCTGGATCTGAAATGGACACCTCTCTACATCAGTCTTCCATAACTCCAGACCGACAACTGCAACCTTCCCCAACATAAGGGGTTGCACACCAGAGTCTAACAAGACTCTTTGTGGTGTATAGACCTCCCTGAAGGTCCCACCAAACAGAAAATCCTCCTTTGGTTATCCAATAAGACAACACCAGGTGTGAACCATGCCCTCTCAAAAGCCGGTCTAGTTGGCAACTCCTCCAATCAAGCCGCTATTGCCTGCCATAAACCACTAGTCGCTGAACAGACTCCATGCTTCTCAACCAAGTCAGCTCCACTACCACCCACCTCTACTCTAGTAATAAGAACCGCATCATCCCTACTCTCACACAACATGGCAGCCAACCAGAACACTGAGGCTGGGTCAACTCCCAATGTAAACATGTCACTTGCCGAAAAGAAAGGATGCCGCATAATCAGCTGAGCCGCCCCCAACATCATGCTAGACTCAATATGTGTAATAGCAGGTGGCTGACTAGCATGAAGTCCATCATGTACTCCATCACCACCTACCACTCCTGCACTGGGACGTTTAGGAACCATGTATGTCGTTTGTAATGCCTCAGATAGCATGAAAGACAAGGGAAGTTTGACTTGTCTCCCAACCTCTCTTCTCTGTGGGTCCAACTCCACTAATGCTCCTCTAGGCTCTGGAGCACGTACTACACTCCTAGTCACTATTAAAAATGCATCTGCTTGTGGTGCTCTGCACATGAAGTCCAAAGCATCTTTGTCACCAGCATATGAGGTAGAAGCCTCAGCACCTAAATCTGATCTCCTTTGAGCAATAGCCATACTAGCCAATCTCTACTCCAACTGCTCAATCCGAGTAGCTATAGTTGTATCAAAAGTAAGTGCAGGTATTGTACTCCTACTAGGTGTAGATCCTCTACCACCTTGTCCTCCATGAATTGGAGCTCCTCTACTACCTACCATAGCATCCCTACCACTTTGTAACTCCGAGTGTAGGTCAAAACATTGGTCACTAGTGTGACTAAATCGTTGGCAATGCTCACATTGGCTTTGTGTTGGATATGATGCACTCAAGGTATCAGGTCCACTACCCTGAGTACACTCTCTCCTATGGTGAGGTCCACCACAAGTCCAACAAGCAACACCACTACTCATTGGTTGTTGCTGACCCAAAAATGAAGGTAAGGGTTTAACTCCACTATGCTCTCCACTCGCTCCATAGGATTTGGGTTGTCCATCCTTTCCTCAAAAGCCAACTGGGCATGGTGCACTTTGCTACCCTCTAGAAGAAGTAACAATTGTGGATGAGGTCTCTCTACCAAATCCAGATGTCACCACCCTCTCCTCCACCATGTTGAGCTCAATACGCTCAGCCAAACCAAAGACCATTGCCAAAGTAGGCAAAGTAGCCTATAACAACGTAGCATCACAAATTCTACATCACAACTCCTTGTCTAATATCCTATACCAAAACTGGACTGCTTGGGCCTCAACAACTCCTTGAGTGAAACTGATCACCTGCCTCATGTGAGTGTATGCCTCGTGTACACTCTCTCTAGCCTTCCGTTGGAACTCTTGCAAGCTCCTCAGCTTGTCAATCCGCATTCCTTGGTAGTTCTGCCTCAAACACTAGAAGAACTCCACCATGGGTTTAAACCCCAATACTACACCACCTCCTACAGCAATACCTCCACTTGTGGTAATACTATCTCTAGCTAGTGCACCTCCATTAGATCCACCAACATTATTGAAGCTAGAACTCGTAGGTACTACCAATCTACTCTTGGCCACCAAACCTTAAGTGATAGAGACATAGTTTGGAGACCAATATTGTCTCCATACCTTGATCTCCTCCAAATAAGCTCTCCTGAACTCATGGTAGTCATCCATTGGCGGACCCTATAGATATTGAAACAACTCCTTCCATGCCATGAAGGGTGTGAACAAAGTCTGGTTATGCATCTGCTACAGATCACACCAACTATTGAACTCTTGGATGAAGTCATCCAACTCAATGGTACCCACTGTACCAGGGTAATGCCTAGGGCCTTTGGGTGCCCCATAAATCTTGTCCATGTCCCACAACAATGGTGCGGACACACCAAGTGCACTCTCAAGAATCAGCTCCTATATCAAACTCCAACTCAGAGTCAATCTCCTCCCTCACTTGGACCTGAGATACAGGTTGATACTGAGTGCCACTCTTAATAAACCCATTGCGTACTATAAGGCTAACTCCTTTGGAATCCCCAACAAACTCCATCATGACAAAGTAACCGCAAACCGGAACCACAAATTACAATCGCAAGTCGTAACCGCAAGTACCCCACCAAGTGTCAATACCAACTAAGCACCACCCACTAATGTAACTCTAACCAAGATAACTACACTAGGAGAAAGGGCAACCTGTAACCTGCCATCACAACACGCACTCTCACGGTCTGTAGGTCATCACTTCCTACTTCACCAGAGAGAAACAAAGGTAGTCTGACTGGTCATCACTCTAGCCTCACTATCAAAAGCACACCAAAGCACCAACGCTCAAAAGTCAAGGCACCTCACACAAACAGGAAGTAGAGAATGGATGGGGTACAATCACAAGAAATCTAAACAAAAACACTTCATCTCATAAAACAACACAGGACTAACTCTGCAACCATTTGTCATTTGACATAAGAGAAGTTTGTATCTAAGTCCTAAGCTACTAGGATCACCAAGAATGGGATCAAACTGTCTCTCCTAGCCAAAGCTACAAGTATATAGATAATAGTGGCACAATCACTAGGACAACAAGTGAGGGTGGACTAATTGGCTAGGGCACAAATCTAGGAACAAGAGATCTAGGGGTCAAACCCTAGTGCACACAATCTAACATGATGTGCAGATTTTGCCAACCAATGAGCAAGATCTACTCTAAACTAGCTGGCTTGTTGGCCCTTCTAGGCCTTTGTAGCCTCTCATAGCCCACATCCTTATGCATCAAAGCCTCTAAACACTGAAATTCAGCCAAATTAGCCCTTTCTTCTTGCCACTTTGAACCTCCTCCAAAATTTGGTGAAACTCTTCCAAACTTGCAAAAGTCCTCCAAACTAGCAAAACTTCTCAAAATCTGGCCAAACAGCAAAATTTCTCCAAATCTGGCCAAAATCTGATGTAAAATCTGACATAAACCCTAAAGTTGGCTAACCACCAAATCCCGCACTAACTCTTCACTTGAGTTAAATTGAAAACACGGGTTTCTCCAAATCACAAATTCACGAGAATAGCTTCCCAACTCCACCTTCAATTTTACTTTCTGAGCACAACTCGCAAAAAATTGGTCATGACTTCACCTCTTGAGCTCAAAATCACAACCACTGCTCAAAATTTGCTCCTTTTGTGCTCAAAAATTTGCCAACGTTTCCGCACACCGTCTGCTTTACTCCCAAATCTCCATCAAGCAACAAGCTTCTACACACCAGGGAAAACTGAACTTCAATCAAGCTACAAATGATCCACCAAGCTTGGAGATACCACCAACACTCAAAGTTCTTGCACCTGATTTTCCATTGATTTCATTTCTATGATGTAATCAGATTGTTTACCACTCTCAACTCAACTCAACTCAACTCAGATCAGTACTTGATATGTCTCTTTAGAAATTGCCAACAATTGGGTACTGATTACTGTCAAGTCACACCCACTCTAGCTAAGAGAATCCAAGTGACGCTCACACGGCCTCTGTCTACCATAGCTAGCAACTCGAAGGCTCAACATCAAAGAAGTGAGCTCTCTAGAGCTGCACTTTGAAAGTATACCCTTGGACTCGAGCTAGGTCTAAAACCCTAACGGTCCCGTTGACGGCACACTCGACGGTACAAACAGTGCAAAGTGACGGTGTGCTCCACCGTGAAGTCAGTACCCTGAGCACAAAATCTGACCGTCGGAAAGTAGTCTTTGAGAAACTGCTAAAATAACTCTAACTACTATCATTGGAACTCCAATGTCCGAGCAATCTAGATGCGACACTACAAACGACATGACAAATGCACATTTTTTTTCATAGATGCTTGGAATATTAAATCAATCCCTAAGTTAAAGGATGGTCTTTGGTCCAAAATAATCATATAACTAGTGAAGACCACATAGAAAATCTCCATTGGTTTTAAGTCAAAAGATATTTAAGCATATGAACTTGGTGAGGATAGAGAAGAATGCTAGGAGATTCTTTAAGGTACACATAATGAATAATTAACACACTATTTTTTAGCATTGAAGTACATCTCCGAGGGTTACAAGAGTACAAACAATATTAAATAAGTCCACCAATCACTAAAAATTCCAATTGTTAACATCCAAAGCTTAGTTCAAATTCTATTTTGCTATGTAAGAATACATCTGGTGTAAAAATGTAAATTTGAGGAAAAATATCCTTTATAATGGATTGAATAAACTAAATTTTTGAACAATTGTTTTTCTTGGGTATTTTAATATCAAAATTTAATCCATTAGTTTAAAGAATTTAGGTTTCTAGTTTAAAAACTCTTAAGGCATTTGAAACTCTTAAGGCATTTGAAACTCTTTAGGCATTTTGGATTCCATAATATAGTATTAAATAATATTACAATTTTAAATTTATATCAGATTTCACTATAAAATAATTTATTCTTATTTTTGCTTCCAAATTGTACTAAAACACCACGTGTATATATAATATTTGAAAATTTTAATTTCCATGTGCTAAGTTATAGATTTTTATATAAATATATTTTATATTTTATTTATAAATCTTTATTCCAATTTTATTTATTGCTTACTAAAATATCTATCGTTATGTTCTCTAGGTGAATTTATATAAATATATATTTGTTAAATAGGAATGTCAGTATTTTTATTTTTAAATTTTTTATTTAAATTTTGAAATATATTCTACACTAAAATTTATATTCTGTGAAACTAAATTGATCTTTAAACCTCTAAAAGTCCAAATGTAATGCATATAATGACCATTTATTTATCCAAATAAAAATAAACTGCTTTTCCAAATGATAGAACTATAATTATTCAACTGCTTGTGATAAGTTATAAATATTTACGTTTTTCTAAATTACACAGTATATTATTAAATTTATTTTTTTCCTAAAAAATTATAATTTAAATTTAAAATACTTTTAATAATAAAATATTTTTCTTTAAATATTCGATTTATGTAAATATAAATAAATTCATTTATATTTTAAATTAAATGTTAATATTATTATTATCTAAAAAATTAATAAACACACATCGAAGCATATATGGATTTAACTGAAGCACCCTGGGCCTACGGAATTTGTATCCATGAATACATTTTCTTAATTTGTAATGTTTATTGTTACTGTTGCTTGGTGAGTTAACGTTATATTCAATTCAAATCAATAAAAAAAATATACCAAATTCAATTACACTCCAATGGATAAATGTAATTTAACCAGTTACATGTATAATTAAATCCATATATCAAATAATACCACGATAGATTACAATCGATGCGAATAATTCTCTTGCATTTCGAAAGAAGCAATACATGGAACAACAATTCGAGACAACATGAAGTCAAATAATCCCATGGTTGATTATACTCTATGCGTGTAATTCTCTTGTTCAATGATACACAAAGAATATAGGATACTAAGTAGAGATAACAAGAAGGATTGCAAGATCCCGTCCACCAACAAAGAAAAACTGAATGATGTTAATGAGTCCATTTTCTGAAAAAAGTTTAGACACAATTAACAATAAATTTATCGCAATTATATTAAACTGGTTATAAAAATCTGCGAATTATAAAAATCTTAGTATTGGCAACTTTTGTCGTTACGAAACGACGGTAACTCTCTTAGTGAAATGCACTCTGTCGGTAACACTAGTTCTCACGAATTGATGAGATTTACCCGCAAATACCTAGCGCAGTTTCGGATGTCGCGCTTTCCTACTTGCGGGTAATAACATGCCTATAAACTGGATGTTGGACAACAGTTAAGAACTTGTAGCATTCCCGAATATAGTTACGTGACAGTCGATTAGCCACAACGCTTGTATAGTCTCTGGACACCTCTGTATCGGGAACTTACAGTTTGTAATGGTAGCAAAATTATTTACCTCTTTCCCTGCATTGCAGCTCGGCATTGCGGACGGCCGGATGCTTTTTCATCTCGTACGTCACTGTCATCCTTAAAAGTCGGGACGCCTAGAGGAGGATTTTCCCAAACTTTACCTGGAAGGTGATGTTATAAGCAAGTATATGTCAGAATTGAATGTTGGGTTTAGAGTGTGGACTACGCATCCAGATCCTAAAGGCTGCGTGCAGAGCGCCGGAGTAGAGTCCCTGTTAAAACTGTCGTGTCCCAAAAATCTGCGTAGTAGAATATCTGCACAGGACTGGACGAGAACTATCGTTGATCCTCCAACTTACTGCATCTCACAGTTGTGGATACCGAACGACCAGAGAAGAAAGCAGAAGCATAAGCATCTCACGGACACAGTGTCATTCATTCGGGTCAAATACAGCTGAGTTCGTTGTCACTATCTGCCCGACCAAGGGGCAGCAGGAGTGACATTCCGTGTACTCCTCGTGGTTCATTTATAAAGTATTCGTCACCAAGCCCAAGGGGAGCAGCAGCCGCCTCCTCCGACATCATTGTAACAGTATGCACGACTGATCAATCTATCTTTGAGAGCACGAGAGCTACCTAATTCTGTATAATCCTCTTGTCAATCCTTCCTTCTTAGCCAACTCTCTTAGCTAACTTTGGGGCAGTGAGAGAGCTATCTACATTCACGTGCTTTCTTCTCAACACTAATTTCCCCCAACGTTTGTCTTCGCAGTAAACTTGAATTGGAGTACTAGGGCCAAACAAATACCTGGAGAAGAATGGCAAAGGAGTCTCTAATCAAATTGATAACACCTTCAGGCTATCTGGAAGATGTTAAGTGATACCAACTACAAGCCTTGTCAGAGATATGTACATCCACATTTCAATTCAAGAATTCGGTGGCAGCATATCCTTCTTATCGTAGGAATCGAAATAGATTTACATCCTGTCTAAATGGTTCTTCCACGCCAACCATAATGCTCGTCTATCCTTGAGACAGCCGCCACTTCGCCCAGCTTAACTTCATAAACCTTCCAACCCTCTCCCCAATGGATGAGTGAAGATGATCCGGCATGAAGTAGCAGCTCCGAGACATTGTCACTCAGAGAATGTATATATTCATTCATCCATCTTCACAGCACGACGTTGAGTCTCGGCTCGAACAAGATGGTACTGGTAACCTCTACCTGAAGAGCCCGGCAGAGATTCCGAGACGGTATTGGTAATGCCCACCACAAACCTGTAGTCAAATTGCACATATGTCTCATAATCTTTGCATCACCTGATCCAGCGCTGCGCGACCCAACTGCGATATAATCCCCATTTGCAACGAAAAAATGATCATGCCCTGTTGCGAGATCTTGGACCATCTCGTCTGGCATGTGCAGGATGCTGACCCACTCATGGGTCTCGGAATCAAGCTCCCACACTGATACATCGGCTAGAATATGGTAGTTGTCGGACGTCGCCATCTGCAGGATATTCACCCACTGATCGTTCCCAGAATCAAGTTCCCATACATGAACTCCAGCCAAAATGCGTCGCGACCCCGCGAGAGCGCCTTGCATGCCTCCACCCAAAAGCAGACGGCCCCTGTGTTCAAATAGGTGAGGGAAAATGATCCCCCGAGGCATCGAAGCTCGTACAAGCTCCCATTTTTCCTCACCCATGCCCACTACGTACACTTGGTACGTGTAGTCAAATCCCAATTTGGCAAGCAGGCAGTAGAGAGACCCGCCGTGCACGACTGCTCCTACTACTTCGTACCGGTCAGAGGCGCGTATGAGAGGACCAGAGGCCTCCCACTTGTTCTCGACAGAATCATAAACTTGCAGTCTCATCCGGTTTCCAGGCATTGGTTCATCGACGACGTAAATCTTATAGAACCCTGTCTCCTTGTCCACGATGATTCCCGTCGTGTGACAAATTCTAATTCTAGGCATTTTCGGAATCCACTTTTTCGTCTTGTTGATTGGATTAAACACCACCATGGAATTGTCTTGTCGATCAGTGGTTGTTATGAGCAACAAGCTACCAGAGGAGCTTATCATGCCCTTCTTCGTGAAGGCTGTGTCTGATAAGAAGCATGAGGTGTAGAAAAACGAAGCAGCTTTGTGCCATGTTTCTGAGCATGTATCGAACACGATATCTTGATCGACGAGATTAAAGACGAGCCAGAACGGCATGGGAGGAGGAATTCGAGAAACTATTTGCTTGAAACCCCGATCCAGTGCGAACGAGTTCCATTCTTTAGACACACATCGCATTCGACAGAAGCTCCGAACTGGCAACCAAGCTAAAATCGTATGTAGTACCCCCACCGGCAGCTCCTGACTCCACACTCGAGGGTCCATCCATGTGTCTGAGGGGTCCGATATCGGGTCCATCACCCTCCCTATCGTTCGTGCTCCCCTCTCAACGCACTCAGTAAACCCTTCTTTCCCTCCCCCTTCAACCTGCTTCTCCCGTTACTTCTCCGCTCGAAAATAAAAAAAGGCCTCTCTGCTCAATGGGAAAGATGACCTCACAATCGCCAATGCCAATAATACTACTAATCCTCGTTTCTCGAACTAGGCACTGTTCTACTCCCTCACCTCCTCTACAGTGGCACAACAAAACTCACACGGCTTATCAAACTCAGGAACATTACAGCCCTTGCCCCGAAAATTTTCAACGTTCCAAATCCACTACCCCTACTCCTCTGTCAAACCTCAAAATTCCTGTTACAGTCCAGCAAAAGCGGCTACCGCTCCAGCAGACAACAATAACCACAACGACAACTTCGATGCCATACACAAACCCTTTGCAACTCCGAGAGCAGGTCCAAGTCCCAAATTGAAAGAAAGTGCACAAAATTTACGTCCAACTCAAGCATGCGAAGAACAAGGAGAACGGCATCGAATACCGTAAAGAACTCTCATGCCTTCCTCATCTTCGCACTCCAACTCCTCTGTTTTACGTTCTCGTCATGAGTAGAGAAGTCATGATTCTCAGAGGGTCTCTTCTTAACCTCATCTGATCGTTACAGACAACGAAGAGGAGGGACTGAAGAACGAAGTACGAGCCTGGGAGCACCCTAGACTCGGCAGCGGGTTCCAGCCCCACCCAGCAGGTAACGCCGGGTGTGAGAGACCCCAACCTGGCGAGTGTAGGTAAACAGAGCCGCTCCTCCCGACACGTGCCCAACAAGACGTTTAGAACGTGGGGACACGCAGAGAAGTGCTTGAAGTGTTGAAGTGGGGCCGTATGGAAGCATTTTCATTCGACGCGATCACATCGTTACCTCTTGTCGGGGTACCCAGTAGTGACTGGAGATGGAAACAGTCAAAAGAAGCAGTCAGCGTCAGGAGCTCGGCGTCGTTCCGGCAATCGATGAACTTCTGGGCAAATCAATCATCCCACTATTGGATGTTGCTGCAGGCCACCGGGTGTTTGACGCATTCTGTCCCAACCCGGCTTCTCTCGCTTACTTACCCCATCCCGCGCTTGAGATCCCTGTTCACCATATGGATTTTGGCGCGGCCATTACAACGGTAATTGCGGGTTCCTACCGTGGATACCTTTTTGAACTTAGGACATTCCACATTCGAAGTGTATGTTGAAGTGTGATAAAGTGGATGTTGGGCTCGCAAAATAAATAAAATTCCATTAAAACCAGAAACGTTTACTGATCTTCAATATGGTTAGTGCATAAATACACATGGGAGCAAACGCCGGGACATCGACAACCAATATAAAGCAATTTATATATGCAAGTCTTATGAAGAAATTGGTTATTATAATTGAGAAATATGGGAGTCAAGGCTGGACTCAACTTAGGACAATGAATTATTTTAGCATTACCTTAAAAGTTTATTTCAAAGTATAGCAAATGCTTAAGCTATATGTATATCTTCAAACAATGAGAATCAATTTAAGGCACCCAGACGGAAGAGGTCCATTACCACAGTTGGATTGAGGCCTTTAATCAAGTGAGACAAAGTGGAGCAGTTTCTTCGCTGTGAGCGGACATGCGTTGAATGCCGTATGTGTGAGGAGAAATTGCTTATGAGGAATGCGGCGAGGCGGGTCTGCCGTAAACGGTTTCTTTCAGCTAGATACGGTACAAAAGACCTCCAGTCAGCACCTTAGCAGAAAGGGTAACATTTACCCACAATCTATGGTACATGAAGCCATACGTTCTACAGTAGAAGAGGTCTTTTGACAACTTATGGAAGGTGATCAAGGGTGAGGAAAAGGGTTGATATAATTTTTTACTTTTGAATGGGTACAAAGTTATTCCAAATTTGTGTTTCTTTAATCAAATTTATTTTATTTTGTTTCATTTTCTTTATCAATGAAACAATGAAATATAAAGCCCGAAAGATCCAAATAATTAAAAGGATGGAAACATAATACAAATCATATGAAATGTGAGCTTAGGCCAGCATCTAGAGCTCCTAACCAATTTGTAATAAACTGATCCAATGTAGACTAATCTAGATCATATACTCCTCTAGCACTAAAGCCTCAAGCTCTAAGAGAGTAGAGAAATCAATGCTTTTAATCTAATGTCTCAATCTAATCTTTTGGTAAGAAGTGTACTCAAGATAGTGCTCATCCTCAACTTTGCTAATAGAACAATGTGCAAAGCCACAAGGAATGCTCTATTTGTTACCACCGTCCTTGTTCTACTTCTAGTCTATGAGAGCTAGTTCTATACTAACCAATGACATGTCTAAGTGAAGTAGAGATCCTTGCCAAAAGATAATCTTGCTCACAATACACCAACATAGGATTTACAAACTGCTGATAGAACACCATCTTAGTACTAGGTTCATGCCAAAGATAATGTAGGAACTGCTCCTTGATCACCTCTTATAATGCAATATGCTCCAACCTCCAATGTTGTTCCAAAAGAAATGTTCCACCTTGTAGCACATGCAATCAGATTTATATACCAACCAAGAGATAGAGTTGCACGAAGAGCTTGGTAGGGAAGTCTCTCATGCTCCATAGCCTCACATTAGTGGTCTATGTGAGACCTAAGAACAAAGCTTCAGACTTTAGAGGCAAAAACCTTGTTTCTACAAGCAACAAACATAAGGAGTTGGAGTCCTTAAATCCAATTCATCACACAAAAATACTTTTTGAACTTTCTCAACCTTTTGCCACCATGTCTTCTTAGTACTTGGATCCCAAATCTAAGCACCATAAACAACCACAGATTGTACAAGAGATCTGACCATCACCTTCTTCAACTCCCATGTGGTAAGATGAGCAAGTTTAGAGTGATTTATGAGTAAATACAAAGCTCTAAACCTTGCATTGATTCTATTCTTCACACAAGTAGACCAACTATAGTCATGAGAAAACTCAATCCCCAATTATTTGTAAGAAGAAACCTACTCCAAATTCTTTCCATCAAAGAAGAAAGGAATCATGCATTTAGAACCTACCACAATCACCCTGGACTTGTAAATGTTTGCTTCCATCTTTGTTTGGTTGCAAAACAAAAGAAGAGAATCCAATAACTTCTATAAACTCTTTGGATTGGTGGAGAGTAGCACTACATCATCTACTTTAAGGAATACATGTATCATTAAAGGCCCAACCTGCACACATATTGCTCTAGCTTCCATGAGTACTCTCTAGAGATCATTGATGAAGATTCCAAATAGAGTTCGAGATAGAGAGCAACCTTGAAACACTAACTTAGAGATTTCCTAAGCACCTTACAAGTGGAAAAATTGTGTCTATATGGAATATAGATACAATGAAAATGCTCTTTGCTCAAGTGTTTTACGGTATTCAAGTTTGATTGCACTTTCTCTCATGAAAGGTGTTACAAGCAAACGTGGCATAGTTGAACATCAATGTGATAAAATAGAATATTTTAGGCCAAGTCTAACTACTTTTTTTTGTGAAAATAAAAGGTCCTACGCATAGAATTGGCACTGTATGGGTGCATTTGTTTCCCATAGAATGGAAAATTTGTGAAATCATTTGTGTAATACAAGTAGCTGGAAATATTATCTGGAGGTGAAAATTGGCTTGGTAATATCTAGAAGGATGTTGTGTACAATGTGCTAGGAAGATCAGACATAGGTGTCACCAAAAGAGTACTTCTACTAATAGGGTAGAAGTCAAAAATAGCCTAAAAACTTTAGAGCCAATTTCGGAGGCCTAAACAAATGAATTAGGCCTAAAAAATGACCAACTTCTCCCCCTTGAGATAAAGGTTTGCCTTCTTCCCCCTATGAGTTCTCTCATTGAGAGTTTTCCAACGGTGCATCACCCAAGCAATTCTGAGCTCCCTATAGGAAGATTCTCTAAATATTTCCTTTGGTCAAACCCGTTTGACCAACTAGATAGGACAAGGATTGACATGTCACCCATCCAAACAACTAATCCAAGGATGGAGCTCACTGACAGGTCACCAATCCATGTATCTGATCCAAGGGTGGAGCTTCCTTTGAGGGGATCCTCTTTGCTATATAATAAAGAGAAGGTGCTCCTTTGGGGCATCAGAGTATTTAGTGTGAACGTGCAGTTTCTCTCTTGTATCTCTCTTGGAGAGTTCTCTTGTCCTCAGAGTATTACACTTTGCTATCACAATAAAAGAAAAAATGGTCTATTCTTCTTCAAAAGTTTGGTCTCTCAGTTACCCAAACTTTTAGAGAACAAGAACAGAGCATTCATGTAGTTGATTGTTTAAATCTTGAACTGCAACAATAAACTTTACCAGAAGTACAAAAATTGTAGATGACACTAGTGACAGAAACTGAATAGTACTTGGAGTACAGGTATTGTTGTTTCTGATCAACACAAAATAGTTTAGTTAAAGATAACCTAGAGCACGAAATAGGTCAATTTTTGCTCTATCTTGGTGGTGGTAGAGTAGGTTTCATTGTATGAGAGGTTATAATTTGGTGTCAAGCTGGTGCTAAAAATTCTACTTCCGCATCCTCCTTTGGGCAAGGCTGGAATCTTCTTGTGCCAAGCTTTAGTCAATTTCTTGGGCATGCTCTTGGAATCTTCCCTTGTTGACGGATTCTCCATCAAGCTTTTCTTGGATAAGAAAGTTAGAGTTATCTCTATTGCTTAGACAATTAGTAGAGAAAGAAAGGAACAAATTGTGTCAGTGCATCTGAGTTACAATAACCATTCTTAAGTCTGCATTTTGATATGGTGAAAAAAATGCAAACTTATCGGGATGCAAAATTAACCCTAAACTCTATTTTTAAACCCTAATACAAGTCATTGTGTCCATGGAACTTGCTTTGGTGACCTTCATCATGCACAATGAGCTCCCAATGCACCATTAAGCGCAAAGGCAAAGACTTGCATTTGAATGATCAACAATGAATGGAAATAATAACCTTATTAGAGCAACCTAAGCTTCCATCTATGCAAAGCATTGCTTGCCAATTTGAGGTTGATGAAAGGAAAATCCACAAATTGAAATCTACAAAAGATGTCATTTGTCAAAGAGTCTAGAGTATCGATCAAGCAACTCATGAGACTACTTTACAAGTGTCACAAACTATGTTTCTTAAAGTCAAAGATAAATTAGTTCAATGGATTGATGTTGTGCATCAAATGAAGCTCGTATTACCACCGATGCTCATTTGTCATAAAGCAAAATGGATTGCTTATACTTTGGAAATCCTAGAGGATAAGTTCAAAGCCACTTGGGGTTGGTTTGCCCATATTCCGCCACCAATAGTGGTTTGCACTCCATCAATCTGCTTGGAGAAGGAGGCAAAGCTGGCAAAAATTACCTAAAATTCTTAAAGCATTGAGAAAGTTAGGCTCAATTATCAACCAGTATGATCCATACCTTGTTTACAATATGGATGAAATGGGTTTGTTCTATCATAATATTACACTATACACGGTGTTGTTGCACACCAAAAACCTTTCTACAATCAAAGGGAGAAAGAAGTCCAAAGATAGAGTAATACTTGTTGTTTGTTGCAATGCTACCTGGACGGATTTCATTCCGATTACAATATTTGGAAAAGCAAAGAAGCCAGCTTGTATCGCTGGAAATTTTTGGCCAATCCCTTATTTTCAGCAAAAGGAATTTGGGTCTATAACATTCAACAAGTGGTTCGGTGAGGTATTTGAGCCGCATGTTCAAAAGTGTACAAAACACAACGTCCTTTTGATTCTTGATAAGGCAATTGTGCATTCTTCAACTTTTGAAAAGAACGGTGTTTGAGTGGCACTTTTTCCTCCAAATGTCACCTCATGGAAGCAACCAATGGATATCGGTATAATTGCTATAATGAAAAAAAATGATACAAATATTTGTTAATCAATGAAATCCTTGTGTCACATGACAATCCCAAAACCTTGAAAGATAAGTTGGTGTTAGCAACTTCAAAAATGAAACAAGGAGTTGCAGGAGTTGCATATGGTAGGCCACCACATCTACAAGGTGTTGCTAATTTGGTGAAAATGGCTTGGAGCAAACGAATGACAGAAAGTTTGAAGAATTGTTTAAAAAGGCTGATGTAATCTCAACTTTGAGAGAAAATATAGAAAGTTGAGAGAGAATGAGAATATCTCAGTTGACAAAAAGAGAATTGGCAAGTTATCTTGAACTCTTTGCAAAATGTTATCACCCTGAAGTTTATATGAGTGAGCTTCATAGTTCCCTGATCATGTCGCCAGATCAAATTAATCAGGCCAAAACTGTATTGTTAACTCTGCCGCATTCTGCAGAGTATTGGTTCTCCAATTGACACCAACTAATGAAAAATAGACGTCATATAAGTTTACATAATTTTACATTTTGTGATTGAGAAAATATTGTAATGAATTGATCCCGTAAAAGAATTGCGGACTTAAAAAATGTGGACTAACTGAATTGGGACCTACGCGAATGGTTACTATACTTCCCAATTTTTGGTGGAGTCAGTGTCCCCATCTTCACTACCTCCACTAGATTGGAGGAGTTGACCCAAATTTAGCATCGTTTTTTATCCGAGAGTCTACCTGTTAAGGCTCCGTGGGAGGGTCCGTTCAATGAGTTTCGTAAGTCCACCGAAGCTGGGTTTCGAGGTAGGAAGGGCTGGGACCGACGCTCGAGGCAGAGTTTGAATCCGCGTTAGTAGAGCGGCATTCACGACCGGACCAACTGGAAAGAGGGAGACCAGCAACAGAACTTGAAAGAACAGTCAACAACAAGAAGGGAAAGGGTGTAGAGAATAACCGACCCTGAGCACCTGTGGTGTCAAAAGTGGGTGGAGCAGGTTCCATGCCTGAAACCCGGTAGAGAAAGACCTGGTGACGGTCTGAAGGCCAAAAGCGTTCAAACAGGCGCGGGGATAAGCCATCCGATTCGACGTCGCACGGCAGCATTGGAATGGTCTTTCCGGACTCTGGATTCAGATCCTGGTCCGACTGTCCTTCATCCACGCGTCATAGTAGCAGCGGATGACCTGACAGTAGGCATGATTACTAGGGACTCGTGTCGAGCATGAAGACTTCCAAGGTGGGTGCAAGGGGATACCGGCCTGGCGAAAGTGTCTTCGTGGCCCCACTCCGAGCGCAACTACCAAGATGGTGATGTCCCACCAGGTGACTCAAACTTCACCCGCTTACCAGTTCTCCCGGACGATCAGTTACGACACTTCCCGGCCACGCTACTGCCGCTGTCTTTCCCGTCCCTCCTCCTAGATCTAACCCTTCCCGTCAGAATGACTTCCTCATCCTCCCCCCCATCCCCATGATTATAAATGCTAATCCGATTTTCATGCACACGTGTTTTTCAACGCAGACCCTCACTGCATGTCTCCTTTCCCGCAATTCCGTTTCCGGAAGCCTTGTTAGTTGCAAACCAGGGAATTATTTGCATGTAATAAATTCATGGGCTTGTTAGTTGTAGAAGACGCCGACAAATATTCGTCCCTAGAGAGTAAATGTTTTCTTGAATCTGATGTTTTTGATCGCTCGGAGTTTACGGTAGTTACAATAGGGTTGAATTAGCGTATTATGATATTTTGGAGCAAACCGTACAATCTGATTCTTTCTGCAGAACCCATGGGTATTTGACGAGGTGAATTATATAACTTTACAAAATGGAAATAGTCTAGTAATTTTTACCTTTTCTTAATTTTATAATAATTTTTTATTAACTTCAAATAAAATTCATGTTTTTGTTCAATATTTTTTGTATGAAATATCTTTTCCTATAAATAATGATAATCAACTTATTTTGGTGGCAATGTCATGAGTTATGAATCAACAACTGAATATCATAACTACCCTTCACTTGTTCCAAAATCTCAAATATGCCTCCCTTCCTTTCAATACATCAAAATACCCATGGTTCTTCACAATAATATTATTTATGTCCAATGTCTTTATATAGGGTTTTTGCATGTAAGTTTGTTTTGGCCAAAACCATTGCATCTGATGCATTGAATAGCATGCATTTTGTTGTTAATGTCTTCCATGCGAATGTGGCACTTCTTGGACGGGCTAGTTGGACCAAGTGTGGTAGGTGGTTTCACTCTTTCATCATCATAATCATAGTTGTCATTCTCCACATCCCATTCCATTCATCCTTAAATGGAACAGGATAAATAAGAGTATAATACATTGCTTGGTAAGATTCAGAAGTGTAGAAGGGTGCAACGTATGCATAAATAGCATATATGTATGGTTGTACAATGATATAAAATGGCAAAAAATGTATGGTTGTAGGGAATTCACTTTTCTTGCAATTGTTTGCATGAGCATTCCTTGCTCTAAGGCTTGATAGTCTTTGATGAACATTCTCCTAAGCATTCATAAATTGAGTTCAAAGCTGGTAGAACCATGTACCATTTGGAAGATGTTTGCAACAATTGTACAGTCTCCATTGCTCATGGTCCAAGAGGTCCACAAGAGCATTTGTTGCAATTTTGCGGTCATGGTGCCACTGCATCAATTGGTGGCAGATCACTTCCAACATGATCAAAATAGTATTGTCCCAAGCATTCAATGATTCAACAATATTTTATGTCAAGTGCCCAAATCTTTTACCTTTTAAAATACCTTCAATCTTTTACCAATCTTTTACCAAAAATGCATTTGCACAAAAGTGAGGTTGGGTGTTTTGTTCCCATTGTGCAACTTTTGTCAAAACATCTGCAATTCATGTTATGGCTTCATTAAACTCATGTTTTGTAACTGCATGTCCATGTACTGTACTGCTCATATGAGGTAGGTGTATTTCTGATATTTTGGGGTAATTGAAGGTATTTTTTATATTTTAAAAACTGGAGGGGCATATTTGATATTTTGGAACAATTGAGGGATAGTTATGATATTTCCCTAAGATATTATGAGAAAAATGCAAACATTCTATCAGAACGGGACAAAAAGGAATCGTAGTGTAATTTTTATTTTAGTCCAAGTGCAATAAACTATGATGCATAAATTTTACTCAGCCGGTGAGGAAGCAAGAAGGTACGAGGACCTAGATAACAAGCTAAGAATTTTTTTCTACATATCTCCACATTCATGCATTTTGTAAGTATACAGAAAAGATGCAGTGCAAATATAGACAATAGTGCATTTCAGTTTTAAGTTTTTCATCTCCCATAAGCATTCCAAAAAATTTTTATGTGTATCCACAAAATTATTTCCAAGTAGAGGTGCAAAGTTCTAAACTTTTATGGGGAACATGCCAGTTCACTAGAAGTTTTATGGGTTATGATTTTCATGACCCATAGCTCCTTATAAGGTTTTGTAAGTTTTAATGAACCCGTAACTTTTGATTCAGTGGATAGAGGGTCTGATTTGAATGTAAAATATGTGTGTTAGTTGTGCTTGGGAGGATTTGAGTTGAGTCAAAAATTTCAATTTCCTTCTTCTTAGTGGGCAAATAATAATACATTGATATAGTCTTCTATGATATTTCACTTCCAAATTACTCAAGAGTTCTCCATAATTGAGTGGCATTGATACCACATTGCAATGCATGCCAACTTCTCATGAAGGAAATAATGAAATGTGTGGAGAAGAAGATTTTAGAAAAATGGAAAGAAACAATGAATAAAATATCCTTGAATAAGAATGGGAATGGGAATGAGAATTGGATAAGTTAGGTTTGATAAAATGTGGAGTGATGATGGATTGTACTTGGATGAAAATGAAATAATTATGAGATGGTGGGATTTCTTATACTTGTGACTATATTTGGTGACAAGTAGTCAATCTTATCGTAATACAAAATTGTGCATTGGTTCATTAAAGGTCTTGACACTCCTAGATTTAAACAATTAGTTTGGATGGACTTGTAATTCTTTCATACTTTGCAAGAGTTGATTAGAGAACATGAGTTGTTTAGAAGTGACTCACTAAGTATTCAAACTCTTGTGTAGGTACAACTTGCCATAGCTCTTGACAAGTTTAGGCACAATGGAAATGGAGCATGTGTGGCTAGGGACATGAACTTATATGGCATTAGCTTAGGTTCAACTATCAATTTTATAGAGATAGTCATTTGCAATTGGGTTGATTCTTGGGAAGGAGGTGGTATGGCTCAACCAAGAGGATTGAATGTTTTTGCCTTGAAGGGTTTCCAATGCTTTGTGGGATTGGTGGATGGGACATTATTCTCATAAGTGCAAAGACCAAAGGTAGATGGATAGATATAGTTCAGTAGAAAAGGCTCCTAATCTATCAATGGGTAGTTTGTATGCAACAACATGTTGAGGATTACTCATTTCATAAGAGGTAAGTGCTTCAATGAAAGAAAAGGTTTATTTGTGATTTTTTTAGTTCATGAAAAAGGTACTCAAGACCTTTAATTTATTTCTTTTAGTGCTTGAGATGTACACTTGTTTGTGTGGGATTGTGCAATGAAAGGCTCATTGAGTTCACTTATTGAACCTTTGATTTCTATCATTTTATAGGGATTTTGTGCTATTACCATGACATGACCTACATCAAAAAGTCATAATTATGGAAAAATATTGAGCAAAGAAGAGAGAATAATGATTTTGAACACCAACATTATTTGCTACAAGATTCAGATTATGTTTCTCTAAGCCACTTAGTGCATTTGTCCAAACAGCCCCAAATAGAGGAGTGAGAGTAGAATTCAATAAATGTGTTGCAAGAGCTTGTGTACTCAATGAGCAGTACATAGGCCTCTTGAATGCAAGATTGAATTCTTTGCAAGAACTATGGGTACAGTTGAAAGGTAAGAATATAAATAGATTCTTATTGAAGTGGATCAACTTGTTCATTATTCTGCATAATTTTTTGATTACTCATGCAAACATGTGAGTTGAGGAGGACAACAAGATTTTAATGTGTTAGATGGAGATAAAGACATCTTAGATGATCCTAGTGGAATCCCACCCAAAGAAGAGATGAGATCAAATGTTATATAGATGTGTATTGCATTCCTTTGCCAACCTAGTGGATTTTTGAATCCAAAATAAAATTGTATTTCTATCATCAATTTTCAATGAATGGATCAATGAGTGTGGAGTGTATTTGGGTGTCCTTTTTGTTATGAGTCATTTGCTTGGGTTCTCTAGTGGAGTAAAGGATGTCACTTCAATGAGCATATATTGAAGTGGCACTTCATTTGATAGACAAAACTATGAATAAATTTGTGTAGGAATATCTCAATTTGATTTATGTTTAGGTGTTTAATTTAGCTTTAATAGATACCAAAGCAAAATAGAAAATGAAGAAATCCAATGTCAAAGACACATAGAGAGAAGAGAGTAAGGAAAAGCATAGATAGATGTTGATAGGAAGGAGAGTTTACATTTGAAAAGATATCATGAGAGACAAAGGAAAGCATATAGAGAGAGCAAGGAAGGAGAGTTTACCTTTGAAAGATTTTTCACATTAGAGAAAGGAAAGCAAGGAAAAGCACATTTGAGAGGAGAAAAAAATAATCATACAGAGAATGGAGCAAGGAAGGTACATAGATAGAAGAGAGCAAGGAGGCACATTTACAAAGGAAGGCAAAGCTGACAAAGAGCAAGGAAGGAAGGAAAGGAAAGAGAGTTTACATTTGATAGAAGAATAAGTCAGGAGAGAGGATGATAAAGAGAGGCAAAAAGCGTACACACAGGTGAGATGAAAGGAAGACAAAGAAAGAGGTAGATATTGTAGGAAAAATTGAGGACTACCAAAAACTATGGGACATGCATAATATGAAAGATTTCAACAAAGGAAATTGGCTCATAGATTTCCATTCTAGTGCTTATTATTATACTTGGATCAAGTGGAGTTCGTTAGATAAGCACCTAGATAAGTGAGAAAAAGCATAGGAGATGATTTGGGAGGTAAACTTGGATGCTCTTGGTCTCAAAATGTCTCTTGGGATTGAATACCTAGCCCCGTATGTACAGAATTTTGTCAAATCCTCCTTCAATTCTAATAATTTTTCAATTTTGTGAATTCAATTTGAATTTCAATCATGTTTATTCAAGCACACCCTCCCAAACCCTATACCAAATCCTAAACGCTTACTAAAACCTCCCAAAAACCCCAAAATTTTAGGGATTTGGGAATCCCTTTGTAATGAACACTCAAATGACCCTTGGATGAAACCTCAACTCTAGAAGTAAATCCATAGATGAAATCCTAATTCAAGCTAAGGTTCTAAAAAATCCCCATAGGCCTATGAATGATTATCATTTTGGGATTTCCCTATGTACAATTTCTTTACGATTAGTAGAAGGTTCTAAATGATCCTCAAAGCCTCCCAAAAAATTCCCCAAAGCCCTTTAACCAACCCCCTATTTTGGAGTTTCCTCCAAGCAAACCTTTATGTTTGGTAGAAGGTTCCAAACAAACCCCATAGCCCTATGAAAAACCTCCTATTTTGTGGTTTCCCTACAAGCAAGCCCTTACCTATAATAGAAGGTTCTGAAAAAAACCCTTAGCACTCTAAATAATTCCTCATTTAAATGTGTTTCCCTATGAGCAAACCCTTTGGTTAAGTAGAAGGTCCCTAACAAACTTGTAATCCTTTGAATGACTTCCCATTTTAAGGCTTGCTTAAAAGCAAACCCTTCTGTCCAATAGTAGGCTCCAAAAGAACTCCTTCATCTTTAGAGAGTTGTGATAGATTTTGGTTGCTCTATAGGTCATTTTGTGGATTGAGTTTGCAAGCACCTGGGACAAACAAACTACCACTTGTAGTATTCGAGGGAGACCATTCACTTTGATACTTGAAGGTATCCATGAGGCCTTTGCTTTGCAAGATGGAGTTTGGAGAAGAGGAGGTCTTTCCTTATTCATGAATGCAAGATTGGTTTTTGGTTAGAAATCTCACACCAAGTGTATTTACCAATCATTGAGTCCCTTCTTCTAATTGTTGATTTCACTCTTTGGGTCTGTTTCTAAATTGAAAGTGGTGCATGGGTATCTTGCTCTAAACATGAAAAGTATAGGCTGAGCAATCTAGAGAGGAATATGATTGGGTGGAGCTTATGGTAGTGGGTGTTGAGGCAAAGTTCATGTTCTTACAAAAGCAACTTTGGCACTATAATGGTAAATAGTTCAAGATTACTTTTTTTGGATAATACATTACTCATCATCTTTTAATAAGTGGCATCATTAGAGATGATGAGGTTATTTATGGCATTACTTCCCAAGGGGAGGAAGCTGTTATCCATGGTGCACATAAGGATAAGAATGAGTAAGATGAGGGTGAGTGAGAGTAGTGTTGTCTTCATTACTTTCAAAACTATACATTTCTTGTATTTGTTAGTGTTTTCAAACACATAAGAGATGACTTTACTCAATAATTGCATTATTTAATTATCTTTAATCTTTGAGATATGTTATAATTTGGATTCTTTGATTATGTTAAATACTTCAAATATTTTGTATTGATGTTGATCTTTACTTGTGCACACATCACTCTCCTCATCTTGTAGATGATCCTTCCCCTCCTTAGGTTGTAGATAATACTCCCTCTATATAGAACCTTATTTTTGCCCAAGACTTTCCTCATATTGTTCCTAGTGAGTACACTCCTTTTGTTGTTAATTTAGAGGACCCTATCCTAGAGGGTGGAGTTGTGAGAGAAGGTGAGATGATTTTGTGAATTACTCATTGTGAGTTTAAGGTATGAGGATAAGAGTCCATCATTTGGTCTTGTGAGTCATGGACGATTGGAGTCAGGAGAGAGTGAGGCCTACATGGAGGGGGTAGACTTAGTGGAGAAGGAGAAGAGTCTAGTGGAGAATAAGTGCATTCTTCATGAAAGGGAGGGATATCTAGCTGATATGGAAGGTCAGCTTAGGACTACAAAGAGTGATTAGGGAAGAGTTATTAGGTGAGTTAGATAGGCTTATGACCCAAAGAGAGGCTCATGTTCAGGAGCATCAGTTGACAAGAATTTTAATTAGAGGGAATTGTATATTACTAACGTATTTTTAGGAGGAGTTCCAAAGAGCTTATCAAGAGTCTTAGGGTATGGACATACAAGTAGGTATGCATAATAAAACTGATTACATTTAGACTATCACTCACCAAACTCAAAATCATAATATCAAGAGTGAGGCTTAGCCTATTAGTGTAAAGATGCAATCCAAGGTAGCACTTATGAAGCCTTATGTACATGGAGAGCTTATTAGAGAGACTAGTGTGATAAAGCAAGATAAAGATATAATTGCTTGGAGATCATGATTCTTGCATGCTCTTGCACTTCAACTTCCCTTTGGACATCCACATGAAGAGATAAAGTAGCTTGAGGAGAAGAAGATGAAACTCAAGTGTGAGATATTGACACTTACCAGGTTGAGAGAGACCATGATCATATATGGACAGTTCATTCCTTGTATAGTTTATGCTCATGAGAGATGGAGGAAGATTCTAGTTTTGGATGTTGGTTGTTTGGTAGAAATTATGTGCTATATAAGTCCTTTATATATCCAATGGATAGCCTCAATGTAGTGGTTAGGGTGGTCACATTATAGAGGTAAGAGTACATGTGCATATATATCACAACATGGAGTTAGAGAGCTTGTGGAGTATTGCATTACATGGTTTGAGGTTATCATTTGGATTGAAAGCACAAGGGTAGAGTTAGAATACTTCCTTTGGTCCATGTGGGATGAGGATTTCCTACCCTCAAGAGTACACACAGGGTTATGTCTTATGGCCTTGCTTGATGGAGAGGATGGGTATTTGGATACCATAAGAGGTTTCACACATTAGCCATATAGTGCATGTACGTCTTTAGGTCTATTAGAACAATAAATATTGATTTTTTATAATGCATCCCTTGCATATTGTAAGAACCATCTCCATGGTAATATCCATCCTCTCCCATTTACTTCTTTTTTTGACAAGCATAAGAGATTCACATACTTCATTAGGAAACTCTTGAGAGCTCCACTTAGATAGATACCAAGCTGACACATGCTCAACTATTGATTTCATGACCAAGGAATGGACTTCAGGTCATCTTAAGAGCAAGAGTGCGGAACCATATGAAGGTCTACATATATCACTACTCTATCATATGTCATATGGTGTTCTGACCACTTGTACATTGCATCACCACCTTTGTACATATTTTATATATTGAGTTTTCATTCTTGGTTGTTGAGAGCTAACAATTAACTCTACTTAGACTATATCATTAGCATATCTTGAACATTTATGTACATTCACTTGTCTTCGATTGATATTCATATACATGACTTGACTTTATACTCTACTACCATGGTAACAATAAACTCTACTAATATTATATCATTAGCATACCTTGAATATTTATATGCTTGTCTTAATTGATATTCCTCTACATTGACTTGGTTGTGTACTCTACTACCATGAAGAGTTATATTACTATTTATCTACTCATTCCTCATAATTAGATGTGAGTTATAGATATTTTCAGTATTTTTGTCTCTGAATGATATTTATATACATTGACTTGACTTTGTACTCTATCATAATAAAGAGATAGAAGAGATAGATTACCATTCATCTACTCATTCTCATGATTAGATATGAGTAGTAGATCTTTTGAGTAACACTTCCAAGGCCCAACAAACCTCTTTTGTAATTAAGCCAACATTCCACGCCCGTATGAACTCCTTCTAAGCTTGGCTAAACCTATCAAACCCGACAAAACTCCCTACCCTTGACCAAACCCCATCCAAGCAAGACCTTTGCCAGCTAGAAACACTTTTCAAGCTTTTTCTCTTCCCAAACACTCTCACCTCACCCCAACATTTCTTTGGGGACAAGAGAAACCCTAGGCCAAAACCCCAAAGGTCAAGCGACTCCACAAGCAATTCTCCCCAATCCAACCATTTTTTTTGAGTCAAAAAAAATTTGCTTGCCAACACTCTAAACCAAATAAACCCCAAATCCTAATTTTGAGCCCCAAGCAAACCCTTCTCCAAGACTTGAATCTTTTTGAGTCCAAATAAACTGCATGCCAAAACCCTTGCAACATAATGAATAACCCATAATGAATCCTACTCCAAAACCCTTATGTTCAAGCAAACCCGTCAGCAAACCCCCATAGTAAGCAAATAAACCACTTGCTAAAACCTTGTGTGATTTGTCCAAGACAAAGCATTTCTTTTGTGCAAGTAAACCAAAAGTGTATCCTTTTGAAATTTGAAATTTTTTTATTCATAGTAGCATGTGTGTACATTTTGAGAAACAGAAAATGATAGTATTTAGAATCCAAAATTTGGATTCTAAATACTATCTAAATACTAAATAATTACTATAAGTGATAATTATAGTAATTATCACTTAAATTGGAAGGAGTAGTAAGTAATTTGGCATGGGGAAATTTCAAGTAATGTGTATAGCTCCCATAAGTCCTGCTCCAAGGAGGAGTGTCTAATTCACTAAGAATATTCATAATAATTTTAATATAAATAGTTGTTTACTCTACTAGTGCTAATTCTAAAGTCATATAGTGCAAACATTTAGATTTAGAACTCTTTTCTTTATTCTTAATTTTCCCACTTTCAACTTCATTTGCTCATTGGGTACTCTCTTTTCAACTTCTACTTTCACCCAAAGGTTCTCAATCGTTGCTGATCTCTATGAATCTATTTCTACCAACCTGCATCTATCCTTAGCTTCAATTAGTTTGATCCTAAGCTTAGAATTATTACAAAGATATTGCAAAAAAGTTGACAAGATGGGGCTTTCTGCTCGTAAAACCTTTTTTTCTTTTCCTCATTTCTCTATCTTGCTCTCTATCAACCACCTCTCCATGCTTTTCTTCTTGTGCCGCCAACTCCTCTTCAATTTTGTTTGCCTCAATTAGGGTAGTATTTATAAGCACATCCTCATCACACAAAACTGCAATGGAACATGATTGGAATGAGACTAGGATTTTGTAATTGATAGTGGAACATGATTGGGATGAGATTGGGATTGTGTAAGATAGTTGGCATGTGAGTGCACATGGATATACTTGGCATGAGATCTACTCTACTCTTCTATAGAATCTCTTCTATTACTCTCTTCTTGCAAAAATGTTTGGGTGCTTGGAATTACAAAAAAAATTGTAAACAACCAAATACTATTATAGGACAATGGAAGAGTATCTTCTCTATAAGCTCCTTGATCTCAATATAGTTCCAATTTCTTGCTAGGGCCTGATTTTGCATAAGTATTCCCATAATTTCTCCCTTCCACATCCATGCTTACAAGAGCTAAGGGGAGAAATATTAGCTCTACTCCTAAATATCATGTCCATTCTCTTGTCATGTGGACACATATGATTCAACTTATCATTGATGGTTCTCCATCCTCATTTTAGCTCACTCTCTATCAAGCTTTCCTTGGTCCACTTATCTTTTCATGCTCAAGATTTCCTACATGGACTCATATAACTAGCCCATTTCTTGTATAGCTTGTCACCATTCATAGAGTCAAGAAATCCCTTCTTGAATTTCACAAGATAGGTGGTCATGTAGCTGATTTAGTGCTCTTTTGAACCTATTTCTTACTATTGCAACCCTTGTGAATTTGCTTGAAATGTTCTAGGTTGTCCAAATAATCCAAGATTTGAGCATAATGAAGGAGGATTATTCTAAATCTTTCTATGTCCATTTTTTCTTTTGATCCTTTTACTTTCAAAATTTTAGAATCCTCTTTTCCTTTAGTCACCAAATCTGCTTTTCCTTTAACCAATGTTGATGTTACTAAGGTAACCATTTTCAATAGGTTCTGAAATCCAAAGCTCTTTGATGAATCACAACCAAGAGATATGGAACTTGATTCATGCCAAGGAGAAATTACATGGGATATAAAAGAAACTTCAACCTCAATGGGATGTGTATGTTCCCTCTATACTCTCTCTAATTCTATATTTCTAAATCTCCCAAAAGTTGATTGAGCTCTAGGAATTTCTAGAGTTCAAATTTTCTATAATTGTTGGCATACATAACTTCCATCTTTGCACCTTTTCCGCACTCTCCTCTAATTTCAGATTTTTGTTCATCTAAGGATCTAGAAATATCAATATAACCCAACCCCATATCCTTGAATCCTATCATTGCTGTGGGAAATTGTGGAATGTGCACAACCTTCTTCTTGTGCATAAGCAAGAGGAATTCAAACCCTCTTTTGACTTCATTTTACAACATGTAGCATATATGTTCTTGTTACACATGGAATTATGTCCTTGGTTCTTGCCTTTGACATGTACCACCTTGGTTTTCACCTAATTCTACTTGTAAACTCATTATCCAACCCATAAGCCTTTCCTCTAAAAAGTCAAAAGAGGATCTTGAAACATCATGTAAAATCCAATAGCACTTGTAAATATTTTTAAGATTTTCATTCTTGGATGACATTTGCTTTTATGGGTACTCATAAAATTATTTTTTTGTAGAGCTAAAGTTCCATGAATTTCCCATAATTTTTGAAATAGAAACCCCTCAATATCATTATTGGAGTTAAATTTGTAGTGTGAATGTTTTTTGTGCATAGAGTTTTATACTATATTTAGCTTTAACATCTTTAACATCTCTAACATCTTTAATATTTATCTATCAAGATCTTGAATATATTCATATGTCATGATCATCAAGCTAGTTTGAGAAGTTGAATAACTTCTCCCACTACAAGCTAATGCATGATTTAAGATTATAAAGCTTGTGAAAACCTCAACTTAAACAAAGTTAGATATCTTCTCAAGATTATAGCTTACATAAATGAAGAAAGTGATTACAGCACATGTAAAGATAGACATTTGAACACATCACCATGATATAAAATGAGTTTCATGATTGAAAAATTGCTGAAAGAATGAAGGTTTGGAGCAACATGTCATAATATACAATTAATAACCAACCACCCATATAATATAACAAGAGTTAAGAAGATCACAACAAGTCAAATAAGAATAGAATTTAAGAGGTAAAATGGAGCTAATTTCAATAGTTTCAAAATGAAAATTTTACTCTATCTATAATGTCAATGGTATGCAAATCAAGGTTATTACAATGTCAAGTTAAATATTACATGAGTATCATTTAGTTTGGTTTCTCTCTTATGAATTGTACCACATAACATTTTTTGCTAACCATTAAACATCTACTATCTATAGTTGTCTATAGTAAGCTACAAATAAAAAAAATTAATGATACCTTGCCATCTAGCACAATAAGGCTCTTACATAATCTTTGACAAATTTTTTGAACTCCTTATCTATAGTTCCACTCAACTCCAAGGATAGAAGAACAAAGAAGTAACATTAACATCATATATACCATATACTTGGAGCTCATAATTGTGAATATTTTGCTTGCCACCCATTTAGAGGATGGGTAATCACTTGTTCCAAAAATCACCATGTGCGGTATTTATAACTACAACATCCGCTACTATCACTTGATCATAATGGCCTATATAAAATTTGTCCTTTATTTGTATTGTTTACAATATACACCAATACATCCTTTAGTGGAGTAACCACTTTTCAAATACATCATAAATAATTTATCTTTAATTTTATGATGAGTAGCTTTTCTTTATCATCTAAAAATGTAAGAAATCATGTACTCCTACTATATCTAAAGTAGTATCATACTCACAAGTAAGGGATGAAGATAAAGACTATTAGAAAAATCCTAGATAGAACCTCATCATTGTGAAGAAAGTAGTTAGAATTCGCTAATCCAAGGTCAAGTTAGAACCCAAATCATGCACCCTTGCTTAAGCAAGAGCAAAGATGTACTCTAGTAATACAAGAAATAGATGGGTCAACTAGAAGAGAATGTAAATCTCCCTAAAACTATTTGTCAATCAAAGATGGCTAAAACAATCTAGTCCAATCAGGAAGTGAAAATTGAAAGGACATCTTATGCCTAAGTAAAACAATCATCTCTTATTTAGTGCAATAATACTTGGAGAGAAATAAGTTGGAATGCCCTAATCCGAGGTCAAGTTAGAACCCAAATCCTGCACCCTTGCTAAAGCAAGAGAAAAGATGTACTCTAGTAACACAAGAAGTGGATGGGTCAACTAGAAGAGAATGTAGAGCTTCCTTAAACTCTTGGTCAATCAAGGAAGGCTCAAACCATCTAGTCCAATCAAGAAGTGAAAAATGAAAGAGAACATCTTATGCTTAAGTAAACAAACCATCTCGTATTAATTTCAATAATACCTAGAGAGAAAATGATCCTTGCCTCACCTCAATCACATGTGTTCTTAACATTGATCTATTTAGAACTACAAAATGGGAGGAGAGCAAAGGGGCCAAAAGTACCCAACTAACAAAAAATGCTTCAAGTGTTGTTTCTTTTGTAGATAGTGGGCTTACCTTAGATAAATTTAATAAAGATGCTTGTCTATGTGCCAAAGTTCCTAATAACACACTCAAAAGTCTTTAGTCTAATGATATCCCAAAGACTCTTAGAATCCTCTTTTCAAATGCTCTCAAATTTGGTAAGAAGGTCAAAGACAAGGAGAACTATTCAAAATAAATAGACCAATTGGTCAATGAGCAATATTTAAAGAGAGTATAAAAAATACCAACTTTGGATCCCTTAGTAAAAATGAGTCATCTGAATGAAAGATATCCTATACAAGACTGGCATCTAAAAAGTATGTGATAAAATCCTTAGACCTTACTAGCACTCAAATTATGCATAAACCATTTGTAGATATAATGCACTCTTTGGAAGTTGGATATGAGGAGAACTACACAAAGTGAACTATACCTTATATTTTATGACCTTGACTTTCAAGCCTATAAGCTAAAGTTGAGTAGTCAAGTGGTCAAGAGCAAATCAAATCTAGTCTACAAGGCTTACAATGGATACCTCATCCACAAAGGAGAGAAATGAATTACCTAGTGTAATACCATTAGCTAGAGGTGAAAATTGGTTTGGTAATATCTTCAGGGGTGTTATACATGATGGTCTTAATGGATCAAGTAGAGGATTCAAAAAGAGAGGACTTCTACTAATAGGGCAAAGGCCAAAAACACACCAAAAACTTCAAAGCTAATTTTGGAGGCCTAATGAATGAATTAGGCCTCAAAAAATGAAATCTTCTCCCCTCCTAATGGGAAAAAGGGCTTGGCTTCTCCCCCCTCAGTTTTTCTCATTGATAAATTTCCAATGGTACCAACTTCACACTATTTTTACCTTTCTTCAAAAATATTCCCAAAAGATTCCATGTGGTCAAACTTGTTTGACCAACCAGATGGGACCCAAGGTTGATATGTCACCAACCCATGGATCTAATCTAAGGGTATAGCTTTCAGACATATCACAAATCCATGTATCTAATCTAAGGATGTTGCTCCCTTAGAAGGGGTCATATGCATTATATAATAAAGTTGAAGTGCTCCTTTAGGGCAGTAGAGTATTGAGGATTTCAATGTTGTGTTTCTCTTGTATTTTTCCTCTGTGTTTCTTTCGAGGTTTATTCTGTACTTGGATTATCACACGTAGCATGGCCAAAGTAATAGGAAAATGAGCTTAAAATGAGCTATGGAAAATACAAGCACTTCTAAAGGATCTCTATATTGTGTATTTGTGGTTGATTGAAGAATAGTGACTCCCTCTTATGAGAAGATATGCTTGTAGCAAAGAGAAAGAGAACCATAATAGGATTCCACAAAAGGCATAAGACTTACCAAAGATCCACCAACCTTCATAAGCACTCTAAAGATGGATACATCTAACATGCTATTAAAATCATTTGCAACATTCATCCTACAAAACAACCTAGTCTTAATGAATATTTAATTTTTCTCTAATACCAAGGGATATAACTTCACAATTTTTTTCAATAGAGCAACCCAAAATGATGTGGACTAAGATGTTGTAACAAGTGAGAATAGTACTAACAAGATGCAATAAGAGTTTCCCAATAACAATTGGTCTATTGCCTTCTATATCCTTTTCTATCATAAGAAGTCAATTTCCACAAGTACTAAAGAAAATCCATAGAACTAGTAGAGATCAATAAAGCAATCTCTAAGATACTCATAAATTATATAAGCCTCCCAAGGAGAGGAGTAAGGTTGTGCATAATGTATTCGCAAAAGGTGATCTATCAAGACTTAATAACTCCTTACATTGATCTCCAGTAGTGCTCCTTCTTGTGCATAAGATGTAGTATGCTTAAGGAGGAAAGAATCTTGTTAGTAGTACCAGCCATAAAAAAGGTGTAGGAGTTTGTACCACTCTACTATACTCTTTATCTTGACTAAAGATACAACACAATCAAAGTTGAGTAGAATCTATAGTATCTTATGACTACAATTGTCTACTAGGATGTGCAGCCCAAATAGACTACTCTTGTAAAGTAACACAACTTCCAAACCAAAATCTGTAAAATTTAGGAAAAAACGATATGTACCACATGTCTTCTCTAGTATAACAACAATATCATTGTAAGAGTAAGAGAAATAAAACTCATGCTAACTCATCTAAGAGATTACGTGCAAACAAATTGAGGTAAGCAAAGAGGTTATCAAAACTCATCATAAATGCATGAGAAATCCTATAAAAGACATGGAAATTTGATCTGAAATAGTCTTAGAATATATCTTGCTTAGAATGTTAATCACTCCCACTACTTGATTAGTATACAATGGACAGATTAACAAAGGGATTTTTGTACCATGTGTATTCTTGGATGCTGAAGTGCACTTACCGCATGTGGATATCCCAAATATTCTAATCATATTCTATGTCCATCTTTCTTGCACAAGTCTTTACTCCTTGCATGGTAAAGAGTTTAGGACAAACTAGGCACATTGTATCTTAGTTTCCTCTAGATGGAGTTGCATGGGAAAAAGAATTCATGTGTAGCCTCATAATAATAATAATAATACCACTAATAATAATAACTCAAAATGCTCCACTTTGTATCCCCAATGCAAAACAATAACACATTCACATCCTCCTTGTGTTAATAATGCTAACTCTCTAGACCCTAAAAACTATAACTCTTTATAAATTTCATTTCATATTTCCATAGTTTCCAAAGCTAGGTTTCAATAGAAACAAAAAATTATTACCCATTACTATATTAAAAATATAGTAATTAATCAAAACCCTCAAAAATTCAAATATGCTTAAAATTTTCCTTACCCTTGAATTTGAATACAAATAAAATCATAATTAATTAAAATTTTCATTTTTTTGACACATACTTTCTTTTAAAAAATTGCTCTCACTTCCTTACTCTCTCTCGTAGCACCCCATATTGTTATGATTTTTTTTCCAAATTCACTCTATTTTTCTTCTATCTTGATCAAACTTCATGGTTCATGATCCACTAAAACATGGTAAAAGTGAGTAGTCTTTTGGAATTAAGATAACCTTCAAAAGCTTAAACTAGGGTTTTGACTTAACCCTCCAAAGTGTGAACCTTGCTAAGTGCATTTGAAGAGCTAATTTATTGTTTGTTATCTTAAAAGAGAGAAGAACTCCTTGGTCAACTCTTATAATTCAATTTCATACCTCTCTTGTATTTAAGTTGTTTTATCTCTACAATCTTTTGAGTCTTGTTCATTTTTTTGCAATGGCCACACTACTCTTGGTGATTGAGTAGTTTAATTATCTTAAGAGAGAATTAGATTAATTTCTTTATATTTTCAGATAGCATATATTTATGGTGGAGTCATGAATCCTCTCCTTATCTTTGGCATCCATTGAATTATATTAACCACCACACCTTATGAGACTATGAGCTATTTAGAACATTTATATTCATGAGTCATATCTAGTAATATATTATAGTCTTTGATAAGTACTAGACTTTAAGATAGCAAAGGAAATAAAAATTTACCTTTTCAAGCCCAATGACAAAATGCATGGAATAATTGATGCTTTTGCTTTTGTACCTACTTGTACTATTGTTTTAGGTTATAGGAAAAGCTCCATTATCATGGATTGAACCAAGATATCATATTAAAATTATCAACATTTGGATTCTAAAAGAAGTATGTGAGAATTGTTAATAAGAAATCTATCATCATAAAATAATTTTTTAGTTTAATTATTACATTTCTAATTAAATTTTTTCTGAAATTTTGAATTAGGTTTATGTTAATTCTTGTCTGAATTAATTGTAACTTCTATGTAGTATTTTTATTAATTTTGAATAAAAATTAATTACGTTTTTCTTAACATAATACTACATAGATGTTACAATGAATTGTTACTTCTGTGTAGTATTCAATTAATTTAGATCAATTTTATTTGATTTTTTCTTAATAAAGTACTACACAAAAGTTACACTTAGACGTGACTTCTATGCATTATTCAATAAATGATACTACATATATTATTTATCACAATATGATAAAAACCTGATAATATCTCATGTAACAATCTAACTAATATTGAAGTAAAATATCCTAGATTATTACATTTTAAAAGATTTTTTCAGGCTTTTATTATATTATGCTAAATATTAAAAATAAAATTCTAATTTTTTACTCAAGTATATAGAAAGATGATAGTTTACACTTGTTATCATCATGTGCAAGTTCAAATTGTGTTTCTTGTCCAAGTGTGCTCCATAATTCTCACAAGATTACACTACCTCTTCTTCTCATTAAGATGTTATGCTAGATTTACGTTTACTTAACACTATGAGATGTTTAATTCTTTGAATATTTTTGTAAAATGTCCTCTCGATGAAGGTCTATACTTTTGTGTCCCATCTAGTGTTTGATGAGTTTTAGTTCATAAATAGGTTCTGTACTTAGAGATTCTTAGAGATCTTTTGAGTAGAATATCATGTAGATGAATGCCTTTACTTTTGTGCTTTGTATAGTATTCATGAGTTTTAGCAATGTTGGTCTTTAAAGTTTTGCATATTAATTGACACCACATATTTATTATTATTTGGGAGTTAGAGTTGAATATATCCAATCCATTATTGCTACTTTATACTAGTTCAATTGTGTGTTGAGCTTCAATATACAAGTATAGAACCTAATTATGCTAAGATTGGATTTTTACAATATCTTTTGATTGGATTTTGACAATACACTTTCACAAAGCTAGAGTTTTGATCTTCACATCTATATGCAATTTAATTTGGTAAAGAAAAACAAATTAGTTATATAAGGCTATTAGAGCTAATAGAACTATTACAAGGTAATTATGCAAGTAAAGCTTTTTATCTATCTAACCAGTTCTCACTCAAACTCTATTTTATGATATTTACTATATCTTAATTAGGTGATTTTTAAAATTTTCTAACTTCAATAATGTGTATTAATGGTCAATTTAAATTTTAAAAGTGCTATTTAAGATTTATATTTAATATTTGTAAATATTTTTAAATTAATGTATATCATGATATATTCTCCCTTGTATACCTTTATGAATATGGCTCATAATTGTGTGCTTGAGATGGTAACTTTATATACGTTGGGCCAAAAAATAACTTGCCAATGAGGTACAAGCACTTTGGTATGCTCTTCAAAGATTTAAGAAGGTAAGAATTTTGGAATATGGATGCTAATTAAGGACAAGGATTTTGTCTTTGATGTTGTTGGTTGAACAATAAAAACTTAAATTTTTTTCCTCGAGTTCAACATCTTTTTTTGTATGGGTGATCATGGAGTTGGCTTTTTGGCTTGTGAGATTATTGTTGCAATTGATTAATGGGTTGATTTTTAATGTAATTTTTACATCATCAAGACTTTTTCAAATCATTATACATAAAATCAATGAGGTAAATACTAGCTTCCTTTATTTCATAGTTAGAATTAGGTTATTTTTACTATTTTATATAAAATCAAGTGGTTTTCTTTAGTGGTTTTTTGCTACATAAGAAGACTCATATAATTGTCTAGTAGAGGAATTTTGGAAGTAGAATGGTATTAGAGTACTAAAAACAAATCAAAAGGTAATAGTTAAATAGGTATAATAGTAGATAGGAATTATATGTGTAGTTTGCCAAGTAAAGGATTCCTTTTAAGCATGATGAAACTCAAAAAACTTGCACTAGCAAAGTATGTGCATGCAAGGAAGGATATTCTTTCTCAATTTGAACAAAAATTTCAAGCATAATTAGTTCTAGCCAAAATTACTTCTTAGCACTTAAGTATTCTTTTATTCTATCAATTTGAGCCAAGTAGCTAATGAAGATACAAAACACGTAAGCAATGGATCTCTCTTCTAATCTTTCTTGACCTGCTCAATTTACTCAATCATGTCATTAATGAGATCATTAATGTAGTAAGTTCTCTCTATATTAGAATTTATACTGATCAATGTACCTCTTATAGGCATATTTCACTAACATTTCTAACATTTTTGCACTTTATATGTGTAGCCTTGAGTGGTTCACAATCTCAACAACAAATAGACTATACTGAATAAACTTGAACATTAGTAAATATAGTACCAACTAGTGCTAATTTACTTGCTTTGGTCATAGGTAGGTTAGTCTCCAAGCTTAGTGATTAACCTTGGAATAGACATACAAGTCAACCCAATATCATCAAGTCAATTAGTACTTAGTCTAGATTTCTTTATAATTCAAAACCTTATACATTAGTCTATACAAGTTCTCTAGTTTTATTGATCTAGATAAACTATCCTTGTACTTAGAATCCATAGATCTAGATAAATTATCCTTTAGTACATGTTTAATTATGATTTATAGTTCTTTGGATCATAGTTCAATTCAAAGTGTAATAAAAATTTAGGTTTTTTTAGAGATATAGTACAAGTTTGTAGGTTTGGAGCCTCATTATGCCTTAGGTTGATAAATAGGCACTAGCTCTAACCTTAGCTCCACCTCATTTCCTTGGATCAACTTCCAAAGTTGCCCAAGTCAACCTTAGGGACCCTCTCTCTTTTATATAAATATGAACTACTTAAGACTTCTTTTTTCTTTTAGTCTTCTAAACATATGATTGACTTTAGAAGAATAAAACCCAAGTTTAAAGAAATTTTGATCATGGATTTGGGTTATACTTTGTCTTGGTGGAAAGATTGTATCAAGGGATTTATAGTAGTATCAAGAGCACTCAACTTGGATGCTATGTCCCCTAGTTATGTTCCAAACATGCTTGTGTCTTGATCTAGAATGGTGAGGATACAAGTTCTAGTTTTAAGATACTAAACCTTAGTTTGGATGCAAACTCATAACACTTCCTTGATATATTACTTGTATGCTTATAAACTATTTCTTTTTACAACATGATATGATACACACTTTCAAATGATACAAAGATTAAGCCAAGGATAAACATTTTCTAGCATATACAAATACAAAAGTGAGGCTCATATACTCCACTTCAGGATTTTCCTCCCATTTGAGAATCATTATAAATGAGTGGTTATCCAAGTGCTTGTGATACTCTTGGTCTTGTTGGAACTATCTTAATTAGGACTTTCAATAAAAGTAAAAGATATGAATTTTTTTGTAATTTGAAATTTGAATCCCTCTAAAAATATTGAATATATAATGTTCATGTCTTGCTTAAGACATGTCAGTGCATGACATATATTTGGTCCAAGATGATCAAGTGATGATGTTGTAGTTAAGGACACTATATGTGATGCAGTTTTGGAAGGAGTGATTACTCGTCCTCTTGGATGTACAGCAAGCTAAGCACCAATAGCCAAGGTCTCCAAGTATAAGGGTATGCAACAAGGTCACCTCTTTATTCCTCTAGCCTTAGAATTATATGGAGTGATGGATATAATGTTTGACAATTTTTTCAAGGAGTGTGCAAGAGTGTATCGTTTTATATATCAAGTGTATCACTCTTACTTTCCTCCTTCATAGTGTATTTGAGAAAGAGTTTGTCCATTGCTATACAAAAAGCATTGGTTGATGTAATCCATAGGAGATTAATAACACTAGATGATGCTTCTTTGGATGCTCTACTAGTATGTAGACCAAACAACTTGCATAGCTCAAATATTTTAGGTGTAGTATGGCAGATTTCTCATACTAATACTATTGGGGCTTAGCTCCATTTTACCTCTCATGTTTTATCCTGGTACATCTTGATGAGGTCTTCATATCCTTCTTGTTTTCCTTTGTAGTCACACTTTTTCACTTAAGACATGTGTCCAATGTGTGTCTTAAGACTCAAGCATTTAAATTCATATTTCAAATTGAGCTACATTTTAAATTTCATCTTAGATTAAGCTATTTGATTTCTAAGAGCACTTATAGGTGCATGTAAGATGTGAGGCTTAAAATATAAGATTTTGAGAGATTTTGAGATGAGCATCATTTCATTCATATAAAGGTAATATTGTAGATGGTAGCTTTTTGTTGGTTTCAAGTCCAAATTTATGCCAATCACCAAGTAGAATCAAATTTTTGATAAATAGCAATTTTTTTATGGATAAAAGAATAACTTATGATAAGATTAAATTATATTTTAAGTTACTTTGCTTGAGCTTGGAGCATTTTGGATCATTTAAATTTAGTATCATTATAATTATTTTAACATTATATTCACATTTAACATCATATTATGGATAGGAGTGAAGAATAAATTTGATGGTTTCAATTGCTACCTTCACCTCTACTATATTGAAAATACAAATATTTTTTGGAATCTCTATTCTGTTGTTATTGCCTAAAATCCCTAGTTTTTCAAGCCATGGTACTATATCTATAACCCTTAATGTAGTCCAACCAGGTAATATACCTTGTTTTTTTTGGGTTTTATCTTGAGGATCACGCTACTTCAAATTGTAGCTTATAACACATCTAGAAATCTCATGCAATTTTACACATCACATAATCAGTCAATTTCTTGTAAATAGATATTGACTCTAATTGACAAAATTTTGGTATAGGAATAAATTTTACTATACTACAAGCCATACATTGCATAAAAATATCATTTTTACCAAAACCAGTTGATTTGCAATTTTATTTATTACCAAAATGAATAGGAGAAATTTTTATTGTATCTCTTATCAAGTGGTAGACAACAAGTTTCCAATGGTTGATAATATGTTAAAGTTCCTTGATCCACATTCAAGTTCATTATCCAAGGGTAATATTGATTTCAATGATTTTGTCACTTTTTCATCATTTTGATCCTCCTCATCCTTGCAAACTTCCACTTCCCAGCAATAAAATTTTCCCTCTTATTTCTCTAAGTGCCATAGCCATGAAGTAGCCAAGAAAACACAACCACTTTCATGTCTTAATCTTTCAATCCAACACCCTAAGACAATCAAAATTGAACTTGTAAAATATATTGGGCAAACAGCCGGGCAAGATATTGACCAAACCAAATAATTCTCAAAACTGGGCACCCTCTATTTACTAGTTGGATAAAGCATTCGTAAATTTTCTTATTGCCACTTTCGTTTCAACTCCTGGCTTGGGAGTTTAACAATTTGACAACTTTAGTATCCTTATAATACAAAGTTAAAGTAAAATTAGACTTTCCACCATACCGACCTAAACGGAATTAATCTGGTACCAAGAAACACCAGAAAGTAAACCATATCAAGCAAAAGGAAGTACTTGTTCACCTTTGGAGAAAACACTCTTCTACTCATTGTGATCTGAATATCTCTGAAAAAGAGACACCAAAGTAATTGATACCTATCAAGTTTCAACGACGCTGCAAGAGTGTGAAATGTTAACCACTTTCTTTCTCATGGAGATATCACGAAAGACGATTACAAATGTTTAGAGTCAGAGATACGATCTATTCCGAAAATAGACGGAAGGTATATTTATCTACTTGGATTCAAGGTTATGGCATTTGAATTGTATATCAACGTGATCTGGTGAACTCCTCTCTTCATTGTATAGCGGGAGAAATCCACTCATCTGTTTCCGAATTAACTGCATTGCATGGAGGAGGGCATCTGACCCGTACACATGCAAACACGATTACAATCCGGGGTAAAATGGTTTCAGACAACACAACATGCTATCATTGTTGAATCGTTTTGTTTCTGAGGTCTAATTTGCATGAAAACAACACTAGCTACTGACCTACATGTTCTCACGGCTGAAACTTTCTGCTCCAGGACCTCAGGACCCGGAAAAGGAGATTCTAAGGTGAAAGCCAATGTAGACAGCAAGTTTACTGTTGTGTCGACTTGCTTAATAAATCATTACTAACTGGCCAAATTATGTCCGCCACATGTGGAACCAATTCAAGGTCCTACCTCACCCAATCAATTAGTATTGAGAATTCACTGGCAATTTTTAAGGCAAGGCTTTTCCGATGTCAGCTGGCTACAAAGTCTATGTAAGACAGAAATTATTTAAAACTAAAGCACAAGCGGTTGCAACCAGTGTACTAGTTACGCCGTTTCAACATCGCTACATTGTCATTTGATTATGTAGCGAACCTGTCCGACAGCAACCTTGGAGCTGGTTTTGAAGGTGCTTTTGACCAACCTAGTTATGAGTGAGTGACTCCAAGGAACAGCACAGCTTGCATGCTCGCCACATCGCGAGATGACAGAAAGAATTCCTCATGCGAGGAGAAAAAACGGACCTCGTACTCACCGTGAACGTCGCCTTCACAGTGACTTTTTCTCCACGTTTTCTTTCTGGGAAGGAGGTTCACCGTCTGAAGCTCGATTCCCAGGGGATAGGTTTCTCGTTTCATGGTTCCAGACTCTATCCACAATGTGTAACGTAAACGGGGGTGCTAACGGGTTCAAATGAGGAAATGGTCATGACTCGAGCTTCGCGGTTTTCAAAGTGTGCAAACTTGTTAGGGTTGGGTATAACAGAGAGGGAAAAAGGCGACCACATAGAACACATGAAGGATGGGAAGACCCCATCAAGCCAAACAGGGTAGAATGATGCTAGGCCCCAACAGTACTGACATGAGAGATATGCCTTAGGATATCCTAGCTATGCAAGTCATAAGGTCTATGAACTACTGGAACATCCAAAGAAACATCACCTAGAGTGATTGCTCTCCTATGGATTGCACCAGCCAATGTTCTCTACGGAGCAATGGATAGACTATGTCTAAAGTATACCACAAAGTATGAGAGTGAGAGTGGTACCCATGGCATCTAATATGATAAGCTCTCATGCACTCCTTGACAAATGTATTGAATGCCATGTCCATAGCTCCATATAACTCTGAGGCTAGAGAAACGAAAAGGTGACCTTGCTGCATACCCCTTGCCTTGGGAGGCCTTGCATGCTATTGCTCCCCTCCCCGCCCATCCAGGAGGATGAGTAATCACTCCCTCCAAAACCACATCATGCCTAGTGTATGTAACCAAAGATGGACTTATCAATACCCAAAATTTAGCACTTGGAATTAACAGCACCCAAAGTCGATTAAAAAATAATACAAAGCACCAAGGAGTGCAAGAGTGGATAAAGAGCACAAAACCCAATAAAACAGAAGTTCTAAAAACCAAAACATAACCAAGACCACACACCGCACCAAGAGAAAGACATGCATTATAATTGTAATACTCCAAGGATAGAAGACCTAAAGAGAAACACACCATGAGAAACACACAATTTCACACTCAAACCTCCGATGCCCCAAAGGAGCACCTTGATTGTATTATATAACAAAGGGTACTACACCGAAGGAAGCTTCACCCTTGGATCAGATACATGGATAGGAGACATGTCACTAATCTCTACCCTTAGATTAGTTGCATGCATGAGTGACATGCCGGTCTTGATCCTATCTGGTTGGTCAACCACCTTTTGACCAAAGGGAATCTTTAAGGAATATTCTTATAGGAATCTCCAAATCGCATGGGTAAGGTACCGTTGGAAAGCTCTCGATGAGACAAATTGGGGGGAGGGAAGGCCAACCTTTCCTCTATAAGGGGAGGGAGGGTTTGTACATTTTTAGGCCTAATTCATCCGTTTAGGCCTTTGAAATTGGCTTTGAAGTTTCCAAGCTATTTTAGACTCCTACACTATTTTGGTGACACCTCTATTTGATCTACCTAGCCTATCATACATAACATCCTTCTAGATATTACCAAGCCAATTTTCACCTCTAGCTAATATGTTTAGCTATTGCTATTACAATAATAAAATAAAAAATGATTTACTATTGGACTGGATGATCGAGGTAGATTAATGGTATATTTAGTTAATGGAGGACTCTTGATGTTATTGTGTCATGTTTTGTTTTCATTGGAAGTACACCAAGTACCTATCGGTGTAAACAATGACTAATAAGTTGTATCTAAATCTATTATAATTATTGCATCCACTTGCTATCCATATCGTCAAGAACTTTTATATTAGTTTTTGAATTAATTTTTTTATTGAGTTAAAAAATAATCTAATTTTTCATTGCAATACATATTCTTGGTTTGTAAATGATTCTTTTCAATATTATCAAAGAAAAATATATAATATTTATGAATTTTTTTTCTAAATGTAATACATATACACAAATTTAAATTAATTTGGTATATAATTCAATATATACAAGATAGAGAATATCCAAACACAAGTAAATTAATTGCAACTCCATGCTTCTTATACACAAGAGCCTTAGAGCATCCTTGATCTATCCAAGAGTTGCTTCCACTATGTACTCTATAAGTAACTCCAAACATATACTCCAGATGGGTTGATCCTACATCTTCTTTTATTATGGAAATAATTCTAAGATTGTGCAAAGATAAACTCTTCATTATAGCTCCAAATCCCACACTCTAGTACTCATTGGATAACCTACAATATGTTGAGTGGATTAGAGAGTATACATAATGCTAGTTGTAATATGCTCAAGAAATAGTATATTATGCAAGGTTGAATTTGATGTGCTCCATTGAAGTGGGAGTAATTGAAAGCAAGCTATTTTGAATTGAGATTATCATTAGCCTTGGAGTTTTGATCTTATCTCAAGTTTTGGTTTGAACAATTCTATGAAAATTTCATTAGAGAATTCAATTGTTTGGATCAAGTATACTTGGGTTTGTAGAGCTCAAACATGAGCCAAGCTTTGGATTGTTCCATATTTATGGATTTATTTTGAATTTAGATACCAAACTTAATAGAGGATTAAACAAGTGCATGACCAACTACTTTGAAAAATCTGGTTGGCTCAAGTTTTACAAGTGGTGCAATATGTTACATCAAACTTCAATTGAATCACTTTTATATATACCAACAACTTGTATTATTTACCCTTGAAATTGATTACAAAATTTTCTATTTAGGATTATGATTAAAAGAATTTTGCCATGAACTAGGATTGGAATCTTAATAAGGGTTTTGAAATTAATGTTTAAACTATAAGAATCAACTTAAGTTTAAGACATTGCAAAAGGAGCTCTAATGGTCAAATTGAGAAGTGTCATATATCGTTGGAAATTTGATCTTGTAAGCTATCTTGTTTTACTAGTAATCATTTCCAATATTGCCAAGGAGAGATACATATCACTTCTAAGGAAACAAAACCTAAATGCAATGCACTCACACCAATCCAAGCTAATTAGATGTAAAATCACACATGAAAAGCATGTAGAGGATCCAAAACATAAATAAATTAACCACAACTCTCCTTACTTTACATATGGTACAAAAGTACCTTAGAGCATTCTTGTTCAATCCAAAAGTTGCTTATAATATGTAATCCACTAGCTACTTCCAGCTTGTACTCCAAATGGAGTGATCTTACACAATTTTATTTTAGAAAAAATTCCAAGACTTAGATAGAGATATCTATAGCTCCAAAGCCAAATTTCTAGTACTCATTGGATAACATGCAAGATAAGCTTTTAAATGATATGTAACCATCACAATATGACTTTTAGAGCTTCAAAGACAATTTCATGAACTTACCTTAATTCCTATAGTTCAAACCTTGATTAGTATTCCAATCATGGTTCTTGGCAAAATTTTGCCAAAGTTTTTGCTCAAGGGTTCACATAAGAATTACTAACATTCCATCATAAGATCATTTTTTTCAATAATGATCCTAAATAGGAAATTTGTATTTAATTACAAGTGTAAATAGAACAAGTTGTTGGTATAACTGAAGTTTGAAGTAACATATCTTATTACTTATAAAACCGGTGCCAACGTCAACCTTGGAAAAAAAAGAATTCCTCCACATGATAATACAATAGTTGAGAAAAATCATAATATTAGGATAGATTTAAAATATTAGAAATATTCCTTCTTGTAATGTTCCAAGGATATGAGATCTTAGAAGAAACACACCATGAGAAACACATGATTCAACCTCCGATGCCCCAAAGGAGCACCTTCTCTTTATCATATAGACAAAGAGGATCTCCTCCAAGGAAGCTCCACCCTAGGATTAGGCACATTGATAGGTGACATGTCAGCAAGCTCCACCCTTGGATTACCTACTTGGATGGGTGACATGTCGGTCTTGGTCCTATCTGGTTGGTCAAACAAGCTTTGACCAATGGGAATCTTTTAGGGAATCTTCTTGTAGGAATCTTAGAACCAAGTGGGTGAGGTACCATTGGAAAGCTCTCAACGAGACAAAGTAGGGGGGAGGGAATGCTATCCTTTCAACTACTGGGGGAAGAAAGTATAATTTTTTGAGGCCTAATTCATCCATTTAGGCCTCCAAAATTGCCTTCAAAGATTTCAGGCATATTTTGATTCCTACTCTATTAGTAGAAGTCACCATTTGATGATATCTCTTTCTGATCTATTCAGTCCATCATGTTAACATCCTCCCAGATGTTACCAAACCAATTCTCACCTTAAATCATATGTCTAGCTATTGGTTCTAAGATTTTCAAGTCTATTTCAGTTTCTGCCCTATTAGTAGAAGTACACTTTTGGTGATATTTCTACCTGATCTATTTTGACCATCATGTATGACATCATTCTTGATGTTACCAAACTGCATTTCATATCTAGATCATATGGCTAGCTCTTGGTATTACACTTCCTCCTAAAAAACCATAGATTCATTTTTTATTAGCTAATCCTTTCTTACTTTGCCTTATTTAGACTCATCTTTATTTGTATATAATTATCGGAGGTATTGAACACATATGTTGATTTTTGCTACACTTGCACTAGCTTATAAAAGTTTATGGAAGGTCATCATGAAAACTATTTATATTAATAGAAAAATTATACTAATATTATTTTTATTTTCAATTTTTTTATTTGATAATACTAAGTTATCAAAATTGAATGAGATTTAGGTAATTTAGCAAACTACGACCATTTAAAGAAAATGAATTTTCTAAAAAAATATTAAATATAACTATTTTTTATTTATATTTAATAAAATGGGCCCTAGGGCAAACTCTTGACTCTATCTCACAAATTCCATGCCAACCTGGCTCATAGTGCTTGAATGATTTTTCTTACTAGCCTATGTGGGAACATGCCAAATAGTTTGGGCCAAATCACAAATAAATGAAAGCTAAAAGGTGTTGTGTGATGAGCCTCCAAAGCATTAGGTAGTTGGTTAGGTAAAGGCTGACCAAACCAATGATGCTTAGGAGGTCTATTAGGATGATCTGCCACATTGGGATAGAAATAAGGCCCCAAACTCCCATTGAAGGCTACAATGGAGAATCTTGGACAATGGGCAAAAGTCTAATAGCAATATTGCAAACCAAATTTTTTTTAAAGTTACTTGTGCCCTTGTCTAATCCTCTATTACATTTAGCATCTGAATTCAAAAACAATCCCTAGATATGAGTTCTACAAACCCAAGTATACTTGATCAAAAACCATGATTCTCTACTTGAGTAGTTCACATCAAATTTTACATAGAGACACAAGATCTAACCATAAACAATGTTGGAAATTTTCATACTTGATTCAAATGAAAACTTGAGATGTGGTCAAACCCTAAACCTGATCATAATTTCAACTTAAAACACCTTGCTTTCAATTACCACAACTTCAATTGATCACATCATGTTCAACCTTGCTCAAATGTAGCAATTCTTGAGCATAACACAACTACCATTATGTCTAATCTCCAATCCCATTGACATAGTGTAGGTTATCCAATAAGTACTAGAATGTTGGATCTGGAGCTATTCTCTTCTTCTATGGTGGTCTTGTCTTTCCTAATGGCTCTTTGGAAAGTCCTAGAACTTACAAAACCTTAAGCTTAACTTGGTGAGAATCAATTCCTTACACTTTGGATGCTTGAAAATTTGTCTTTTTTACACATGGGCCTCCAAATCAACTTCCAAGCTTTGAGCAATATTTTTTGTGCATTTCCTTCTAAAAAAGTATATAAATTGTTAAATCCAAAACTTAACTACAACTAAGCACATGAAGGATAATAAGATCCGGATTCTCTATACTGATGCCGTGAATGTATGATCAAAATGAGCTACCATCCAAGCCCTAAAGTGATCATGGTGGAAAATCTGAATCATGATGAGAAGAGAGTAGCTTAGGAGCAAAAAACATCTCTTAGTGGCCTCACTTTAAAAATGCTCCCATGCTTTGCTATCACTCATTGATGCCCTAGCTTCTATGCTCTACTTCCAAATGAAACTGCAAGACTAAAACACATTGCTCTCTATTGAGGCTCCACCACATATACCCATTAGAGCCTTTGAAAAGGATAAGATCATAATCCACATGGCCAATGACTTTAATACACAAATTTCTTATATGGCAATTGACCAATTGTAGGATCCTTTGCATAATATTTTACAACCTTAAATAGATAAACAATACTAAATTCCTTTTTCCACTTGCTAAGAAAACCATAATACAACAACGTAATAGACATACTTATTTTTGTTGTCCACCTTTAAAGACCCATGGCTTAAAAGCATCGTAAGATGACCTAAAATCTCTATCAAAAGTAGGAGGTGATTATGGATTGAGAGAAAACCATACTCCTCTTATCTATAGGGAATCTTGTACTATTTCCCCAAGCAATTTGTCAAAGTGGTGATGAAGATGCACAAAAATCTCAACAACTAGAGGAACAAAGGTATTAGAGTAGAATTGTGATGTATAATCATCCTCCTTTCATTGAGCTATGATAGTCCTCCTTTCACTACTACTCCTACTTCAATGCCAACTTGTGCTAGTGTCTTTGCTCATAAAGGATTTTGCAATCACCATGTCAAACAAAGTACGCCAACTATTTGTGAATGTGATGATATCTGCTTTCATTTGGCATAGGGGTGGTACCAGTAAGTCTAACCACCATTCTATTTATATTTGGGACTGTATATCTTGAAGGAGCTGAGCCACCATATCATGGATGGCATCATAAACTTTGGTGTGCTCTCCACCTAATACACATCATAAAATATGTATGCTTTGTGTGTCAATGTAGAGCCACATGTACATTGGTTGGAAAGCCATAGTAGAGTTGGATGTGGGAGACCCGTAGGCAAGCTGAATGCAATGATAGAAAGACTTAATAGTATCTAAAGTTGACATGGAATTAGTCATTCCTTATTGCCAATAAATTTTTTTAAAATAGTAATTTAATTTTATAAATGTTATTACATAAACAAGCAAACTACTCATAGATCTTTGCAGTTCCAAAATATCCAAAATATCTAATATACCTCAGAAAAAAATATCTCCTTGCACTACAAGGTCTTAATCAATCTTGCATTTGGTGCCAACCAAGACAATAAGCTATCACACGGGTCCATATCAAGCTTTGGGGTATTGCTAAGTCCATCCCGATGGTTATAAGGATAACTAGCACATCCATGAAATGTCAATAAAAATAATTGTATGTATTAAAATTTTAGTAACTTAGTCTATCATGGTTTTTGAAATTTTTTTGTGCCCTTAATTAACCATAATCTAGAGGAAAAACTAGATTTATTTCCTTTTTACTTTCCTTTTTCATTTGACAATTCTTTTTGGTTTGCTTCTACTCTATAGTCTTCTCCTCCTCCTACTAAGAATATCATGAAGTTTTCTTTTTGTCTTATTATTGAAAATTGAAGATTATAATAATGAGAGTATATGCATAGTTTTATTAAATATACTTAGAGTTTTTATTAAATGTAATTAGAAGATTCATATATCTTTTCTTGAATTAGTAAAGCAATAATAATACTTAAAATTAAAAGAAGAAAAATTAAGAATATATATATTTCTCTCTCTCTTTTACAATATTATTTGTTATTGAAACTAAATAAGTGTTCAAGTATCAATCTTGAACATTATTTTGTAATTTAATTGTGCACATAAGACCTTTGACTTTTTTGAATCTTAGTTGTTTATATTTGTTATGTTCTCATCAAAATTACTTCCTCTACAATTCAAGGATAAACTCCAAAACTACAAGATACAAAAATCATAATAAGAGATATATCCACTTGAATAAGTATTTTTCCACCTTTCACAAAATATAAATGTAGAGATACAATATTATCATTATTACCTAAACTACCAATATTAGACAAGAAATATCCAATAACCTATCTTATTGATCAAAATAAAGCTATCTATAAAGATGTAAGTAAAAATTAATTTCATCTTATTTATTTACCTTATTTCTTAAAGAGAATGAACTTTATTTTACTTAATGGTTTTTTGTTATGGAATTTTATTATTATATAATGAGTAATATACCATGTAATATTTAGGATAGAAAGACTATATAAATTAAATGGTGTGACGGGACTCATATAGATTAAACACACCAATGCTCCATAAAACCAATGCTCTTTATGGAGCAATAGATACTCATTTTATGAATGCTACCAAATGACAAAGTGACAATGATACCTTTATCATATAGTATTGAAGGTTAATGTGCAATCTTTGAGATATGTGTCATTTTTTATCCATAGTTCTATATAATTTCAAAGCTAGAAGAATACATAGGATGTAGTTGTATATTGATATACTTAAAGATGTAAGTTCCATTGCTCTAATTTCTAACAATCTTGAAAATGGATAATTAACCACTCCAAAAAAGTGACTTTGTAGCATACTCATATACTTGGAGACCATGTGCTACCACATATATAAATTTATCCTTGTGCTTTGGAGATTATTGTTACCATTTCTTTGCTTGTATCTTATCCAAGAAGATTCTCAATCTCTTTGTAAGGCCATTAGCTAGAGATATTATCTAGAAGTGGAAATTGGCTTGGTAATATATGGAAGGATGTTATACATCATGGACTAAGTAGATCAGAAAGAGTCCCTCCTCTAGGGGAAATGGTGTTGCCTTCTTCTCCTTTGTTTGTCTTGTCAAGAGCTTTACAATGGTACCTCACCCATAGAAAGATTCCCCAAATATTCCCTTTGATCAATTTTTTTTGACCAACTAGACAGACCAAGGATTGACATGCACCAATCTATGCAACTAATCTAAGGGCAAATCTTGCTGACATATCACCAATCCATGTATCTGATCCAAGGATGGAGCTCACTTTGAAGTGATCTTCTTTGCTATATAATAAAGACAAGGTGCTCCTTTGGAGAATCAGAGTATTGAGGGATGTAACCTTGTATTTCTCTTGGGGGTTCTCCTTGGAAGATTAAAATGGTATCAAAGTAGGTGTTTTAATCCAAGAGAGTGGATCACCCTTCTTGGAGGAACACTGGCTATTGAGATTGAGTAATTTTGAGGGGATAAAACACAATGCAATCAATAGATTGGGGGTGTTTTAGAGAGAGAGGATCAGATGGAGGCTCTTGGATGACAATTTCTTGCACTGTAATGTTTGTTCTTGAATCCATTCTACATCAAGATTATGTACATTGAGTGTGAGCAAGTGAGAGTATATCTTGTTTATCATTTTGGAAAAGAGTTCATAGATATAATGATGAACTTGCCAAACTCAATGATTCTACCTATGGTGATATATGATAGAGAGTGAGATTTGAAAATTTATATTTTTCTATGATGCAATGGACTGAACATACCAAATCCTCTCCTTTTCAACACTCAAATAGAAATCTATTATGTATTTAGATCAAAAGTGATGTTTAGGGATTTTATAGTTTGCAATTTTGGTGAAGAATATTATCAATGAGTGATAGCCTTTGAGGTCCCAATGGTAGTCCCAATCATCCATATTCCTAATCCCAAGTGATTATATTAACCCTCTATTGAAGTAGAAAGTAGCAATTGAGTATTTGCAATATGTATGAATCATTGAGCAATGGTCATAAGATATGATGCAAGGAATACAAGGGATGTTGAACTATTTGGGGAGATGAAGATGACAATGGAGGCATTGCAAAGTCAAGTATATACTTTCAGGAATGATCAGGTAATGCAAGAAGAGAAATCATTACAAACCCAATACCTAGAGAGTCACTCATGACAATGACACCAATCCCGGTCAACAATGAAGCCACATTGTTATTGTGCTACATTGAGCATTACAAGGGACAATATTCCATGGGATTAATGGAAAATTGGATTTCAAGAATGACTCTATACTTTTGATTATTCACAATTGAGATCACCAATCATTTGTTAAGCGTGTTTGCTATGGGTACTTGACCAATAAAGCACTCATATGGTATGATGCTTGGGAACAATAAATGTTGGTAGAAGGAAGAAAGGTCACTTGGACGGCAATGCAAGAAGGGCTGTTAAAGAATTTCCAATCGATGGATTTTATGCAAATGGCTTAAACCTAACTATGGAAGTTGAAGCAAAAGAACAACGTACAAGAGTACATGGAGACATTTCTTTAAGTTTTAGGTTGCAATAACCAATATGAGTCCAACAAAAGCTCTTGATAATTTCAAACAATGGTTAAAGAAAGAATTTACCAAGAGATAATGGTACAAAATCCTTGCACTATTTTTGAAGCCATTGATTATACTTAGAGAATAGTAATGGTGCTTGGACAAGGTAAACAATTGTCCCAACTCAACACTATTGGGTTGAAACACTATACTTTGGTGGATCAGTTCTTATGGAATTGTGCAACATTAAATTCTAAGGCCAAGGAGCACGACCACACCAAGAAGAATAGGGATGTGTCAAAGAAAGGAGAGATGGAGTCCCAAAAGAAGAAGGGACTTGAGTAGAACAATGATGTTGTTACAATTGTGGCCGAGTTGGGCACATAGCCATCAATGGAGAGACAAACTAAAGAAGAAGATGTTGAAATCACATAAAAAAATACATATTAACCCTTGAACAACATAGAGAGGCAAATTGAAGAAGAAGATACTGAAACCACATTGGAAAACAAAGATCATCAATAAAGGTACCACACCCTTATTGGCTTAATGGAGAAGAGTAAAAGTGGGAGGAGAAAGAGGACAAGCGCACAAAGGTTGAGGAAGACAAATGCACAACTATTTGTAGTAAATGGAATCCTAAAAAGCAATCAAATGAGAGTATTGATTGACCTTGGAGTAATATAAAGAATTTCTTGTTGTGCTCTATTAGAATAAGGTTGAGGATGGAACTAGAGAATGATGAGAATGAAAAAGTAGAGTTACCTAATGGTCAGATAGAGAGTTGCTACCTAGAAAGGTAACACTCTCTGTAGGAGAGTATAAGGAAGAAATTGAGTGGTGAATGATAAGATTAGCTTATCATGATGTGATCTTAGGCATGACATGGATGGAACACTATAACTTGTAAGAGATAAAGATCAAGCAAAGAAATAGGAGAATGGAAGTTCAAAGTGAAAGATCATATTGGGACTCTTGAATAAGAGAAACTCTAAATGACTAACATGAGCATAGGCTATGGTATTTATAGGGGGAAATATAAGGATCTTGAAAAGCTTCTCAAGAATCTTCCTAAAAGCTACCTACTTGGAGTGCAAGCCAAGTTAACCGAGAAACTTCTCAAGAAGCTTCATTCTAAAAGTTGCCTACTTGGCTGCAAGCTAAACTAACCAATAAGCTTCCTTATAAAATTCATCTACTACACATGCAAGCTAAGCTAACCAAGAAGCTTCCCAAGAAGCTTCCTCTTTGGCATGCACATTAACCAACACTTAGAAGGTGCCAAGTAGCTTCTTAGATGCTTCTAGAATATTCTTAGCTAATTTGGCCTATTTGCTACTTTGTTATTCTCAACTAACTCATCATTAAGCTCCATATTGTTACAACAAGCCCATGGTCAATTGGGGAAAGAAAGTAGTGAGAACTAGCCAATGGAAGATCATTGGGAATAAAGAAAGATTGCAAAGGCAAGAACTACCTCTCTATGTCATAGGGAAAATAGATATTGGTACGACAAAAAATGTTTCATGGGTCTAATAAGAGAAGTCTAGAGTGCATAACTTAAAGGACAAATTCTTGGGAATATAAAAGATGTGATAAATGAATTTCAAGATATATTTCTTGATGATTAAACCTTACAATTACCACCAAAAAGGAAAGTAGATCATAAAATTGAGATACTTCATGGGAAGATACCTCCTTGTAAGACCTCATATCAACTATCACCTCATGAGTTGGAAGAGTGTAAGGCTCAAATTAAGGATATGCTACAAAAAGGGTTTATCCAACCCAAAATATCACCATATGGGGCTCTTGTCTTGTTTGTGAAAAAGAAAGACAATACAATGCACATGTGCATTGAGTATTGGAGCCTAAATAAAAAAATGGTGAAAAACAAACACCCATTACCTTGCATGGATGACTTGTTTGATTGAATCAATGAAAGCAAAACACTTCACCAAACTTGATCTATGGAGTGGTTATAACTAAATCAGGGTTGCAAAGGAAGACATATACAAAATTGCCTTTCAAATAAGGTAGGGTCACTTTGAGTACTTGATGATGCCATTTGGTCTCACCAACACACTAACCACTTTCATGAGTTTGATGAATGACATATGTCATCCATACTTGGATAAATTTATTATCATCTTTCTTGATGATATCTTAGTCTATAGTAGGATGATGATGGAGCACAAGTAATGTTGCTTGTGCTCAATGATTGTCATGTTATAGACACCAGATTCTACTACAAAGTCAGTTGTAGCCAAAATCTCAACGTGCAAGTTTGGCAAGTATGAAGTAGACTACTTGGGTATAGAGTAAATGAAAAAGGTATCCAAGTGTTAGAAGGTAAAAGAGAGGTAATTCAAAAATAGGGCGCTCTAGAATATCAGATGTAACTAGAGAGTTTCTTGGGATTGATGGTTCTATCACCAATTTATCAATGACTTCTCCAAGTTCAGACAACCTCTAATGGTACTACTTGGTATGAAGAAGTAGTAGATGTGAGAAACAACCCAAGAATTGAACTTTTTAGGAATTAAAAGATGCATTATTACATGCACCGATCTTGAAATGGTATGACCCAAAAGTCCAATCAAGTTGGCTATAGATACGTCAAGCATTACAATAGGATCAATACTACAACAAGAATAAAATGACAAATGATGTAACAATATGGAGTTTAGTGACGAAGTTAGTCGGGCTTACGAAGTAGAGAATAAGCCAAAATAGCCTAGAATATTCTAGAAGCATCTAAGAAGCTTCTTAGGAAGCTTCCCAACTAGTTAACTTGCGCCCTAAGTAGGTAGCTTCTAGAAGGAAGCTTCTAGAAGCTTCTAACTAGCTTAGCTTGCACGCCAAGTAGGCGGCTTCTAGAAGGAAGCTTCTTGAGAAGCTTCCTAGTTAACTTGGCTTGCACTCCAAGAAAGCGGCTCAAGGAAGCTTCTTGAGAAGCTTCAAAGGTCTTGTTGCTACCTATAAATACCAAGGCCAAAGCTCATGCTAGGCATTCGGAGTTTCCCTCATTCAAGTGTCCCAATGTGAGTTTCCATTCTCCTATTTCTCTCCTTGGTTTCGGTCTTTTACATTGGTATCAGAGCAGGAATGGGATGGATGGAATTTATGGACCACCAAATCCACTTCCGCCAAACCATTGGGACTTTCATGTCCAGATATTACCAAAGCATCGTTTCACACAATTCATCACCTCACGCTTTGGGCAGGACTTTCTACATATGATCACCGTGTCAGAGGAACCCTTGATACTTCCAGTTGTAACTTATAGAGAACGGTGGACGTGTTGTATCTATGTGTTAATCAACTAGATAAATTGAGAGTAGTGGAATAGAGTAGTAGCGATGGCGGCAATACCGGATGTTATCCTTGCAATGCAACAACAACTCGAGCATCTTACTCGATTGTTGGATGAACGAGACCAGCAACGACGAGAATAGATAGACAGAGCGCCAGTTCGAGAGGAGAAGATCGCATTCGATTTTTGAAACCCAAGGTGTTTGAAGGCAAGAATCTTCCAGGCATAGTGGAGAATTTTGTGTTTGACTGTGAACGTTACTTTAAAGCCACCAATCTTCAAGACGAGCGGAAACAAATTCTCTTGGCTTCTAGCCAGTTGGATGGCGTGGCAAAACTTTGGTGGCAATTCCGAGTAGAAAGAGCTGAATGACAAATTGTTACACCGATTTTGACATGGGCAGAATTCAAGGATGCAATACTTGGTCGATTTCAGACTATAAATGCCACCCGAGCTGCACGAGATAAATTGGCAGAGTTGAGGCAGATTGGCTCAATGAGAAGCTACATCACACAAGTTCAGAATATCATCATGCAAATTCCAAATATCCAAGAAGGTGAAGTTCTGGATCGATTTGTGCGAGGATTGAAGTCACAAACCAGATTGGAGGTGACCATGCGAGAGCCACAGAACGTAGAAGAAGCCATGCAATTGGCTGAGCGTTTTGATTCCTTAGTTGCAACAACTTGGTCTCGACCTCGACCTACACAAAACCTACCCGTACCACGAGTGGAAGAACCGGTACCAATGGAGATTGATGCTATCCAGCGAAGACCACTTGGCACAACAGATAGAGAAAGATTACGACAAAATGGAGGTTGTTTTTATTGTCACCAGTTGGGGCATTGCATTGCTGAATGTCCACTCAAGAATGGACGACCTTGACAAGTTGCCCAAGTGGAGGTTGTGGAGCGGAATGATCCGGGAAATGAGGAATCCCAGTAGGAGATTTTGAGCCGCCTACTGGGAGCTTGATTAGTTCCAATGGGATTGAAGGCTCGACCTATGCAAGTTTGCTTCACTTGCAAGGTATGATATCTAATCAAGGTTGTAGAATTTTGGTTGATTCTGGAAGTTCAGAGAATTGCATGTCTATGCAAGTAGCAAAGGAATTGGGTATTCCTATCAAGCCAGTGATTGGAAGTAGTTTGATGATGGCGGATGGTAGAAAGGGTTTTGCATTCCGCACCTTGCATCCCGTTACCTTCAAGATTGGGAAGGAGTATTTGGAGTGTATGAGGTTTGTAGTGGCACCTCTACACTATGATATCATTCTAGGTCTACCTTGGCTTGAATGTCATAAGGTTCAATTTGATTGGGCCCGACACCAAATTCAAGTACAACACCAAGGTAGGAATTTCCGATTGGGTTGTCTGGCACCTCTAAGTAAGACACCTAAGAATAGTCAGTCCCAAGATGGGAAGTTTGTCGAGAAGGTAGCCATAGAGCAAATCTGGAAGGGAAATGAGTCCCAAGATGGGAAGTTTGCAAGGAAGGCAACCAAGGAGCAAGCTTGGAAGAGAGATGAGTCCCTAGAAGGGAAGTTTGTGAATGAAGCAGCCATAGAGCAAGCTTTGGAGGACGATAAGTCTGTATTTGCGGTGTGGATCAATTCGATTGCACAAGAACAATCTGAGGAGGGCCAAGTGCCGCATCAAGCAATGGTTGATCAGATAGTTCAGGAGTTTGCAGATGTGTTTCCGGATGATCTGCCAAAGGGATTACCCTCCGATCGAGGTATGCCCTTCAAGATCAAGTTATTGCCAGGGAGTACTCCAGTAGACCAATCTATCGGCTCTCACCAAAGGAGTTGGAGGAGTTGCAAACAACACTTACAGAGTTGTTGGAGAAGGATTTCATACGACATAGTACCTCTCCGTGGGGAGCACCGGTACTATTTGTTCCAAAGAAGGATGGAGGACTTCGTTTCTGTATTGATTACCGTGGGCTCAATAAGCAAACTGTGAAGAATGCATATCCCTTGCCTCGGATCGATGACCTGCTTGATCAACTAAGTGGAGCACGCTACTTTTCCAAGCTGGATCTTCGTAGCGGCTATTGGCAAATTCCTATTGAAGGAGAGGACGTGCAAAAGACTGCTTTTCACACAAGGTATGGACATTTTGAGTGGAGAGTTCTACCTTTCGGACTCACTAATGCTCCAACAGTCTTCATGGATCAGATGCATCGAGTGTTGGAGGGACTATTGGATCGGTCCGTGGTGGTGTTCTTAGATGATATCTTAATCTATAGCAGGACAGAGGCAGAACATGTGAATCATGTGCGAGAAGTCCTAAGACGACTACGACAGTGGAAATTTTACTGCAAGAAGTCAAAGTGTGCTTTTTGGCAGAAGGAGGTTACCTTCTTGGGTCATAAGATCTCATCAGAGGGGATCAAGATGGAAGAAGAGAAGATCAAGGCCATTACTGATTGGCCTACCCCAAAGGATGCTACAGAAGTACGAGCATTCAATGGACTGGCCAGTTTTTACCGACGGTTCATCCACTATTATGCTCACGTGGCTGCACCATTGACTGACCTCTTGGGAAAGAACTCGAGCTTCCAGTGGACCACCAAGCATGAAGAAGCATTCCAAAAGTTAAAGCATATGGTGTCTTCAAGACCTATTCTTCAACCATATGATCCTCAACTACCTTGTGTGGTTGATTTCGATGCTTCTAACTTTGCAATTGGAGCTGTGTTGCAACAAGAATTTCCAGATGGACTACATCCGATTGCCCTTGTGTCTCGCTGACTAAATACAGTGGAAAGAAATTACTCTGCTCGAGATCGGGAACAACTTGCAATGGTATATGCCACCAAGGTATGGAGGCATTATCTCTTGGGGAAACAAGTGATCATGCGAAGTGATCACAAGCCATTGTTGCAGACCTTACACTTGGAGCACATGAAGAGCCGGCATCATCGATGGGAAGAGCAACTCCAATTGTTTGACATCAAACTTGAGTACAAACCAGGTCGGTTCCATGTCATTCCCGATGCTCTATCACGACGACCTGATTTGAAGGATCTTCCTTTCATCACGGCGGCAATTACAACGGTGTCCATTGACCCTAAGGTCCACAATGAGTTTCAATCAGCTCTACGACAAGATCCCTTCTTCCAAATGGTACACGGTCGTCTGACAGCATGCGACAAGGAGTACAACACCTTCTCCTTCAAGGAAGGCCTTTTATTCCATGCAGACCAGATCTATGTTCCAGCCAAAGGTGATCTTCGACTTGTGCGCCTTCAAGAAGCCCATGATTTACCAATAGCTGGTCACATGGGAGTGGACAAGACCTTGGGCACCCTCCAATGCCAATGGTGGTGGCCCAACATAACACGAGATGTTCGAGACTTTGTCCGATCATGTGAGAGTTGCCAACGGAACAAGGCCAGCAACCAGAAGCCGAGTGGACTCCTGCAACCACTCGCCATTCCATCCGCTCGTTGGGAGCATGTGAGCTTGGATCTCATCACATCCTTGCCAAAGACAAAACAAGGACACACCGCCATCGTGGTGTTTGTGGATAAGCTTAGTAAGCAAATCCACTTGGCACCAACCTGTGATACCGTGGATGCTCCAACCTTAGCACAAATCTACTTCGAAAATGTCTTCAAGCATCATGGCATGCCACGCGTACTCATCTCCGACCGTGATCCTCACTTTACCGGGAAGTTTTGGCAAGCACTCTTTCAGATACTCGGCACCAAGCTTGCTTTGTCCACAGCCTATCATCCTCAAACTGATGGACAAACTGAACGCGCCAATCGTACATTGGAGGATATATTGCGGGCCTTTGTCAACGTCCACCATACCAACTGGGATGAATGTCTTGCAACTGCAGAATTTGCCTACAACAATTCCAAACAGGCAAGCACTAGATTTTCTCCTTTCTTTCTCAATTTTGGCCAAGATTTGCTTGTTCCAGATTCTCTTCTTGCTCCCCCTCCCTCTCAGGTTCCTCATACTTCTACATTCTTGACCACTATATCCCGCTCTCTCCAACAAGCCAAGTCTCACCTCCTTGTTGCTCAGAATCGCCAAAAACAATATGCAGACCATCATCGTCGTGATCTCACCTTTGAAGTTGGTGATAAAGTCATGCTATCCTCTAGTAACCTCCCTCTCCTACTTGATACCCAAGTTCGTAAACTTGCTCCTAATTGGATAGGACCCTTTGATATCACCCACATTATCTCTCCTATTGCTTATCGTCTTGCCTTACCTTGTCACATGCGTATCCATCCTGTCTTTCATGTTTCCAAGTTGAAACCCTGTGTTCCTAACCCTTCTTCCTTTTCCTCTCGAGTCCAACCGCCCCCTCTTCCTATCCCTATCAATGATCATGAGGAGTACGAAGTTGATCGTATCCTTGCGCGTTGCCATATTCAACGAGGCCGTCGCCAACACACGGAGTACAAGGTCCTTTGGAAAGGGTATCCCCTTCATGATGCCACATGGGAACCTCTTTCTCACCTCCAGAATGCACAGATGGCCATCAAGGAATTTGAAGCTTCACTGTCGACGAGGACGTCACCAACTAGCAGCGGGGGAATATGTAACAATATGGAGTTTAGTGATGAAGTTAGTCGGGCCTACGAAGTAGAGAATAAGCCAAAATAGCCTAGAATATTCTAGAAGCATCTAAGAAGCTTCTTAGGAAGCTTCCCAACTAGTTAACTTGCGCCCTAAGCAGGTAGCTTCTAGAAGCTTCTAACTAGCTTAGCTTGCACGCCAAGTAGGCGGCTTCTAGAAGGAAGCTTCTTGAGAAGCTTCCTAGTTAACTTGGCTTGCACTCCAAGAAAGCGGCTCAAGGAAGCTTCTTGAGAAGCTTCAAAGGTCTTGTATGCTACCTATAAATACCAAGGCCAAAGCTCATGCTAGGCATTCGGAGTTTCCCTCATTCAAGTGTCCCAATGTGAGTTTCCATTCTCCTATTTCTCTCCTTGGTTTTGGTCTTTTACAAATGACACCCAATTGCATATTTCTCTCAAAAGCTATTATTGGCATAATGCAACTATCACACCACCAATTGAGAAGAGTTGGCCATTATCCATAAAACCAAGCATTGGAAGCACTAACTTGGCAAGAAGGCATTTTTAGTGGAGATAGATCACAAAACTCTAGTCTACCTCGAGATACAAAAAGATCTATCATGTTGATAGATTTGGTGGCAGAGTGGAGACAATGGTTCAACATGGCGATCACATATGTGGAAGGCAAGAAGCAAGTTGTAGATGCATTCACCCTATTACCTATAGCAAACAATCTAGTGGTAGAGATCAAGATGAACCCAAAATTATGGCCAAAGATTCTTATTACTACAAAGACTGACCCACAAATTGTAGGAGCTCAACCATCCAAAGATGTAACTAATACCCAAAGACTCACATTGTGATGGCAAGTTATGGATCCTAGATGCCCCATACCTAAGAATCACCGTCCTAGCGAAATGTCATGATTTTGCCTTTGCAAGTCATGTTGGAGTGGACAAGACCTTAGATGCAGTCAAATGCTATTACTATTCACCCAAGATGAGCAACAATATGATGGAATACTTTTGAAGCTACCTACTCTATCAACAAAATCAAACCTCTAATCAAGCTCCCACAAGAATCCTTTAATCAACCCTTCCCTACTCCTACACAACATTGGGAACAAGGCAAGATGGATCTAATTTGTGAATTACCCAAGACCACCATAGAGTTTGACTCCATTGTAGTCTTTGTAGATCAACTCAACTAAATGATTCATGTGTATCCTACAACCAAGGATGTTGTTGTATTGTGGTTTGCATATCTAATGAAAAGGGAGTTTAGTATGGTTTATCTCCACATTATTGGAATACTTTGTAGGATTGATCCTACGGTTGAGCTTTTGCCATGTGAGCAATCTATGTACATGTATATGATTGGGCACGTGGATTATGGTCTTTGTCCTCTTTGAGTGCTCTTATGTATATAGGTGGTTGAGAGTTGATAGAAGGGGATGTGTTTTAGTTTTAAGAGTCTTGAGCATGAGGAGGACATTAAGAGTGAGAGTTGTGGCAAAGCATGGGCGTTAGAGCATCAAAGGAAGCACTTGAGTAGGAGATGTTCCGTGCTCTCAATCTACCACTCCCAAATCCTTTTCTCATTAGGCTTCAGATTTTATACCATGATGAAATTTGGGGTTGGATGGTAGTGCATTTTGGGGCTGCCTTCATGGAGTCCTTGATGTGAAGCCTGGATCCACTTTTTTTTCTTATGCTAACTTATGAGCAGGTCTAGGACTTGACAATCTATGTGCTCTTATAGATTAAGAAGGACTTAATATTGTTCAATGGCTTCAAATTGGAGTTGTGGGGTCCATTTGGCAAAAAGAAAACCAACTTAATGACAAAAAAATGCAAGTGATTGGGTCCAAGAGGAGATTTTGGAGTTTTCTGACCATCAAAGGAGTTAAGGGAGAGCATTTAGGGAAAGAAGACCAGGGTTGGAGAGAAAAGCTACACATTGGAGATAGAAAGCTAGTGATTTGAGTAGATCCTTAGAGGAATATGATCAAGGGAGTAGAATTTATAGTTAGGTGCACAAATTGGACAATTTGGGGAGCCTCATGAGACATTTTCATAATCTTTTAGTGGAGAGTAAACAAAGTGCTTATAGTGTTGAGCATAAAAAATTCCAATTTTAGATGAATATCAAATCAAATTGGTTGATTGAAGTTGGAGATTTTTGGAAGTAAGGTATTTGAGATGAGCTGATGATCAAGTTTGGAGTTTTGGTCACTCCTCAAGTTATGGTTCACTTTATCACCTTATGAAAATTTCTAGTATTGTTGGTGGTTAGGTCTTGCATCTACGTGTAAAGGTTTCAAATGAATTACTTAAATAGAGAATTCAAGATCTTGGATCAAGCATACTTGGTTATGTAGAGCTCACAAGTTAGCCTAACTCAAGGATTAATCCATATCTCAGGATTGGGGTTGGATTAGGCCATTAGACTCTATACGAGTTTAGATAAGGTATTATAAATATATATTATGACAAATATTATGAAAAATTTGGTTAGATTTGGATCCATGGAGAGTGAGAGCTGATGCAATAAGTTTTACTAAAAATAAGCTTGATAGAGAATTTTATCTTCAATCATAATTGAATATCAATTCTCCCATTTTTATGAATATGATTAAAAGTTTTAGATTTCTGGAGTGTTGCTGAGGATTATATATACCTTTGATCCAAAAATCTGGGGAAATTTGTAAAGAACCAGGAGCAAAATGTAATACTCCAAGGACAAGAGAAGAGAGAAAACACAGATTGCACACTCAAACATTCGATGCCCCAAGGGAGCACCTTCTCTTTATTATATAGACAAAGAGGATCTCCTCCAAGGAAGCTCCACCATAGGATTAGGGACACAGATAGGTGACATTTCAGCAAGCTCCACCCTTGGATTAAGTACTTGGATGGGTGACATGTCTGGCCTAGGTCCTATCTGGTTGGTCAAACAAGCTTTGACCGGAGGGAATCTTTTAGGGAATCTTCTTGTAGGAATATCAGAATCACGTGAGTAAGGTACTGTTGGAAAGCTCTCAATGAGACAAAGCAAGGGGGAGAGAAGGCCAGCCTTTCCTCCGTTGGGGGGAGAATGTGCAGATTTTTGAGGCTTAATTCATCCGTTTAGGCCTCCAAAATTGCCTTCAAAGATTTCAGGCATATTTTGCTTCCTACTCTATTAGTAGAAGTCCCCTTTTGGTGATATATCTTTCTGATCTGTTTAGTCCATCATGTGTAACATCCTTCCAGATGTTACCAAACCAATTCTCACCTTTAAATCATATGTCTATCTATTGGTTCTAAGGTTCTCAAGTCTATTTTGGTTTTTGCCCTATTAGTAGAAGTACTCTTTTGGTGATACTTCTATCTTATCTATTTTGACCATCATGTATAACATCATTCTAGATGCTACCAAACCAAATTTCACATCTAGATCATATGGCTAGCTCTTGGTATTACACAAACCCTCAATTATAGATTTTGAAATTAGGGTGGAAATTACAAAAAACTTGCAAAGTTTGAGAGCTTGTCAAAAGAGCTATAGTATCATATTGTGGCTTGCTTTATAAGATTGGAAAGCTTATCTTGCAAGTATTTCATTGAGTCCTAGATCATTTGAATCAAAGTAACATAAAAAGAGTTATTGTTATCTGAGTTGCACAAAGTTTTCCTCATTCAAGAAGTATAGAATTTCTCTACTTTGAGAAAGAATTGGTTCGGAAGTTGGAGTACAGATTGGAAGAAACTTGGAGTAAAAATTGAAATCAACTTGAGGATTGGGCAAGAGACTTTGAAGCTGATTTCCACCAAAAGCATGGAGAGTTGTTATTGAATTCTTGTGGTTGGATCCTCTCCATGCTTGCATGCTTGTTTGTATGCCCAATTGGCTTGGTGGGTGTGTGGGCATTATGCTTAGATTCTTTCCTTTTAGGAGTGTTGTTTATTTCTCCGTGGTTATGTTGGAAGTGATGACCAATAGACCAAGAGTGCGTGTTATGATGATATGTTAGGTTGCATGGTATTCTCCTACTTGGTATAAGCAATCTTAGAAACAAAAGTAGAGGTTTCTACTGGTTGGGTAACACATGCGCTCAAACTAATAGGGACAGATTTACATTTGATCCATAAGTTCCATAGCTAGGTACACTATGTATTCCTAAAGAGAGAAAGGCAAAGTACAACAATATGACTATTCCACAATTAGCTCAACTACACTTAATTGTAGTCTTTCTCACCATGACCTATATTGAGTGCTCATCATTGATTGAGGCACTCAATTCACTAGTTTGTTTTGAAGAACACTCTTTTGGCTTCTTCAAAACCAAACAAGCCATGTCTGTGGCATACTATGCATAAACCAATGGACAAATAGAGTGGGCTAATTTCACTATTGAGAACATGCTCTTAGGCTTCACCTTAGAAGAGCAAGAAAGGTGGGACACCTTACTTCCATTGGTGGAATTTGCCTACAACAATCAAGTGAATCTCATGTGTGGAGAACACCCTTTCACACCCTCAAGCTTGGAAAAGATTTGCCTAATGGCTACAAAAGTTGATGTTGTCAACAAGGTGTGAAGAATGCCAAGCACAAGTTACGGAGTGGCCAAAATTGATATAAATAGTATGCAAATGCACATCATAAGCACATGGAGTTCAACATTGGAGATCAAGTTTGGCTATCCACAACCAACCTCATGTTAGTTGGCTCTTGTAAGCTCACACCTTGTTTTATTGGGCCTTATCCTATCCTCCATCAAATTGGTGCAATGGCCTATCACCTTGAGCTACTGCCACATATGAAGATCCATCTAGTGTTCTATGTTTCCATACTACACAAAAATGCACTCAGACCATGCCCACTTTTCTTCCATACAAAAATTTAGACCTTGTCCAACACTCATTGACAACATAGAGGAATATGAGGTCTAATGCATTCCCCAGAAATGTATCTGTGGTACTCGCTATTTTCATATGGAATATCTTGACCATTGGAAAGGGTACCCATTGTATGAGGCAACAAGAGAACCAATAGCTAACTTGATCCGTGCACAAGTGTTAGTCTTTTAAACAACAACTTTGCAATGAGGATGTTGCATCTTAAAAGGAGGGAGGTTTGTAATACCATTAGCTAGACATATTATCTAGAGGTAGAAATTGGATTAGTAATATCTAGAAGGATATTATATATGATGGTTTTAGTAAATAAAAAAGATTCTCCCCTCTTGGAAAAAGGTATTGCCTTCCCTTCCTTGTTTGTCTTGTCAAGAGCCTTCCAATGATATCTCACCCATGCACTTCTAAGATTCATATAGAAAGATTCCCTAAATATTCCCTTGGGTCAAACTTGTTTGACCAACTAGATAGAACAAGGATTAACATGTCACCAATCCATACAACTAATCTTAGGGTGGAGCTTGCTGACATATCACCAATCCATGTATCTGATCCAAGGATGAAGCTCCCTTTGAAAGGATCCTCTTGGGTATATAATAAAGACAAGGTGTTCCTTTGAAGCATTGGAGTATTGAAAGATGAAACCTTGTGTTTCTATTGTGTTTTATTTTCTTGTGTTTCTCTTGGAGGTTCTTTTGTCCTTGGAACATTACACTCTTGCTCTAAGATTGCATCTAAGGTGAGGATCCATAATCACACCATTTGTCCTTGAAACCTAATTATTTTAGTCAAAAAAGTCCACTCTTATGATTTGGACTATAAACACTTATTTCTAATATGTCTTTTTTGTAAGGTATATAAATATTTTTTTCTCCCTAAGTATCTAGTCTCATGTATCATTGAAAAAACATAGCATGACATCATGTGTTTTTGTCCTCCAATAGTGCAATTAGTAATATGCAATTTAATTGTATTTAGGCAATTGCTATAGCTACAAAAGAAGTAACAAACATAGAAATCTATGGACCAAACCTAAATAGATTTTATTTTTGAGGAGAAGTAGCTAAAAAAGTAAAAATATTTTAGTGTTTGGTCAATCTAGGATCTAAGTGCCTACATCTTTGCCAAAGCAAGAGTGAAGAGAAGCCCAATTATCACAAAGAATGGTTGGATCAACTAGAGATATAGAGCTTGTTGAGATTCTCAATCCTTCTGAAAAAACTCCACACCCCTATAACAATCAAGAAGCAAAGAGAGAAAAAGGATTAAAGCTATTCTTAGGACTAGAGTAGCATAAGGAATGGATTGGTCAACTAGAAGTATTTATAGGTAAATCTTTTGGTCCATCATGAGAACTATAAACCTTTACCAAAATAAAAACTATGAACCTTTACTAAAACTATAAACCTTTACTAAGATATGGAGAAAGAGTATAAAAGATGCTTTGTGACAACTTAATAATTGTCAAATTGTAGGAAAGTGGTAAGAAACAAGTTTTTCCCACAAAGATAGAGTTTAGAAGTGGTAAAATATGAAGATAAATAGCATAAAGTGATCCTTTATTATTACTTGTTTACTCTTGGGGAAGAAACCAGTCCCAAAAGAGGGTAATCTTACCAAGAAGGTGCACTATGGAGTGGTGTAAAAGAAAAATCACTATCACAAAGGATAAATTCCAACTAAACACTAAGAGTGATGATTCAACTTGCAGAGACTAATTCTTCCTTCTTACCAACAAAGTCCAACTTCCTTCCCAGGGCACATGTTCTACATTTCCTTGAATGCATATGTCTCTAAAGGAGCAATTCCATCCAAAGGTGTAGTCTTGGTTTTCTTTTGCTACTTTCAACACTACATCCCTCAAAGAGTTCCATCAAGGTATTTCTTTTAGAAAATGATTGTAGAAACTTATGGTCAAACAAAAAAGGCTCTCAGAAATTCCATCTACAACGATTCATCTTTACTCATGAACCAAAAGGAACACACTTCCACTTCACAAAGGTGAACAAATAAGCAACAAAGAGTGGAAGCTCTTTCACTTTATTCATCTCTTGGTATAAACCAAACATAGAATGTGTTGAACACATAGCTTAAATAGTTGAACATTAAAAAAAAAAAACTCTAAAACCTAATTTTCATCAGCTATATTATAGAAAAATAAAATAATTGTTCCAAAAAGTAATTGCTATTGATCCTTCTACTTCTCTAAGGCTTGAAACAACAACAATTCTTAAAGATCTTACAACATTTACTTCCTTTGCATAGTAAACTCCTCATCAAGACCCTTCATGATTAAATCTAGCTAGCAACCAGACCTCCATGATGCAAACATGAAATTATAGCTCAAGGACTTGATTTATCATGCATTAGTCATTTGATCATTGGTTCTCATGCCCTAGCTCCAAAATCAAGAAATGTTTGGATATTCAGATATTCATAACTCCTAACTACATACATCGAATCAAGGCTATCTTGGATGTAATAAAAGGATCTTATAAAAATATCCCATTGGGATAAAGAACACCTGAATTGGACTCGTGATGAAAAAGATATGATCCTCTAAATTGGCTCCCCCTTAGCTCCAAAAAACCTTGGAAATTCCGAAAACTTCAAATGCTCATAACTTTTATTACAAACCTCCAAACTTTGTAATTTTGGTGTAAATAGAAAGCCTTTAAAATGAAGCTTCTACCAAGAGAAAAAAGTTCTCATTCCAATATGTAAAGAAAAATAAAAAAGGCCTTAGAAGTGCGTGCTACCAAATTCCTTCATAATGGAGATCTTCAAGCCTTTGGATCTTTAGGCCTTTGGATTTTTAGAGTGAACTTTGTACTTCATAGAAAAGTGTCTTTGTAGCACAATTCTTTTGGCTTAACTCATAATCCTCCCAAAGATAAAGATATTTTTTGGCTGACCATACTTCTTTGCCATGAAAGAATAAAAAATGAATGCATAACTCTTTACATACATACAAAATCTCCATATCTAAAGTAGAATATAAACAATAGAGAAAATAATAAATTCAAAATCATGGTACCACATGTTTGTATGCTTTGAAGACAATTTATCTTGCTGGCTACATTAGTACTTAGAAGAGTAACATACACATCTTATACTTCCATGTTAGACTTATTAATATATATATATATATATATATATATATATATATATATATATATATATATTAACAACCTTAAAGTAGGAGCAAAGCAAGGTAAAGATTGCACAACTATCTTAGATGTCATAAATGTCATCTCCTCCATAGTAAGCTTACTCCTCCAAAAGAAATGGGTAAGGAATTTGTGGATAGTAGGCCTATCCACTCCACACAAAATAAGAGGAGAAAATTGTGCAAAATCCTCAAAGACAAGCTCAAAAGTCCTTAATGCTTTTATATCACCAAAGACTCCCATAATCCTCTTATCAAAGGTCTCAAGTGCAATAGAAAAGAAAGAGAAAGTAGAAGTGTCGATAGCGATTTAATATCATCAAAGACTTCCATAATTCTCTTATCAAAGGTCTCAAGTTCAATCAAAAAGCAAGAGAAAGGAGAACCATACCATGTAGATAAGCCAATCAACAACTAATGCTATAGCCTACATATGGATCTCCTAATAAAAAAAGGTCATTTAGTGGATAAAATATATACAAGAGTCATATCTAATCAGCATAAGACAAAGTCCTTAAAGCCTCTCTTGGTACATCATCCTTGACAAGCCTTGAAAAGGTCATAAGAAAGTAGGAACTATGCATAAATCAGGGCTGAAAGCAATCTCTCAATATACAAAAGCTTCTTTAGTTGTACCCTAAGACTGAAATAATTAGCATTCTTAAGACCTTTAATGGTACTCCTCCTCTTATACAAGATATAATACGCACTAATTGGAATTCTTAAGACCTTTAATGGTACTCCTCCTTTTACACAAGATAAAATAGTTATAGGGATAGAAATTTGGTAAGACCAGCAATAGACACAAAGAGTGTCAGGCTTGTACAACTCTACTATTATAGACGACTAGAATCAAGAATATAAGTACAGACAATAAAAGAGAAGAGACAGAAGTCCATAGAATATACTTCAAGTAGCAAAGATGGCTCAAGGTCTTATTTTTTGTACTTGATATAAATATAGGCTTTCTTTGTAGAAAATTTAATTACTAATTTCCTAACCAAAGTTGATTTCCCACTGAAGTTATTTATTTCTTAAGAAGGTTCTTCAACAACTTCAAACCCAAGTCTATAAGAAGGTTCTTGAGTTGTCTTACTACCAAAATACTTTGTATCTAGGAAAGTTCTTGGATGCCTTCTAAATATTTCTTTATGTAAATCTGGAGAATTACTCTATTCTTTAGAACTTATGTATTTGCTAACACTACCCTAGCTATTTCTAAGGGGCATTCATCTATAGATCACAAGTAAATAAAGGAATCAAACTTACTCTTCTTTGTATGATTTAATGAGTACTCTTAATTTTTTATGCTGAAGTCCTGCAAATAGTTGGGTGAAATTCTTGTACGATGGATTTTCTTTATTATAGAAGATTAAAATATACCACAGGAATTCACAACGGTTGAAATATGTCAGCCGTATTCCAGAGTTGAGAGTTTCGTGTTTGAAATTTAAAGAGGATGGCTAGAGACGTCGTCTCACGAGAGCTCTCGAGAAACAAAGACTGTCATAATATGAGCTAAAAGCGATACAGGTACGTTTGTGGATCATTAGATAGACATATTCAATGCACAGTTTATTTATTAAATAATCTATGAAGAATTGCGAGAAGAGTGAATCTTGACGTTATCTAGGATGGGGTCCCGGAATAGGACCAAGAGAAGAGGGAATCTTGGGTAGAGAACTACGCCTACCAAACTAAAATACCAAAGGGGAGCGCATGCTCGACAGAGAATCACGATAACCTTTGGATGTTTCTGGCTTCTATCCAAAGTCACTTTTCCATCCCACCAAACTTGCTCTTTCCGTACTATGGAATTGGCCCAACATAGCCAAAAAGCGGGGACGGTCCAGAAGGTAGTCTCTTCGTGGACCTGGATGCTCTCTCCTATGAATGTGAACATGCTAAAGTTGGGTTTGCATAAATAGGTCTATAAGCGGACGACGTGAGACTTGGTAATAACCTACAGTTTAGTCTTGCCCTGGTAATATGCAAATACTTTTGACACCTACGTAGAGTAAGGGCTAGATCTTGTGATTGGTAGGACGAATTCTTTTATTCAAAAACTTTTTGATAAAAGAAGTCCTATGTTTTATGCACTATTAGACAAATCGAGAGTTGTGTGTTTAGTATAAATTTGCTTTATTCAAGAGGAGTGATAAATTTCATACAGTACCTTTATTTGTCCATGTTTCAGCGGCATGAAAATAATTAAGAAAAATTTGATAACGATTAATGCTCAATTTGCCATGCTCATGAAGTATTTGATAAAATTTAGAACCATGTGTTGCATGCTTGTAACACATGATATAGCATAATTGTAACAAAGAAAATTTATGATATAGATTAGAGCCTTTGATCAGTCCATGAATTCAATCGATGATTGTTACAACAGTGCTAATGATTGATTAGCATAGGTATAATTGCGCCAATGCATTGTATTGAATATTCACCAATTCAATGGAATGTAATGGTTGTCCATTTTTAACATTGTATGAGGTATGAAGAGGGTGAAGTGTTCCATTTTTTAATATTTTATAGTTTATTATATAAATTAATTTTATTATTATTATAAAATAACAAAATGATTATCGGTAACAAAGATGGGTTTACAATATTGTGCCTTTAACATTCAAGAATTGAATGTTAAAGGCACGATACTATATAATTTTGACTCTGTTTTGGAATTACTGTAGCAGATTTTTTTCTAATTCTTAACTTATTACTATATGAGTCTGAGTATGAGACTTAAAAACACCATATAATACATTAGTAATAATATAATACATTGGTAATAGTACAAATGATCGAAAATTCACATAATTCAGCAATTCTGAAAAGCTAAAATAGGTAAAAAAATTCCAGTGATTTACCATATCTACTCTACAAAGAATATTTTATTGATAAGGTTATATGAAAATTACTTATTTGCCTTGACTATTAGACGCATTTAATTTAGTTTAATGTAACATCCTTGATATCTGGTTACTTTTATGTTTCTTGATTTGTCTAGGCTGTTATAATATTATAGTATTCTAGCTTGCTTGTGATAGAAAAACAATTTTTTTTATAGTAAGCCTTATCTCAACTTTTAGATTCCTTAATCAAATTCATCAATTAGTAGACACATTTAAAGAAATGCCTACTAAATTTTGAGTTTGTTCAAAGAATCTAAAGCTTGAATATTACTTACACTAAAAATATTATTGCTATCCAACTTTTTCACTTTTTCCACCTAGACCCGTATGTGTCGTCCAATTTACAGCATAATAGCAAGAAATAGATCATCCCCATAGAGATACGGGTCAGAAATGGCTAGATTTGAAGAGAAGTATCAATGCTATAGTTCTTTATTGTTACCTATTAACCTCTTGGACAAGAACCACTCCTAGAAGAGTGGAGTGTCACCAAATTTGGTACATTATGATAGAAAGAAAACTCCAAAATCACTTTCAAGTGTAATAAGTTCCAACTATTCCTTGAAGGAGATGATCTAGTCACTTTGAAGAGACTACTTCTACTACAAAGAAATCATCTCTAAAGACTTCATTCTACCCTTAATAGACGTCTCAATTTCAAAGGTACTTTGCATTGGTAATTATTCTTTGCTTTTTGATTTTTTGGTACTTTCAACATTATAGCTCATTCAAGACATATCAAGGCATTGCTCCATTCCTTCCAAACTACTAAGGATCCAACACCCTAGCCTCAAGCACTAGTTATAACAAACACTTAGCTAATTGTGTTCCTACTACAAAGATTCCTTGCCATTACTTATCAAAGACATACAACCAATTGTCAAAATAAGTAAAATAAACAAAGAGCTTTGTGCTCTTTTGATTTATTAAAAATATATGGACTGAATGAATATTTACAGTGACAGAAAGCCTTAAATAGTCTCTCCTACTTCTCTCCTACTAGAACCAAAGAAATATGATAGCTGAGTAAGTGCAAGGATCTACCAAGATAGCACTTCTTTGCATCTAGATTGTACATATTGGATTCTATTTTCTTGTCTGATCCTACCTTGCTGATATATACATTGCTAAATTACTAACAAAAATATTGTGAAATTTTTTACTCCTCTCCAAAGAAACTCTACTTTGCCATCTTTGGACATATTCTTCCTACTCCAAAGTATCATGCAATTGCAAAGTTACTTTACAACTACAAAGAATCTTGATTCAATGAAGGTTCTGGACAAAACCACTACAATGAACTACCTTTGCCTCTTATTTTCCTAAAGAGGATTTCAGTTATCTCTGAGATTTCTAACACTACTATATCACAAGTTTCTTGCAACTTCCTATCTACATGCTCCCTCAATTTTAGGGATAGCCGCTCTATATTTGGGTCTTTGTAGACTTGAGCACTAAGAGTTTGAGCCAATAACTTCAGCTTGTGAAGCTTAGCCTTGTTTATCCTACCTATTGCTGCTTCTTCCTTAAGTTCTATCAATGTAATCTAAAGATCTTCTAAATCCTTGATCACCTTTAGCTTCTTCACTTTGCACTCACTTGTAGTGACTTTGGTAGTTATTTCTTGAATGATCTTTTGCATATTTGTTGCTTGCTTCTCCCTTTCACTTGTAAGCTCTTCTTATAGGGCCTCAATCTATATTACCACCTCCTTCCAATACTTGGCCATTTGCAACTCCAAGGTGTCTATTCTTACCTTCTAACTTTCAAACTTACCTTGGATGCTTACATTCTCTATATCCTTCGTCTATAGCTCTTCTTTGTACTCTTGTTGCTTGTGTTTTCCTTCAAACCAAAAGCACTCAATTCTTGTTGAAGTCTTTAGACGTCTAAGGATTTATGCTTTGTGATAAGAGAGGTGTTCTACCTATTCAATCAATGGGTCTCTTGTACAAGAACATTTACCTTCCTGCAATCTTCTTTGTAAAGGTTCCTTGGATTTTCCATGTACTCCTTCCACTTGCACAATCTTCAATTCCAATGCATACCCATTTATATTTAGCCTCTAGACTAATGAAGGGTAGCCATTGCATCTAGCCACTCTTCTTGATATTAATGCAAGATTATCTTAAGAACCTCAATGTAGGTCCAACCAAATTGACAATAAAGTCTACTCTATTTAGTATAGGTGGGGCCAAAACTTTGCTGATTACATGTGCATCTTCTTGGTGTGTTGTTGTTAGAAACTCTTCAATGTCTTCTTCTACATCCACTTGATCCTCCTCTTCTCCTTTATTGCCATCATTCTATTTTGCTTGGGCCAAACTTCCAAGTTCTTGATGTCAAAAATCTTTTTGATCTTTGTGTTCTTCAGCCATGACCTCTTCTTATTTGGTCTGTACTTCTTCTTGTGGAGATAACTTCATATCTACATAGTCTTCTCCATCTTCTCTTGAATTTGATTTGGTCTATTGTAGTATGAGCTACTCTTTGCCTCCTTCATCTTTGAATGCAAAAAAATCTACTATTTGAGAATTCTTTCTTGTTCTCATGGTGCCTTCTTTGGAATGTTGCTCAATGAAGAATGCTTCTTCTTCTTTGGTGTGATTTATACTACTATTTCCTTTACTTCCACAAATTTACCATACTTTGCAAACTGTACATTTGCATCTAGGTGGTTCTTGATTGTCCTTTGGGTTGAACTACAAAATACTCTTCTACAATGAAATGATTGCCAAAATTGCTCTCTCATCTTCCTTTAGCAAATCCAAACTCATATAAACATGAAGTGAAAATAGGATGAGGTAGGTGGCTCCTCTTGTCCTCCTCAAATTCCTTGATCATAGAGCAGGTTTACTAGTAAAATAGTAGGCCCAATTTACAAGTTCCTCTTGGTATAACTATTTGAAATAGATAAGATGGTTGATGGTTAAGTAGGTGGAGTACATTGGGCAAAATAGTTTCATAATGGACTGAACTATATACCTAGAATTAGGATCCTTGTAAGTTACTAGTAGATATATTTTGTGCAAAGGAGAGGCCATCACGCAATGATCTTTACATTGAATTCTTGTCCCATGTCCCCAAACTTGGTGTTTAGGGCCATTGCTCTTGAGGGATCTGTGTCACATCCTAGCAATGTTCTCTAGTACTCTTCTCACCAATTGTAAGGATTACACTTGAAGTTGCCAATTTCTCTCTTGTTACTCCTCCTCATCTCTAGAATGATGGCAAGTTAAGCCAACTCCCAATTCCAAAGCAAGAACATTGCATGTATGCTATGGGGTAAATCACTCCTTTGATCTCATTGCTCATTTGTCTATTCTTAGGGATCAAAGGATCACCTTAGAGATCTTCTTCATGGCCTTTCTTGCTTAAACCATCTTTCTACCAATAACACTGCAATTTTAAAGAACTATCAACTATAAAGGGGTTAAGATTGCTCAAATGTTCTTGAAAATTTATGGCAAGGGATGAGATTACTAGGTTGGCACTTAGTTTATAGCTAGGGATTCTTTATTAATGGTCCTCAGATTCTTTATTAATGGTTGAGCCCTCATTTTCCCCACATGAGAACTCTCTAATGGGTACTAATGGTCCTTGGTAATAATTTTTTTTTATTTAGGTAGCGATGCAATTCAAATTGGCATATGATCTTTGGTTCTTTGGTTCTACAGATTTATCATACTTTTCTTCTTTGGTTCTAACACCTCTTTGGATTTGAATTCTTCTTTGTATTGAATATATCTTTGGTGATGTCTTCTTCATATTCAAACAAGTACATAGATGGAATCCAAAGAATACCTATACAAGTGGTTTCTTTCCATGAACATGAAAATAGCTTGCTCTGTCTTTATAAAAAAGAAGTAAAGCAAAAAAAATTACACCTTTTGCAAAAAAGTGGGCACTACAACACTCCCCCATGGTCACCCACAACCCCATTAGAAAGTTATTTGCTATGGATAGCAATTACAACTCACAAATGCAAAATACTACCAACACTACAATTCCTCTCAGATCTATCAAGGCATTACTTTGATTGCACTTCACTTAAGATCAAACACACAGAATGAAGATCAAAGCTATGGGATCCAGCATCCAGCAAGCACATTGACTTGCACTTACCATCCCTCTGCTGCAATACTCTCACAATAAACTACATGGAATTCCTCTACATGACTTCTCAAGGGCACATGATATTTCTTTAGGGTTCTTCAATTGCCATGGTAAGCCTTGTTTTTATAATGATGCAATTCTCCATCATTCTTCAGCTAGACTTTGACTGATTAATCAAACCTTCTGCATGAGCTCCTCTTGTCACTATCAATGCACACACCGGTCTTGCCATTTCATAACCATTCTTGATTTGCAGTCCAAAGAAAACTTGTTACACTTTCTTTGCATTGGGTTGATCACCCCAAGGTGAAGTCTTCTTACCTTGGCTTTGGTTCTGCCCATTCTAACCTGAAAATTGATAGGTTTTGACCCAAAGTAATATTTCTTTGGGTTTGCCAAAAACTTGCTTTCTCCCTCTTCTTTGCCTGAAATGGATCCAATTCCTTGTCAACTATACAAAACTAACCAAAACCAAAAAATATGGGTACGACATACCTCCTCCCTCAAATGTGAGCGTCCTTGCAAACAACAATAGTATCTTCTTGATACAAAGCTGGGTTGGTGGTCCAATATTTTTGAACTATCCACCTGTTCACTCTGGTTGCAAATGGATTGCTCTCTAGGTCTGCAAGTTGAATAGAGCCATTATCATAATGTGCAATGCATGGTATGGCCCTATCCACCTCAGGTGCTGCTTGCCCAGAAAAAATATACAGCAATTATTGTATAACAACACCAAATCACACTCCTAAACAATAATAGGCTTAATTTGCTTATTGTGCTTGACTTTCCTCTGTTCTTGCACTTCCTTTGTGGTTTGCATTGCATTTTTTCTTTTCTCATCTAACCACAATAGTTGATGGATCTAAAGATCCTGGCTTTCTTCTTCTGACAACCATTTGTCATATAGAATCCAATATGTCGATACTTCAAATTCAACTCTTAGTATGGAATACAATCCATATGTCAAGAAGTAAGGCATTTGTTTGGTGGTAATATTTTTAGTCATTTGATATGTGCACAATGCTACAAGTAACTTTGTGTCCCAATCATAGGCATAATTGACTATCACTTTATTCAAGATTTTACATAACAATTCATTGGCTTTCTCCGTTAGTCCATTTTCTTTGGGGTTGTAAGGAATCATCTTTTGATGTTTTATCCAGAAGTACTTGGTTAACCTATCTACCATGGAGTTCACAAGATGGGTCCTCCAATCACTTACCAATCCCAAAGGACATCCGTAATGTGAAATGATGTTTTGGAAGAAAAATTCTGCAACTATTTCCGCATCATCTCTCCAAGTTGCCTTGGCTTTGACAATCTTGGTAGCATAATCAGTGCACACCAAGATGTATCTCTTCCTTGTGAATCAGGTTACCAGTTGGGTTGGACCCGCAAAATCAATGCCCCATTTTTCAAATGGAGCAAATGGCAAAATGGGTCTCAAAGGCCATTGGGATGTAGCCGCCAACTTCCCTCTTCTTTGACAAGCATCACAACTACAGAAATGAGCATCAGTGTCCTTATACATTGTAGGCCACCAATACCCTGATGAAAGAATCTTCTTTACAGTATTCTTTAGGGCATAGTGTCCTCTTGATGCTTCCAAGTGTAAGGACTCGATTACTCCTATGACTTTGTATGCTTCCAAGCATCTCCAAAGTACTTTGTCTTTGCCTATTTTAAATAAAATGTTGTGTTTTAGCTGGTATAGCTCTATTTTCCTAAGAAATACTACCCTTTGTTCCGGGTCTAGTCCTTCAAGACAATGGAGAGTATGCAGATAGTGATATTTGGCCGCATACCTTGTACTTTGCATTGCCATCAAATGATATAATTCTTTATTAGGGAACCAGTCATTGACTTCTCCCTCTTGGTCTTGAGTTTCAAACCTGGATAGGAAGCCCGCATTTGAATACAAATCTCCCTTTTGTACTTATATAGTATATGTGAATTCTTGCAATAACAAGATCCATCTTGCAATTTGCCTAGACAAATCTACGTTCTTGACCAAATGGTGCAAAGCGTAATGGTCCACATAAAAGACAAACTTGTATCCTAATAAATAATGGCAAATTTTTTTGCAGGTATACACCATTCCAAGTGCTTCTCTTTCAATTGTTGAATAATTCTTTTCTGAAACTGAAAGCTATTGGCTGGCATAGTAAATCGGTTAATCCTTCTTCTTCTCATCTTTTTGGCTTAAGACAACTCTGATTGCCATGGACAAAGTATCCACATACATATGAAAAGGCATCTCCCAATTTGGGGGCCTCAATACTAGTGCTTCAACCAGTTTCTTCTTCAACTCTTGGAAAGCTTTTTCTTGTTCTTCTTCCCACAAGTAGTCTTTGGATTTAATTAGAAGCTTTATTAATGGTGTAGCAAACAATGCGTAATTTGATATGAAGCATCTATAATATTCAACATGTCCTAAGAAGGCACTCAACTCTTGAATGCTTTTAGGGGATTCCAAAGCTGAGATGACTTTCACCTTCTTAACATCAACTTCAATACCTTGGCTTGAAACCCGATGCCCTAGAAGAATTCCTTCCTTCATTGCAAAGAAGCATTTCTCTAAGTGTAATGACAAGCCGGAAAAATGACACCTTTCAAAAGTTTGCCAAAGGTAATCCACATGTACTTCTCTTTGCCCAAACACACAAAAATCATCAATGAAGACTTCCACAAATTTGCATAGAAAATATTTGAAGATTGCATTCATCATTTGTTAGAAAGTAGCAAGAGCATTGCACAACCCGAAGGAGATTTGATTGTAAGCAAAAGTGCCCCAATCTGTAGTGAATGTGGTTTTTTCCTTGTCCTCTTCTTGGATGGATACTTGATTAAAGCTTGAAAATTGTAACAAGGATGACCAGCTACTTGGTCCAAAATTGTATCAATGAAAGGCAAGGGATGATAATCCTTCCTCGTGATTACATTCAGCTTGCAAAAATCTTGGCACACTCAATTCTTCTCAATCTTATTCTTTGGAGCAATGACAATGGGGGAAACCCACTCATTACTCAAGATAGGAAAAATTATTCCGGCCCCTAAGTACCTATCAATTTTGTCTTTCACTAAAAATGAGTACTTTGGGTTCAGGCGGTATTGTCTTTGCCAAACCAGAACTGCCCCTTCAACAAGATCAATCTGATGTTCTCCAAATTGGCATGGAATACCCAACATGTGATCAATAGACCAGGTGAATACATCTTGGTACTCAATAAATAAGGCAGTGTATCTTGCTAACTCCTCCAAAGTGACTATCTTCAAAATCTTCAAAATTTTTCCTTCATCCAAGATAACATCTTGACGGTCATTGGGGTTAATGACTCCTTCAACATGACTAAATTGGCTTAAACCAAGTCAAACTACAGTCAAACCCCCTTCCTCCAAATTGCTTTCACCAATCATATGGATCTTTATCTTTGACCTCTACGTTGTAGCACTCCAAGTAATTGACTTGGACTTCTTCTTTAGAGTCGTCTAAAGACAAAGATAATGCATATTTGGATTTGTCTTTGTCTTATGATGAAGTTGTTTTCACAAGGTGGAGAACCTTCATCCAACTCATAGTCATTAGCTTTTGGTCTTTGGACGAGATGTCCTTGAACCTCAACTTTTGAAGTGCACCCCTCCAATGATTGTAGTAATATTCAACAGCATGCCCAAAGGCAGTCTCTTGGTCTGATTTGCAAACTTCAGAATTTGGGATGTTGGCTAAAAGGTATGATACCCCAACCGGTTTGTAGTATCTTCCATCATGACATTAACACCAGAACCAAATCAATGGATATTGATGTTATCATGCAACTTGTGATCTCTACATCTACTTTGGCAGATCCCAAATCTTCTTGTTCAATACAATAGATTGCTGGTAAGTCCCTCTTAATCATCACCCTTACTTTCTTGAGGGCTACACTCAGATATTTCTTGTACAACTTGTTGTCCTCCCATAGTTGCTTAAATGTTACATCTACTTTTTTGGATGCCAAATCTGCCACAATATCATATTGGAGTACTCCCCACAACTTCACCTTCTTCACCTTTGTCTTTGGGTTTGAAGTCTTTCCTCTTCAAATTGGACTTTGAGGCACTTCAAAATGGTGATTGGAGTACCAATGGTCTTGGCCTGAGGTTCTTTGGGTTAACCCACCTTGGCTCAAATCAGATCCTTTACTTCAGATCTGATGTCCGCCAAAAACACAAGAGGCTTCATGTTTGTATCCTCCTCCAAACTCATTTCCTGAGTTCATTGTATTGCTTCTTTGATTTCCTTTTGCAAAGCTTTAGCTAGAATCTTTTCCTTCTTTGCAGAAAGGATAGCTTTTGGGTGCAGTCTCTCTACCTTTCATAAAGACAAAGAAGTAGTACTTGCTTCTTTGGAATCATGCTTCTTCTTACCCATGCGTGTCTCAACCTTCAAAATTTTGAGGTTTGGCCATTCGCCTTCAGAAGTCTGACTTCCTCCTTGAGGTCTTGAGGAGGAGAGCCTCCTCAAGTGTTATACAATTTACATTTGTATCCCCTTTTGACTGGAGCACAACGTGCTCAACTAGGGTATGTATGCACTTCACCGGTGGCTTTCGGTTAGGTAGTTGTGGGCACTGATTTCCAGTGTGGCCCGATCCTTTACAATTTCCATAGAGTGGAACATACCCAACTTGACGCCTTAGCTTAGGGCAATTTGGAGACAAATAGCCTATAAAGCCACAATTATAATAGGCACCCGATGCAACATTTTGAGGCCTATTTTGGCCATCTATCTATGGTCTTCATGGGAGAGCATTGTTGTTGTTGTATTCCCTTGGTCCATACCTTGGACCTTGATAAGATGTGCTTGATTGAGCTATACATCTTGGGTTTGGTACATTGCCTCTTCTTCCTCACTTTGGTCCCAGTCTAGAACCCAATCAATTTTTTGCATTGGAAATGCAATGCGGGTCACACACTCCATATTAGCATGGCCTGATTTGCCACATGCAGTGCACCATACATTTGGTCTGCCAAATGAAGGAAGCTTTCTTTGGTCCTTAGCCCCAATCATCTGATCTTAAAATCCACAAACTCTTAAATCAAAGTCTTCAGATTATTGTCCATCTTATTTACACTTTTTGCTAGAGATGTTACTGGTTTCTTTCCTCCTTGCCTTTGTATTCTTCTCGGCTTTGATCTTCTTTGGATTTTGAAGAACTTGAAGACATGGAGGATTCTTCCAAAGAAAAGGAGGTACTACAAGAAGCTCTTTGTTTGGGCTTCTTGCTTTTCTTCTCCCTATTTCTTTTGTTTTTGGGAGAATGAGATTGGACCACCTTGTAGTGGGCAACTTGTTCGAGGACTTTGTCTAGGGAAGTTACATTCCTCTCCCTAGCAAAGATACAAATCTTCGGTGATAATCCTTCAAGTAACCAAGTGGTGGCTTGGGCATTGGAGTAATCCACCACACCAGATTGCTTCAAAACTTGGTTCAAGAAGGCCATGAACTACTCAGAGTAGTCTCTCAACTTCTATCCCTCTATCCTTCTTCCCTTTATCCAAATTGTTGAGTGCCACAAAGATACTCATATTCATATTGTAATCAACTTCTCAGAATCATTTTAGGAAGCCATCTGGTGTTGTAAATTTTATTGGTGTGAACCCCATCTGGGATACATGCATGGATCATCCCCAAGCCTTCTTTTGAAGCAAACTTGGGAAAATGTACAAACAATTTGTAAAGTCATGTTCCTTGTTGGCAAAGGAAATGACCTCAAATTCTTTGATGAATTCATCAAGATCTTTGTCTTGTTCTATCCCCTTATACTTCTGATAGACATGTTGAGTAAGAGGTAACAAAGTCATTCTTTGGCTCTACCAAACAGGATGTGGTACTGTTGAACTTGATGGTCCCAAGGAACTGGCTGGTATTGATGCTGTGTTGACAGCCCAGGGGTTCCAATTTATCAAGTTCAAAGTTGGGTCTTTGACGATAAGTGGTACTTCTCTTGGTTTGTCGACTTCAACCCAAGCAGAGACAGAGGTTCAATATCTTCAATTGCCTCTTTGAGATCCCTTTGGACAAGTCAAAGAATTGTGTGAAGAAGATATTGATACTCTTTTTGACTCTTTTTGATATTGATGCAAATTTTTGAAAAAAATTCTTCCATCATAATTTGTGTTGTCTTTTCAGAAATGCATTCTCTTATTAAACTGGCTTCCCTGATAGCTTTTGAGGAAGTCAATGTATTGGGTCATAGGGAATATGTTTTTCTGCTTGTGTCTTTCTTCTTCTTGGGATTCAGAGACACAAAGTAGCCTCACCACCCAATCTCTTGTTTCTTCTGCTTGAGGTCTTTCAAGGCTTTTTGAACATTTGTGAAGAAGTTGCAAATCCAATGCCTCCTTCTTAGCTTTGTCAAAGGTGATGTAGCGCTTTTGGTGTTCTTCTTCTTCATGGTGCAACATTTATTTACGAGCTCTCTCTTCCCGTTGTTCTCTTGATGCCAACATTCTATTGGTTGAACGTCTAGTTTCAAATTTGGCTTTGTATTCTTCCACTTCCAAGATTTGTATCCCTGGTATTGGTGCCAAAAATCCTGTGATAACCCAACAAGTATCACTTTTGTGGTAATAAGTAAGTAAAGGTTTGTTCCCATAGAGATACAATTTAGAATTGGTCAAATACAAAGGTAAAAGTCACAAACATGGTTCTTCTTGAGTTCTTCTTTAGCCTCTTAGGTAGAACCACACCAAGAAGAGAGTAACAAGCACTGACTCATAGTCTTGTCATAAATTAACACTCCTTAATCACAACTTTAGTCAAATTATATCCAAACAAATTTTGATTATGATGATTTAAATTCTTCTAAAAACGGCCACTTCACTGCAAAACAACTTTGCCTAGTAATTGTGTTCCACCCCTCTACTGAAGGCACAACTTCCTCAATCAAAATTCCTTTGCATCAATCATGCACTACACTAAAAAGTGCAGAATTACTACCAACACTACAATTCCTCTTAGATCTGTCAAGGCATTGCTTCAATTGCACTCCACTTAGGATTAAACACATAGAATGAAGATCAAGGCTATGGAATCCAACATCATAGGATCATCAGGATCATCAGGATCAAGCAATGAGCACTAAGAGACAACACTTTGCTTAATCTATCTTCAAAATTACAATATTGAACAATACAAGACTATCAATGCCTCCTTTAAATAGGCTAAGCACTTTGACAATTATCTAACTAACATTCTATTCCCTAACAACAACTCTTCCAACATGCAGATCCAAAACAACAATTTCCTCTTCATATCCATTGGTTCCTATCTCAAATCAGTTATGAATCCCATCCAATGTCTACCTCTACTTTGGCTTCCAACTCCCAAGTACCTATCTTTGGGTCTTGTACCTTGACTACCTATTCCAAACCTACTTGGATCATGCTTCCTGTTATGTTTTGCTTAATTTCTAACGCACTATGAAGACTATCTAAATCCGCTCTTACTAGGTCTAATTTGAGACCTATGTTCTCCCTTATTTTTTTGATCTTCTTATCTACTTGATCTCTAAGATGAATCAACAATTTGTTCATATTGGTATCCTTCACTTGCCTCTTCCTCATCTCTTGCACCAAAAGTTTCAACTCGTGTAGTCTAGCCTCCTCTGAACGTACTTTGATTTTGGTGCTGAGCATCACTTTCACTCCAACAAGTACAGTCTCTGCTGAGTCCAACGGTCTTTGTCTTTCACGCTCCACTTGCACTACATCTTGTTCAATTTGCAATTCTACCTCATACTCCGCTGTATGATCTTCTAACTCCTTTGGATATTGACCAATCTTTGCCTCTACTACCTTCAAAAGATCTTGCAACCTTCCTTCTTCTTGATGGCACTTGGTTAATTTGCATTGCCAGGCTACTATCTTTTGTCTTAATGCATCAAGCTCTTCTTCCTTAGCTTTAACTAACTCCTTCCCTTTGTCTTGCTCTATTCTTACTTTGGCTTGTAACTTTTCTAACCAAAGTCTCTCTTGCATAACTTCCTTCACTTTCAACACCAATTCTCTTCCTTGCTTCTTGAATTTCTCTTGCAGATTCTTGTTTATTTTCTTTTGCAATATTGCATCAACTTGCAATGTCTCCAATTCTTTTTCTCCTCTAGTCACACATTTTCTCAATTTTGCATTCTCCTCTTCTACTGCTTTCAACACCTACAGGACATTCTTCACATTGGGTTGTGTGCACTGTATCTCTTTCTTCATTCTTTCTAACTGCACCAATAGTGAACACACAACAGCTTGAAGATACTCCATTCCTTCACAACTCTCTTCTCTTTCTTTCAGAACTTATTCTCTTTACCTTCAACTTCTTTCACTTGAACTTGCATTCAAAATCGGGATCTTTAGATCGGCACCAAGCCCTCATCTTGCAAACTCTCATTGTCCTCCAAGTGAATAACATGCACCGCCGCATTCTTTAAGTTCTCCTCTCCTTCCAAATCTTGATTAAGCTCTTCTAATGGAGTGTCTTCTTCTTGCCCAAACAACTCCAAACCCAATAACTCTCCTTCTCTAATTTGATCAAGATCTTCTTGCAACTCCCATAAACTCTGTTCTTCTTCTTCCAACTGCTGTACTTTAGGTTCTCCATCACTCTATAGAATTAACTCCGCTTCTTTGTCCTCCACTTCAGCCGACTTTGACTCAGTCTCACCTTCTAACTCTTTGTTTGTTGTGGGTGTTTGCATCTTTACTCTTTATGCTACTTCCAATGTCCTTGTCTTGGCAGTCTACATAGGTGGACTCCATTTCTTGGGTTGATTCCTTTTCCTCCTCTTTGGAATGGACATCTTGAGTGGTTGATCTTGCCCAATCTTTTGGTAATGCTCATCATTGCTGCATAGCTGACGGATGTGCATCTTCTCCTTCTCATCCGTGTCTTTTCATAGGTCTAGGTGGACATGTGATACCACCCTGTTTCTCTCCTCACCTCACAACAAATTCAACCCAAGGTAAAAGTGGTCAGCAAATGATACAAAGTAGTGGGGTGACGTCTGGTCCCTCCAATCTAACACCATCATCCTTGTGCATTTGTAAAAGCTCTTTGCTCAATTGATTGGCCCCTCGGCAAACATTTAATGGAAGAATAACGCATGATGCTTTGTTCTGTAAGTAGTGCGCTTTGGCTTGAAGATAGCCATCAGACTTCCCACAATACTTCATCTCATTGGATTGTGATAATTCTCCACCTTGTATCCATTCTTTGTTTTGGGCACACTTACGGATTCCTTTACCTTTTGAATCTCCTCACCCAAGTATTCCTTCTTGAAGAAAGAAGCACCCATCTCCTCTCCAACTTCTCTTCCCAACACTAGCCTCCAATTTGACTCTATCCATCCAGTTGGATTGCCTCTTTTCCCAATGGCTTCTAGGCTATCTTTAAAGTTACTTGCCGCTATCTTGGTCATGAATTCTAGAAAATTAATGTTCTAATTCTATGCCAAGAACGTGATCCAAAGTCTCATCAATACTTTGATCCGTACCACCATATATAATCTCTTCACTATTGGATTTTGCACTTCCAATGAAGAGCACTTCCTAAATCATCTCATCTCCTTCCCTTGTGGCTTCAAACACTCTCGAGTTAATTCACCATCCCTTTGCTGCAATACTCTCACTCCTATAGGCAACCCAAGGATTTCTCTCACAACTAACTGCTTCTCATGAAATTCCTCTACACAACTTCTCAAGGGCACAAGATATTTCTTCAGTATTTCTTACATTGCCCTAGTAAAGCCTTGCTTTTATAATGATGCAATTCTCCATCATTCTTTAGCTAGACTTTGATTGATAAATCACACCTTTTGCATGAGCTCATCTTTCACTGTCAATGCACACGCTGGTCTTGCCGTTTCATAACTGTTCTTGATTTGCAGTCCAAAGAAAACTTGTTACACTTTCTTTGCATTGGGTTGATGACCTCAAGGCAAAGTCTTCTTACCTCAGCTTTGGTTTTGCTCATTCTGACCCGAAGACTGATAGGTTTTGACCCAAAGTAATATTTCTTTGGGTTTGCCAAGAACTCAATTTCTCCCTCTTCTTTGCTTGAAATGGATTCAGTTCCCTATCAATTGTACAAAACTAACCAAAACCAAAAAATGTGGGTACCACATGTTGTCATAGCAATAATTAAACTATTTTGACCAAAAAGTATAACCTATCTCAAAAATAGTCCAACAATTTTCCTCAAGTACTTACACCAAGGAGAGCCAACAAGTTGTGCAAACATGTTTTACTTACAAGCAAGGAGCACGAGTAGGGAGTTTGAAGAAAATGGGAGAGCAACTTACCTAGCACTCTTTTCCATACGGTTCTACATAGGGTGAAATATGTTTCTCAACCACTTCCATCCAATAGGGTACTTCATCTTGTAGCCAAAGGGGAAGTTTGTTATCAAGGAGTACCAAGATGTAGATGCAAAGTACAAGGTGTCACGCCATTTGTAGTGTTGCATTTAGACTGCTTGGACACCAGAGTTCTAGTGATAGTAGTTAGAGGCATTTTGGCAGTTACTCATAAACTACTTTCCAATGGTAAGATTTTGTGTTTAGGGTATTGACTTCATGGCGAGGCCCACCATTACTTGCACCGTCTGCACCATCCACACCGTCAAGTGTGCCATCAGTGGGATTGTTGGGATGAGACCTAGGTCAAAATCAGGAGTATACCCTGGAAATGCAACTCCAGAGAGCTTAGTTCTTTGATGTTGAGCCTTTGAGTTCCTGGCTAGAGGGGACAGAAAGCCGACAAGCATCACCTGGATTCTTTTAGCTAGAGTAGGTGTGGGTTGACTATTATCAGTGCCCTATTGATGGCAAGTTGTTGAGGATCAGATCAAGTATTGATCTAAGTTCAGTTGATTTGAGTTGTAAACAATCTGATTACATCAAAGAAGTGAGTCAAGGGGAAATTGGGTGCAGAAACTACGAGTGTTGGTGGAATCTCCAAGCTTAGTGGATCATTGTGTCTTAATTGAATAGTTTAAATTTCTTTGAGAGAGTGTGTGTGCAGAAGCAATGGCAAAACTTGGAGCCAGGGAGAAGTAATTTTCAAGCAATAGTTATGATTTTGAGCTTGGGACCAATTTGTTGCGAGTTGAGCTTAGAAACTAAAATTGAAGGTGGAGTCAGGAGCAGATCCTTGTGAATTAGAGATTGGATGAAACCCATTTTTCCAATTTGGATTGAGTGAAAAGTGAGCGGAGGATTTTGCAGTCAGCCATTCTTAGGGATTTATGTCAGATTACATCAGATTTTACATCAAATTTATATCAGATTTTATGTCAGATTTGTGATGGATTTATGTCAGATTTTGGCAAGACTTTTGATCCAATCCTAGGTGATCCTTGTAGCTCAAGAAGTAGATAAGTACTCCAATTATATCAAATGCCAAATGGTGGCAGAGTTAGTCCCGTGTTGATTTATGAGATGGAGGGCTTTTTTTTAGCATTCTTGTGATTGGACTCCCTCCATTCTTTGCTTCCTATTTGTGCACCGTGTTTGCGTGAGGTGCCTTGAATTTTGAGCATTGGTGCTTTGGTGTGCTCTCGGTAGTGAGGTTGGAGTGATGACCAGTCAGACTATCTTTGTTTCTCTCCGGTGAGGTAGGAAGTGATGACCTATAGACCGTGAGAATGCATGTTGTGATGGCAGGTTATAGGTCGCCCTTCCCCCTAGTGTAGTTGCCTTAGTTGGAGTTACATTAGTGGGTAGTGTTCCATTAGTTTTGGCACTTTTTGGCACTTGGTTGGTGTGGCCACTTGGTGGAGTACATGCGGTTGCTGTTTGTGGTTATATTTGGTGATTCCGATTTGCGGTCGCAATTGCAGTTACTTTGTCACAATGGAGTTCTTTGGGGATTCCAGAGGAGTTAGCCCTGCAATACATAGTGGATTTACTTGGAGTGGCACTTGGTATCAGCTTGTATCTTTGGTCCTAATGGGGGAGGAGATTGACTTTGAGTTGGAGTTTGACATAGGAGTTGATTCAATTGAGAGTGCATTTGGCGTGTCCACACTATTGTTGTGGGACATGGATGAGATTTATGGAACCTCCAAAAGCCTTAGGCGTCACTCAGGTACAATGGGTACCATTGAGTTGGATGACTTCATCCAAGAGTTCAATAGTTGGTGTGATTTGTAGCAAATGAGGAACCCAACTTTATTTACACCTTGCATGGTATAGAAGGGGTTGTTTCAGCACTTGGAGGGCATATTGATGGACAACTACCATGAGTTCAAGAGAGCTCATTTGGAGGAGATTGAGTTATCAAGATAATATTGGTCTCTAAACTATATCTCTATCACTTCAAGCTTGGTTGCCAAGAGTAGATTGGCTATACCCACGAGTTCTAGCTTGAGTAGTGTTGGTTGAGCTAGTGGAGGTGCACTAGTTGGAGATAGTGCAACCACAAATAGAGGCACCGCTGCAGGAGGTGGTGTGGTATTGGGGTTTAACTCCATGGTGGAGTTCTTCCAGTGTGTGAGGCATAACTACCAAGGAGTACAGACTAACAAACTGAGGAGCTTGCAGGAGTTCCAATAGAAGGTTGGAGAGAGCCTATGCAAGGCATACACTTGCATGAGGCATACACTCGCATGAGGTGGCTGATCAATTTCACTCAAGAAGTTACTGAGGCCCAAGCAGTCCAAATTTGGTTTGGGATATTGGACAGGGAGTTGCAACAGAAAGGTTTGTGATGCTACATTGTTATAGGCTATTTTGCCAACTTTAGTAGTGGTCTTTGGTTTGGCTGAGTATATTGAGCTCAACATGGTGGAGGAGAGGGTGGTGACATCTGGATTTGGTAGGGAGACTTCATCCTCAGCTGTTACTTCTTCTAGAGTGTAGCAAAGTGCACCACGTCTAGTTGGTCTTTGAGGACAAGGTGGACAGCCCAAATCCTATGGAGCGAGTGGAGGGCCTAGTGGAGATAGACCCTCACCTTCATTTTTGGGTTAGCAGTAGCCAGTGAGTAGTGGTGTTGCTTGTTGGACTTATGGTGGACCTCACCATTAGAGAGGGTGTACTTAGGGCAACGGACTTGATACCTCTTGTGCATCACAGCTAGCAAAGAGGCAGTGTGAGCATTGCTATAGATTTGGTCACACTAGTGACCGGTGCTTTGACCTACACCCGAAATTACAATGTGGTATTGCTACTATGGCAAGCAATAGAGGAGCTCTAGTTCATGGAAGACAAGGTGGTAGAGGTGGTGGTAGAGGATCTACACCTAGTAGGGGTGCAATACCTGCCCTTACTTTTGATACAACTATGGCTACTTGGATTGAGCAGTTGGAACAGAGATTGGCTAGTATGGCCATTGCTCAAAGGAGAACAAATTTGCATGTTGAGGCTTCCACCTCATATGCTGGTGTTAGAGATGCTTTGTACTTCATGTGCAGAGAAGCACAGGTGGATGCATCTACGGTAGTGACTAGGAGTGCAATACATGCTCTAGATCCTAGAGGAACATTAGTGGAGTTGGACCTACAGAGAGGAGAAGTTGGGAGATAGGTCAAACTTCCCCAGTCTTTCATGCTATCTGAGGCATTGTAGATGACATTCATGGCTCCTAAATGTCCCAGTGCAGGTGCCATAGGTGGTGATGGGGTGCAAGATGGACTACCTACTAGTTAGCCACCTACTACTACACAAATTGAGTGGAGCACAATGTTGGGGGCGGCTCAGCTGATTATGCAATGCCCTTTAGTTTTAGCCAGTGACATGTTTCCATTAGAAGTTGACCCAACCCCAGTGTTCCGGTTGGCTGCCACGCTTTGTGAGAGTAAGGATGATGCGGTTCCTACTACAAGAGTAGAGGTGGTTGATAGTGGAGCTGACTTGGTTGCGGAGCATGGGATCTATTCTACAACCAGTGGTTTATGGCAGGTAGCAACGGCTAGACTGGACGAGTTGCCAGCTAGACCAACCTTTGAGAGAGCATAGTTCACACTTGGTGTTGTCCTATTGGATAACCAAAGGGGGATTTTCCACTTGGTGGGACCTTTAGGGAAGGTCTATACAACATAGAGAGTCTTGTTAGACTCTATTGCGCAATCTCTTATGTTGGGGAAGGCTGTAGTAGTTGGTCTGGAGATACAAAAGACCAATGTAGAGATGTGTATATTTCAGATCGAGATATCTCTAGGTGGTGGTTTGACACAGTACATCACACATGAGGGCTTGTTGTCCAAGTTCAGCCTGGTCATCCAATTGATAGCTTGATGGTGGAGCTCAAACTATTGCAACAATAGCTGAGTCATATGATGTGCTAGTTGGGAGAGCAGTGTTATACCCCATGGGTTTCAGTATTGACTAATAGGAGGAGACAATCTCCTATAGACCAGGTTGGCAATTTGGTGAGGGATGGGTTTGTTGCTTACTAGTACGCTTCAGTAGTAGCAGTCTTGGCTCACTACAGTCCGAGACCATAGCAACATCAATTTTAGCTTTTAGTGGTAAGTTAGTTGGCTTGGTAATTTATTTGAGGGGAATGCCCATGTAGAAGATACTCTAGTACCAGAGGAGATCACTTGGATTTGGAGTACAAGTGGGATTTTCCATCCACCTTGGATGTTCCATTGTGGAGTTTGGAAGAGGCATTGCAACAACATGCAGATTGGTTGGTGCAATAGGCTTGGAGTGGAGCCTTTGTACCACCAAGAGATGAGTGTGAGGATGAACCTCCAAAGTCAATTACCTTGATACCTTTGGATACCACACTCCTTGCTTTGCAGTATCCAATAGAGGAAGTATGTCTATTGGAGTTGTTTGGTGGGATTAGCACCGGACTAGCTGCGGTCCTACAGGCGGGTATACAAGTATAGAGGTACTTGTATGTAGAGAGAGATGAGACTGCTAGGTGAGTCTCTCTATATCATGTGGCACACTTGGCCTATTGGTATCCGGAGTTATTACCAATGTTAGCAATCAAAGGTTACTAGAATACCCTACCAGCAGACATTTGCTTATTGGGGGTTCATGATCTAGAGAGATATGGGCCTATTCACTTGGTGATTTTTGGATGGTCATGTTAGGTACATACACATTGTCATGTTGTGGTTTGCATAGGCCATAAAACAATGACTTATCATAGTTTATCTCCACGTTAGTGAGGTAGGTTGTATGCTAGATCCGACGGATGAGATGTTGCAATGTGAGTCATCTATATACATGTATGTGATTGGCCATGTGGGTTACAATCTTATCATGTTTGAGGACTCTGATGAATAAAGATGAGGGCGAGTGGAGAGACGAGTGTGTTTTAGTTTGGAGAGTCTCGAGGGGAGAAGGACGTTGGAAGTGAGAGTTGTATTAGAGAGCAAGTGTTAGAGCATCGGAGGAAGCATTCAAGCATGAGATGTCCCATGCTCTTGATCTGCCACTCCCAAATCCTTTTCTCATAAGGCTTCAGATTTTACACCGTGACAACTTATGGGATTGGTTGGTAGTATGTTTTGGGGTGGTGTTTGTGGAGTCGGTGATGGGAAACCTGGATCCTATTGTCCTTCTGGTGCTTACTTATAAAAATGTCTGGGACTTGACAATATATCCTTCTATAGTTGGGGAATGCCTAAATTTTTGCTCATAAGCTTCAAGGTGGAGTTGTGGGGTCCATTTGTCAAAAAGTAAAAAGACTAAAGGAGAAATGTGCAAGAGCTTGGGTCCCAAGAGAGAATTCTGGAGTTTTTCAAACATCAAGGGAGTTTGGGGAGGTCATTTGGGGAAACAAGGAGATAGTTGGAAAGAGGAGATGACAGGCTACAATCATAGATAGAAATCGCACGATTTGAGCTAAGTATGAGAGGGATATGATGAATTGAGTCAAGGGGGTTAAGTTCATACTTAGGAGCACAAAGTAGTCAATTGATGGAGCTTCTTGAGACTTTTTCACTATCTCTTAGTGGAATTAGAGAGTAGAAAAATGCTTACAGTACTGATCATGAAAAATTATAGTTTTAGGTCAATCTCAAATCAGATCCAATTGATTGAAGTTGAAGCTTATGGGATGTAAGGTGTTGGAGAAGGGCTAATGATTAGGTTTGGAGTTTTGGTCACTTCCCAAGTTGTGGTTTGAATTTACTTATAAAAATTTTCAGAGTTTTTGGTGGATAGAGTTTGCACCTTTGTGCAAAGGTTTTATGTGAGGTCTTCAAATAGAGAAATCAGAGTCTTGGATCAAGTATACTTGGGTCTGTAGAGCTCACAAGTTAGCCCAGCCCAGCAATTGATCCACATCTAGGGATTGGGGTTGGATTAGGCTACCAAAATTTGTAGGAGTTTAGACAAGAACACAAAAAACTATTATAGAAAATTTGGTTGGTTCTAGATCTGTGAAGAGTGACATCTAATGCAAAACATTCTGCTGAAGATACTGTCATAAGCTCGGTGGAGCAATTTTATCTTTCATCTTGATTGGATATCAATTCTCCTATCTTATGATTATGATTAAGGGTTTCAGGTTGCCAAAGTGTTTGTGAGGATCAAGAGTATTGCTGAATCAGAAATCTGGGGAAAATTTGCCAAGAACCAGGAGCAAACCCTAAAAAGGGAATTTCAAAATTTGGGTGAAAGTTGCAAAACCTTGGCCAACTTTGAGAGCTTGTCAGGCAAGTTGCAATAATCTAATTGAAGTGAATTTTATATCATTGGAAAGCTTATCTTACAGGCTTTTCATTGAACCCTAGAACACTTGAATAAAAGATATATAGAAAAAGTTATTTTCATATGAGATGCACAAAGTTTTCCCCATCAAAAAGATTTAGAAAATCCCCACATGGAGTAGAAATTTGTTGAGCTTTGAAGTACGGATGGAAGGAGGCTTGGAGTACAGGTTGACATGAGCTTGATAAAAGAGCAAGAAGGCTCTGATGCTCTTTTTTGACAAAAATTATAGAGAGTTGTTGACTTATTCTTGTGATTGGATCCTCTCTATGCTTGTATGCTTGTTTGTAAGCCCAATTGGCTTGGATTGGTGTGCGGCCATTGCGCTTAGATGATTTCCTTCTAGGAGTGTTGTTTATTTCTCTTTGGTTATGTTGGAAGTGATGAAAAACAGACCAAGAGTGAGTGTTGTGATGATAGGTTTGGTTGCTCGGTACTACCCTTCACGATAGCAAGAATATTAGTTATGAGAAAGGAGGGTTTTGGCGATAGGGTCACACGCATGTTATGTCAAGTCATTACATGCTTACCTCAACCCTCTGATCTGTAGTCTCCACAACTAGGCACCCTGTGTGTTCGTAGAGAGAGAAAAGAAAAGTACAACAACATGCTGGCCAAGGTTTGGGTCTTCAAGATCCTCATTTTGGTATGTTTTGGGAGATGTTACAAATACTACATCTCTAGGTTCATCAGTCTATTTTTCCAACTTACCTTTTTGTGGTGCCCACATTTTTTTTCTCTGTTTAGTAGCATTTGAGGGAAGAAGTAAGCACGAAAAGCTGAATTGCAAAAGAAGAATGGACGGAAGGGACTTTGTAGGAAATCCGAAGAAGGCGAGATCGGATCCGATGATGGAGGTACTCAGAAGAAGGGTACAACAGAAAAAAGTCCAAAGGGTCGGAAGGCGCAGGTGATACAAAGACCGTCTAACAACCTTGGTACGTGGCAAGAAAGTATGCTTCAAGACACGGCGGAGGCAGAAGAAGCATGTCTTGACAGAGACCAAACATCAACACACAAAAGAGGGGAGTTCAAATTTGAAATTGACTGAAGAATGACTGCAATTTGGGGTAATATAAGATTTTGATTGCGCAAGGACAAGTTGAATATGCCAAGTAAATTTCCAATTCCTTTGAGTAGTCATCCTGCAGTAATGCAAGGCCAAAAGCCGATTGAGAGTGAAATTTTCTGAAATCCAAAAGGGGTTAGAGTGTCTCGTCTAAGAGAGGGCATTGTCTTTCAGTGTCAAAGAACGCAAGAGCAGATCATGGCAAAGAAGGTCACAAATGCTCTGGTGGTGTGAAGTTTTGCAATTTGTAGGTTAGATGTGGTAGCCAAAATCAAAGTCTTGAATAGACTTTGTATTACGTTTTTAGCATGGAACTGGAATTTCAGTTTCCCAAGAGTGATGGCAAAGATAGCTGCTAGTAATTGTGAGGAGGGTCCCGAAGTTGAAGGGAAGAGAGGAAACCCAGCTTGATGGATTGAGGCAGATTGGAGGTAAGTATTGGGGAAGAAAGCAGGAGAGCTGATGGGGATCACCTTCTATCAGAAGTGTGTTGTAGAAGAGACGGTAGAAATTTGAAACTCTTTCTTTGCTCCGAGAACCACGAATGGCTACAAGGTGGAGTCCTATTGGGATCCGATTAGGAGAAGTATTATGAGGGTGATGATGGCTATGTTCAAGCCAGAACAAACAACGTATGTGAACATGCAGCAAGCGGTCTTCTTCCACCAGATGTTTGCAGGGGTAAAGGTGAATTGGGCAAAGTGTTTTCACCACCGAACGAGGCAGATGGTGATCAATTGGCAAATACGTTCTCCTCCCCATTATTTCACACCATTTGCAACACACTTCTACTTTGGGTTGAACTTGCTAACAGTAGAGGAGTGGCATTGCATGGTGTCCCATTTCCATCTTGACTTAAGACGGGAAGCGGATGAAGAAGAGTGACAATATATAATACACCCGCAAGCCAATGACAAGCACTTCTTAAAGACATGACAATGGAAGATGGAAGAAGTCACAAGTCCAAAGAAGCGCAATAAACCCAAAGAAGCAAAGTCGCCTTCTGCTCAAAGGAAGACTCAAAGACTGGTTGTGTTGTGAGCCGGCCTGTCTCTCACTCAAGATGAACCTCTGATGGCTATTATGGTAGCGCACCATGGACTAAGAAGGCAAGGAACCCCAACTCCATCATACTCCTCCAAGGCTAACACTCCAAGACTCAAGACATTGCTCACTAGAGAACTCAATGAGAGAGAGATAGTTGCAAATGAAAGGATGATGAGTACCTCCTCACCCCTTGTTTATATACTTGTGAAATAGTTACGTACCAAAGTTATTAATTACCGTAGTAACTCAAGTTACTAGACTAAAAGTCAAGTCAAGTCAAAAAGTAGAAAGGAATATCTATTCATATGGGTATATTCCCCTAAGCATGTGGTCTTATCTTGACCTGTAACACCCATTTGTGCATGTGTGTGGTATTGTGATATTTACCTTGGTATTACAAGTACTTAAGAGATATTATTTATATAGAGATAAAGGATGGTTCTATATTAGTCATGGTTAGCTAAAGTTAGTCATAGCTAAGATAGATGGGACCCTACTTTAGAGGAAGTAGAAAAGATGAGCACCACTATTTTGGATTTTAGTGTGTTGACTTGGTATTATTCCTAGGTGTTTGGCTTTGAGGAAAGAGTTGAGAACTCTTGGGCCCGCAAGCCTTTTTGTTTTGGATTCTTCTTTAGTCCAAGGAAAACCCATGTGAAGGAATCCTTGACTTAGTGGTTGGGTCAAGATAAGACCACATGCTTAGGGGAATATGCCCATGTGAATGGATATTCCTTTCTACTTTTTGACTTGACTTGACTTTTAGTCTAGTAACTTGAGTTACTCCGGTAATTAGTAACTTTGGTATGTAACTATTTCACAAGTATATAAACAAGGGGTGAGGAGGTACTCATCATCCTTTCATTTGCAACTATCTCTCTCTCATTAAGTTCTCTAGTGAGCAATGTCTTGAGTCTTGGAGTGTTAGCCTTGGACGAGTATGATGGAGTTAGGGTTCCTTGCCTTCTTAGTCCATGGTGCACTACCATAATAGCCATCAGAGGTTCATCCTGAGTGAGAGACAGGCCGGCTCACAAACCCAACCACTAAGTCAAGAATTCCTTCACATGGGCTATCCTTGGACTAAAGAAGAATCCAAAACAAAAAGGTTTGCAGGCCCAAGAGTTCTCAACTCTTTCTTCAAAGCCAAACACCTAGGAATAATACCAAGTCAACACACTAAAATCCAAAATAGTGGTGCTCATCTTTTCTACTTCCTCTAAAGTAAGCTCCCCTCAATCTTAGCTATGATTAACTTTAGCTAACCATGACTAATATAGAACCATCCTTTATCTTTATATAAATAATATCTCTTAAGTACTTGTAATACCAAGGTAAATATCATAATACCACACACATGCACAAATGGGTGTTATAGTGCAGAATAAGAAGATGGTGAGAGAAGCATCATCGGAATCAAAGTCTGAAGAAGAAACCAAGTCGCAAGAAGAGGAATCTGAAGAAGACAAACTCACCTTAAAAAGTGAGGAGTTTGGAAGTGATAGTGAGGAGGAACCTGAGGTTCAACAATCATGGCGGTCAATGAAGCTCGTCATGTGATGATTGACAGAGTACTCGGAACAATGGGTCATTGTGCAGCAATGGTGGTGAATAAGCAGAGACCTGAGGAAAAGGAGGAGTATCTTGCAGGGCTGAGTTCAATCGGTAAAGGAGAAGAAAGTTCAGATGCGGTGTCTCTAAAGATATGAAGATCATGACTTTGGATGAAGGAGCTGATGAAGGAGCCAAGGACTGAAGACAAAGACGGCAACAAAGATAAAGATAACTTTGGTGGGATACTGTATCTAACAAAGGTTGTTACACCATTGCTGGAGCTACTTAAGGAGCATCGGAATGTTATTCCCCAAGATCATAGAAGGGGATGAATGAGTTGCAGGTGGTGAAGCATCTGTTGAGTGAAGTGAAGGGGTTGCAAGAGCAACAAGTCCAAAGAAATGATGAAATTGGAGAACTTTGGAGAGAGGAAGTCTTGAAGAAGAAGGCTTTCGAGATGTTACAAGAGAGCTACGAGTCAAAAGAGAAAGCCGGAGAACTGCAAAAGCAAGCCGGAGAATTGAAGGAGCAGGCCATGTGGCTGAGCAACCTGAAGGAGGAAGTGAGTGATGTGCGTATCAAAAATATTCATTTGAAGGCAACGGCAACAATAATGGAGCAGGAGTTGGACAGCTTGAAGAAGAGTGCAGTCGAGAAGGATCAAGCATGGTAGAGGGAGTTAGCAGTCAGGCATGAAGAAGAAGGACGATTAAGAGAGCTGGTCCAAAGTGTTGAGTTTGATCTTAGGAGCATTGGCCGCCATAGCCCAAAACGTTTTCTGCCCTCTGACCTCTCCTCGTTAGTACACAGTATGTGGAGGAGAAGAAGATGCTCATTGATGAGTACAAAGATGAGTTGAAGATGTACCGCAAAGAGTTGAAGGTAGAGCGCTCTCGAGGATATGAGTTGGAATCAGTAGGAGAAGTTGCAAGGAAGTTGAGAGCAATCTTGAGCATGGAGGCTGAAGGGAGATTGGAAGAAGCACATCTACATGAGTTGGAGTTGCTTGTGCAAGAAACTCGGAAGAGAAAAGCCAAAGATGTGGATATGAACACATTGCTGATCCGATTGAGGGAGCGGGTAGACCGAGAGATGTTAGAAGTAGAAGACAATGTTAGTCTCAGATTAGATTTAGTCAATTCGGAGTTAGAGAAAATTAGGAATAGTGTGACAGCGGAGAGGAAGTCCAATGTTGCAGAAGTAGGAGTACAGGTGTCATCGGACTTATTATTAGAGACATTAGAGAAGAGTGGGCTAGGAGATAAAGAGTTAGATAAGTCACTCCTTAGTGCAATTGTAGTTCCTACTGTAGAAGTTGTAGAAGTAGTGAAGGAATTAGTAGTTGTGGATAAGTCCAAAGAAGGAGAAGTAGTAGGAAGATCATTGGGTTTGGGAGCCAATGATGAGGTAGACATCGGATTGGTGTAAGTACCAATTTTGAGATAGGAAGAGGCAGATATGAAGAGATGGATTGTCAGTTTGGATCTGCAGGTAGGAAGAGATGTTAGGAAGCAGTGCATAGGTAGGAAGAACTGCCATTTGCTTCAGTATTTAAGGGGAGCATTTGCAATACTATGTTGTTCAGTATTCAAATTTCTAAAGATAGATAAAGCAAAGTGCTGTTTTCAATGCTCGTTGCTTGAGCTTAATTCAGATTGTCAATCTTGTGTTTGTGTTTGTGAGTGTGTTGAGAATTCCAAAGTGCAAGTCAGTGTGTTTGTGGATGTTGGATTCTATAGCCTCGATCTTCATTTTGTGGGTGTGATCCTGAGTGAAGTGCATTGGAGCAATGCCTTGACAGATCTGAGAGGAATTGTAGTGTTGGTAGTATTCTGCATTTGTGAGTGCAACACAAAGTTGATGTGAAGCAATTTTGATCAAGGAAGTTGTGCCTTCAGTGGAGGGGTGGGACACAATTCTGAGGTGAAATCATTCTTCATAGTGAAGTGCCGTCTTTGGGAGAATCTGAATCATCACAATCAAGAGTTGTTTGGATAGAATTTGCTATGTTGTGATTATGTGTGTGTAGTCGTGACAAGTTGTCAAGATTGTAAGCTTGTTACTCTCTTCTGGGTGTAGTTTCTACCTGAGAGATTTAAGAAGAAATCAAGAAGAACTACAAGTTACTGTTTGACTTTGTATTTGACCAATTCTGAATCGTATCTCTGCGGGAACAAACTTTACTTACCTGATTACTGCAAAAGTGATGTTTGCCGAGTTGTTACACTTTTGGAGAACATTCCTTTGATAGGTGATTCTTGCACCAGAGTGGTGGCATGTACACATTGGGTCCATTCTTGGATGGGACCTTGGCATCCTTCTCTTCTTACTTTCTACTCTATGGATGAGATCCAGATTTATCTGTAGCCATTCTTTGAGATGCTATTGTAGTCTTGGACTTGGATGATCCAAATGTATGGGTGAGCGCATGTTCTCAACAAGCAGAGATCTTTTAGAAAGTGATGCCAATGGCCTTTGAGAACTTGGCAATTGCTCAGCATAGGGATACCTTATGTTATGCTACTATTTGAGGAGGAGGTTATAGACCCTTGATATGTTGATTTCATCCAAGTGACTATATATATCTACAACAAATAGCACCAACAACACTTGATGTTTTGACATGCCACACTATCTTGAAAGTGCATGAGGTTTTGCCATCTGGAGTCCTTCTATTAGAAGTACGTGATGGTGTTGTTTGGAAGGATCATGTACGCAATTGTGTGCCATGCCACCTCCCAAATATTGATGGTACTATGGACCCAAGCTTGGCACTTGTACGTGCAGGCTTGAGGTGTATGTTATGTGGCTCTTCTGGTGGAGTTGCTACTATGTTAGTGTGTGATAGTTGTTTTAGAGGATGGCATATGGCATGTATGACTCCTCCCCTCATGGTGGTTCCTCAAGGATTGTGGTTATGTCCTAGATGTACTTGACCTATAGCTAGTTCATAATTTATTTGGTATAGATTGCAGACAGGTGACTAACAATGGTGCTCCATAGCACCCGGCCTCCTGATCTTTGCCCAACATATGGTTTACCATATACTTGGAGTAGATGGCTTTATGGAGTTAGAGGGACCTTACCACTAGCTAGGGAGGCGATTGTGGCACTTTAGAGTTTATGTATGACTTATGTGTGAGTTGTGCTTCTATAGCGTATGATGTTGACAATTGTGTATGTTGTGTAGTGATATATATATATATGCATGATAACTATCACACCATTTTTAGTGTTACATTTAGATTGCTTGGACATTGTAGTAAGAGGCATTTTGGCAATAACTCATAGACTGCTTTCCAACGGTCAGATTTTGTGTTAGGGTATTGACTTCATGGTGGGGCCCACCATCACTTGCACCATCCACACCGTTAGGTGTGCCATTAGGATGAGACCTAGGTCAAAATCAAGAGTATACCCTCGATCTGCAGCTACAGAGAGCTCACTTCTCTGATGTTGAGCCTTTGAGTTCCTGGCTAGAGTGGATAGAAATCCAGCAAGCATCACTTGGATTCTCTTAGCTAGAGTGGGTGTGGCTTGACTATAATCAGTGTCCTATTGTTGGCAAGTTTTTGAGGATCAGATCAAATATTGATATGAGTTTAGTTGATTTGAGTTGTAAAACATCTGATTATTGTAGCACTTTAGAGTTTATGTATGACTTATGTGTGAGGTGTGTTTCTATAGTGTATGATGTTGCCAATGATGTATGTTGTGTAGCAATGTATATGCGCACAACAAAGGAGACTCGGAAATAAATGCCAATGGATAAAGGGGGGATTGTGCCATGGTAAAGACCAAGAAGGAGAAGATAGCCACACCAAGGCTTTACAATTCACCCAAGAAGCCAAGAAAGAATCCTCAAGTTATAGATGTATCTTTAAAGGAGGAGGAGGAGGCAAAAGAATCTAAAGTTGCAGATCAAGAAGAGGAAGAGGATTGTTTACCTTGCAGAGGTCAATATTTGAGTGCAAAGGTAAGGAGCAATATGAAGATGTGCAGTCTATACCACAAGAAGAAGAGCAAGGTGCAAAACATAAAGACCAAGGCAACGAAGAACAAAAACAACCCAAATAACTCCTTAACCCCAACAAAGAAGAGAAGGCTCCCAAAGGAGAAAAGAAGGTGGTCAAAGGGAGACAAGGAGAAGATCTTCCAAATGAGGAACATCATAGAGCCAAAGAACAACATCAAGAAGTGGAATAGAGTATAGATATGGAAAAAGAAGGCAAAGACCCTATGAGTGTAGCACAAGCCAAAATAAGGAGAGATGCAACCAAATAACATAGAGTTCTAGGCAAGGAGGGTGCTGTGACAACCTGGCAAATATCACTTTTGCAGTAATCGGGTAAGTAAAGTTTGTTCATGCAGAGATACTATCCAAAATTGGTCAAATACGAAGTCAAAAGTCACAATTGTAGTTCTTCTTGATTGCTTCTTTAATCTCTCAGGTAGAAACTACACCCAGAAGAGAGTAACAAGCTCACAAACTTGACAACTTGTCATGAATACACACATATAATCACATCATAGTAAATTCTGTCCAAACAACTCTTGATTGTGATGATTCAAATTCTCCCGAAGACGGCACTTCACTGCAAAGACCGATTTTGCCTCAGAATTGTGTTCCACCCCTCCATTGAAGGAACAACTTCCTCGATTGAAATTGCTTCACATCAACTTTGTACTGCACTCACAAATGCAGAATACTAACAAAACTACAATTCCTCTCAAACCTGTCAAGGCATTGCTCCAATGCACTTCACTCATGATCAAACACACAGAATGAAGATCAAGGCTGTAGATTCCAACATCCACAAACACTTTGACTTGCTCTTTGGAATTCTCCACACACTCACAAACACAAACACAAAATTGACAATCAAAATTAAGCTTAAGCAACGAGTACTGAAAACAACACTTCGCTTTATGTATCTTCAAAAATTTGAATACTGAATAACATAAGACTGCAAATGCTCCCCTTAAATACTGAAGCAAACAGCAGCTCTTCCTACCTATACACCGTTTCTTAACATCTCTTCCTACCTACAGATCCCAATCGATAATCTATCTCTTCATATTTGCCCTTTCATATCTCAAAATTGACTTCTATCCCGATCCGATGTCTACCTCATCATCGGCTTCCAAACCCGATGATCTTCCTACTATTTCACCTTCTTCGGGTATGGCTTATTCTACCAAATCCTTTGCTAATTCTATGACTTTTGCACTACAATCTACAATTGAACTCATGGGTAATCCATCTACACTCTTATTTCCTGACCCACTCTTCTCTAATGTATCAATTCGCAAGTCCGATGACACTTGAGTTCCTACATCTGTGACATTGGGTTTCTTATCCACTATCACACTAGTCCAAATTTTCTCTAACTCCAAATTGACAAAATCTAATCTGAGACTAACATTATTTTCTACTTCCAACATTTTCCTATCTACGCGTTCTCTCAACCGGATTAGCAAGGTATTCATGTCCATGTCTTTGGCTCTTTGCTTCCGAGTCTCCTGCACAAGTAACTTCAACTCATGCAGACAAGCTTCTTCCAATCTTCCTTCAGCCTCCGTGTTTAAGAGTGCTCGTAATTTTCCTGCAAGGTCTCCTACTGATTCCGATGCATATCCCCGAGAACGTTCTACCTTCAACTCCACTCGATACATCTGCAACTTGTCTTCGTATTTTGCAGCAAGCATCTTCTTCTCCTCTACATACTGCATCTTATGCTGTTCCGCACTCTTGACAAGTTCTCGCAAATGCTCTTCTTCTTCTTCTTGCTTGGATGCCAATTCTCTCTGCCATGCTTGATCTTTTGCTGCGGCACTCTTCTTCAAGCTATCCAGCTCTTGCTCCATCACGATGGTCATCGCCTTCAGATGAACATTTTTGATGCGCACATCACTCACTTCCTCCTTCATCTTGTTGAGCCACATCGCCTGCTCCTTCAACTCTCCGGCTCCTTCAACTCTCCGGCTTGTTTCTGCAATTCCTTCTCCTTCTCTGTGCAACTCTCTTGTAGCACTCTCAACATTTTCTTCCTCGCTTCTTCCTCCCTTTGAAGATCTTCAATTTCTGCGCTTCTTCGGACTTGATGCTCCTGCAGCTCCTGCACTTCATTCAACAGATGCTTCACCACCTGCAGCTCATTCATCCCTTCCCTTTGATCTTGGGCAATTCCCATCCGATATTCTTTCAACAGCTTGAGCAATGGTGTGACCACCTTCGTCAAATACGCTATCCCGCCAAAGTTTTCTTCTTCATCATTGCCACCTTTGTCTGGAGTCTTGTCCTGTGTCATTGGCTCCTTCATCCAAAGTCGTGATCTTTGTATCTTCATAGTGTCGGCATTGTCTTCATCTTTGCCTCTTGAACTCGGCCCTGTAGGATACTTCTTCTTTGCTTCGGGTCTTGGCTTGTTCTCCATCATTGCTTTGCCAGCCTCACTTACTACCACCGATTGCTGGACTTCTGGCTCTCCTTCACTTTCGCTCCCAAACTCCTCACTTTTCAAAGTGAGCTCTTCTTCTTCCGAGTCCTCTTCTTGCGATTCAGTTTCTTCATCTGACTCCGATCCCGATGACGCTCTTACGATGTGAGTAGACTTCAACATCAGCCTCTGAGTCTTGCATTGGATGGGCGATGATTTGGCTTCTTCGGGTCTTCTTTGCTTCTTTGTCTTCGGACTGGCAACATCTTTGATCTTCCACTATCCCGTCCTTGCAAAGTACTCGTCATTCACTTGTAGATGAAGCATATACTATTGCTCCTCTTTGTCTGCTTTGCGTCTCAAGTTAGGGTGCATGTGCAAGACCATACAATGACGCTCGTCTTCAGAGAGCAATTTCAGCCCAAAGTAGAAATGTGCTGCAAATGGTGCAAAATAGTGCGGTGGCGAGCCCGTTCTCCAATTCACCACCATCTGCTTTGTTTGGTGATGGAAGCACTTTGCCCAATTCACTGGTGCTCCTGCAAACATCTGATGGAAGAAGACTGCTTGCTGCATGGTTACGTAGGTCGTTTGCTCCGGCTTGGACATGGCCATCATCGCCTCTACGATACTTCTTTGGATTGGGTCCCGATAGGATTCCACCTTGTAACCATTTGTAGTTCTTGGAGCAAAAAACAAATTGCGAATCTCCGCCGTCTTCTCTGTAGCATCACACTTCCGATAGAAGGTGACTCCTGTCAGCTCTCATGCTTCTCTCCCCAATACTAATCTTCAATCTGACTCAGTCCATTGAGCCGGATTGCCTCTCTTCCCCTCTACCTCGGGACCCTCCTCACAATTACTGGCAGCAATCTCTGCCATCACTCCCAAGAAACTGAAATTCCAGTTCCATGCTAAAAAGGTAATACGAAGTCTAGCCAAGACTTTGATTCTAGCTACTACATCCACTCTTTGAATTGCAAAACCTCTCACTGCCAGCGCGTTGGCCACCTTCTTTGCCATGATTTGTTCTCTTGTTCTACACTGTTGGAAGATCAGCCCCTCTCCTGGATGAGACACTCTAACTCCCTTAGGGTTTCGGAAAATTTCACTCTTGACGGGCTTCCGGACACGCATTATTGCAGGAAAACTACTCAAAGGGATTGGAAATTTACTCAGCAAATTCAACTTCCCCTTGCGTAGTCACAATTTTATATTGCCCCAAATCGCAGTCATTCTTCAGTCTATTTTGTTTGTGAATTTCTCTCTTCTGCATGCACTCCCGGTCATTGTCAAGTCATGCTTATTTTGCCCTCGCAGTTTCTTGAAATGTACTTTCTTGCCATGTACAGAGGTTGTTAAACGGTCTTCATTGTCCCTGCATTTTCCAACCCAAAGACGATGATCTTTGGCCTGTTTCCGGCATACTCCTCTTCCGAGTACTTCCATATTGGATCCAATGTCAACTTCTTCAGCTTTCCTCAGAAGTTACTTTCGGCTCTTCTTTGTCCGCAATTCAACTTATCCGTGCTTACTTTGTCTCTTAAACACTACTAACCATAAAAAACAAAAAATGTGGGTACCACAGGTGCAATTCTGTAATCCACTTGGTAGGTGCAGCCTTGCAAATGATTGGGCTCATTCTAATGGAATACCAATAATTTTACTCCAATTTGGTCAATTGTACCACATTGATCTAAAGGCTCCATAATGTAATCTATACCAAGAAGGCAAAGGAGGAAAAACAGAAGCAAGAGTTGGAATCTATACAAGAAGGAAGTGAAGAAGGTAAATCTCCTTATGGAAGAAAAATACAAATTGAAGAGGCAAAACAATTTACTTGTAGCATATCACAACAAGTTCAAAGAAGACAATTAAAGATTGCAAGGAGATATGCAAGCACTTTAGCTAGAGCACACACAACAATAGCAAGGACACAAAGAGTAGTTGAGGGCCAAGGAAAAAGAACATGGATTATTATTTGGGAAGAACTAGAGACCACCAAGATCAAGGTGGTCACTTTGGAAGTATAGATGTCCAAATACTAGAAGGAGGTGGCTACTCAATTGGAGAATCTAGCCAAAGAATTAAAGAAAGAGAAAGAGGAGAGTGTAGTTGATCAACCCTAAATGTTGGAGGAGATAATGAAGGAGGTGTAGGCACTAAATTATGACTTAGAGGAAGAGAAGGTAAAGATCCTCAAGCAATAGGAAGAAGCTTAAAATCACTTTGTAGAAATGTTGGAAGAATTATCTCAAGGGAAGGTAACAAAGACAAATTTGCATGAGCTGAAGTTGAAGGTCCAGATCTGGAAAGGAAGACCTACAAAGAAGACAAGATGGACCAACTAGCCATTAGACTTAGTGAACATATAGATGGAAAGTTCCTTCAGACCTATCATACCCATCTTTTAGAAGTAGTAGGTTACAAGCAGTGGACCAAGCTCCTTATTAGGATTTGTAAAGGTGAAGGTAGTTCTATGCATTAGTACTTTAGGCCAAATATACTTCACTATAAGAAGTTCTTCATATTTGGAGGAAGCAGTCCAAAGGCCTTCATAGTTGTAAAAATTTGTAGATATAACCTTTGGAGTAGTAAGTTCAAGGGATATAAACTTATAAGTTGTCTTTGGGAAGAACTTATACCTTCCTTGACACTTGTAAGGTGCCTAATTAGCCTACAAGTGAGTAGATAGGATAAGGTAGGAAGTTAAGATAAGCAATATATAGTGAGGATTAGCCAAGAAGATCTTTGGCTTTCCTCAATAGAATACTCCAAGGACAAGAGAAGAGAGAAAACATTGATTGCACACTCAAACATACGATGCCCCAAAGGAGCACCTTCTCTTTATTATATAGACAAAGATGATCTCCTCCAAGGAAGCTCCACCATAGGATTAGGGACATAGATAGGTGACATGTCAGCAAGCTCCACCCTTGGATTACTTACTTGGATGGGTGACATGTATGGTCTAGGTCCTATCTGGTTGGTCAAACAAGCTTTGACCGGAGGGAATCTTTTAGGGAATCTTCCTATAGGGATCTCAGAATCACGTGAGTAAGGTACCATTGGAAAGCTCTCAATCAGATAATGCAGGGGGGAGGGAAGGCCAACGTTTCCTCTATTGGGGGGGGGGATGTCAACACATTTTTGAGGCCTAATTCATCCGTTTAGGCCTCCAAAATTGCCTTCAAAGACTTCAAGTATATTTCAGTTCCTACTCTATTAGTAGAAGTCCCCTTTTGGTGATACCTCTTTCTGATCTGTTTAGTCCATCATGTGTAACATCCTTCCAGATGTTACCAAACCAATTCTCACCTATAAATCATATGTCTAGCTATTGGTTCTAAAGTTCTCAAGTCTATTTCGGTTTCTGCCCTATTAGTAGAAGTACTCTTTTGGTGATACTTCTATCTTATCTATTTTGAACATCATGTATAACATCATTCTAGATGTTACCAACCAAATTTCACATCTAGATCATATGGCTAGCTCTTGGTATTACAAACCTCCCTCTTTTTAAGACGCAACGTCCTCGTTGTGCAATTGTTGCTCAAATGGTTGCACCAACACCGGTGCATGTGCCAAATTGGCAGCGGGCACCCAGGGTGCTTCAAGGAGGGGGTAACCTTTCCATTGTACTAGATAGGCCACCCGCAGATGGCAAGTACTACGCATGCATTTTTTGAGAATCCGCTCCACTTCATATTCCTTTGTGCCATCAATGAGTGTCGGACAAGGTTGAATGTCTTGTGTGGAATGACCCTGGCCTGATCGGGGAGCATATCTGCATAGTAGGGAGACATGGAACACTGGATGGATCTTCATGTGTGGTGGTAGCTCAAGGTGATAGGCTACAACATCGATGCGACGAAGAATCAAGAAAGGCCCAATAAAACAAGGTCTGAGCTTACGAGGTTGTCGTGCATATAAACATCGCTATCAACATCATACACTACAGAAGCACAACTCACACATAAGTCATATATAGACTCTAAAGTGCCACAATAATCAGATTGCTTAACACTCTCAACTCAACTCAACTCAGATCAATACTTGATCTCTCACTCTATAAACTGCCAACAACTAGGCAGTGATTATAGTCAAGCCACACCCACTCAAGCATAGAGAATCTAGGTGATGCTTGCCGGCCTCTGTCCACCATAGCCAGGAACTCGAAGGCCTAACATCAGAGAAGTGAGATCTCTAGAGCTCACTTTGAAACTATACCCCCCTGGGCTTGAGCTAGCTCTGAAACCCTAACGGTCCTGTTGACGGCACACTCGACGGTGCAAACGGTGCAAAGTGACGATGGGCCCCACCGTGAAGTCAGTACCCCAAACACTAAATCTAACCGTCAAAAAGTTGTCCTTGAGAAACTGCTAGAATAACTCTAACTACCATCATTGGAACTCCAATGTCCGAGCATCTAGATGCGGAACTACAAATGGCGTGACAGCCGTCGTGCGTATATACATCGCTACACAACATACATCGCTGTCAACATCATACACTACAGAAGCACAACTCACACATAAGTCATACATAGACTCTAAAGTGCCACAATCGCCCCCCTAGCTAGCGGTTAGATCCCTCTAACTCTAGATAGCCATCTACTCTAAGTATATGGTATACCCTCTAATGGGCAAAGATCAGGAGGCCGGGTACTATGGAGCCCCATCGTTAGTTGCGTGTTTGCAATCTATACTATATAAAGAATGAACTAGCTACAGGTCAAGTACATCTAGGACATAACCACTTTCCCTAAGGAACCACCATGAGGGGAGGAGTCATACATGCCATATGCCATCCTCTCGAACAGCTATCACACACTAACATAGTAGCAACTCCACCAGAAGAGCCACATAACATACACCTCAAGCCTGCAGGTACAAGTGCCAAGCTTGGGTCCATAGTACCATCAATGTTTGGGAGGTGGCATGGCGCACAATTGCGCACATGATCCTTCCAAACAACACCATCACGTCCTTCTAACACAAGGACTCCAGATGGCAAAACCTCGCACACTTTCAAGATAATGCGGCCTGTAGAAACATCAAGTATCGTCAGTGCTGTCTGCTGTAGATATACATAGTTGCCTGGATGAAATCGATGGATTGAGGGTCTATAACCTCCTCCTCAAATGGTAGCATAGCGTAAAGTATCTCTATGCTGAGCAATTGCCAAGTTCTCAAAGGCCATTGGCATCACTCTCCGAAAGATCTCTGCCCGCTGAGAACATGCGCTCATCCATACATCGGGGTCATCCAAGTCCAAAACTACAATAGCATCTCGACAAATGGCTGCAGGTAAATCTGGATCTCATCCATAGAGTTGAAAGTATGGAGAGAAGGATACTAAGGAGGCTTGCCGGCTGAACCGATAGCCCATGGCCAACCAAGGTAACTGGAGATCCCAATCTCCCAAGTGGCCTCTCTGCAAACGGTACTTTCACAATTCTCTCTTCACCGTCTGAACCACTCTCTTTGCTAAGCCATTTGCCTCAGGGTGATCTGAGGATGTCGTAAGATGATTAATCAAAGCCTTGTCACACAAGACCTGAAACTCCTCCAAGAACTATGTACCCTGATCAGTCAAAACCTCAGCTGGTGCACCAAAATGACTAAGAACTCGATCCAGGAACGAGTAAGCTGTCCCTTCACTAGACTTGTCAGGAAGTGCCACCAACTCAATCCACTTGGAGAAGTGCTCCATCATCACCAAAACATACCAATGATGTCTCACAGTCAGTGGTAAAGGTCCGGCAAAGTCCAAACTCCAACGGTAACCCAATCCCATGATAGGTAATGGGTGTAACTGTGGCGTAGGAGCATTGAATGATGCTCTGACTCGGTCACAAACCACACATCTGGCAACAAACTGCTATACCTCGGTCTGCATACCACGCCACCAATAATGACTCTGGAGTAAGCTATACGTACGCTTTACTCCAAAATGTCCTAGCTCCTCATGAGCATGACGGACCTACTGTGGTCTCTGTGCTGGAAGTGGTACTACTCGCACTCTACCATCCTCCCATACACGCAAAAGGTGTCTACCTTCCAATCTGAACCGTCTGGCTCGCTGAAGAACATGGTCTCTCTCCTTGGCCCAACTGCACCAATGCAAAGATAGTCCATCACTAAGACATCATCATGAATGTCTCGCTGAACTGTACCAATATCTTCACTCTCTGGATTTGTGACCTCAATAACTCCTCCTGTATGCACGGAGAGAGATACCACCAAAGCCTCTGCAAATATACACAAAAAGGCCGATGCATGCCAACCTGGCACCATCTCCTCATCTGTCTTACCATGCCAACGTGCTCCGGTCTGATCCTGCTGGCTGGGACATGGGTTTCTACTCAACCCATCTGCATCACGGTTCACCACTCTAGGTCTATGAACAACCGTGAAATCATACTCTTGTAAAATCAGAGCCCATCATGCAAGCTTCCCTGAAAGCTTGTCGAACTCCATCAACCACTTCAGCGGCTGATGATCAGTGATGAGAGTGAAGGGGTTACCAAACAGGTAACATCGGAAATGTGCTACTGCCCAAACTGCTGCCAAGCACTCTCCCTCATATGAACTATACTTCGCCTCCGCTGAATTGTTGGAGCAACTAGCATGGGCCACCACAAACTCCTTCTCCTCATCATCATGTTGGGTGAGCACCGCTCCAAGCCCCAACATACTCCAATCAGTATGAACCTGAAATGGTCGTCCCCTGATCGGTCTCCTCAAAATAGGAGCAGATGTCAACCTCTCCTTGAGCTCTACAAAAGCTCTCTCTTGCTCATCTCCCCAACACCACCCATGTGTAAGCTTGGTCAGCTTCGTCAAGGCCTTGGCAATGGCACTAAATCCTCTAACATAGCAGCGATAGAAGTTTGCCAACCCAAGGAATGCTCGCACTCTGCTCACATCCGTAGGCCGAGGAATACGTGCAATAGCCTCCACCTTGGTCTGCTGAACACCAAGTCCTCCGGGGTAGATAGTGTGACCCAAATACTCAACCAGCTTGTGGAAGAACCTACACTTCCCAGGATGTAGTTTGAGTCCATGAGATCTCAACCTCTCAAACACCTCCAACAACTGTCTCTCATGCTCCTCCACAATAGTGCTATATAGCAAAATGTCATCAATATAGCACCGAGCAAAATCCAATCTAGCTAGGATCCTATCCATGACCCTCTAGAACTCAGCAGGAGCGTTCTTTAACCCAAATGGTAAGAACCTCCATTGATATAACACATCCTTGCCGTGAGGATCAATAGCCCAAAATGCTATCTTGGACTTATCCTCCTCTCTGATCGGCAATTGATGATATCCCGCTCGAAGATCCAAAGTACTGAAGACCTTTGCATGCCCAATTGCATAAAAAATCTCCTCCGATGTAGGCATGGCATACCGATCAGCCTTGGTGTGTCGGTTGATAGGACAGTAATCTCCACACATCCACCTATCTGTATAGTTGTTATGCATATCCTTCTTGGCTGGCATCACTATCGCTGATGCATACTCTCCATATGAAATCTCCACCAAAACAGCCTCAAAAAGATCACTACTCCGGCTCTGAATCAATGTCCTCTCCATATCACTATATTGATAAGGACGTTGGAAAATAGGTGTGTCGCTAGTCAGCTCAATCCGTATACCAGGTCCCTTTAGAGCACCCAAATCCTTCATACTGAAGGCAGAACAACTCGTGTGACTCCTCAAGAACCTCCAAACCCTTCGTCTTTCCTCTCCAGTAAGCTTGGGTCCAAGATCTGGCTCCCAAGTATCCTCTGTAACTGTAGTAGGAGTGGAAGATGTACTAATTGACTACTATACTGGGCCCTTGGGAGCAATAGTGTCATGCTCCCGACCACTAGAGGTCCCAACCTTTGTGTGAAAACTCCCTCCACTCTGGCTGCAAGCTCCACACGTCCTCTAGCTGCATCCCATGTGGACCAAGGGTGTAATCCAAGTAGCCCACGCTCACCTGGATGGACTCCAAGTAGACCACTCTCCCTAGTAGCTAGTGGATGTGTCCCAAGAATACCATGTCCACTCGGTCCATTGCTCCCAGCCTGTGCCTGAATTGTCTCAATAGGCACAGGGCTCACAAGTGTCCAAGTGGTGATGCCTATCAAGCGCATCCTCCGCTGCTCTGCCAAGCCAAGGCTCACAATCCAGGTCAAACAATTCAGGTCCATAGCCTGACCTAACACCTGACGCATGGATGCCTCTGACACAGCTGGAACAGCGGTAATACCGGTGCAAAACCCAACGCCCGCTCTCTCTCATTAGCGTTGGGCTCCACCAACTACTGTAACTATGAGTCCCAAACAAGTCCAAGTCCTCCCTCTCAAAAAGCATGAGAGCCTGGGAAACTCATGAGTGTGGGAAATGCAGCTCTAGGCTATCCAACTAGGTTCACTATTGCCATAGGTGACCTATCAGCCACTACCACTGTCTGAGATTGACGCCCAACATCCAAGATATCATCAACAAGAATGTGGTCTAGTTGCTGAATCCCATCATAACTACGCTGTAGAACCTCTCTAGGTAAAAGGTTTGTCCACCAAAGACAAAGACAATGAGCCCATGATCCCACTCTGGCTGCATCTAACAATACAGCTGGTCCCATCCAAGAATGGACTTGATGTGTACTCGCCACCACTCTATTGCGAGAATCACCCATCAAAGGAACGTTCTCCAAAAGGTAAGTTGGAGAAATGGATTGATGAACCTGGAGATGTTGTAGTATCCGTAACATCTCCCAAAACACACCAGAACGAGGATCCTGAAGACCCAAACCGCGGCCTACACGTGTATGTCCCTAACATGGCCATCCAAAAATCACCAAGTGAATAGGCCCATGTCTCTCTAGGTCATGCGCCCCCAGTAAGGAAATGTCTCCTGGTAAGGCCTTCTGGTAACCTCTGACTGCTGACATCGATAATAACTCCGAATACCGATAAGCCAAGTGTGCCACATGATGTAGAGAGACTCGCCTAGCAGTCTCATCTCTCTCTACATACAAGTACCTTTGTACTCGTATACCCGCTTGTAACATTGCAGCTAGTCCGGTGCTGATCCCACCAAACAACTCCAATAGGCATATCCCTTCTACTGGATATTGCCAAGCAATGAGTGTGGTATCCAGAGGTGTCAAAGCAATCACCTCTGGAGGCTCATCCTCACACTCATCTCCTGATGGTACGAAGGCTCCACTCCAAGCTTGCTGCACCAACTGATCTGCATGCTGTTGCAATGCCTCCTCTGAACTCCACAATGGAACATCCAAGGTGGATGGAACAATCCCACTCGTACTCCAAAGACAAGTGATCTCCTCTAGTACTGGAGTATCCTCTGTATGGGCGTTCCTCTCCAACAAGTCACCAGGCCAAGTAACTGCACCGCTGAAAGCCAAAACTGATGCTGCCATGGTCCCGAACTGTAGTGAGCCAAGACTGCCACTACTGAAGCATACTGGTAGGCAACATACTTGTCCCTCACCAGACTGCCAACCAGGTCTATAGGAGGTTGTCTCCCCCCAATAGTCAATGCTGAAACCCATAGGGTATAACACTGCTCCCCCAACTTGCACATCATATGACTCAACTATCGTCGCAATAGCCTGAGCTCTCACCACCAAGCTATCAGTCGGATGACCAAGCTGAACCTGGACAACAAGCTCTCCACGTGTGATGTACTATGTTGAACCACCACCAAGAGATGTCTGGATCTGAAATGGACACCTCTCCACATCGGTCTTTCGTAACTCTAGACCGACAATTGTAGCCTTCCCCAACATAAGAGGCTGCGCACCAGAGTCTAACAAGACTCTCTATGGTGTATAGACCTTCCCTGAAGGTCCCACCAAACAAAAAATCCCCCTCTGGTTATCCAATAGGACAACACCAGGTATAAACCATGCTCTCTCAAAGGCCGGTCTAGCTGGCAACTCCTCTAGTCTAGCCGCTGCTGCCTGCCATAAACCACTGGTCGCTGAACGGATCCCATGCTCCTCAACCAAGTCAGCTCCACTACCAATGACCTCTGCTCTAGTAGTAGGAACTGCACCATCCCTACTCTCACACAATGTGGCAGCCAACCGGAATACTAGGGCTGGGTCAACTCCCAATGTAAACATGTCACTGGCTGAAAACAAAGGATGCCGCATAATCAGCTGAGCCGCCCCCAACATCATGCTAGACTCAATCTGTGTAGTAGCAGGTGGCTGACTAGCAGGAAGTCCATCCTGTACTCCATCACCACCTACCACAACTGCACTGGGATGTCTAGGAACCATGGATGTTGTCTGCCATGCCTCAGATAGCGTGAAAGACTGGGGAAGTCTGACCTGTCTCCCAACCTCTCATCTCTATGGGTCCAACTCCACTGATGCTCCTCTAGGCTTTGGAGCACGTACTGCACTCCTAGTCACTGCTGCAAATGCATCCACCTGTGCTGCTCCGCACATGAAGTCCAAAGCATCTCTATCACCAGCATATGAGGTGGAAGCCTCAACACCCGAATGTGATCTCCTCTGAGCAATAGCCATACTAGCCAATCTCTGCTCCAACTGCTCAATCAGAGTAGCCATAGCTGTGTCTGAAGTAAGAGCAGGTACTGCACCCCTACTAGGTGTGGATCCTCTACCACCACCTCTACCACCTTGTCCTCCATGAACTGGAGCTCCTCTACTACCTGCCATAGTAGCCCTACCACTCTGTAACTCCGGGTGTAGGTCAAAACACCGGTCACTAGTGTGACCAAATCTGTGGCAGTGCTCACACTGCCTCTGTGTTGCCTGTGATGCACCAAAGGTATCACGTCCGCTGCCCTGAGTACACTCTCTCCGATGGTGAGGTCCACCACAAGTCCAACAAGCAACACTACCACTCCCTGGCTGCTGCTGACCCAAAAATGAGGGTAAGGGTCTGTGAGCCGGCTTGTCTCTCACTCAAGATGAACCTCTAATGGCTATTATGGTAGCGTACCATGGACTAAGAAGGCAAGGAATCCGAACTCCATCATACTCCTCCAAGGTTAACACTCCAAGACTCAAGACATTGCTCACTAGAGAACTCAATGAGAGAGATAGTTGCAAATGAAAGGATGATGAGTACCTCCTCACCCCTTGTTTATATACTTGTGAAATAGTTACGTACCAAAGTTACTAATTACCGTAGTAACTCAAGTTGCTAGACTAAAAGTCAAGTAAAGTCAAAAAGTAGAAAGGAATATCGATTCACATGGGCATATTCCCCTAAGCATGTGGTCTTATCTTGACCCAATCACTAAGTCAAGGATTCCTTCACATGGGCTATCCTTGGACTAAAGAAGAATCCAAAACAAAAAGGCTTGAAGGCCCAAGAGTTCTCAACTCTTTCCTCAAAGCCAAACACCTAGGAATAATACCAAGTCAACACACTTAAATCCAAAATAGTGGTGCTCATCTTTTCTACTTCCTCTAAAGTAAGGTCCCCTCTATCTTAGCGATGACTAACTTTAGCTAACCATGACTAATATAGAACCATCCTTTATCTCTACATAAATAATATCTCTTAAGTACTTGTAATACCAAGCTAAATATCAAAATACCACACACATGCACAAATGGGTGTTATAGGTCTAACTCCACTAGGCCCTCTACTCGCTCCATAGGATCTGGGCTGTCCACCTTGTCCTCAAAAACGAACTAGGCATGGTGCACTCGGCTGCACTCTAGAAGAAGTCACAGCCGTGGATGAGGTCTCCCTACCAAATCCAGATGTCACCACTCTCTCCTCCACCATATTGAGCTCAACACGCTCAGCCAAACCAAAGACTACTGCCAAAGTAGGCAAAGTAGCATGCAGCAATGTAGCATCACGAACTCTACGTCGCAACTCCCTATCCAGTATCCCATACCAAAACTGGACTGCCTGGGCCTCAGTGACTCCCTAAGTGAAACTGATCAGCCGCCTCATGCAAGTGTATGCCTCACATAGGCTCTTTCCAACCTTCCGCTGGAACTCCTGCAAGCTCCTCAACTTGTCAGTCCGCACTCCTTGGTAGTTCTGCCTCAAACATAGGAAGAACTCCACCATGGGGTTAAACCCCGGTACCACACCACTTCCTGTAGCGGTACCTCCACTCGTAGTAGCACTATCTCCAGCTAGTGCACCTCCACTAGCTCCACCAACACTACTTGAGCTAGAACTCGTGGGTATAGCCAATCTACTCCTGGCCACCGAGCCTGAAGTGATGGAGACATAATGTGGAGACCAATACTGTCTCCATAACTCAATCTCCTCCAAATGAGCTCTCCTGAACTCATGGTAGTCATCCATTGGCGGACCCTCCAAGTGCTGAAACAACCCCTCCTATGCCATGAAGGGTGTGAACAAAGTCGGGTTCCGCATCTGTTGTAGATCATACCAACTATCGAACTCCTAGATGAAGTCATCCAACTCAATGGTACCTACTGTACCAGAGTAACGCCTAGGGCCTTTGGAGGCTCCATAAATCTTGTCCATGTCCCACAACAACAGTGCGGACACACCGAGTGCACTCTCAACTAAATCAGCTCTTGTGTTGAACTCCAACTTAGAGTCAATCTCCTCCCTCACTGGGACCTGAGATACAAGCTGATACCGAGCACCACTCCAAGTAAACCCACTGCGTACTGCAGGGCTAACTCCTCTGGAATCTCCAAAGAACTCCGTCGTGACAAAGTAACCACAACAACAAACCCGAACCACCAACTGCAACCGCAAGTACCCCACCAAGTGCCAACACCACCAAGTGCCAATACTAACTAAGCACCACCCACTAATGTAACTCTAACCGAGATAACTACACTAAGGGAAGGGCGACCTGTAACCTGCCATCATAACACGCACTCTCACGGTCTGCAGATAATCACTTCCTGCCTCACCGGAGAGAAACAAAGGTAGTCTGACTGGTCATCACTCCAGCCATACCATCGAGAGCACACCAGAGCACCTACGCTCAAAAGTCAGGGCACCTCACACAAACATGGTGCACAAACAAGAAGCAGAGAATGGAGAGGATCCAATCACAAGAAATCTAAACAAAAACCCTCCATCTCATAACACAACACGGGACTGACTCTACCACCATTTGGCATTTGACATAAGAGTAGTTCGTATCTAAGTCCTAAGCTACCAGGATCACCAAGAATGGGATCAAACTGCCTCTCTTAGCCAAAGCTACATGTGTATAGATAACAATGGCACAGTCACTATGACAACAAGTGAGGGTGGACCAGTTGGCTAGGCACCCGTCTAGGAACAAGAGATCTAGGGGTCAAACCCTGTTGCGCACAATCTAGCAAGAAAGGCAAATTTTGCCAACCAGTGACCAAGATCTACTCTAAACTAGCTAACCTCACGCCAGCAAGTTGGCTTGCTGGGCCTTTGTAGCCTCTCATAGCCCACAGCCCTATGCCTTGAAACGCCAAAATTCAGCCAAATGAGGCCTGTGAGCCGGCCTGTCTCTCACTCAGGATGAACCTCTGATGGCTATGATGGTAGCGCACCATGGACTAAGAAGGCAAGGAACCCCAACTCCATCATACTCCTCCAAGGCTAACACTCCAAGACTCAAGACATTGCTCACTAGAGAACTCAATGAGAGAGAGATAGTTGCAAATGAAAGGATGATGAGTACCTCCTCACCCCTTGTTTATATACTTGTGAAATAGTTACGTACCAAAGTTACTATTTACCGTAGTAACTCAAGTTACTAGACTAAAAGTCAAGTAAAGTCAAAAAGTAGAAAGGAATATCCATTCACATGGGCATATTCCCCTTATCTTGACCCAACCACTAAAGCAAGGATTCCTTCACATGGGCTATCCTTGGACTAAAGAAGAATCCAAAACAAAAAGGCTTGCGGGCCCAAGAGTTCTCAACTCTTTCCCCAAAGCCAAACACCTAGGAATAATACCAAGTCAACACACTAAAATCCAAAATAGTGGTGCTCATCTTTTCTACTTCCTCTAAAGTAAGGTCCCATCTATCTTAGCTATGACTAACTTTAGCTAACCATGACTAATATAGAACCATCCTTTATCTCTATATAAATAATATCTCTTAAGTACTTGTAATACCAAGCTAAATATCACAATACCACACACATGCACAAATGGGTGTTACAGGCCTTTCTTGTTGCCACTTCAAACCTCCTCCAAAGTTGGCGAAACTTCTCCAAACTAGCAAAACTCCTCCAAATCTGGCCAAACAGCAAAAACTCCTCCAAATCTTGCCCAAAATTAGACGTAAATCTGACATAAACCCTAAAGATGGCGGACTGTTGCCACTTCAAACCTCCTCCAAATTTGGCAAAACTTCTCCAAACTAGTGAAACTCCTCCAAATTTGGCCCAAAATCTGATGTAAATCTGAAGTAAAATCTGACGTAAACCCTAAAGATGGCTGTCCGCCAAATCCCCGGCTAACTTTCCACTCAACCCAAATTGACAAAACGGGTTTTTCCAAGTCACAATTTCATGAGAAGAGCTTCCCAACTCCACCTTCAATTTGACTTTCTGAGCCCAACTCGCAGCAAATTGGTCCTGCCTTCACCTTTTGAGCTCAAAATCACAACACTGCTCAAAAATTGCTCCTTCTTTGCTCAAAATTTGGCCAGTGCTTCCGCACACCGTCTGCCTAATTGCCAAATCTGCATCACTTGAATGAGCTTTTGCACACTAGGGAAACACAGAACTTGAATTGAGCTACCACGATCCACCGAGCTTGGAGATACCACCAACACTCAACGTTCCTGTACCCGATTTCCCCCTGACTTGACTTCTATGATGTAATCAGATTGCTTAACACTCTCAACTCAACTCAACTCAGATCAGTACTTGATCTCTCACTCTATAAATTGCCAACAACTGGGCACTGATTACAATCAAGCCACACCCACTCAAGCACAGAGAATCTAGGTGACGCTCACCGGCCTCTGTCCACCATAGCCAAGAACTCGAAGGCTCAACATCAGAGAAGTGAGCTCTCTAGAGCTCACTTTGAAACTATACCCCCCTAGACTCGAGCTAGCTCCAAAACCCTAACGGTCCTGTTGATGGCACACTCGATAGTGCAAACGGTGCAAAGTGACGGTGGGCCCCACCGTGAAGTTAGTATCCCAAACACTAAATCTAACCGTCAAAAAGTTGTCCCTGAGAAACTACTAGAATAACTCTAACTACCATCACTGGAACTCCAATGTCCGAGCATCTAGATGCGGAACTACAAATGGCATGACAAGGTCCAACTAATGTGAGGTTGGTTGTCGATAGCTACACTTGATCTCCAACATTGAACTCCATGTGCCTACGGTGTGCATCAGCATACAGCTTTCGTCGATTTTGTGCAATCTGTAATCTGTGCTTGGCACTCTCCACACCTTGTTGGATTCTAGAAACAAATGTGTTGACTACATCGACCTTGGTAGCCACTGGACGGATCTTCATCAAGCTAGAAGGTGTGAAGGGATGCTCACCATACATGAGGAAGAACGGAAAGACTTGGGTGGCTGTATTCATTGAATTGTTGTAAGCAAATTCCACCAACGGGAGTAGGGTGTCCCACCTCTCTTGCTCTTCTTAGGTGAAGCTGTGTAACATGTCTTCAATCGTGCAATTAGCCCGCTCCGTTTGGCCATTTGTTTGTGGGTGGTAAGCTATGGACATGGCCAACTTGGTTTTGAAGAAACCAAAGAGTATTCACCAAAACAAACTGGTGAATTGGGTGCCTCTATTGATGATGAGTACTCTAGACAAGCCATGGTGAGCAAAGACTGCATCTAAGTATAATTGAGCTAGTTGTGGAACGGTCACCTCCTTGGTGGTAGGGCATACATGAATCATTTTGCTGAGCCGGTCCACAAAGACCACAATGGAGTCAAACCATGAGGTGGTCTTGGGTAATTCACAGACGAGATCCATTTCACTTGTTCCCAACAGTAAGAGTGGGGAGAGGTTGAAGGAGCCTTGCAAGAGCTTGATTAGAAACTTTGTTCTGTTGACAAAGTAGGCAGCTACACACATAGTCCATCACGTCATTGCTCATCTTGGGCCAATAGCAATGGCGCTTGACTGCATCCAAGGTCTTGTCCACTCTGACATGAGCTGCAATGGCCAAATCATGACATTCCACTAGAATGGTAGTGCATAATTCTGGGACATTTGGGATCCATAATCTGCCATCCTAAAAGGTGAGTCCTTGGGTGCTGGTGACACCTTTGGATGATTGTGCTTCTACAATCTATGGATCAGTTTTTGTAGCAGCCAGAATCTCTTGCCAAAATTTAGGGTTAATCTTAACCTCTACCACCAAGTTGTTTGCCATTGGCATGCGGGTGAATGCATCTACAAGTTGCTTCTTACCTTCCACATAGGTGATTGTCATGTTGAAGCATTGTTGCCACTCTGCCCACCAAATTTGGCAATGAGATAGATCCTTTTGCGTCTTGAGGTAGACTAGAGGTTTGTGGTCTATCTCTACTACAAATGCCTTCTCACCCATGTAGTGCTTCCAATGCTTGGTTTGGTTTGGTGCTTCTTTAGCTTGGTTGCTAGAACAATGGCTAGCTCTTCTCATTTTGTGGTGTGGTAGTTGCACTCCACCGGTAACAACTTTTGAGAGAAATATGCAATTGGATGCCATCCATCATGCCACTCTTGTTGTAGGAATGCTCCTATTGCTACGCCTGATGCATGTGTAGCCAACTTGATTGGACATTTTGGGTCATACCACTTCAAGATTGGTGCATGTAGCAAGGTGGCCTTCAATTCTTGAAAGGCCAACTCTTGTGCAATTCCCCATGTCCACTTCTTCCACTTGCCAAGTAGTGCCATTAAAGGCTGTGCAACCTTGGAGAAGTCCTTGATTCTATCTATGATAGAATCCCGTCAACCCCAAGAAGCTTTTAAGTTGAGTCTGATCTTCTGGAGCACTCCATTTTTGAATGACCTCTTTTTTATCTGTCAATACTTGAATGCCCTTTGTACTTACTCTATGCCCCAAGTAGTCTACTTCAGACTTGCCAAACTCACACTTTGAGATTTTGGCGTACAATTGATTCTATCTTAGAATCTAGAGGACCTCTTGTAGATGTTGTTTGTGTTCTGTCATTGTGCTACTATATACTAAGATATCATCCAAGAAGACGATAACAAACTTATCCAGGTATGGATGAAATATGTCATTCATTAGACTCATGAAAGTGGCAAGTGCATTGGTGAGGCCAAAAGGCATCACAAGATACTCAAAGTGGCCATATCTGGTTTGAAAGGCAATTTTGTACACATCCTCCTCTGCAATTGATATTTGATTGTAGCTGCTCCGCAAGTCCAATTTGGTGAAGTATCTCGCTCCATGGAGTTGATCAAACAAGTCATCTATGTGAGGTAAGGGATATTTGTTCTTCACTGTTTGTTGATTGAGACCCCGATAGTCAATGCACATGTGCATTGTACCATCCTTCTTCTTCACAAACAAGACAAGGGCCCCATATGGGGATACACTAGGTTGGAGAACCCTTTCTGCAGCATCTCCTCAATTTGAGTCTTACACTCCTCCAACTCATGAGGTTATAGGCAATATGGGGCCTTACAAGGAGGTGTCTTCCCCGAGAGTGTCTCAATTTTATGATCTACTTGCCATTTTGGCGGTAATCCTGAGGGTAGATCATCAGAAAAGACATCTTGAAACTCATCTCCCACATCCTTCAATTTCTCAGGAATTTGTCCATCGAGTTGTGCACTTTGGACTTCTCTTATTAGACCCATAAAACATCTATCGGTCTTACAAATAGTTGCCGTCCCTATGACATATAGAGGTAGTTTCTGCCTGTGTGATTTTTCTTTAACCCCAATGATTGACCATTGGTGGGTTCTTACTACTTTCTTCCTCCAATCCACCATAAGGTTGTACTGCTCCATCCATGGCATGCCTAAAATTGCATCATAACGAGCTAACTGTATCACTCGCCACTCAATTGCTTCCTAATATTCTCCTACAGAGAGGGTTACCCGTCTAGGTAATGATTCAATCCTCTCTATTTGCCTATTTGGTAACTCTACTTCTTCACTCCCATCTCTTGCTAGATCCATTCACAATCTTATTGCAACAGAGCAAGACAAGAAATTCTTTGTTGCTCCCGGATCTATTAATACTCTCACTTGATTACCTTCTAGGATTCCATTCACGACAATCAATTGTGAGGTTGCCTTTTGGGATCTTTGTGCATTATTCTTCTTTCTTCCCTTGCTTCTCTACTTCCTTATTGAGCCAGTAAAGCTGCGAGGTACCTTTATTGGCAATCTTTGTTTTCTGAAGTGATTTCCACCTCCTCCTCTTCAATGTGCCTCTCCATGTTGTTCAAAGATCGCTTGTACGAAGGCAGAGGGCCTCTAGGGAAACAAGTGCAATAGTTGGTAGATATGTGCCCAATACGGCCATACTTGTAACAATGGCATTATTCTCCTTAAGTCCCTTCTCCTTGTGGGACTCCATCTCTTTGTTCTTCTACCCGTCCCCGCTCCCCTTGCAGCGGTCGTGCTCCTTGATCCCGAAATCGAAGGTTGCCCAATTCCATCGATACTGGTCCACCCATGTGTGGCATTTCTGCTTGATAATGTTGAGGTGGAACAACTCCTTCACCTCCACCTAATGCTCATGCTATTCTCTGCGCACAAGCAATGACTTCAAATACTGTGCAAGGATTTTGCACCATGACTTCTTGGAGAACCGCTCTTTCAATCCTCATTTGAAATTGTCAAGAGCCTCTACTGGACTCATGTCAGTAATTGTGACTTGTAGATCTAGAAATGCATCCATATAATCTTGTACGCTATTCTTTGGTCTCAATCCCCATAGTCGGGTTCGAGCCATCTGCACAAAATCCACCGATTGGAAATTCTTCAGCAGTCCTTCTTGCATTATTGTCCATGTGACCTCCCTTCTCTCTGCCAATATGGATTGTTCCCAAGCATCATACCATGTGACGGCTTTATCGGTCAAGTACCCACATGCAAACACGCCTGCATCATGCTTTGTGATCTCTATTGAGAACAATCGGAAATATTGATTCATTCTCGAGATCCAATTTTCCACTACTCCCATCATACGCTGCCCCTTGTAATTCTTGATGTTGCAGGTGTTCTTCATCCGGAGTAGCAATGTGGCTTCATCGTTGATAGGGTTTGTAGGCACGGGTGCCTCTCCAAGTACTTCAGTCACAAGTATTGGGTTTTGAGACGGCTCTTCTTCTTGCATGGCTTGATCGTTCTTGAGGATCTGCACTTGACTTTGTAATGTCTCCATGGTCATCTTAATCTCTCAAAATTCATTCAACATCCCTTGCATTCCTTGCACCAGCTCTTGCAATTGCGGATCCATGGTTCCTACAACACTCAATTGCTAATATCTACTTCAATATAGTCAATATAATCACTCTGGAAGGCGCACAAAATATCGGAATGAATGAAGTATGAATACTACCATTGGGACCTCAAAAGCTATCACTCGTTGATAATACTCCTCACCAAAATTCCTAACCACAAATCTCTTAACATCACTTTCGGCCTCACTACATAACGGATTTCTACTTGAGTGTTGAAAGGGAGAGGATTTGGGACATTCATATCCATATTATCATAATAGAATGTAGATTGTCAAATCCCACTCTCTGTCATATATCACCACAGGTAGAATCACTGGGTTTGGTGAGTTCATCACTCTACTCTGTCCATGAATTCTACACCAAAGTGATAAACTAGTGATACCCTCATCTGCTCACGCTGGATATACATTACCTTGATGTGGAATGGGTTTGAGAATGGAAAGCTAGGTGCGTGAAATTGTCCTCCCGGCGCATCCATCCCATCCGCTCTCTAAAGTCCTTCCTAAGTCTAGCGATTACTCTATGTTCTCCACCTCAAATTACTCAGTTTTAGTAGTTTGTGCTATTCCAACTAGGGTGATCCACTCTCTTGGACTAAAACACTCACTCTGATACCATTGTAATACTATGAGGACAAGAGAAGAGAGAAAACACAGATTGCACACTCAAACATTCGATGCTCCAAAGGAGCACCTTCTCTTTATTATATAGGCAAAGATGATCTCCTCCAAGGAAGCTCCACCATAGGATTAGGGACATAGATAGGTGACATGTCAGCAAGCTCCACCCTTGGATTAATTACTTGGATGGGTGACATGTCTGGTCTAGGTCCTATCTGGTTGGTCAAACAAGCTTTGATCAGAGGGAATCTTTTAGAGAATCTTCTTGTAGGAATATCAGAATCACGTGAGTAAAATACCATTGGAAAGCTCTTGATGAGATAGAGAGGGAGGAGGGAAGGCCAACCTTCCCTTTGATGGGAGGAGAAATGTGCACATTTTCGAGGCCTAATTCATCCGTTTAGGCCTCCAAAATTGCCTTCAAAGATTTCAAGCATATTTCAGTTCCTACTCTATTAGTAAAAGTCCCCTTTTGGTGATACCTCTTTTTGATCTGTTTATTCCATCATGTGAAACATCTTTCCAGATGTTACCAAACCAATTCTCACCTTTAAATCATATGTCTAGCTATTGGTTCTAAAGTTCTCAAGTCTATTTCAGTTTCTACCTTATTAGTAGAAGTACTCTTTTAGTGATACTTCTATCTTATCTATTTTGACCATCATGTATAACATCATTCTAGATGTTACCAATCAAATTTCACATCTAGATCATATGGCTAGCTCTTGGTATTACACTCAACCATTAAATTTATTTGGCTTAGAGTAGGAAAAAACTATTTAAGGTTTCAACCTGATGTAAATAATCCATTCGTATGATTGTGAATAAAGTGAAAGGCCAAATTTCCTTTCTCACTTTTGCTGTAATTCTGAGTATTGATGGTATGTCTTTGGTCAATAGTGGTAAGGAACTTCATAATAGGAACTTGAATGCTTCAATGGAAGTGACCATTTGTACTTGGTATTAGCATCTAGGATATGTCGTGCATATATACATTTCTACACAACATACATGGCTATCAACAACATACATCACGCTCAACATCATACACTATAGAAACACAACTCACACATAAGTCAGACATAAACTCTAAAGTGCCACAATCGCCCCCCTAGCTGGCAGTTAGGTCCCTCTAACTCTAGATAGCTATCTACTCCAAAGTATATGGTATATCCTATGATGGGCAAAGATCAGGAAGCCGGGTGCTATGGAGCCCCATCATTAGTCACATGTTTGCAATCTACCATATAAATGATGAACTAGCTATAGGTCAAGTACATCTAGGACATAACTACTATCCTTGAGAAACCACCGTGAGGAGAGGAGTCATACATGTCATATGCCATCCTCTCAAACAACTATCACACACTAACATAGTAGTAGCTTCACCAAAAGAGCCATATAACATACACCTCAAGCTTGCACATAGAAGTGCCAAGCTTGGGTCCATAGTACCATAAATTTTTGGGAGGTGGCATGTTGCACAATTCTCCAAACAACACCACCATGTACTTCCAACACAAGGACTCAAAATGGCAAAACCTCACGCACTCTCAAGATAGTGCGGCCTGTTGAAACATCAAGTGTAGTTGGTGTTGTCTGCTGTAGATATACATAGTCACTTAGATGAATTGATAGATCAAGGGTCTATAACCTCCTCCTTGAATGGTAGCATAGCGTAAAGTATCTCTAAGCTGAGCAATCGCTAAGTTCTCAAAGACCATCGGCATCACTCTTTGAAAGATCTCTACCCGCTGTGAACATGCACTCATCCATACATTTGGATCATCCAAGTCCAAAACTACAGTAGCATCTTGATAAATGGCTACATGTAAATTTGGATCTCATCCATAGAGTAGAAAGTATGGAGAGAAGGATGGTAAGGAGGCTTGCCAGCTGAATCAATAGCCCATGGCCAACCAAGGTAATTAGAGATCCCAATCTCCCAAGTGGCCTCTCTTCAAACCATACTTTCACAATCCTCTCTTCACCGTTTGAACCACTCTCTCTGCTAAGCCACCTACCTCACGGTGATCTCGGGATGTAGTATGATGATCAATCAAAGCCTTCTCACACAAGACCTGAAACTCCCCCAAGAAATCTATACCTTGAACAGTCAAAACCTCAACTAGTGCACCAAAATGACTAAGAACTTGATCCAAGAATGAGTAAGCCGTCCCTTCATAGGATTTGTCAGGAAATGCCACCAACTCAATCCACTTGGAGAAGTGCTCCACCATCACCAAAACATACCAATGATGTCTCACAGTCAATGGTAAAGGTCCATCAAAGTCCAAACTCCAATGGTAACCTATCCCATGATAGGTAATGGGTGTAATTGTGGTGTAGGAGCATTAAATGATGCTCTAACTTGGTCACAAACCACACATATGACAACAAATTGATGTACCTTGGTTTGCATACCATGCTACCAATAGTGACTCTAGAGTAAGCTATATGTACACTTTACTCTAAAATCTCCTAGCTCTTCATGAGCATGACGGACCAACTGTGCCACCCACAACACTTGTGCAAAGATAATCCATCACTAAGACGTCACCATGAATGTCTCACTAAATTGTACCAATATCTTCACACTCTCGATCTGTGACCTTAATAACTCCTCCTATATGCACTAAGAGAGATACCACCAAAGCCTCAATATATAAAATATATAAAGAAAGGCAGATGCATGCCAACCTGGTACCATCTCCTCATCTATCTTACCATGCCAACATGCTCCGGTCTGATCCTGCTGGCTGGGACATGGGTTTCTACTCAACCTATCTGCATCACGGTTCACCACTCCAAGTTTGTGAAAAACCATGAAATCATACTCCTGTAAAATTAGAGCCCATCGTGCAAGCTTCCTTGAAAGCTTGTTAGACTCCATCAACTACTTCAATGGCTGATAATCAATGATGAGAATGAAGGGGTTACCAAATAGGTAACATCAGAAATGTGCTACTACCGAAACTACTACCAAGCACTCTCCCTCATATGAACTATACTTCAACTCCATTGAATTGTTGGAGCGACTAGCATAGGCCACTACAAACTCCTTCCCCTCATCATCATGTTGGGTGAGCACTGCTCCAAGCCCCAACATACTCCAATCCATATGAACCTAAAATGGTTGTCCTCGGATTGGTCTCCTCAAAATAGGAGCATATGTCAACCTCTCCTTGAGCTCTATAAAAGCTCTCTCTTGCTCATCTCCCCAACACCACTCCTATGTTAGCTTGGTCAACTTTGTCAAGGCCTTGGCAATGGCACTAAATCCTCTAACATAGCGGCAATAGAAGTTTGCCAACCCAAGGAATGCTTGCACTTTGATCACATCCGTAGGCCAAGGAATACGTGCAATAGCCTCCACCTTGGTCTGCTAAACACCCAAGTCCTCTAGGGTAGATAGTGTGACCCAAATACTCAACCTGCTCATGGAAGAACCTACACTTCCTAGGATGTTATCTGAGTCCATGAGATCTCAACCTCTCAAACACTTCCAACAATTGTCTCTCATGCTCCTCCACAGTAGTGCTATAGACCAAAATGCCATCAATATAGCACCAAGCAAAATCCAATCTAGCTAGGATCCTATCCATGACCCTCTGGAACTCAGCAAGAGCGTTCTTTAACCCAAATAGTAAGAACCTCCATTGATATAACACATTCTTACCATGAGGATCAATAGCCTAGAATGCTATCTTGGACTTGTCTTCCTCTCTGATTGGCAACTAATGATATCCCGCTCAAAGATCCAAAGTACTAAAGACCTTTGCATGCCCAATTGCATCAAAAATCTCCTCTGGTGTCGGCATGGCATACCAATCAGCCTTGGTCTATCGGTTGATAGGACGGTAACCTTCACAAATCTGCCTATCTGTGTAGTTGCCATGCATATCCTTCTTGGCTGGCATCATTGTCACTGATGCACACTCTCCATGTGAAATCTACACCAAACCAACCTCAAAAAGGTCACTACTTTGGCTAAATCAATGTCCTTTCCATGTCACGATAGCAATAAGGACGTCATAAAATTGGTGTATTGCTAGTTGTGACAACCCAAAATATATCACTTTTGTGGTAATTGGGTAAGTAAAGTTTGTTCCCATAGGGATTCAATTCAGAATTGGTCAAATACAAAGTGAAACAGTAACAATAGTTCTTCTTGAGTTCTTCTTTAATCTCTTAGCTAGCAACTACACCCAATAGAGAGTAACAAGCACTGATTTGCAGTCTTGTCACAAATTAACACTTCTTAATCACAACTCCATCAAATCTTTCTAAACAATCTTGATTGTGATGATTCAGGCTCTCCTGAAAATGGCACTTCACTACAAAACAACTTTGCCTCAAAATTGTGTTCTACTCCTTCATTGAAGGCACAACTTACTCAATCAAAATTGCTTTACATCAACTTCTGCACTCACAAATGTAGAATACTACCAACACTACAATTCCTCTCAGATCTATCAAGGCATTGCTCCGATTGCACTTCACTCAGGATCAAACATATAGAATGAAGATCAACGCTACGGAATCCAACATCCAACAAGCACATTGACTTGCACTTCAAAATTCTCCACACACTCACAAATACAAACACAAAGTTGATACTCGGAATCAAGCTCAAACGATGAACACTACTTCATAGCAGTTTGCTTTATCTATTCTCAGAAATAATGAGCACTGAACATTAATTTCCTACAAATCCACTCTTAAATAGTGAAGCAAATAACAATTCTAACAAAAATACCGTTCTACAACAACTCTTCTAACCTACAGATCCGAAATGACAATGCACCTCTTCATATCTGCCTCTTCAAATATCAAAACTATTACTAATCCAATCGATGTCTACTTCTTCCTTGGCTTTCAAACTTGATCTCAAAGTAACTTCACTCACTACTACGTTGTCCTTGGGTTTCACAACTCCTAATTCCACTACCAATTCTAACAATTCTTTGTCCTGATCTGAAATTCCACTAGTGGGTAATCTATCTAACTCCTTATCTCCCGACCCACTCTTCTTAATGTCTCCAATAGTAACTCCAAAGACATCTGCACTCCTATGTTATCTACTTCGGGTTTTGCTCTGACATCCTTCCAAAGTTTATCTATCTCATATTTTACTAAGTCTAATCTGATTGTGATATTGTCTTCTACCTCCAATATCTTTCTATCTACACGAGTTCTTAGACTAATGAGTAAGGCATTCAAGTCTTTGTCCTTTGCATTTCTCCTCCTCGTCTCCTGCACCAACAACTTCAACTCGTGGAGTCTTGTTTCTTCAATGCGCACACAACTCATAGACTAGGATATGTGAATTTTGAATCAATCTCTTGGATTTTGCATTTTGTAGACCAAAACCAAAGGAAGCCATTGGGTAAGTTGTCCAATGTATTGACCATTATTGGTGGAGCACCTTCCTATCTGAATTAGATTGTCTTGCAACCGGTTGCAAAGATAGGATATCTTCTCCTCATTGGGAGACTCGACTATATAGTACACATATAAATATCAAATTGCATTATCATATGCTGAAATTCAAGGATTTAGAAGAAGGTTTCATCAATTGGAAGAAGATCTTCCAATAAGCCTCTTTGGATGAAAGATACACCATTGACTCCTTAGGAAACTCTTCAAATGAAATTCTTGTGAATTAACTTAAGTTACATAAGATGAGGATGATCAAAGTATGGAACCCAAAAATGTCAATTTGAAAGATGAGGAAAGAGATTAATCCTTTGCAATGTTGGGTATGAGACTAGCAAGTTGCATAGAGAAGCTCATCAATCCCATTCACTATCAAGAAGTTGTTCTTTTAAAAGGTATGATTTTGAAGATCTCCAAGTACATATCTTAAAAAGAATATAAAGCCTTTGCCATCCTATTTAATAAGTTTAAAGACATCTTTGCATGGTGTAATTTTCAGAATATAGTAGAGAAACACACAAGAGAAAACATAGGTTTCACACTCCAAACTTTGGTGCCCCAAGGGAGCACCTTCTCTTTTTTATAAAGCCAAAGAGGATCTCCTCTAAGGATGCTCCACCATAGGATTAGGTGGTACATGGATAGGTGACCTGTCAGCAAGCTCCACCCTTAGATTACTTGCTTGGATGGGTGACATGTTGATCTTGGTCCCATCTAGTTGGTCAAATAGGCTTTGACTGAGGGAATCCTTTAGGGAATCTTCCTATAGGAATCTCATAATCACATGGCTGAGGTACCGTTGGAAAGCTCTTAGCAAGACAAATCAGGGAGGAGGCAAGGCTAGCCTTTCCTTTATTAGGAGGGGTGGGGAATCTACATATTCTTAAGGCCTAATTCATCTGTTTAGGCCTCCAAAATTGCCTTTGAAGTTTTTAGGCCTATTTTTGTTTCTGCCCTATTAGTAGAAGTGCTCTTTTGGTGATACCTCTAACTACTCTACTTACTCCGTTAGGTTTACCATCCTTTCAGATGTCACCAATCCAAATTCTACCTTTAGATCATATGTCTAGCTATTGATTCTAAAGTCTTCAAACATGTTTCGGTTTTTGGCCTATTAGTAGAAGTACTCATTTGGTGATACCTCTGTCTGATCTACTTAGTCTATCATGTATAACATCCTCCCAGATGTTACCATTCATTTCTAGATCATGGGTCTAGGTATTGGTATTACACATGGTCAATTGATCAAATGCTTGGCATTCCTTGACAATTGGAGGACCATAGGATTGATTTGGTAGAGTGAGTTGGTCATGTTTGCCAACGTCATACAAGTTGAACTTGAAGTACTTATTATTGGTGAAAGGTGAAATTGACAAATACCTTCAAGCAAGTATCATTTTTCTATGCTCAACAACAAATTGGTGTCTCCTATTGAAATTGTGCCAAAGAAGAAGATAGGTAAAATTTGTGTATGTCAAGACTGTTGAAGCTCAATGTGGTCACAAAGAAGGACCACCACCCTCTACTATTTACCAATGCTATGTTGGATCAAGCGTCATGACAAGAGTACTATAGCCTTTTACACAAAGTTTTGGGATACAATTAGGTATCCATTTGTGAAGAAAACAAGATCAAGGACAAGGACAAGAACACCTTCACGTCAGATTGGGGAACATATGCCTACTATCAGAGGCAATGTAGCCTCTACAATACACCTATAACATTCTAAAGGGTGATGAACTTGATATTCAAAGAATTGCAACTACTTGTTGATGGTGCAAAGTCTGCATTATCAACTACAATGCTAAACAACAAAGGTGAAATCTTACAACAAAGAGACCCTTCAACTTTGAAAGAGACAAAAATAGGAAGGAAAGTAGAGGAAATAATTTGCTGAACAAAAATTAATAGGAAATGGTTGGGAAGATAACAAAGTTTCAGTAACAAAAAGATCTTTTAATTAGATGTAGGAGTAAGTGGACTTGCTAAATCAAGAAAAGGTAGAGGAGGCAAAAGAAGAGCAAGCCCACTTAGCACAAGTGAAATGCTTAGAGGATGAACCTGCAGTGTTTTGGAAGATATAAGTTTTTATCATTGCAACAGCAAAGACCAAGATTGCTTGTTTGCAATTTATGTGGTGCAAGTAACCAAAACCTATCAGATGTAGATCATGGAAAAATATCAATTGGAGGATAATTTTGTGGGATATCAAAGAGAGGTGAGCATTAATCTAGAAGATTACCAAAAGGTGATTTTTATGTATCAAGTGAATGAGGTGCAGTTGAAATTAGAGTTGGAGATAACCCTTGTTTGTATTTGGAGTCAAAGTCAAGTACAAAGACTACACCAAATGTCAACAAACCAAAGAATGAATGATCAGTTGAACTAGCTGAAGGGGACGTCAGTATTAAGTTGTTGGTGAAGGACACTACAAGAGAGAAGAAGGAAAACACCATTCAAATGGTGATTCTAATTACACACAAATGGTGATTCTAATTCAAGAATTGATTCAGGTGACAACTAATTCAAGCTAAATGCAAGAACTAAAGATAATACACCAATGCCTTCCTCATCCCTTTCAAGATGAAAAATTAGAATGAGTAGCTATGAATTTCCATGTTAAGATAAAACTTAAGACTTACACTATTAGATTTCAAGCAAAGATTCAAGATAGCTATAGATGATTAAAAGTTGAAAGACTCTATAGAGAAAGAAGAAAAGTGAGGTTATAGCCATTAGACCTTCTGAGTGATAGTTAGATCAGCAATTACTATTATACCCATCTTGGGCTTAAGATAGTTGATAGTTTTGTAACTCTCAAGTACCTTTAACTATTTAAGTCACAAATTCAAAGTGTTTTGTGTGTAGTCCAACATCAGGTGAATAAAGTGAAAGACATGCTGCACTTTGTCCCTTCTTTAATGTATGAAGTGTTTATTCTTTGTGTTTGAGGATTGGATCAATCTTTGCATTGATGCTTGCTTTGTGCCTTGTTTGTTTGATTCTTGGTGTGAGTAGCCATTATCTAAGAGCAATACCTTGATAGGACTAACTTGATGTTGTAGTATTGACCACAATCTTGAACATGTGAAGTTTTAACCTTCATGCACCCAATTTGCCAAATTGTGATTCGGCAATTGGGTGCATTTGGAAGGAAGGGTAGAATGCGCCTTTGCATTGAGGTCAGATGGTGTCTTTAGAGGGTTTGCACCTTTGGAAGGGTAGTATAGAAACCTTCGGAGTACCTTTGTATGAAATTAACACCTTTGGATTGATACCTTATTCTCAAGATTTGACTTGTGCATTTTGTTTGATAGTGATTTTCTTTGCATCTTTTGTAGCACACTTTCTTGGTGACATGGTACTCTTTTGGGGGTGGATTCTACTAAGAGGTTAAACAAGCAACACTTATGGATTATAATGTGATACTTGAACAATATGCTTGTGGAATGGCCTATTTCTTACTAGAATATTGAAATTTGTTGTTTGCTAAGTTGTTATAATTATGTAACATCTGATGCATAATATACATTTCAATATCTTTTTAGCAAGGAGTGAAATACAAGGAAAATAGTAGAATCTACCAAAAATCCTAAAATCCTTACTTTTATTATGATAAATCTCTCAACTTTGGAAATGTTTTGGACAAAAAATGTTTAGAACCCATATCTCAAACCTTGGATATGATCTCTCCAAGAATCTTTTATTAAGGTTATTGATGTCCACTTCAATTTATGGAAAGTTTCAAAGCAAAAAGACATAACACTAATCAACCAAATTATTTACTCAATTTTGACCCGCTCAATAATGAAAAATTGTAGTATATGAGTAAGAAATGGGTCAATCCAACAAGTATACACTTCAAAATGGTTAGATGCAAAGAAAAGTATCACAATATAGTTCTTTACTAAAACCTATTTAACCGCTTGAGAAAAACCTATCCCAAAAGAGTGTAATATCACTAAGAAGGTGCACCACAAAAAGATACAACAAAAAATCACAATAAAAAAAAGAGTCCATTCTAGTTAAACCCTAAAGGTGATGTTTAAATATGAAAATGCCACTTCCATGGAAAGAATCTGCCAAAGAGTTGTATTCTACCCTTCCCCAAAGGTATGCACAGTGTGGAGAACCTTTGCAAGTATGATTGGTCTTTGTCTTTGCTTTTGCTAAGTCTTGTATACACTATAATGTAGTTAACTCCTATCAAGGCATTGATATGAGATAATTGCACTAAATTAAGTTTCAAGGACATATAACACTTATTGCAAAGATTCCTGAACATACACAACACACTAAATTCAATCATTGAACTCAAGAATTAAGTAAAACTATGTTGAAATTTTTCTCTATCACTCTATTCACCTTGTATTCCTATTGAATGAAAAGAATTTTGATTGCATTGCTTCAATTGCAAGTGGCACTTGAGAGTTACAAAAGTTAAAATTGTCTAAATTCTAACGATAACAAAGACAACCACCTTCTCAACTTCCACTCATAGGATGTAACCATTCTAACCTCTGGTCTTCATATGTTATAAATCCTTGGGTCTAAATCTTCTTTGCAAGTTCTACAAACTTCCCCTCAACCTAACGCTAAAATCTACTATTGCTCACTTACTATTTTTGAGTAACTACCACTTCTTCCTAAATAACTTAACTACAAAGAGAAAAATACTAAGGTTCTTTTAGTGGAATTAAACTAATTAAATACTCTAATCTTTCTCTCATCCTTGCTATATCTAACAATAAAGTGTCCTTAGATTCTCCTATAGTTGGATGATAATGATCTCAAAGCTTAACTATTATCCTATCTATATCATTATCCTTTATGATCTTCTTCCACAAGCTTTGCATTTGTAACTTAAGCTTATGCACTTTGGCTTGTATCAAAAGATCATCAATTGTGGTTACAATAAGATCTATTAGCTTATCTTTGATTTCCCAAAACATATTCTCCTTCTCAGCTTTCTTCATCCTTCATCCTTCATCCCTTATCTTTCTTCACCCTATAGCATTTCATTCTTTCTCTCTTTGAGTATGCTCTTCATCTTGTTCTTCATGTTCCCTCCTAAATTATGCCTACATCATCTTGAGCTGAAGACTGGTGTTATTTTGGTAAGCAAGGAATACCCATTCAAGATTCCCATATTTTTCCTTCTTTCTTTGCATATATGTCTTCAACTTGGTGATTTCTTTGTCCCATTGGTAAATATCCTTATCTTGCAATCGCTTCTTCAATGCTATGGAAGCCAAAGTGTTTTCAACTTGCCCTACAGACTTTGAAGTTGCTCCATTTGAGAACTAATCATTGCTGCACTTGACCCCAACTCTTTCTTGAACTCATGGATCTCTTGCATCAACTTGATAACTAGTTGACATCTTGATGTTATAACTTCTTGCATTTCATTGCTTCCTTCTTTGTAATATCCAACTTTGCCTTAGACATGTATTTATTGGCATGCATCTTCCACACAAAATTAGTTTAGTCCTTTAGTTCTAGCTAAGTCTCTTGATATAAAGAAGAAGTGATTACAAGAAACTCAAAAGTGTAAAATGAATACTTTAAGGATGCTCTATCCACCAAATCTACTGCTTGTGCTATACTTCAAATGACCAATTCTTTGGTTGCTGCTTTTGAGATAATGAAGGTACACTCATCCACCTTCCTCCACTCATTCTTTGTTCTATGGAAAGATATTCTTGAATAAATGGTAATCCTCTACATCTTCTTCTTCTTGTGGTAGTTCCAACTTTGCTCCTTCTTGACCTCTACTTCCTTGTGTTTGTATTCTATCAGAGTCCCTTAAGGTCAATTCATCTTTTGCAATGTCTTTTTAGGTACTTGGGAAATTCAAATTTCTTTGTTTGTTATGTTTTTCATTGTTGTTCATAGAGTGAAGAGCATAATTCTTGCCTTTAGGGAAGAAATCTTACAAAATAGGATTGTGGGTGACGACCTTGTCTTTGGAAGATATGCTTCTTCAACAGACTTGTGTCTTCACAAATAATAGTCACGATTTTCAATGAAGATGAGACCCCATCTTTTGAATATGAGTCTTTGGTTTTTGGAAGACTAGATGAGCTATCTTTGAAAGAGCCGTAAGACTCTTTGGTGAAGAGAAACCAATGGTGCATGAATTCCAATAACATGCAAAGACCACCTCCAAGTTGGCTTACACAAGTAGAGATTGATGGGGAATCAATGACCATTGAGAGCAAGGAGGAGAAAGTTCACTATAAACTAAAAATTTTCATGGTGAAGAGTTTTTCAGATTTCCTTAATCTTACATTCTTCACAAATTTCTGCTTCTTGCATCTGGTAAGTAGACAGTAATCAAGAGTCAACTTATGAGGAACATTGATCACTATCACAATGGTGAGGAGTGTTGCTCCTTGAGTTACAAGGAATGATCTTAATGTGAAGACCCCAATTGTCAATCTGTGGGAAATAGCTTCCCAAAGAGTGACATTGCAAGAGCTAAGAATGAGCTTTCTTTTATGGAATTTGGAGAATACTCTAGATGCTATGGCTCTAGAGCTTTGTTGGATGAAGAGAGTAGTGCCTAGAGGTTTGAGAACAAATCTTAGCAAAGTGACACTCTTCCATTGGAGAAAGATATTGGAGAGAGATCTCAAAGAAGTAGGAGGCTATAATTTTGAGTCTTTGTTCAAACTAAATAGCAAGATGCATGCAAGGATCAATTAGGCCTTTGCCCATGATAGGTATCCCACCAATGGATGTGTAGTGGCCAATTAAAAGAACCCTGCTTGAAGGGAGATTGCTAGAGCAATAATGATGTTATTCAAGCCCCAATTCAAGCACTACCCATCTCATGAACTTGTGGGCTGCTTGCTTTGAGCACTTGTTTTTGGTTGTCCAATTGATTGGAGGAAAATCTTCCACACTCATGTGCAAAAGATGTTAAATATGCTCTATGCACCATGACTACACTACTTGCTGCCCTTGGTGGTGCATTTCTACATTAGCCATGAGTTACTCACTTGTTTTAGGTCATGAAGTATTGCTTTCTTGTTTCAAAGAAGACACTGAGGTCTTGCATCAAATGAAGTTTATGCAAGAAGTGGATGAGAAGTACCAAAAGGCAAGTGAATTTGTGAGTTTCATGAAAAAGGAGTTTCAAAAAGGAGTTTCAAAATGTTTCACCCAAATTTTATACTACACCCACCATCAAGAAATCTAACATTTGAAAGAGAGAAAAAAGACTCCAAATTATCAAGGATTCAGATGAAGATGAAGATGACTAACCCAAAGAGGAGGAAGAAAGACCTTTGGAAGTGCATGAAATATATTCTGTCCAAGAAGGAGAAGCATCAAAGAAACCAAAGGAATAAGAAGATACCAAGAGCTAAGAAGAAGAGGCTCTTGGAGGAGCCAATGTATGGAGCATTAGCAACATGCTTGCCTTAAGCACCTTTCTCAAAAAGAACCCAAGAAACTAGTTATTCAAGAATTGGGACATGCAAGTGACTTTGATGAAGAGAACAAAGATATCCCAAAGAAGGTCATGGTACCATCATAGGTACCCAAAGAAGAAGACATCTCCTAACACATTGAGGTAAAAAGGCAATTGACTAGGGAGACAAAATGTTTGGTTATTTGAGAAATATGTGAGATAAGGTATACTTAGGATATTTTGCTACCTTTGATGATGGTGGTGGATACTCACTACCCAAAATACAAGAAGGAATGTCTACATGTATTGGGCTACTTGAGTATGGTGACCAAGATGCATGCTCAATTGGAGCAACATAAGTCTAAAGTTGCTTCCTTGAAGAGCAAGGTGATTTTTCTTCAAGAAGAATAAAAGAAGCAAGGTGCGGATTCAATCGCTTTGTAGGAGGAGTTAGATACCTTGAAGATTGCCCTTGGAGAGCAAGAGAAGAGCAAGCAATTTAAGAATGATTCTATTAAGGAATTGGAGAAAGATCTCAATACAAAGTTCTTTGCAAGAACATGAAGACTAGAACAATTTGATGAAGAGTCAATTTGAGACTCTTTAGAAGTTAGGAGCAGATCTTTGGAAGTTGGCAGCCAAAGAGAGGCAAAATTCACAAAATGGATCTTGCAATTCAAAATACAAGTGAGTCAATTGATGACTAACCAAGCATTGGCAGCCATTCAAAAGGTGAACAATGAAAAATGAATGGTAGGCAGTGGTTGACCATTGCCTACCAAAGGCAGACAAGTCTTTGCATCACCAAGTACCAAGAAATAATAAAAAATCTATATGAAAGATTTCAAGTGGTGCACCAAGAGCTCATCACCACAACATTTTGTTTGAACAAGGAGAAGCACAAGAAGCTTCATCTCATACTTTTGCACCAACCAAAGCTCTTCAAGATGGTGAAGTGAAGGTGCAATTACTAATGAAGTGGAGTAACCACACCAAAATACAATAAGACAAGTATGCAACACCATGCACGAGTTGATGGTGGAGTTTGTGGAGAACACTACCATTGGAAATGAGGTACATGAGCTCAGACTTGCATATCCAAAACTCATGGAGCCTCTTAAAGATCAGACCTTAGAGCAGATTGCCTTAAGACTTAGGACTAGGATAGAGAGGAAGTTAAGAGAGTTGAGAGGGCTTAAGGATGACATTGCTATCTATTAGAGCTTGATTTGATAAGGTAGTGGAGTCTTTAGAGCTAGAGAGGTACTAGAGCCTATAGTGCTAATTAAGGAGGTAGTGGAGCAGTTTGATATCTTGTCTGTACCATCTCCATACCCACCTAGAGCTACACTAGTAGTGGCCATGATTGACCATTAGGTGGTGTTTGTTTATTAGTGTGTGTTGTAATTCTTAGTTTGGAGTGTCTACAACTATTTAAGCACAAATTTCAAAGTGCTACATCATACAATAATGATTGGTGAATAAAGTGAAAGAGCTTCTCTACTCTTTGTCACTTTTCTCAAACTCTCTCATGAAAATTTATTTATTTGTGTTTGCACTTTGGTCAAGATCAATCAAAATTGTGGGATGCTTGGTGTGTGTAATCACTAGCTTTGGTATGATTGCTTGATAAAATGCCTTGATAGCCTTGAGCTATAGTGTTGTAAGTAACCAAGTGTGAAGATCAAATGGATAGATTATCATAAAGATCCTATGATGTCTCAAAGATCAAGCCTTTTGAAAGATAAAACATTGGGTTTTTGGTGAAGACAGTGCCTTATGAAGGTTAGAACATTATTTTAGGAAGATGGTGCCTAGGGTAGCACATTGGGTTTCAAGGGAGTGCAATGCCTTGTGAAGGGGTAGAACATTGGTCTTGGGTGAAGACGGTGCATTCCAAACTATAGAAAATTGCAATTTGCTGAAGTTTGTGCCTACAAAAGTGCAATATATTATCTTTGGTGAAGTTATGCCTTCAAAAGGAGAGTACATTGACTTTATAAAATATAGTGCATTTAAAAGAGGATGCACATAATCTTTAGAAGACCTCAAATCCCAGTCTTTGGAAGGAGTGAGGATTTTAGGAGGAGGTAAGTGCCTTCCAAAGAAGTGCAGGTCTTTGGAAGACCACATCTCTTGTCTTTGGAAGGGTAAGACACTCATCTCTACAAAATCTTTTGGAGACCTTTGGAGAAGAGAGCACCTTGTTTTGAACCCTCACTTATTAGAATTAATTGAAATTATATACTTTTGTGCAAGTGATTATTCTTTCTAGTTTCTATAGTGTGCCTTCTTGATATCATTGTCCTTGTTTAGGAGTTGTCTCTATCCAAGAGGTTAAATAGTAATTAGTAAAAGACTCCAATGCAACATTTTCCTTTGTATTCAATCATTTTATACTTGCATCCTTTTAGATCAATGTGGGTAATGTGGGTACCAACCCACATTTTCATTTTGGATGAGTTTTGAAGAAGAAGTGCCTTGCTGAAACTAAATTGAAACCAAATGGAGAAGAAATGAAGGGAAACTTGTGTTTTGATCAGGCCCAAGGTAAAGTGGCTTCGTGTAAGATGGCAAGGTACTAGGAATTGCCCTATCAACATACAACCCGAAGGAAAGAGACTTTGTCTTGGGAGTGCTCAACCCGAGGCAAGGATAGTGTAACAACTTTCCTTTGGGGTTGGACATTCAACAAGGTACCACACACAAAAATGGCTATCATATGAGCGGTGGAAAATTGATAGTGACAGGAGGATGTAGGAGGTGTGATTTCTTGGTAGAAACTCAAAGTGAAGAAAGATGGAGAAGGTGCGCCACTATAAGACTTGGGATAGAGACAAAGGGATGACAAGTAATTTTCCATCGCTGTAAAGAAGTCGTCCTGAGGGAGATCATGGAAAGGGAAGTGTAGTAAGAGACATGCAGGTGTGTCAAGAGGAAGTCAGGAGAGTTAGTCTGGGAATCAGTTGCAAGAGTAGCGATCAACCCAGAGTAGATGAGAGTAAGATGGGAGGTGGAAAGAAGAACTCTGAATTTGTAGTGAGACAGATGGTGTGGAACTTGCAAGACAAGATGCCTCCACACTACATTGTGCCATTTGCAGCCCATTTTTATTTGGGACTGAACTTGCTTAATGCGACAGAGAGACACAAGATGGTGTTGCACTTCCACCCTGATTTGAGAAGAGATGCTGATGCAGCGGAGCAGTAGTACATCTTGCAAATAAGGAGCAATGATGAGCACTACGCATAGATGGAGCGGATGTGCAGTTGAAGGGAAACACTCTGAAGTCAAAGAAGAGGAGTTGACAAGGAGAAGAAGAAGAAGTAGCGGCGGCAAGACCTCATAAGGCCAGAAAGGTGAACTTGAGGAAAGAATTTGTGGTAATCGCATCGTCGGGCAAAGAGTCAGAAGGAGAGGCCAAGTGCAAGTTAGAAGACTTGGAGAAGGAGGAAGAACCCAAATTTACATTGCAAAGTAGTGATACAAGCAGCAAAAGTGAAGATAGAGTGGAGATGCAATTGGTACCCGAGGAGGAAGAAGTGAAGATGGAGACGAAAGAAGAAGGTAACCCAAGACCCAAAGATAAAGTTCCAGAGAAGGAGAAGAAGAGGGTGACTATTCAAAGAGGAGTGTGTTCCAAACAAAAGGTGAAGTATAAAGCGGGACCAAGTAAAGTAAGAGCAGTGGAGAGTGGAAGTTTGGGAAGCAAAGAATCCATTCCCATAAAACGATTGTGGATGAGAAGACGAGTATCAAGTGAAGAAGAGGCAAAGAAGAAGAAAAATCTGCAAGTCAAGGTGAGCTCAAGTGAAGGAGTAGAGTATTTGCAGGAGGTTGAGTGCCCATTGTTAGTAAAGTTGGAGCACAAGAAGAAGGAAATGCAATCAGAGTGTCCGGAGGTGAAGATTGTGTTGCAGGTGTTAGCAAGATTAGAAAAAGAGAACTCAGAGTTGAAGAAGAGTGTAATCTGAGGTAAGGAGGAAAAGGAAGAACTACAAGTAGATGCTGTAGTACAACATCAGGTAATTGAAAACTTAAAGCAGGAAGTGGGAAGTAGAGAGAGAGTAATAGAGTAGAATGAGATAGCAAGAGAAAGACAAATAGAAGAACATGAGATCTTGAAACAACAGTTTGTTGATTTGCGATTAGAGATTATTCATGCTATGGTGAGAGTAGCAAATAAGGAGCAAGAGATCAATAGGATGATGGAGAGTGTAGAGGAGAAGAAGCAACCTTGGCAAAGGGAGATGATTGTGAGATATAGAGAGGAAGAAAGACTAAGAGAGTTACTTTGTAGTCTGGAGGAGAAGATTGTTCAGAAGGAGAAGGAGAAGGAGACAGTGAAAGCCAAGTTCAAGGCAAAATTGGCAATGTATCAAGAAGATTGGCTCGTAGATCAAGAGCGGGAGAGAAGAATGAGACTTGAGCCATGAAAGGAAATTGTAATAGAGATGAACGCAATGTTGAGTACAGAAACCAGCGTACGGATTGAAGAAACAAGATTGCATGAGTTGAAGTTGCTGGTGCAAGACACAAGGAGGAGAAATGCAAAGGATAAGGACTTGAATGCCTTGCTAATTAGTCTTAAAACTTGTGTAGATATGAAGATATTAGAAGTGGAAGATAATATCATGATTAGATTAGATTTAATGAAGCTAGAGATAAATAAACTTCAGAAGGATGTAAGAGTGAAGCCCAAAGTAGATGACATAGGAATACATATATCTTTGGAGTTACTAGTGGAGATATTAAAGAAGAGTGGGTCAAGGGATAGAGATTTGGAAAGGATACCTGTAATGGGAATTATAGATCAAGAAGGAGAAAAGTAAGAATTAGTAGAGGAATTAGTAGTTGTGAAACCCAAGGATAGAGTAGTGTGTGAGGTTACTTTGGGATTGGAAGCCAAGGAAGAGGTAGACATCGGATCAGAGTAGTAATAGTTTTGAGATATGAAGAGGCAGATATGAAGAGGTGCATTATCATTTTGGATCTGTAGCGTACGAAGAGTTGTGGTAGAACGGTATAGTTGTTAGTAATTGTCATTTGCTTTGCTATTTAAAGGTGGCATTTGTAGTCATATGTTGTTCAGTGCTCATTATTTCTGAGAATAGATAAAGCAAAGTGTTGTGAAGCAGTGCTCGTTGTTTGAGCTTAATTCCAAGTATCAATTTTATATCTATGTTGTTAGTGTTGGGAGAATTTTGAAGTGCAAGTCAATGTGCTTGTTGGATGTTGGATTCTGCAGCCTTGATCTTTACTTTGTGTGTTTGATCTTGAGTGAAGTGCGATTGGAGCAATACCTTGATAGAGCTAAGAGGAATTGTAGTGTTGGTAGTATACTGCATTTGTGAGTGTAGCATAGTGTTGATGTGAAGCAATTTCAATCAAGGAAGTTGTGCCTTCAGTGGAGGGGTGGAACACAATTCTAAGGCAAAGTCATTTTGTAGTGAAGTGCCATTTTTGGGAGAGCCTGAATCATCACAATCAAGATTGTTTGGAACAATTTGATGGAGTTGTGATTATGTGTGACAAATTGTTGTGACGAGATTGCAAATCAGTGCTTCTTACTCTCTTCAGGGTGTAGTTGCTACTTGAGAGATTAAAGACAAAACCAAGAAGAACTACATTGTGATATTTGACTTTGTATTTGGACATTTCTGAATTAAATCTCTACGGGAATGAACTTTACTTGCCTAATTACCACAAAAGTGATATTTGCCGGGTTGTCACATGATTTTTGGTGCCATTGCCGGGGATACAAATCTTAGAAGTGGAAGAATACAAAGCCAATTTTGAACTTGGGTGTTAAAGCAATATGAATGTCTATATCAAGAGAACAACGGGAAGAGAGAATTCAAAGATGAACATTGCATCATGAAGAAGAAGAACACCTAAAGATCCAGTCCTTTTTTGACAAAACCAAATGAGAGCCATTGGACTTTCAACTTCTTCACAAAGTGCAAGAATCCTTGTGAGAACTTGACCAAAAGAAACACGAAAGTGGTTGGCAATGCTACTTCACATCTCCATCTTCTAAAAAGAAGAAAGACTCAAGTGGCAGACATATTCGTTACGACCCAGTACACCAACTTCCACTAAAGTTGTAAAGGAAGTCACATTTCTAAATAACTTTGTCAAGAAAAGACATCACGGACACTAACGGAAGAAGATTGTCAACACCTTCTATGCACAATTCCTTGATTGTCTCAAAGGAATTTTGAAGAACACTCTGAAGATGTTGAGTCTGATTCTATCACTCGAGTTGAAGTCAAAACACTCAGAGAATAAATTGTTAAGGAAGACCCAACTTTGAACTTGACTAATTGGAACTCCTAGGCTGTCAACACGGCGCTGAAACCAGCCAGCTCCTTGGTTTCATCAAGTTCAAACTTACCATAGGCAATCCCACCAAGTCAAACAATGACTTTGTTACTTGTCATCCGACATGCCTATCAAAAGTACAAGGGGATAGAACAATTTGACGTCATATCCTTTGCCAACAAGGAACATGACTTGGTGGATTGACTAAGAATTTCCTGAACTCTGCTCCAAAAGAAAGCTTGAAGTTGGTACACCCATGTAACCCAAAAGGGGTTTGTACCGGTACAGTAGGTGGACTTGAGAAACAATTTCTTGGAACATTGTGGTAACAAATTTTGTCTTTTGTTTTTTGTTTTTTTTTTAATTTGGAAGAAGTGTTGTATAGAGAAGTCAAATTATGCTTGTATGGCCAAAGAAGGCAAAGAAAAGTGTCCTCATGATGAAACCCAAGGTAACATGGCTTTGGGTCATAAGGCAAAGTACTCAAAATTGCCTTGTCAACATACAACCCGAAGTAAGGAGTCTTTGTATCGAGGGTGCTCAACCCAAGGTGAGGACAGTGTAAAAACTTTCCTTTGGGACGAGACATTCAAGAAGGGACCGTTGAAAAAATGGTGGTCATACGCATGAAGGACACTTGATAGTGACAGGAGCATGTAGGAGTTGTGATTTCTATGTAGAAACTTGAATTGAAGAAAGACGAAGAAGGCGTGACTCTATAAAAATCAGGCTAAAGACAAAGCAATGACAAAGCAATTTTCCCTTTCCATTAAGAAGTCTTCCTGCAAGAGATTGTGGGAAGGGAAGTAGAGTCAAAGACGCATTGGTGTGTAGAGAAGAATTTGAGAGAGCTAATCCGGGAATTAGTAGGAAGAATAGTCCCCAACTTAGAGTGGAAGAGAGAAAGATGGGAGGAGAGAAGAAGAACTCCAAATTTGCAATGAGAAATCATGCGATTCGGAGGTTAGATATGATTGCAAGAATTGAAGTCTTGAGTAGGCTTCAGATCACATTCTTGGCATGGAACTAGAATGTTAGTTTTTTAGGGTTCATGACTAAGATCATTGAGAGTAGATGTCTCGATGGCCCCAAGGGAGAAGGGAAGAGAGGTAATCCGGCTTGCTGGACAAAGTTGGATTGGAGGTTAGTACTTGGAAGAGAAGCAGGGCAGAGCATGGTGCCACGTTCTTGGGGAAGGGTGAAGTAGCAGAAGAAACCTAGGAGGTGAGAGATACTTTCTCATCAAAGCGCATTGAAGAGGCGAGACTGCACAAGTTGAAGTTGTTGGTGCATGAGATGAGGAGGAGAAATGCAAAGGACAAAGACTTGAATGCCTTACTGATTAGTCTCAGAACTCATGTAGATAGAAAGATATTGGAGGTAGAAGACAATATCACAATGAGATTAGACTTAGTCAAATTAGAGATAGATAAACTTTGGAAGGATGTCAGAGCAAAACCCAAGGTGGATGAAGTAGGAGTGCAAATGTCTTTGGAGTTACCATTGGAGACATTAGAGAAGAGTGGGTAGGGAGATAAGGAGTTAGATAGATTACCCACTAGTGGAATTTCAGATCAGGAAAGAGAATTGTTAGATTTGGTAGAGGAATTAGGAGTTGTGAAACCCAAGGACAGAGTAGTAGGGAGTAAGGTTACTTTGGGTTTGGGTTTGAAAGCCGAGAAAGAAGTAGATATCGGATTGGATTAGTAACAGTCTTGAGATTTGAAGAGGTGCATTATCATTTTGGATCTGCATGTTAGAAGAGTTGTTAGAAAATTGTATTTTTGTTAGAACTGTCTTTTGCTTCACTATTTAAGAGTGGCATTTGCAGTCTTATGTTGTTCAGTGCTCATTATTTCTAAGAATAGATAAAGCAAAGTGGTTTGAAGCAATGCTTGTTGCTTGAGCTTGATTCTATGTATCAATGTTGTGCTTGTGTTTGTGAGTGTGTAGAGAAATTCGAAGTGCAAATTAGTGTGCTTGTTGGATGTTGCATTCCGCAGCCTTGATCTTCATTCTGTGTGTTTGATCCTGAGTGAAGTGCAATTGAAGCAATGCCTTGACAGACCTGAGAGGAATTGTAGTGTTGGTAGTATTTTGCATTTGTGAGTGCAGCACGAAGTTGATGTGAAGCAATTTTGATCAAGGAAGTTGTGCCTTCAGTGGTGGGGTAGAACACAATTTTGAGGCAAAGTTGTTTTGTAGAGAAGTGTCATTTTCAAGAGAGCTTGAATCATCAACAGGAGGTGTTGTAATTAAGGAGTGGGAATTTGTGACAAGACTGTAAGCCAGTGCTTGTTACTCTCTTCTGGGTGTGGTTTCTACCTGAGAGATTAAAGATGCAACCAAGAAGAACTACATTGTTATTGTTTGACTTTGTATTTGGGCATTTCTGACTAGTATCTATGCGGGAAAAAACTTTACTTACCTCATTACCGCAAAAGTGATATTTGTCTGGTTGTCATAAAGACTTTTGGGAAGTTGACTATGATACAAGCATCTTTGTAGCGCTCAACAATTTGGATAGAGGCAAGGAAATGTTGAGAGACTACTTTGAGTAGTTCATGGCGCTTTTGAACCGAGTCCCAAAGCAATCGGGTGTGGTGGGTTACTCCGATGCCCAAGCTATTACCTGGTTCTTGGGAGGACTTTTACTAGAGATTTGGATCTTTGCCAAGGAGAGGAATGTAACTTCCCTGGACAAGGTACTCAAACACACTGCCCGCTATGAGGCGGCTCACTCTCACTCTGCCGGCAAGTAAAGAAACTAGGAGAAGAAAGGTAAGAAGCCCTGAAGGAGACCTCCTCATAGTACATCCCCTTCTTTGGAGGAATCCTCCATGTCTTCAAGTTCTTCTTTGGAATCCGAAGAAGAATTAAAGCCAAGAAGAATATGAAGACGTGGGGGTAAGAAACCATTGACACCTTCAGTGAAGAGTGTACATAAGGCCGATACCAAGCTAGATGCCCTTATAAAGGAGGTTTTGGATTTTAAGATCCAGATGATTGGGGCAAAGGACCAAAGGAAGTCGCCATCACTTGGCAGATTCAACATATGGTTCACCGTGTGTGGCAAGTCAGGCCATGCAAACACGGAATGCAATACTTTTAATGCATTTCCAGTGCAGCAGATTGATTGGGTTTTGAGATGGAAGCAGGAAGAGGAAGAGGAGGCGGTGTACCGAACCCAAGAGGTACCACCTGAGGCAAGCACATCGTACCAAGGTCTAAGGTATGGACCAAGGGAGTATAACCCCAATGCTCCTTCACAAAGACCACCAATGAGCAACTAAAACTGACCTCTAAATGTTGCACTCAAAGCATGTTACAATTGTGGCTCAATGGGACATTGATCTCCAAACTGGCCGGAGCCAAGACGGCAAATTGAGTATGTTCTCTTGTCTGGAAATTGCAAAGGATTGGGTCATATGGGCAACCAATGCACTCATCCACCAAACTTGGAGCCGCCTGTAAAATATGTACAGACCCTAGCTGAGCATGTTGCACTTTAGGCGCAGGGTGATACCAATGTAAATTGTATAACACTTGAGGAGGAGAGACCTCAAGAAGAGAGCCCGGCCTCTGAAAGAGAATAGCCAAACCTCAAAATTTTGAAGGTTGAGATGCACGCAAGTAAGAAGAAGCGTGATCCCAAAGAACTGAGTACAACCTCTTCGTCCTCACGAAAGGCAAAGAGGCTATGCCCAAAGTCAATCCTTTTTGCCAAGGAGGACAAGATCCTTGTAAAAGCCAAAGCTAAAGCCTTGCAGAAAGAGCTCAAGGAAGCGGTACTCAGAACTCAAGAATTGAGTTTGGAGGAGGATACAAAGACAAAGCTTCCAATTTTCCCGGTGGACATCAGATCCAAAGTAAAGAATTTGATACAAGCCAAGGTAGGCCAACCCAAGGCACCTCAGATTAAGACCACTAGTACTCCTATCACCATTATGAAGTGCCCCAAAGTCAAATTTGAACATCGAGAGACTTTGAACCCGAAGCTGAAGGCAAAGAAGGTGAAATTGGGGAGAGTACCTCAATACGATATTGTAGCGGATTTGGCCTCCACAAGTGCAAACTTCACATTCAAGCAATTGTGGGAAGATAATAAGCTGTACAAGAGGTAGCTAAATTCTGCCCTCAAGAAAGTAAGAGCAATGTCCAAAAAAGACATGCTTGCCATTTATCGTATTGAACAAGAGGATATGGGATCTCCCAAGGTTGATGCAGAGATTGCAAGGTGAATGATCACATTTATACCCATTGATAAGGGTTCCAGTGTGAATGTCATGACCAAAGATACTGCCAATCGGCTGGGGTGTCATATGTTTGAGCCAACACCCCGAGAATTGGAATTTGTAGACCAAACCAAGAGACGGCCATTGTGCACGCTGTCAAACATTACCACAATCATTGGAGGGGTGCCCTTCAAATTTCATTATATTGTGTTGTGACTAGTGACCAAAATTGGTTACCCATTGTTGATCAAAAGACCTTGGTTGTACAATGCTCAAGTTGAGGTGGATTGGCACCAGCAAAAGTTGAGGTTTAAGGACATTTTGTCTGAAGACCTGAAGCTGGTGACGGTGCATTGGACAAAGGTTCTCCATCTCGGGAAAAAAATTTTGTTAGAAGACAAGGATGAATTTGAATCCAAACACAAAGTCCAAGTCAATTACTTGGAATGTTATGAGGTGGACGTAGAAGACAAAGATCCATATGATCTAGCCTTGGGTGAACATGACTTGGAGGAAGGGGGTTTGATGGCCACCCGACTTGAATTGAGCTGGGTGAGTCATGTTGAAGGAGTCATCAACCCCAATGATTGTAAGATGTAGTCTTGACCAAAGGAAAATTTTGAAAATTTGGAAGACCATCACTTTAGAGGAGTTGGCAGGATACACTACCCTATTTATAGAATTCTAGGATGTATTTACCCGGTCTATTGATCAAATGCTAGGTATTCCACAAGAATTTGGAGAACATTGGATTGATGTGGTTGAAGGTGTAGTTCCAGTTCGGCAGAGACAATACCGCTTGAACCCAAAGTACTCGCTTTTGGTACAAGATGAAATTGACAAGTACTTGAGGGCCGGAATAGTCCTTCCTATCTCAAGTAATGAATGGGTTTCACCCATTTTCATTGTCCCAAAGAAAAAAACTAGGAAGATTCAAGTGTGCCAAGATTTCCACAAATTAAATGCAGTCACAATGAAGGATCATCATCCCTTGCCTTTTATCAATATAATTTTGGACCAAGTAGTTGGTCACCCTTGTTACCATTATCTTGATGGATTTTCAAGGTACAATCAAGTATCCATCCAAGAAGAGTACAAGGATAAAACCACATTCACTACCAATTGGGGCACTTTTGCTTACAATCAAATGCCCTTTGGGTTGTGTAATGCTCTTGCTACTTTCCAACGGATGATGAATTCAATCTTCAAGGATTTTCTATGCAAATTTGCAGAAGTCTTCATTGATGATTTTTGTGTGTTTAGGCAAAGAGATGTACAATTGGATTACCTTCGCCAAACTTTTTGAGGGTGTCATTTTGCCGGTATATCATTACACCTGGAGAAATGCTTCTTTGCAATGAAGGAGGGGATTCTTCTGGGGCATCGGGTGTCAAGCCAAGGTATTGAAGTCAATGTCGAGAAGGTTAAAGTAATCTCAGCCCTGGAATCACCTAAGAATATTTGGGAGCTTAGAGCCTTCTTGAGACATGTCGAATACTACAGACATTTTGTTTCAAACTATGCGGTGCTTGCTGCACCCCTTACAAAGCTTTTGAAGAAGTCCAAAGACTACCTGTGGGAAGCAAGTCAAGAAGAAGCTTTTGAAGTAGTGAAGAAGAAACTGGTTGAAGCACCAGTCATGAGGGCCCCAAATTGGGGTGCCCCTTTTCATGTATATGTGGATACTTCTTTCATGGCAATTGGAGTAGTCTTGAGTGAGAAGGACGACAAGAAGAAGGTTTACTCCATCTATTACGCCAACCAACAACTTTCAGTTTCATAAAAGAACTATTTGATGATTGAAAGAGAAGCACTCTGAATGGTGTATGCATGCAAGAAATTTCACCACTACCTATTGGGATACAGGTTTGTCTTCTATGTTGACTATTATGTATTGCAACATTTGGTCAAGAAGGCAGAATTTTCCGGGCAAATTGCAAGATGAACATTGTTGTTACAAGAATTCACATATACTATACAAGTACAAAAGGGAGCTTTGCATTTGAATGCAGACTTCCTGTCCAGGTTGGAAACTCAAGACCCGGAATGGGAGACCAACAATTGGTTCCCTGATGAAGAGTTATATCATTTGACAACAATGTGAAGTATGAGGTATGCAGCCAATTATCACTATTTGCATACTCTCCAGTGTCCTAAAGGGCTAGACCCGGAGTAGAGGGCAGTCTTTCTTAGGAAAATGGGGGCGTATAAGCTGAAATACAACATGTTATTCAAGATGTGTGAAGACAAAGTACTTTGGTGATGCTTGGAATCATACAAAGTCGGAGGTGTAATTGAGTCTTTACACTCCAAAGGATTAGGAGGACACTATGCCCTAAAGAATACTATAAAGAAGATTCTTTCCTCAAGGTACTGGTGGCCTACAATGTACAAAGACACGCATGCCCATATCCAAAGCTGTGACGCTTGTCAAAGAATGGGAAAGCCAACGGCTACTTCCTAATGGCCTTTGAGACCAATTTTACCATTGGCCCCATCTGGAAAATGGGGAATTGATTTTGTGTGATCAATACAATCGGTAATCTGAGTCACAAGAAAATGCTACATTTTGGTTTGCACTGACTATGCTACCAAGATGGTCAAAGCTGAAGCAACTGGTAAAGATGATGTAGAAACAATGGCAGAATTTTTCTTTTGAAATATCATCTCCCGATACAAATGTCCTCTGGAATTGGTTAGTGATAGAGGGACACATTTCTTGAACTCTATGATAGAGGCATTAACTAAATACTTTCAGATTAAACATTGGAAGACAACTCCTTATAATCCAAAAGCAATTGGCTTAACACAAAAGGCAAATAGGTTACTTTGCAAAATTTTGAATAAGGTGACTATCAATTATACCTATGACTGGGATACAAAGTTACCAGCTGCGTTGTGGGTATATCAAACAACAAAAAAGATCACAACCAAGCAAACTCCATACTTCTTGACATACGGCTTGCACCCCATACTACCAGTTGATTTTGAAGTCTCGACATATCGGATTCTATGTGAGGAATGATTGTCGGAAGAAGGAAGTCAGGATCTTTGGACCCATCAACTGATGTGGCTAGAAGAGAAAAGAGACGATGCAATGCAAACCATGAAAGAAGCACAAGAACAGAGGAAAGTCAGGCACGATAAGCATATCAAGCATGTGATTGTTTGCAAAGGAGATTTGGTTTTGTTATATGAAAATCACCAAATATTTTCTCCAGGCAAATTTCATTTGAGATGGATGGGTCCTTATTGAGTTCTTCATGTTCATGACAATGTGTCTATTCAACTTGCAGGCTTGAAAGGGCAAACATTTGCCACTGAATTGAACAGTGGAGAGTTTGGAGATATTGAACCATAGACTCGGAGGTCTCTAGGACACCCAAGGTCTATGTTCACGGGGATGCTCACATTTGAGGGAGGGGTATGTAGTACCTACATTTTCATTTTGGATGAGTTTTGAAAAAGAAGTGCCTAGCTGAAACCAAATTGAGACCAAATGGAGAAGAAATGAAGTGAAATTTGTGTTTTGATCAGGCCCAAGGTAAAGTGACTTTGTGTCAGAAGGCAAGGTACTCAGAAGTGTCCTATTAGCATACAACCCGAAGTAAGGAGACTTGTCTTGGGGGTGCTCAACCCAAAGGGAAGACAATGTAACAACTTTCCTTTGGAGTTGGACATTCAAGAGGTACCGCACACAAAAATGGCTGTCATATGAGCGGGGGAAAGTTGATAGTGACAAGAGCATGCAAGAGGTATGCATTCTTGGTAGAAATTCAAAGTGAAGAAAGACAAAAAAGGCATGCCACTATAAGACTCAAGATAGAGACAAAGGGACGACAAGTAATTTTCCATCACCGTAAAGAAGTCGTCCTGAGGGAGATCATGGAAAGAGAAGAGACGTCCTTCAGTGAGGACGTCACAAGAGTTTGTCCTTGAATTAGTCGGAAGAGTTGCCATCAACCCAAAGTAAAGGAGAGTAAGATGGGAGGTGGGAAGAAGAACTCTAAATTTGCAGTGAGAAATCATGCAATTTGGAGATTAGATGTGATTGTAAGAATCAAAGTCTTGAGTAGGCTTTGGATCACATTCCTGGCATGGAACTAGAACATTAGCTTTCTAGGTTTCATGACTGAGATCATCAAGAGTAGATGTCTTGATGGCCCCTAGGAAGAAGAGAAGAGAGGAAATCCAGCTTGATGGACAGAGTTGGATTGGAGATTAGTACTTGGAAGAGAGGCCGGCACGGAGCACGGAGCCATGTTCTTGGAGAAGAGAGAAGGAGTTGAAGAAACCCAAGAAGTGAGAGATGCCTTCTCTTTGAAGCGCATGAAGAATGGCTACAAAGTGGAAAGTTATAAAGATCATGTGAAGAGGTGCATTGTAAGTGCAATGATGGCTATCTTGAAGCTGGAGCAAACTACTTATGTGATGAAACATCAAGCGGTGTTCTTCCACAAGATGTTCGTAGGAGAGCCAATCAAATGAGCAAAGTGTTTTCATCAACGTGCAAGACAGATGGTGTGGAACTTGCAAGACAAGATGCCTCCACACTACATTGTGCCGTGTGCTGCCCATTTCTATTTGGAACTGAACTTGCTGAATGCAGCGGAGAGACACAAGATGGTGTTGCACTTCCACCCCGATTTGAGAAGAGATGCTGATGCAACGGAGCAGCATTACATCTTGCAAATAAGGAGCAATGACGAGTACTACACGGAAACGGAGCAGAGTTTGAAAGGAAACACTCCAAAGTCAAAGAAGAGGGGTTGACAAGGAGAAGAAGAAGAAGTAGCGGCGGCGAGACCTTGTAAGGCCAGAAAGATGAACTTGAGGAAAGACTTGGTGGTAATTGCGTTGTCAGGAAAAGAGTCAGAAGGGGAGGCCAATTGCAAGTTAGAAGACTTGAAGAAGGAGGAAGAACTCAAATTTATGTTGCAGAGTGGAGACACAAGCAGCGAAAGTGAAGATGGAATGGAGATGCAATCGGTACCCGAGGAGGAAGAAGTGAAGATGAAGACGGAAGAAGAACATACCCCAAGACCCAAAGACAAAGTTCTAGAGCAGGAGGACAAGAGGGTGACTATTTAGAGAGGAGTCCATTCCAGATGGAAGGTGAAGTATGAAGCAAGACCAAGTAAAGTAAGAGCTGTGAGCCGGCCTATCTCTCACTCAGGATGAACCTCTGATGGCTATTATGGTAGCGCACCATGGACTAAGAAGGCAAGGAACCCAAACTCCATCATACTCCTCCAAGACTAACACTCCAAGACTCAAGTCATTGCTCACTAGAGAACTCAATGAGAGAGAGATAGTTGCAAATGAAAGGATGATGAGTACCTCCTTACCCCTTGTTTATATATTTGTAAAATAGTTACAAACCAAAGTTACTTATTACCGTAGTAACTCAAGTTACTAGACTAAAAGTCAAGTAAAGTCAAAAAGTAGAAAGGAATATCCATTCACATGGGCATATTCCCCTAAGCATGTGGTCTTATCTTGACCCAACCACTAAGTCAAGGATTCCTTCACATGGGCTATCCTTGGACTAAAGAAGAATCCAAAACAAAAAGGCTTGCGGGCCCAAGAGTTCTCAACTCTTTCCTCAAAGCCAAACACCTAGGAATAATACCAAGTCAACACACTAAAATCCAAAATAGAGGTGCTCATCTTTTCTACTTCCTCTAAAGTAAGGTCCCCTCTATCTTAGCTATGACTAAATTTAGCTAACCATGACTAATATAGAACCATCCTTTATCTCTATATAAATAATATCTCTTAAGTACTTGTAATACCAAGCTAAATATCAAAATACCACACACATGCACAAATGGGTGTTACATTTACCTCCAAACTAAGTTTTCACTTTGTCCTCAAAGTGAAGGCCTCTCTACCTTCTATGGTACATCTTCAACTTATCATGGTTAATCCTATCAAAGTGTCTTCCTCCCAACTCCTTGAGATCATAGGTGTATTTGCTTCACACCTTCTCTACTATGAAAGGTCCAAAGTACTTAGGCAAAAACTTCTTTTGCACTCTCTTGAATTGAATGGAATCAAACAACATTACCCAATCACCTTCTTTGAAAGGCTCCACTTTCTTCTTGCCTTACCTCTTGTCATAAATCTCCTATTGTTTCCTTTGGGCTTGCTCCTCTCAAACCATAGCAACTGCTCTTGCCTCTTCCAACTCCATGAGTTGATCCTTCCTTGACTTCTTTGTATCACCTCCTTGTGCTTTCTTCAATCTCCTATGAATGCTTTGGAAGGTAGGAAGATCAAAGCGAATAGGTAAGGTAGACTCAATACCATACACCAATTGAAATGGAGAATATCCGGTGGAAGTCTTCATGGTTGTCCTATACTCCCACAAAACTGCATGAATCCTCTTGTCCCAATGATGTTTAGCCCCCTCCATTTCTGCATCTTTGGCCAACATCATGCACAAGGTCTGATTGGTTCTCTCTGCCAAGCCATTGGAATTTGGCTTATAGGATGTAGTTACTCTATGTGTGATAGAGAAATGTCGTAGCATGGCTGTAGTAATGCTTCCTATAAACTCTCCTCCTCTATCAGAAACCAACTCCAAAGGGCATCCAAACCTAGTGATAATGCATTCATAAAAAAATCTACCCACTTCATCTTCATTCTTGTCCCTCAATGGTCTAGCCTCAACCCACTTGGTAAGGTAATCAGTAACTACCACAATGTACCGATTGTTCCTTTGGGTTCTATTGAGAGGACCTACAAAATCAATTCCCCACTTCTCAAAAGGTCCTAGCAATGGAATTGATCTAAGTGGTGGAGTGTATGTAGAATTTCTAGCAAAAGCTTGACAAGTTTTGCAATAATCAAGACAATCCTTGAAAATCCCTCTCCAATGGTAACCTGCATCTAGAATCTTGAAAGCAGTCACCTTTCCTGCAAAGTGTCCTCCACATACTAAACCTTCATGAAACTCCTTTATGAGTAGGATAGACTCTTCCTTACCCACTGCTCTTTGAAGTAGACCATCTGCTCCTTGGTGAAGAAGAATATCCTCCACCGTTGTGTTAGGTCTAGATCTTCCTCTCCCTAGCATGCATCCCTTCTGGATAGTTACCTCTTGTCACAAAATCCACAATCTCCTTGTACTCCATTGGAATCTCTTGAGTGACTGAGATTGTCATGAGCTCCTTATCCGAGAAGGAATCATCCACTGGCTCATCTCCATCATGATCATAGGCTCTAGATAACAAATCAACATTTGCATGTTTCTTTCCTGGCCTATCCTCAATAGTGTAGTCATACTCAAACAAGAGTATCATCCACCTTGCTAGTCTCCCTTCAACATTAGGCTTGTTGAAGATGTACTTCAAAGCCTTGTGATCCGTGACAATTGTGGCTTTCCCTCCAATCAAGTAGTGTCTAAACTTCTTGAGACCAAAGATCACTGCCAACCCTTCTCTCCGTGACAGAGTAGTTCTTCTCTGCTGAAACCATCTGCCTACTAGCATAAGCTATTGGATGATCATGCCCATCTTGGTCTAATTGACTAAGAGTGCATCCTATAGCTACATTAGAAGCATCAGTGTAGAGGATGAAAGGCTTACTCCAATCAGGTTTAGCAAGAATTGGAGCTACAACAAGGGATTGCTTGAGCTCCTCAAAAGCTTTGAGAGCCTCCTTGTCTTCCAAAATCACCATGTAATCTACACCCTTCTTCATGTAGATGGTCAATGCATAAGCCTTGTTGGAAAATGAGAAGATGAACCTCCTATAGTACCCAACCATCCCCAAGAATTGGCATAACTTTGTCAAGCTTGAAGGGAATGGAAGGTCTGAGATTTTCCTCACCTTCTTAGGATCAACTGCTATTCCATCCTTGGAGATGATGTGCCCAAAAAGTAGACCTTCTTCACATCCAAAAATGCACTTCTCTGGGTTGAGTGATGCATTTGCCTCATCCAAGCATTGCAAGACTTTGATTAGGTGCTCAAAGTGCTCCTCCTTGCTCCCATAGACATAAAAGTCATCAATGAAGTCTCTCACAAATTTCCCAATGAAAGGTTCAAATACCTTGTTCATGAACCGTTGGAATGTGACTGGAGCATTGCAAAGCCCAAAAGGCATGACCTTGAAAACGTAAGTTCCCCAAGGTGTGGTGAATGTGGTGAGTTGTTGATGCTCTGGTGCAATCTTGATTTGGTTATATCCACTATAACCATCTCCAAAACTGTACCTCTCATGACCTACAACCTCTTCCAAGATCTCATCAATGAATGGCAATGGGTAGTAGTTCTTCTCCAAAATCTGCAATCCACCTCACACAATCTCTCCAATTCCTCTCATGTGTACAAGATGTACAAAATCACCTCAAAGACATCATAATGAACTATAGGGTATACAAATGGATCTTGGTTCTCTAACATAAGTTCAGCCCTCTCCTCTCCTAATGTTCTCTCCAAGTTAGCTCTCATAGCCTCCTTTTGCCTAATGTAGAATTGAACGTGGAACATTATCTTGCCTTCTAGAGAGGTCCCGACAACGGAACCAAAAATGTGAGCCGGCATGTCTCTCACTCAAGATGAACCTCTGATGGCTATTATGGTAGCGCACGATGGACTAAGAAGGCAAGGACCCAAACTCCATCATACTCCTCCAAGACTAACACTCCAAGACTCAAGACATTGCTCACTAGAAAACTCAATGAGAGAGAGATAGTTGCAAATGAAAGGATGATGAGTACCTCCTCACCCCTTGTTTATATACTTGTGAAATAGATACGTACCAAAGTTACTAATTACCGTAGTAACTCAAGTTACTAGACTAAAAGTCAAGTAAAGTCAAAAAGTAGAAAGGAATATCCATTCACATGGGCATCTTCCCCTAAGCATGTGGTCTTATCTTGACCCAACCACTAAGTCAAGGATTCCTTCACATGGGCTATCCTTGGACTAAAGAAGAATCCAAAACAAAAAGGCTTGCGGGCCCAAGAGTTCTCAACTCTTTCCTCAAAGCCAAACACCTAGGAATAATACCAAGTCAACACACTAAAATCCAAAATAGTGGTGCTCATCTTTTCTACTTCCTCTAAAGTAAGGTCTCCTCTATCTTAGCTATGACTAACTTTAGCTAACCATGACTAATATAGAGCCATCCCTTATCTCTATATAAATAATATCTCTTAAGTACTTGTAATACCAAGCTAAATATCACAATACCAAACACATGCACAAATGGGTGTTATAGAGCAGTGGAGAGTAGAAGTTCGGGAAGCAAAGAATCCATTCCCATAAGGCGATTGCGGATGAGAAGATGAGTATCAAGTGAAGAAGAGGCAAAGAAGGAGAAAAGTCCACAAATTGAGGTGAGCTCAAGTGAAGGAGTAGAGTATTTGTGGGAGGTTGTGTGCATATTGTTAGTAAAGTTGGAGCACAAGAAGAAGGAAATGCAGTCAAAGTGTACAAAGGTGAAGATTGTGTTGCATGTGTTAGCAAGATTAGAGGAAGAGAACTTGGAGTTGAAGAAGAGTGTAATCCGAGGTGAGGAGGAAAGGGAAGTACTACCTGTAGATGCACTAGTACAGAATCAGGTAATTGAAAACTTAAAGAAGGAAGTGGGGAGTAGAGGGAGAGTAATAGAGCAGAATGACATAGTAAGAGAAAGACATGAACAGAACATGAGATCTTGAAATAGCAATTTGTTGATTTGTGATTAGAGAAGAAGCAACTCCGGCAAAGGGATTTGATAGTGAGATATAGAGAGGAAGAAAGACTGAGAGAGTTGCTTCGTAGTCTAGAAGAGAAGATTGTTCAAAAGGAGAAGGAGAAGGAGACTGTGAAAGCCGAGTTCAAGGATAACTGGCAATATATCAAGAAGACTGACTTGCAGATCAAGAGCGGGAGAGAAGAATAAGACTTGAGCCATTAAAGGAAATTGTAACAAAGATGAATGTGCTGCTGAGTACAGAAGCCAGCGTGCGGATTGAAGAAACAAGAATGCATGAGTTGAAGTTGCTGGTGCTGGAGACAAGGAGGAGAAATGCAAAGGATAAGGACTTGAATGCCTTGCTGATTAGTCTTAGATTCGTGTAGATATGAAGATATTAGAAGTGGAAGATAATACCACGATTAGATTAGATTAGATTAGATTTAATGAAGCTGGAGATAGATAAACTTTGGAAGGATGTAAGAGCAAAGCCCGATGTAGATGACATAGGAGTACAGATATCTTCAGAGTTACCAATGGAGATATTAGAGAAGAATGGGTCAAGGAATAGAGATTTAGAAAGAATACCTATAATGGGAATTGTAGATCAGGAAGGAGAAAAGTAAGAATTGGTAGAAGAATTTGTAGTTGTGAAACCCAAGGATAGAGTAGTGTGTGAGGTTAATTTGGGATTGGAAGCCAAGGAAGAGCTAGACATTGGATCAGAGTAGTAATATGAAGTGGTAGATATGAAGAGGTGCATTGTCATTTTGGATCTGTAGGGTAGGAAGAGTTGTGGTAGAAAGGTAAAGTTGTTAGTAACTGTCGTTTGCTTCATTATTTAAAGGTGGCATGTGCAATCATATATTGTTTAGTGTTCATAATTTTTGAGAATAGATAAAGCAAAGTGCTGTGAAGCAGTGCTTGTCATTTGAGCTTTATTCCGAGTATCAATTTTGTGTCTATGTTTGTGAGTGTTGAGAGAATTTTGAAGTGCAAGTCAAGTCTTGTTGGATGTTGGATTCCGGAGCCTTGATCTTTACTCTATGTGTTTGATCTTGAGTGAAGTGCAATCAAAGCAATGCCTTGACAAGTCTGAGAGGAATTGTAGTGTTGGTAGTATTCTGCATTTGTAAGTGTAGCGCAGTGTTGATGTGAAGCAATTTTGATCTAGGAAATTGTGTCTTCAGTGGAGAGGTGGAACACAATTCTAAGGCAAACTCATTTTTCAATGAAGTGCCATTTTTGGGAGAGCCTGAATCATCACAATCAAGATTATTTAAAAAGATTTTATAGAGTTGTGGTTATGTGTGACAAATTGTTGTGATGAGACTACAAATCAATGCTTATTACTCTCTTTTGGTTGTAGTTGCTACTTGAGAGATTAAACACAAAACCAAGAAGAACTGCATTGTGACATTTGACTTCATATTTGGACATTTCTAAATTGTATCTCTTTGGGAACAAACTTTACTTCCTTGATTACCACAAAAGTGATATTTTTCGGGTGTCACAATCAACCTATTACTAACTAAAATACTTTAGTTGTGTGTTGATTGGGTTGTCAAATCTTCTTCTTCTTTGTCCTTTTCTTCTTCTTTAGACAAAATGTCTATCACCTCTACTTCTTCAATTCTCTTTTATTGCTTACTAGCACTTATTATTGGCTTGGCTAGCAAGATAGAAAGGCTCTCTTTTATATAACTTTCTCCTTTGACACCTTGAAAAACATGCTATCTTGGCAAACTCCTTGTGGTGCCCACATTTTTTGTTTTTTTCAAAATAGAGAAGAAGAAGTGTATAGAGAAGTTGGATTGTGCTTGTATGGCCAAAGAAGGCAAAGAAAAGAATCTTCGGGATGAAACCGGAAGTAAAGTGACTTTGGGTCATAAGGCAAAGTACTTGGAAATGCCTTGTCAGCATACAACCCAATGTAAGGAGTCTTCATATCAGGGGGAGCTCAACCCAAGGTGAAGTCAGTCTAACAACCTTTTGTCAGGGCGAGAAATTCAAGAAGGGACCGTTCAAAACCGGCACCCCATATGCACAAAGTACGATTGATAGTGACATGCGCATGCAGGAGGTGTGATTTCTCGGTAGAAACTCGAAGTGAAGAGAGACAAAGAAAGTGCAACTCTATAAAAATTGAGCTTGCAACGAAGCAATGTCAAGCAATTTTCCTTTGCCGTTGAGAAGCCATCCTGTAGGTGATTGTGGGAAGGGAAATAGAGTTGGAGACGTGTTAGTGTGTAAGGGAGAAGTTGCAAGAGTGAAACCAAGAGACAGTGAGGAAGCATGAGAGATGGGAGGAGGAAAGAAGAACTCCAAATTTGTAGTGAGGAATCATGCAATTCAGAGGTTAGATGTTATCACAAGAATCAAAGTCTTGAGCCGACTTTGGATTACATTCTTAGCATGGAACTCGAATGTTAGTTTTCCAGGTTTCATGACTGAGATCATCAAGAGCAAGTGCCTCGATGGACCCAAAGAAGAAGGGAAGAGGGGAAATCCGGCTTGTTGGATAGAGTCGGATTGGAAATTAGTACTTGGGAAGGAAGCAGGCATGGAGCAGGGTGCCACGTTCTTGGGGAAGGAAGAGATAACTGAAGGAACCCAAGAAGTGAGAGATGCATTCTTGTCAAAGCGGACAAAGAATGGGTACAAAGTCGAGAGCTACAAAGATCCTGTCAAGAGGTGAATTGTGAGTGCTCTAATGGCAATCTTGAAGCTGAAGAGAACAACCTATGTGATGAAACACCAAGCGGTGTTCTTTCACAAATTTTTTGGAGGAGAACCAATCAATTGGGCGAGGTGTTTCCATGGGAGAACACGACAAATGGTGTGGAATCTATGGGATAAATCGCCTCCACATAACTTTGTGCCGTTTGCAACCCATTTCTACTTCGGGTTAAATTTGCTAAACTCGGCGGAGCTATAACACCCATTTGTGCATGTGTGTGGTATTGTGATATTTAGCTTGGTATTACAAGTACTTAAGAGATATTATTTATATAGAGATAAAGGTTGGTTCTATATTAGTCATGGTTAGCTAAAGTTAGTCATAGCTAAGATAGAGGGGACCTTACTTTAGAGGAAGTAGAAAAGATGAGCACCACTATTTTGGATTTTAGTGTGTTGACTTGGTATTATTCCTAGGTGTTTGGCTTTGAGGAAAGAGTTGAGAACTCTTGGGCCCGCAAGCCTTTTTGTTTTGGATTCTTCTTTAGTCCAAGGATAGCCCATGTGAAGGAATCCTTGACTTAGTGGTTGGGTCAAGATAAGACCACATGCTTAGGGGAAGATGCCCATGTGAATGGATATTCCTTTCTACTTTTTGACTTTACTTGAATTTTAGTCTAGTAACTTGAGTTACTATGGTAATTAGTAACTTTGGTATGTAACTATTTCACAAGTATATAAACAAGGGGTGAGGAGGTACTCATCATCCTTTCATTTGCAACTATCTCTCTCTCATTGAGTTTTCTAGTGAGCAATGTCTTGAGTCTTGGAGTGTTAGCCTTGGAAGAGTATGATGGAGTTTGGGTCCTTGCCTTCTTAGTCCATGATGCGGTACCATAATAGCCATCAGAGGTTCATCTTGAGTGAGAGACAGGCCGGCTCACAGAGCGTAGTAGGATGGTGTCGCATTTCCATCCCAATTTGAGAAGGGAAGTCAACATAGAGGAGCAGTAGTACATCTTACAAATCAGAAGCACCAACGAGTACTACAAGAAGACGGGGAAGAATGTGGAGATAGAAGTGAGTTCTCCAAAATTGAAGAAGAGAAGTTGGCAGGGCAAAGCCAAAGATAAGACAAAACCTTGGAAGACCAGGAGAGGAAACCCAAGGTGAGGCATGGTGGTGATTGAGTCGGAAGATGAAGACTCAAAAGATGAAGACTCGAAAGGTGAAGCCGAGTGCAAGTCCAAAGATTTGGAACACAAGGAGGAACTCGAGCTAACGCTACAAAGTGGAGATACCAGTACCGACAACAATGAGGGTGGAGAAATGACATTGGTGCCAGTTGCTGCAAAGGAGGAAGAAGAAGTCCAAGCAAAGACCAAGGCCGAGGACAACACGAAGTTGAAAGATGAGGTACCCGAGGCCAAAGAGAAGAAGATTGCAATTCAGAGGGGAGTTCGCTCAAGACGCTAGGCAAAGTGCAATGCAGGTCTGAGTAACGTGAAAGAAGAAATTAACAAAAGCTCGGGAAGCAAGGCGTCAGTTCCAATACAAAGACTGCAGAGAAGAAGGCGAGTATCGGATGAACACGAAGTGCAAAGGGAAGTTGCTATGCAAGAAGAGGTAGTAGCAAGCAATGGAGTCGAGTACTTGCAGGAGGTGGTGTGTCCTCTATTGGTGAAGTTAGAACACAGGAAGAAGGAGATGCAATGAAAGTGTCCGGAGGTGAAGACTGTGTTGCAGGTCTTAGTGCGATTAGAAGAAGAGAACTCGGAGTTGAAGAAAATCATAACCCGAGGTGAGGAGGAAAGTGAAGTACTGTGAGCGGAGGCAGTAGTGAAGACTTAGGTAATTGAAGACCTGAATAGAGAAGTGAGATATTGAGAAGCTTGTTAAGAAGAGTGACATAGCAAGGGAAAGGCAAGTAGCAAAATATGAGATCTTGAAGCAGTAGTTTGCTGATTCAAGAGTAGAACTTATCCATGCTATGGCGAGAGTAGCAGCAAACAAACAAGAGCTCAATAGGGTGATGGAGAGTGTAGAAGGGAAGAAGCAACTCTAGCAAAGAGAGTTAGCAGCACGATTTGGGAAGAAGAGAGATTACAAGAGTTACTTTGTAATCAGGAGGTTGTACAGAAGGAGAAGGAGAAGGTTGCGGTGAAGCCAAGTTCAAAGCAGAGTTGGCAATGTATAGGGAGGATTGGCTTGCAGATCGAGAGCAAGAAAGAAAAATGCGATTGGAGCTGTTGAAGGAGATGGTCCTCAAGATGAATGTAATGTTGAGTATAGAGGCAAATTGAAGAAATGAGGCTGCACGAGTTGAAATTGTTGGTGCAGGAGACAAGGCGAAGATAGGCAAAAGATACAAATTTGAATGCGCTGCTGATAAGTCTCAAGACTCGTGTAGATAGGAAGATCTAAGAGGTAGAAAACAATATTACGATTAGATTAGACATGGTGAAATTAGAGATAGATAAACTTTGGAAGGATTTTAGAGCCAAACCCAAAGTAGATAACATAGGAGTGTAGATGTCTTTGGAGTTACCATTGGAGACATTGGAGAAGAGTGGGTCAAGGGATGAAGGTTTAGAAGGGTTACCCACTAGTGCAATTTCAGATCAGGAAAGAGAATTGTTGGATCTGGTAGAAGAAGTAGAAGATGTGAAACCCAAAGACAAAGTAGTAGGAAGTAAGATTACTTCGGGTTTGGGTTTGAAAGCCGATGACAAAGTAGACATTGGATCAGATTAGTAACAGTTTTGAGATATGAAGAGGCAGATATGAAGAGGTGCATTGTCATTTTGGATCTGCAGGTTAGATGAGTTGTTGTTGAACGGTATAGTTGTTAGAATTGTCGATTGCTTCACTATTTAAGAGTGGCATTTGCAGAGAAATGTTATTCAGTGCTCATAATTTCTGAGAATAGATAAAGCGAAGTGTTGTGAAGTAGTGCTCGTCGCTTGAGCTTGATTCCGAGTATCAACTTTGTGTTTGTGTTTGTGAGTGAGTGAAGAAATTCAAAGTGCAAGTCAGTGTGCTTGTTGGATGTTGGATTCCGTAGCCTTGATCTTCATTCTATGTGTTTGATCTTGAGTGAAGTGCAATCAAAGCAATGCCTTGACAGATTTGAGAGGAATTGTAGTGTTGGTAGTATTCTGCATTTGTGAGTGCAGTGCGAAGTTGATGTGAAGCAATTTTGATCAAGGAAGTTGTGCCTTCAGTGGAGGGTTGGAACACAATTCTGAGGCAAAGTTGTTTTGCAGTGAAGTGCCATTTTTGGGAGAGCCTGAATTAGCACAATCAAGATTGTTTGGAAAGATTTGATGGAGTTGTGATGATCAAATGTTAATTCGTGACAAGACTGTGAATCAATGCTTGTTACGCTCTTCTAGGTGTAGGTTCTACTTGAGAGACTAAAGACGCAACCAAGAAGAACTACAATTGTTACTTTGACTTTGTATTTGACCAATTCTGACTCGTATCTCTATGGGAACAAACTTTACTTACCCGATTACCTCAAAAGTGATATTTTCCGGGTTGTCACACTCCTTAACAAAGAGTCTTTATTACTAATTCTCCTTCAAAATGCAATGCCAATTAGGCCTCTAATAAAAAATGACTCGAGAACTATTGTCTTTCTTCTTTGGTCAATAGGTTCAATCCCATGTAAAATTTGATGGCAAATAGGACAATTCAATAAGATCACATATATTTTTCCAAATCTTTGCCTATGCACAAAGTGTATTTATGGAATATTTGGCCCCAATTCACTTCTATGTCTTGCCATACATACTCAAAGAGGATGGCCAGATTGATGGTTAAATATGTTAATCAATGCGGCTTGAACAACTTCCTTGTCAAAGAAATGATTGGTTCTATTCACCACTCTTTATATGCTCCAACTCTCAATCATTACTTGTCAAAGTGTTCTTCATTGAACAAGTTTGCAATTTTCTTGGTGGTCTCTTTACCTACATCTTAGAGCTTTGTATTGAATGTCATGCGAAGTGAATCACTTGCATCACCACCAAGACCCAAGACCATGCCTTAGTGCTCATTGGCCCACTCCTTTGGATTTCGTCAAAGATCACCTTTCTCCTTTGGTTTCTCACTCAACATCTCATGTGTTATATCTGGTGATCAAAAGTCCCAATTCCATGGAAGGAAAAAATGTAACTTTTGCAATAAATCAATATTCATCCCCATATGACACTTATCAAAAGTGAGATTATGTAAGGTCAAGAACCCTACCTTTCTTATTGCACTTTTGTCCTTCCCATCTTGTAATGTCACTCATGGATCACAAACTCAAAGAATTAAAATACTCTTTGTGTCTTTGTCTCATGCTATTTGCATCTCAATTACTTCTGGAAAGTTCAATCATTTATAAGGTGAAATCACACAAGAGAAATTGAAAATTTATACATTATGGCCTTCATTAATTGGTCTTCAATTGTTGGCTCATTTCCGTCCTCATATGAGAATAATTAAATGGTCTTCAGTTGTTGGCTCATTTCCATCCTCATATGAGAATAATCTGCTAGGTACCAACAGCCTCTGGTGGCCAATCTTTAAGTAAGAAGTAGTGGAATTCAAACTTGTGTATGGTCTTTCACTTAAACCCTGTTTATCCTCATCTTTGGCTGATTGACCGCTCTTTAGAGTCTTAACACTTTGCTCTTCTTGAAAAAACTCAAAATCAAACCCAAATTAACCTTCACATAAAGGAATTCTTTCAAAAAACATGGAAATCTACCTCCTTAACTCTATCAAATAAAGAAAATAAGACAATACAACAATTCCAAAATTCTTGGTGCCATATCAACCTACAAACTAGTAATCTCTCTCAAGTTTAAAATATATACATGATCATCTCCAAGATAGTAGCCAAACTATAAGGTAGACAAAAAAAAGTATCAAACTGGTTCTCTCTTTGAAAGATTTCTCAATGCATTCATAACATACTCTTGGCAAAAGAAGAATTGCACTCAATATACATCCAAACTCCTAGAGAGGTAAAAATGATGGAACTAAAAGTGCAAATAGAATTTGTAACACATAAAATCCCACACAAGGGACACCTCTAATGATAGTTCTTATGTGCACCATGCTCCAGAAGGAAAAAAAGGGTTGATATCAAACACCACATAAGAATAATAACTTAGAAAAAATGTCTCATTCACTCCTCAAATCTTTCATTCTCCAAAAAGCACAAATCCCTCTCTTTTGCCAAAGCTCCTCCAAAATAGCCTTAAAGGGAACATTTCATCAATATCAATGTTGAAGGTCCTCCTTTCATATTCACAAAAGCATCCCCAAGAGTAAGAAGTTCTTCCAATATCAACATCATAATAGAGACACTCTCAATGGTGATTTAATATAAAGTTACAATGGTGATTACCATTGTAACTTTGGTGAGTATACCAAGAGCCACTTGTGAGATGGAAAAAATCAATTCTTTAGTGAGATTGGAGCATGGGGTAAGTGAGTGGAATGATGCTATCTATTTGTGAGTATTATTTATATATGCTAAGTAAAAATTGAACTTTACTTTGTTGAGTATACTCACCAAAGTTACAATGGTAATCATTTTGGTAACTTGGTAAAATCTCTACTGTACTTAAATTATTTTAGGTTAGGAATCTTTGATCATTGGGCTTTCATATGAGTTTTGGCCTCACATGCCACCCTATTTAGCTTCCTAAGCATATTCTCTTTGAATTTGGGAAAAAATTACAATGTATTTCAAAGTTAAGTCAAATCAACGTATGTCAACCTACCCTACTCTCCAATACCAATATCACTTAACTTGTTCAACCCAAGAGTTATGTAACACCTCTTATATACCAAGTCAATCTGGCCATGTAAAGTCCAAGATGGAAGTTCCATCCCAAAATAATCTAATACAAAATCCTCTAAAAGGTTAGACTTTAACACAACCTAATAAAAGATTCAATAAGGGGTTCCATAGAGTATACTCTCTACTTATTTAGTCATATTAAATTAATTAGAGATACCTTTAATTTAGCTATTATTTATATTAGCTAGTTATAACTATCTGAAAACCACTAAAATACCTCTAATGACTAATATACACCATAGGGTGTTCTATTAAAAGCTCAATAGATTTTCTTACTCAATTTATCCACAAAAATAATATTTTAGTGTAGCATTGAGCAATGATAAGGAGAGATGTGAGAAGATCCAATCTCACATGCTCACCATAAGGTGGGAATTAGTGATGGTAGGAAATGGGTTTAAGTTTTTGAAGTCTTGTTACTTTCATAGTTTTTAGACAAACTGATACATAAACTTGCAAAACTTGTACTTGGTTTACTTTGTTAAATAATTGATTCTTTTTGAGAAATGAAGTAAACTAGATATTACAACACAACTCAAAAAGAGTTAGAAGAAAAGATCTTTGTAATTTTTATTGGTTCTTTGAATGGTATTCTCTTTGGTTGCTCATGATTATAGAATCCAAAACTAGCCCATAGGAAAAGGAATTTAAAATAATATGGAATTTTAAGGTTTTTATTCCAAATTGATAATCTAAAAATGGAGTTGTCACTCCTATATATGAGGTTGGCTCTTCATATGCTCCAAGTGAGTTTTTTGTAATAATATCTTATGGTTAGTATGTATATGAGTATAGGTTTTTCTAGTAAATAAAATTACTAAATCTTAGTAACAGGCAAGTGGGTATTAATTAGTTTTAAATCTTATTATTGTAGTGTTATAATAACGAAGCTAGAAACATCAAAACTACCTACAAAAGGTGAATAAGAATTATTTTCTTGTAAGATTGAACAAACTTAGTACCATATCCTTGAGTTGTTGAAAAATAGTCTTCTCCTTTTCATTCCATTGAAACTATTAATTGAACATCTTCATATAAAACATAATGACTATATATATGTAGGAAGAGAGATAGACACCTAGCCAATCTATTCAACCCTCAAACATCAAAACTATCCCTTGACTTTAGCAAACCCAAATTACATTTATCCTTTCCTTCTTCATCTTCATTCCTTTAGATAAAACTCATTGATCCAATAAGGTGACTTCCTCTCTCTAGATACTAAATTTTCATTTTAACAAAAAGACTTCTATTTGCATGCATTGAAACATTTTACTCAATGAGTAAAAACTTCTTTTTTTAAGTTATAGATAAGTATATCATCTACAAATTATTTTTATTTATGTAACAATCCATAAAATACTTGATGCATGTCATCCATAAATACTACAAGGGCATTGATGAGGCCAAAGAAAAAGGACATCCATTGTCATGTTTTTACCTTATATTAAAAGCTATCTTGGATGCATCTCTTTATAAGATAGATCTTTGAAAATATTTAGTGCAAAGATCCATCTTGGTGAAAATTTAGCTACACTCAATCGATCCAAAAAATTATCTATTAGATGGATTGAAACTCCTTCTTCATTGTTTGTTTCTTCCATCTATGATTACTTAATGAAAATTAAAAGCTAGCATTAATTATTGGAGAAAATAATGCAAGTGCTTCTAGAATTGAGGCATCAAGCTCAATAAAATCCTTCTCCGTGAGCTCCATCAAGATCTTTGAAAGTTCTTCAAATTCCTCCAAAGATAAGCAATAAATATGTCTACAAACAAATATAAGGTCTTGCATTGTCTCCTTCCTTCACCATAGTAAACTTCTCCTCAAGACACTTCAAAATAATACTAGCTAGCAACAAGACTTCATGATGAGAACCTGAAATTATAGCATAGGGCTTTGATTTATCAGGTGCACTTGTTTGCCCATTGGTTTTAGGCCCAAATCAAGAATTGTTTAGGATATTCATGTCCTAATAAAATGCACTAAAAACCTTCAATCAATGCCATTGTAGACTCAACCAAACGCTCTTGCAAACATAATTCTTACAAGGTAAAGAACACATGAATTAACCTTACAACAAGAATGCCATTTCCAAGAAGATTCACCATTTATTAGGCTTTTAAGCTTGATGATTTGAGTATATAATTCCCCTTTGGTGTTTCACCTCTCTAGTTGTTACTTGAATTTCATGCTTAATAGAATTTGGCTCTTATACTACATATTTTGCTTCTACTTTCAATAATATATAGCTATATTGGTAATAGGAGCTTGTATTTATGATATTTTGTGAATTAACATTATGGTATACTAAACCAACGCAACATTAGTAAATATAGAGTAATGTTGCACAAACCAAGTAGAAACAACTACTACTATTTCTACTTGGTTTGACTTAGGTTTCCTTTCAAGCCCAATAATTCTAATGTTTGTTATTTCCTTGAGCCTAATAGTTTGCCCTAAATATGAGCAAGGTAAGTAAGACTTAAAATTTTATTTGAGTTTAGAATTATTATGTAATGACTCACATATATAGCTACTTAATTTTCTATGGAGTCTAGTTTCCTAATTTCTCCCATAAATATTTCCATTTTTGTACAAGGCTTCAACTTGCTAATGAAACATCTAATGTTTTTCTTTTATTAATTTTCAAAATCTAGATGATGAGTATTTCAACTTGAAAAATATAGCTCTTCACCAAACTTGTGTATATTAGAATTGCACTTGTATCCTTTATTACTCCTAATGCATTGAAATAGGATGTGAGGATTTCCTTAAATTCTTGTGAGGAACCAATTGCGCCAAAAACTCATGTTATGCTTGCTCCACTTGAACCTCCACTAGGATTTTAAAATATCCTTTTAGTAATTTACATCAACTAGTATTTAATAATCATCCCCTTGTATGTTAAAATGCTTATATATATTACACATAATCAAACATAGAATCTCTACTTTACCTGCAATCAAGTACACATTGAATGATTTTTGGGTGTGTAAAATGCACATAAATCATTTCTTTTCCTAAATGCCACTCTTTCCACTTGTTGTAGTTGAGTATAGGCTTTTAGTGCTTAAGGAAGATACTCATTTTTTTCATGCATTGCATGATTCATGAGATATCTGTTATATTTATATCAAATTAGAGAGAAATCAATTTCTAAGTCAGAATGTGAATAAAACACATGTCTCTTTGATTGTAAGCACAAAAGGCTCACCTTGCATAAAGATTATCCAAATAAACTGACCAAAAACAGACACTATGAAGAGATGAAAATAGTGTTAAGATATCATATGGATAGAAAAATCCCAATGACTTCAAGAAGTTTATTCAAGAAAACTATATACTCTACACATCAGATTATTACTCTGATAACAATATAAAGCAAAAACTAAAAGATCAAAAAGGGAGAACAAAAGAGAAAACATGGGATAGAATTGAATAGAGTGAAATTTAGATGTCAAGGATGACCCAAGGCCTTATTATATGTACCTAAGGTGAATACAAGATTGCTTTCTAGAAAAGTTTGTTATTAATTTTCTAGTTGAACTAACTCTATAGATAAGTTATTCCTAGCCCAATTATTCAATCTTTAGGAAGTTTCCTCAATACCTTATGACCAAAGAAGCTCTTAGTACCTTAATAGTCTATTAAATGCCTAGAAAGCTTCCTAGATACTTTCCAAATGTTTTTTTAATCAAACTTTCATGGTACTTTATAAAGTATATTTTAATATTGGATGATAGTATACATGATAATTTTCTGCTAAATTATTGTGGGAAATCTAGTATTATTATATTATAATTATATGCATTAATTTCCCTCTTCAATATTTTGCCACTTCTTAGTTGAAACACTCTCAAGACATGACATATATTTTAATAGTGTTTTGAAGTTTTTATCCTCTTTCCTGAATAAAAAATGTAGTTTTGTTCCTTATCTACCAACTAGAAGTTTTTAACTTTTTTCTCTTAAAATTTTTTCTGCTTCTTGAGATGTGATTGGCTTGAGAGCTTGTTAAAAATATGTAGCTGATAATTTTACATCTCTTTTCAAATACACTAACACTTTATGTTTCTTACTTCTCAAAGTACTGTTTCCCAAACATCATTTTCTCTCAAGATTGCTCATATATTGAAATCCCATTTGCCAAAGTTATATTGCTTGAACATATTCTTGTCTTACCAAAATGTAAAGACATATTGCAAATTAAAAACATTGTAAAATAAATAACTAATTTTTTATCATCCAAACTAGAAATTTTTTTCTTTAATTTTGTACATACTAGTCTAATTACTGTCATAGCAATTATAAAATCTAATAAACATACATATTTCTTGATTCGGATGAAAAAAGCTTGTGAATTTTATGGGCTTAAAGTGTGATATCCATGAGTTGATACTTGTAGGATTGCTTAGCTTCCATACTTTAAACCCTCTTTAAGGTTTCATATAACCCATCCCTTCATGAGTCTTGTGCTCTATAGTATACATCTTATTGGTACAATTTCATTTTTTCCCTAGTTACAATTGCTGATATAATTATAACTTTCAATCTCAAAGAATTGCACAAAAGACTTTATTTACTCTTTTGTATTGTTTTTAATAGAAGAGATGGATGCCTATTGCTGTAGATCACAAATCTTGTTCTCACTGAATTTGAATCCTTAATCATAAAAACGGATAGAGCTCAAAGATATTTTTGGTGAGGAAATTTTATAGTCAATTTTGATGTTGCCTGTATTTGTGAGATCCAATGCTTGTAGTTATGGAATATCAACAGAGCTCAAAGCAACAAGCTATTCCCTTTGATAAAATTTTGCAAGATGCATAGATAATAGATGGGATATCCAAAAAAAAGTGCATAAGTTGATTAAGCAATAAACCATATGCACATGTATAAAGACCAATTTATCCTCATAAATGGTTTTTTTATTTAAGTTAGAATTTATATTCAACTATCTAACTGTAAAAAAAAAATCTAGTGATTTAATACTTTGAATCAAAGTAACTTTGTAGTAGCTTAAGCAAGATTCCTAGACATTTAATATACGCTGTATGCAAACATACAACTTAATCATTTTTTAGATTTTTGGATCCTCTCTTTCTTTTGGTCTTATGGTTTGTATTCAATCAAAAAACTACATAAATCTTTTCATTATGTAGGTGTTTGATAAAGCACAATGATGCAAAAAAGTTTATCCAGAGGATATTCATGAAATTTTTTGGACCAATGTCCTACCTAGTTAAAAAGTTAAGAGGTTTTCACTTGCAGAATTTTGATTATTATGTAGATTACAAAATTATTTTGAAAAAATTATTTTCATCTTTTGCATTTGATGTCTCTAACATTGTATGATGTTGAAAAATGAATATATATATATATATATATATATATATATATATATATATATATATATATATAGAATTTAATAAGTTTGTAAGTATAACATAAGTATTTGATGTCTTGGGATCTGATGCTTGTCTAAGGTCATTATATCTAACTCAACATTATTTAAGGATATAAATGGCCTATACAAGCTATTGGTTTTCTAAGGAATGGGAATTTATATTCTCTAGTGGATAATGGGTATATATATAGATATATATAATCTGTGGTTCCGGCGTGGTCTTTAACTGTCATAGGAAGTGATCTTTAACAGCAGTTGGATTCCAAACATCTTGGCAGATGGACGTGCGTGTGACATATGTGCACACAAACGGATGGCATGTTAAGTGCATGCGGTGGACAGACCAAAGAGGGCGATGGGAAATAGAGCCCAACCCTAGAGTGTAGACTGGCGGGTTATTTGCTACCCAATAGTATCTAGAATAAGGTACAGCTTCATTCGAGCATGTTATGTCTATATAATACTGATGGTCAACGAGAAGGTGAGTCTACAACTGTGTCTCTTGCTTTGGTTGAAAAATATTTTGTCTCCTCAAAGTGGAGGAAATCATTCGTGGAACTTCTCACTCAACCAAATGCAATCTTACAGTCACTTAGTTGTCAAGGTTTTCACACTAGTTCTCACAGGATTGATTTCAACGGAACTGTTAGTTCTGATATCTTATCATATCTTCTATCTCAAATTTAGCCTCAATTTTTGCTAATAATCCGGATTAAGGATTTTGATACTTGTAGGATTATTGAAATTTATTGTACATATATACGTTGCTACACAATATACGTCGCTACACAACATACATCATTGTCAACATCATACATTATAGAAGCACAATTCACACATAAACCATACATAGACTTCAAAGTGCCACAATAATCAGATTGTTTACTCCTCTCAACTCAACTCATATCAGTACTTGATTTGTCACTCTATAAACTGCCAACAACTGGACACTGATTATAGTCAAGCCACACCCACTCCAGCATAGAGATTCCAGGTGATGCTCACCGGCCTATGTCCACCATAGCCATGAACTCAAAGGCTCAACATTAGAGAAGTGAGCTCTCTAGAGCTACACTTCAAAAGTATACTCCATGGACTTGAGCTAGGTCTGAAACCCTAACGGTCTTGCTGATGGCACACTCAATGGTGCAAACGGTGCAAAGTGATGGTGTGCCCCACCGTGAAGTCAGTACCCTGAACACCAAATCTGACCGTCGGAAAGTAGTCTCTGAGAAACTGCTGAAATAACTCTAACTACTATCTCTAGAACTCCAGTGCCCGAGCAATCTAGATGCAACACTACAAATGACGTGACAGTTGTCGTGCGTATATACATCACTAAACAACATACATCACTATCACCATCATACACTATAGAAGCACAACTCACACATAAGTCATACATAGACTCTAAAGTGCCACAATCGCCCTCCTAGCTGGCAATTAGGTCCCTCTTAACTCCAAATAGCCATCTACTCTAAGTATATGGAATACCCTATGATGGGCAAAGATCAGGAGGCCGGGTGCTATGGAGCTCCATCATTAGTCGCCTATCTACAATCGATATGATATAAAGAATGAACTAGCTATAGGTCAAGTACATCTAGAACATAACCACTATCCTTGAGGAACCACCTTGAGGAGAGGGTTCATACATGCCATATGCCATCCTCTTGAACAACTATCACACACTAACATAGTAGTAGCTCCACTAGAAGAGCCACATAACATACACCTCAAGCATGCACGCACTAGTGCCAAGGTTGGGTTCATAGTACCATAAATGTTTGGGAGGTGGCATGGTGCACAATTGTGCACATGATCCTTCCAAACAACAACATCACATCCTTCCAACACAAGGACTCCAGATGGCAAAACCTCACGCACTCTCAAGATAGTGTAGCCTATAGAAACATCAAGTGTTGTTGGTGCTATCTATTGTATATATACATAGTCTCCTATGTTAGTTGGGCTTACAAAGTAGCACATAAGAAAAGTTAGCCTAGAATATTCCAGAAGTATCTAGGAAGCTTCTTGGGAAGCTTCCCGACTAGCTTAGCTTGCACCTCAAGTAAGTAGCTTCTAGAAGGAAACTTCTAGAAACTTCCAACTAGCTTAGCTTGCACACCAAGTAGGTGGCTTCTAGAAGGAAGATTCTTGAGAAGCTTCTCAAAGGCCTTGTATGCTACCTATAAATACCAAAGCCAAAGCTCATGCTAGGCATTTGGAGTTTCCCTCATTCAAGTGTCCCAATATGAGTTTCCATTCTCTTATTTCCCTCCTCTGATTTGGTCTTTTACATTGGTATCAGAGTAGGAATGGGATGGATAGAATTTATGGACCCCAAATCCACTTCCACCAAACCATGGAGATTTTTGTATCCAAATACTACCCAAGCATTGTTTCACACAATTCACCACCTCGCACTTTGGACAAGATTTTCTGCATATGATCACCATATTTGAGGAACCCTTGGTGCTTCTGATTGTAACTTATAGAGAACAATGGAGGTGATGTTTCTATGTGTTTATAAATTAGATAGATTGGGAGTGGTGTGATAGAGTAGCAACCATGACGGCAATACCCGATGTTATCCTTGCTATGCAACAACAAATTGATCACCTTACTCAATTGTTGGATGAATGAGATCTTTGACGACAAGAGCAAGTGGAGAGAGTACCAATTCAAGAAGGAGAAGATTGGATTAGATTCCCTATACCCAAGGTATTTGAAGGCAAGAATCTTCCGGGTGCAGGTGGAGAATTTTGTGTTTGATTGTGAATGTTATTTTGAAGCTACCAATCTACAAGACAAGAAAAAAGAGGTTACCTTCTTGGGTCATAGGATCTCATCAGAGGGGATCAAGATGGAAGAAGAGAAGATCAAGACCATTACTAATTGGCCTACCCCAAAAGATGTTACAAAAGTATGGGCCCTCAATGGATTGGCGAGTTTTTACCAATGGTTCATCCACTATTATGCTCATGTGGCTACACCATTGATTGATCTCTTGGGAAAAAAACTTGAGCTTCCAATGGACCACCAAGCATGAAGAAACATTCCAGAAGCTAAAGCATATAGTGTTGTCAAGACCCATTCTTCAACCATATGATCCTCAACTACCTTGTGTGGTTGATTTTGATGCTTCTAACTTTGCAATTGGAGCCGTGTTGCAACAAGAATTCCCAGATGGACTACATCCCATTGCCTTTGTGTCTTGCCAACTCAATATGGCTGAACAAAACTTCTCTGCTCGAGATCAAGAACAACTTGCAATGGTATACGCCACCAAGGTATGGAGGCATCACCTCTTAGGGAAACAAGTGATCATGCAAACTGATCACAAACCATTGTTACAGACCTTACACTTGGAACACATGAAGAGTCGACATCATTGTTGGGAGGAACAACTCCAACTATATGACATCAAACTTGAGTACAGACCAGGTTGGTTCCATATCATCCCTGATGCTTTATCATGACGACCTGATTTGAAGTCTCTTCCTCTCATCATAGCGGCAATTTCAACGATATCAATTGACTCCAAGGTCCAAAACAACTTTTAGTCAGCTCTACACCAAGATCTCTTCTTCCAAATGGTACATGGTTGCCTTACAGCATAGGATAAGGAGTAAAACACCTTCTCCATCAAGGAGGGCCTTTTATTCCATGAGGACCGGATCTATGTTCCACTAAAGGTGTTTTTTGACTTGTGCGCCTTCAAGAAGCCCATGATTTACCCATTGCTGGTCACATGGGTGTGGACAAGACCTTGGGTACCCTCCAACGTCAATGGTGGTGGCCCAACATGACATGCAATGTTTGAGAATTTTTCCAATCGTGTGAGAGCTGCCAACATAACAAGACCAGCAAACAGAAGCCGAGTGGACTCCTTCAACCACTCGCTGTTCCATCCGCTTGTTGGGAGCATGTGAGCTTGGATCTCATCACATCCTTGCCAAAGACAAAACAAGGACACACCGTAATCGTGGTGTTTGTGGATAAGCTTAGTAAGCAAATCCACTTGGCACCAACCTGTGATACCGTGGATGCTCCAACCTGAGCGCAAATTTGACAATGTCTTCAAGCATCATGGGATGCCACATGTACTCAACTCCGACCGTGATCCTCAATTTACGGGGAAGTTTTGGCAAGCACTCTTCCAGATACTTGGCACCAAGCTTGCTTTGTCCACAACCTATCATCCTCAAACTGATGGACAAACCAAATGTGAAAATCGTACATTGGAGGATATATTGTGTACCTTTGTCAATGTCCACCATACCAATTGGGATGAATGTCTTGCAGCTGCAAAATTTGCCTACAACAATTCCAAACAGGCAAGCACCAAATTTTCTCCTTTCTTTCTCAACTTTGGCCAAGATCCGCTTGTCCAAGATTCTCTTCTTGCTCCCCCTCCATCTCAGGTTCCTCATAATTCCACATTCTTGACCACTATCTCCCAATCTCTCCAACAAGCCAAGTCTCACCTCCTTGTAGCTCAAAATTGCCAAAAACAATATCCGGACCACCATCATCTTGATCTCACCTTTGAAGTTGGTGATAAAGTCATGCTATCCTCTAGTAACCTCCCTCTCTCACTTGATATCCAAGTTTGCAAACTTGCCTCTAATTGGATAGGTCACTTTGATATCACCCAAATTGTCTTTCTTGTTGCTTATCAACTTGCCTTGCCTTGTCACATGCGTATCCATCTTGTCTTTCATGTTTCCAAGTTTAAACCCTTTGTTCCTAACCCCTATTCCTTTTCCTCTTGAGTCCAACCTCCTCCTCTTCCTATCCCTATTAATGATCATGAGGAGTACGAAGTTGATTGTATCCTTGCACATCGCCATATTCACCAAGGCCATCGCCAACATACGGAGTACAAGGTCCTTTGGAAAGGGTATCCCCTTCATGATGCCACATGGGAACCTCTTTCTCACCTCCAAAATGCACAGATGACCATCCAGGAATTTGAAGCTTCATTGGTAATAAGGACATCACCAACTATCTATGGGGAAATATGTAACAATATGGAGTTTAGCGACAAAGTTAGTGGGGCTTACAAAGTAGCACATAAGACAAATTAGCCTAGAATATTCTAGAAGTATCTAGGAAGCTTCTTGGGAAGCTTCTCGGCTAGCTTAGCTTGCACCTCAAGTAAGTAGCTTCTAGTAGCTTCCAACTAGCTTAGCTTGCACGCCGAGTAGGTGGCTTCTAGAAGGAAGCCTCTTGAGAAGCTTCCTAGTTAACTTGGCTTGCACTCTAAGAAAGCGGCTTGAGGAAGCTTCTTGAGAAGCTTCTCAAAGGCCTTGTATGCTACCTATAAGTACCAAAGCCAAAGCTCATGCTAGGCATTTGGAGTTTCCCTCATTCAAGTGTCCCAATCTGAGTTTCCATTCTCCTATTCCCCTCCTCGGATTTGGTCTTTTACATCTTGGATGAAATCAATGGATTGAGGGTCTATAACCTCCTCCTCAAATGGTAGTATAGTGTAAAGTATCTCTATGTTGAGCAATTGCCAAGTTCTCAAAGGCCATCGGCATCACTCTCCAAAAGATCTCTCCTCGTTGAGAACATGCGCTCATCCATACATCTGGATCATCCAAGTCCAAAACTATAGTAGCATCTCGACAAATGGCAGCAGGTAAATCTGGATCTTGTTAATAGAGTAGGAAGTAAGGAGAGAAGGCTGCTAAGGAAGCTTGCTGGCTGAACCGATAGCCCACGGCCAACCAAGGTAATTGGAGATCCCAATCTCCCAAAAGGCCTCTTTGCAAACCATACTTTTGCAATCCTCTCTTCACTGTTTGAACCACATGATGTAAAAGACCAAATTAGAGGAGGGAAATAGGAGAATGGAAACTCACATTGGGACACTTGAATGAGGGAAACTTCAAATGCCTAACATAAGCTTTGGCTTTGGTATTTATAGGTAGTATACAAGGCCTTTGAGAAGCTTCTCAAGAAGCTTCATCAAGCCGCTTTCTTAGAGTGCAAGCCAAGTTAACTAGGAAGCTTCTCAAGAGGCTTCCTTCTAGAAGCCGCCTACTCGGCATGCAAGCTAAGCTAGCCAAGAAGCTTCCCAAGAAGCTTCCTAGATACTTCTAGAATATTTTAGGCTAATTTGTCTTATGTGCTACTTCATAAGCCCCACTAACTTTGTCGCTAAACTCCATATTGTTACATATTCCCCCGCCGCTAGTTGGTGATGTCCTTGTTGCCAATGAAGCTTCAAATTCTTGGATGGCCTTCTATGCATTTTGGAGGTGAGAAAGAGGTTCCCATGTGGCATCATGAAGGGGATACCCTTTCCAAAGGACCTTGTTCTCCGTATGTTGGCGATGGCCTTGGTAAATATGGCAATGTGCAAGGATACGATCAACTTCATACTCCTCATGATCATTGATAGGGACAGGAAGAGAATGAGGTTAGACTCGAGAAGAAAAGGAAGAGGGGTTAGGAACAAAGGGTTTTAACTTGGAAACATGAAAGGATGGATATGCATGTGACAAGGCAAGGCAAGTCAATAAGCAACAAGAAAGACAATTTGGGTGATATCAAAGGGACCTATCCAATTAGGGGCAAGTTTGAAAACTTGGGTATCAAGTGGGAGAGGGAGGTTACTAGAGGATAGCATGATTTTATCACCGACTTCAAAGGTGAGATCACAACGATGATGGTCCGCATATTGTTTTTGGCGATTCTGAGCAACAAGGAGGTGAGACTTGGCTTGTTGGAGAGATTGGGAGATAGTGGTCAAGAATGCGGAAGTATGAGGAACCTGAGATGGAGGGGGAGCATGAAGAGAATCTAGAACAAGCGGATCTTGGCCAAAATTGAGAAAGAAAGGAGAAAATCCGGTGCTTACCTGTTTGGAATTGTTATAGGCAAATTTTGCAGTTGCAAGACATTCATCCCAATTGGTATGGTGGACATTGACAAAGGTACACAACATATCTTCCAATGTACGATTTTCACATTTGGTTTGTCCATTAGTTTGAGGATGATAGGTTGTGGACAAAGCAAGCTTGGTGCCGAGTATCTAGAAGAGTGCTTGCCAAAACTTCCCGATAAATTGAGGATCACGGTCGAAGATGAGTACATGTGGCATCCCATGATGCTTGAAGACATTATCGAAGTAGATTTGCACTAAGGTTAGAGCATCCACGGTATCATAGGTTGGTGCCAAGTGGATTTGCTTACTAAGCTTATCCACAAACACCACGATTGCGGTGTGTCCTTGTTTTGTCTTTGGCAAGGATGTGATGAGATCCAAGCTCACATGCTCCCAACAAGCAGATGGAACGGCGAGTGGTTGAAGGAGTCCACTCGGCTTCTGGTTGCTGGTCTTGTTATGTTGGCAACTCTCACATGATTGGACAAATTCTCAAACATTGCATGTCATGTTGGACCACCACTATTGACATTGGAGGGTACCCAAGGTCTTGTCTACACTCATGTGACCAGCAATGGGTAAATCATGGGCTTCTTGAAGGTGCACAAGTCAAAGAACACCTTTAGCTAGAACATAGATCCGGTCCTCATGGAATAAAAGGCCCTCCTTGATGGAGAAGGTGTTGTTCTCCTTATTGCATGCTATAAGGCGACAATGTACCATTTGGAAGAAGGGATCTTGGTGTAGAGCTGACTAAAACTTGTTTTGGACCTTGGAGTCAATTGATATTGTTGAAATTACCACTATGATGAGAGGAAGAGACTTCAAATTAGGTCATCATGATAAAGCATCAAGGATGATATAGAACCAACCTGGTCTGTACTCAAGTTTGATGTCATATAGTTGGAGTTGTTCCAACCTTCAATGATGTTGACTCTTCATGTGTTCCAAGTGTAAGGTCTGTAACAATGGTTTGTGATTAGTTTGCATGATCACTTGTTTCTCCAAGAGGTGATGCCTCCATACCTTGGTGGCGTATACCATTGCAAGTTGTTCTTGATCTTGAGTAGAGTAGTTTTGTTCAGCCATATTGAGTTGGCAAGACACAAAGGCAATGGGATGTAGTCCATCAGGGAATTCTTATTGCAACACGGCTCCAATTACAAAGTTAGAAGCATCAAAATCAACCACACAAGGTAGTTGAGGATCATATGGTTGAAGAATGGGTCTTGACAACACTATATGCTTTAACTTTTGGAATGTTTCTTCATGCTTGGTGGTCCATTGGAAGCTCAAGTTTTTTCCAAAGAGGTTGATCAATGGTGCAGCCACATGAGCATGATAGTGGATGAACCGTCGGTAAAAACTGGCCAATCCATTGAATGCCCATACTTTTGTAGCATCTTTTGGGATAGGCCAATTAGTAATGGTCTTGATCTTCTCTTCTTCCATCTTGATCCCCTCTGATGAGATCCTATGATCCAAGAAGGTAACCTCTTTTTGCTTGTCTTGTAGATTGGTAGCTTCAAACTAACATTCACAATCAAACACAAAATTCTCCACTACACTCAGAAGATTCTTGCCTTCAAATACCTTGGGTTTAAGAAATCTGATCAAATCTTCTCCTTCTTGAATTTGTACTCTCTCCACATGCTCTTGTCGTCGAAGATCTTGTTCATCCAACAATCAAGTAAGGTGATCAATTTGTTGTTGCATAGCAAGGATAACATTGTGTATTTCCGCCATGGTTGCTACTCTATCACACCACTCCCAATCTATCTTATTTATTAACACATAGAAACATCACCTCCATTCTTCTCCATAAGTTACAACCTAAAGCACCAAGGGTTCTTCACATATGGTGATCATATGCAGAAAATCTTGTCCAAAGTGCAAGGTGATGAATTGTGCGAGGCAGATGGCCATCTACCTCAGGGTGATCACAAGAGGTAGTATGATGATCAATCAAAGCCTTGTCACACAAGACCTGAAATTCTCCCAAGAACTCTATACCCTGATCAGTCAAAACCTCAACCGGTGTACCAAAATGACTAAGAACTTGATCTAGGAACGAGTAAGCTATCCCTTCACTAGACTTGTCAGGAAGTGCCACCAACTCAATCCACTTGGAGAAGTGCTCCACCATCACCAAAACATACCGATGATGTATCACAGTCAACGGTAAAGGTCCAAAAAAATCCAAACTCCAATGGTAACCCAATCCCATGATAGGTAATGGGTGTAATTGTGGTGTAGGAGCATTGAATGATGCTCTAACTCTATCACAAACCACACATCTGGCAACAAACTGCTGTACCTCGGTCTGCATACCGTGCCACCAATAATGATTGTGGAGTAAGCTATATGTAATCTTGAGCCTAAAATGTCCTAGCTCCTTATGAGCATGACAAACCAATTGTGGTCTTTGAGATAGAAGTGCTACTACTCGTACTCTACCATCCTGTACATGCAAAAGGTGTCTACCCTCCAATCTGAACCGTCTGACTCGTTGAAGGACACGGTCTCTCTCCTTTGCCCCAACTGTGCCACCCACAACACTAGTGCAAAGATATTACATCACTAAGACATCATCATGAATGTCTTGCTGAATTATACCAATATCTTCACTCTTTGGATTTGTGACCTCCATTACTCCTCCTGTATGCATTGAGAGAGATACCACCAAAGCCTCAAAACATATACATAGAAAGGCAGATGCATGCCAACCTAGCACCATCTCCTCATCTGTCTCACCATGCCAACGTGCTACGGTTTGATCCTGCTGATTGGGACATGGGTTTCTACTCAACCCATCTGCATCAAGGTTCACCACTCTAGGTTTGTGAACAACCACAAAATCATACTCTTGTAAAATCAAAGCCCATCATGCAAGCTTCCCTGAAAGCTTGTCTGACTCCATCACCCACTTTAGTGGCTGATGATCAGTGATGAGAGTGAAGGGGTTACCAAATAGGTAACATCAGAAATGTGCTACTACCCAAACTACTGCCAAGCACTCTCCCTCATATGAACTATATTTACCTCCACTGAATTGTTGGAGCAACTAGCATAGGCCACCATAAACTCCTTCCCCTCATCATCATGCTAGGTGAGCACCGCTCCAAGCCCTAACATACTCCAATCAGTATGAACCTGAAATGGTCATCCTCTGATTGGTCTCCTCAAAATAGTAGCATATGTCAACCTCTCCTTGAGCACTACAAAAGCGCTCTCCTGCTCATCTCCCCAACACCACTCCTTTGTAAGCTTGGTCAACTTCAACAAGGCCTTGGAAATGGCACTAAATCCTCTAACATAGTGGCAATAGAAGTTTGCCAACTATGACAACCCAAAAAATATCTCTTTTGCGCTGTCATTGAGAAAAAGCCCACGTGTACCTTTGAGGCTTTTGGTGTGATAAATTTTCTTTTTCTCTTCTTGTTGTTGTAAGGAACATGGATTTATGTCAATATGTCTCGGGTGGGGTTTTATGCTACCTTGCCGTGGGAGATATTTCCTATATTATTGTGAATCCCAAAAAAACTTATGGTGTTATTAGCTCAAGGAGTTATTTAATGTGGCTTGAGCCAAGAAATAATGTTGTGTTACACCATCTTAGGTTTTGTTGTATGTTATTGGAGTGAAGAGTATTTTCCTTAGTGGACGAGCAAAAAGAGTCTTTTGAGTTGGAAATACTTCAAGAGGCTTTAGAGGAGTTTTGATAGGGAAAGGTTTGGGGGATAACAGCAGAAAAAAGTTAGAGGACAGTGGAGGAACTCAGCTTGGGAGGAGAGGGGTGACAAGCTTTGGGCAGAAGAGGAAGGTTTTGGGAGATGTCTGGCTGGGGACAGAGAGCAACAAGGAGATTTTTGAGTTAAGAAGGTTGGCCGGGATAGGAATTGAGGAAAAAGGTTTTGGGAGTTGTCAGGCTGAGAGGTGAGGAGAGTAAGGAGGATTTCAAGTTAGAGATCGTGTGGCTGGACAGGAAGAAACTGGGACAAAAAATGCTATGAGAGAAGAATTTTGCAGATATGCCTTGAGGTGCAGGGCAAGAGAAGATTTTGATAAGTATGGCTTGAGATTGTGACCATCAAAAGGGAAATTTTTGCAGGCAAGTATGGCTTGAGATTGTGAAGGCCAGAAAGGCAAATTTTTGAATTGCCTTGGCTGAACAGTGGGAGAGGAAAGCACGGCTGTGCAGGAATTTTCAAAATGAGAAAGGGTGTGCAAGAGAAGAGAAATTTAGAAGTGCTTTGGGTTGGACAGTGGGAGAGGGAAGCAAGGTTGTGCACAAATTTTAGAATTGAGATAGGGTGTGCAGGAGAGGGGAAATTTTCAAATTGCTCTTGTGCAGGACAGTGGGAGAGGGAAGCAGGGCTGTGTAGAAATTTTCTAAATGAGATTGTGTGTGCAAGAGAAGAGAAATTTAGAAATGCTTTGGGCTGGACAAGAAGGAACTTGGACACAAAATGCTATGAGAGAAGAATTTTGCATGTTTGCCTTGAGGTGCAAGGCAAGAGAGGATTTTGATAGGTATGGCTTGGGATTGTGAACATCAGAAGGGAATTTTTTGCAGGCAAGTATGGCTTGAGATTGTGAAGGCTAGAAAGGTGAATTTTGAATTGCCTTGGCTGAACAATGGGGGAGGAAAGCAGGGCTGTGCAGGAATTTTTGAAATGAGATAGGGTGTGTAGAATAAGAGAAATTTAGAAGTGCTTTGGGCTGGACAGTGGGAGAGGGAAGCAAGGCTGTGCAAGAATTATAGAATTGAGATAGGGTGTGCAAGAGAGGGGAAAATTTTGAAGTGCTCTTGTGCAGGACAGTGGGAGAGGAAAACAAGAATGTACATGAATCTTTTAAATGAGATAGGGTGTGCAAGAGAGGGGTAATTTTTGAAGTGCTTTGTGTAGGACAGTGGGAGAGGAAAGCAGGGCTGTGCAAGAATTTTTGAAGTGAGTTGAGGTGGTAGTGGACAGGGGAAGGTATCCTCACAAAGGGATTATAGGGTTTTGACAGTACATGGGTTGGGATATTTTCTCAAGTGTAAAGCCTTATGAGACTTGGCTGAAGGAGTTGAATTTTGTAGAGAAAGGACTAGACGAGAGTGAAGTTTTGGAGAGTTGGCCTGCTTAGGAGAGAAGAGGATCTTCAAGGGCTTTGCCCTGAGCAGTGAGAGGTAAAAGGAGAATTTTGAAGGGTTTTGCCCTAAGCAATGAGAGGAACTGGAGTGAAGATTTGGAGTTGCTCTGCTGAGGAGTTGACAAGAGAGGGATGAAGTTTTGAAAGAAATCTGCTGGCTGAGCATGGCAAGAGAGTGAGGAGAGAAATGCTAGAGGTGACGAGAGTACAAATTCACAATGACAGGATGGGAGAATCACCAAAGGGGATCTGCCAAACAACAATCTTGGGGAGAGACCAGCAGACATGAAGCTAAATGCTGTAAGAGATAGGAGTTAGGACTTGGATGTTTCCTATTCTGTATATGCTTGATTAGACAATGTGCTTGATGCAAAACTATTCAGTCTGAGTTTTGATCATCATGAAGAATTTATGAATTTTGGAGAACTCGATGCGGTGATGGAAGTGACATTCCTTGTGAATGAATGTGTATGTAAAAAGAAAAGCAAACAGTGATAAAAAAATAATGAAAAATTGGCACTCAGTCTGGTCCATGAAAGTGAGTCAAGTCTCTTTGGACAAAGTCCTGGGGTAGAATTGGTTGCATGACATGTGGACTAGTTCACAAATCCCACCAAGTCTGTGCTTTGGGCCAAGCTTGACTGTCACAGCAAAAACCCCACCCAACTAAGAATGACAAACTAAGAAAAGAGTTTGGAATGACAGATCAAGAATAGTACACAGAAAACAAGCAAGAAAATTTCCCAAGCGACAAACAATCTCCCAAGAGAATTTGTTGTCATAAATCCAGAGAAGAGAACCAGTGCTAGACTATGGAAGAACTACCGAGTCCATGACAAACAAGACAGCCTAAGCACATGCAGCCAGGTGCCTGGTGCAATCTCAAGACCTTACAATCCCCACGACATAAGTGGCGACCATGCTGGGGACTCTTGAGGTTGTGCTTAGACCTTAGGACCAGTTGGAGTTGGGGAAGGGGACAAGAGCAAATTGGACTAATCTAAGTGGACAGTACTTAGTTGTGCTGAGGTAGAGATGGGCCTAGAGGCTTCATCTGCAGCTATGACAAGGGAAGAGGAGATCTCACTGATTGTCATGGCAACCATGAGAGCCATGAAGGATCAGGACAAGGAAAGGGACAGGGTGAAGGTGTAGTCTTTACAAATCACAAAGTGCTTGCGTGCTGTGGTAGACCAGAAAGGGGAGTTTGACTGTAAGGACGTGACCAAGTACCTGAAGGTCTATTGGAGAGAGGTAAAACTTCATGATCTAGATGAGACCGTCACAATTGCTAGGTTTCTTACGTTGGCAGAGCTTGAAATCAGGAAGGTGGTTGAGGGATTGGTAAGAGGGGCGGAGACATGGGAAGAATTCTCTCAGATGATGAAGGAATAATTTTTGCTGCAGGATGCGGATTGGGTCACCCAGGCCATGTTCTTGGACTGGGTGAACGATAGGAGTAAAAGTCTGGGGCATCAAGATCTCCTAAGGGAGTTTAATAAGAGGTTGGGACATCTATCAGCCTATGAAGCAGAGGCCATTAAGCTGCAAAAATCTAACTATTTTTTGCGAGCTGCAAATAGTCATTTGCGAGATGAGTTGGAATACGCACTCGATCTGCTCCAACCTGATCGGTTGGGAGCGGGGGAAAGATTGAGGAGGCGGTTGTCTGGGTGAGCCGCAAGCAGAGGCAGAGAGAGCTAGATGAAGAAAGCAATAGCCAAATTGCCTATTCGGAGTAACATGGTTGGGTCCAAGAGAGAGAAGGTGGAACAGCGAGTGAGTGAGATGACCAAAGAAGGAGCAGTTGATGAGATCTCACAACTAATGGAGGGGTTGAAGATTTTGACCACCAAGGTCAACCAGCTGCAAAGTGGGAGTAGCACTGCAAGAACGGATGGAGAGAGGAGGCAGCCCTATGGGTGCATGTGGTGTGATAGTAAGAGTCATGCCAAAAGAGACTGCCAAGAGCTATCAGAAGCAGTACGCAAACAGCGGGTGAAGTTTGTTGGGGAACTCGGGATGAAGAAGATAGCCTTCTACGATACTAGAGAGCCAATACTGTTGAACGGTAACAGGGGAGGCATGAAGACTCTGTTGGAAAGACACATGGGCAAACATGAAGTAAGTATGACAGTCGCTACTTTTGAGCCTAGTGTATATAGTGCAATGAGTGAAGTGAAACAATGTGCAGACCTAGGAGAAGTTGAGAAGAAGAGACTTGCAGAGCAGGTCCGGAGGAAGTCGGGGTGGGATGTCCCGGTGGCAATAACTACCATCACTACGGAAGTTGGTGCTACTTGGGATGCTATGGTGGAAGAGAAACAAAAATCTGATCAGCGGATAGAGAGTGAAGGGCAAGCAAGGGAAAAGTAGTAGCAAATGGAACCGAAGAGAAGGCTGATTAGAAGGAAAGAGGTGCAGTTTAGCAATGCATAGAAGAAAAAGGATAGAGGAGGAGAAACAGAGAGGTCATGACAAGATGGACCTCTAGTGGGAGATGCTTGAGTTTCTCAAATTCACCATGATCCGCAATTCCAAAGATTACCCAAGAAAGAAAGCAAGGTTGGTATAAATTCTTGGTACACTCATAAGTTTTGTGATATAGGGTTTGTTGTTAAGGAGTCGGAGGTCAAATGGCCACCAAAAGCAAAGGTAGGGAAAGCTCTTACTTTTGATAGGAAGAGTGGGCAACATTTTATTGGAGGAATAGAGGGAGACAAATGTGAGATGAGATTGGAGAAGAACACTGAAGAACAGGGTGCAGATTTTATCTTGCATGATGGTCTAAGGGGAGAATGGAGGTTTCAAGTGAAGCACTTCACCAGATGCAAGTTGGATGACTTTGACAAGGAAGAAACTCCTCAACAAGGTTCTGGCAAGGAGCTAGTTCTTTTTGGAAATGACATGATGGAAGTGTGGAGAAGAATTTTGAAGATCTTCCACCAAAAGGTCCTGACATTGGTAAGGAAATTGTGGAGGTTGACAAAGATGAGGAAAGGTATGATCAGATTCATAGCATTGCTTCCCAAGCAGCATTGCCGCATCTGTTACCTTTTGAATTGAGACAAGATCCACTTAAAATGCATCAAATGAGGGCGTTGTTTATCCCTTTGGGTGAAGAAAAAGAGGGATCAGGACTTGATGAAGATGCAGAGGAGGAAGAAGAGTCATACTCATTGTCGTCATCTTCAGATAATGAGAGTGATGCCAAAGAGGAGCCCAAGGAGAAGGAGAAGAAACTGAAAGGCTTGCACTCACAAACATGGATTGGGACCACAACCGAGCAATAGACTTGCCTCTAGTGTTGTGCTCTTTCCAACCAAAAGGAAGGGAAGTTGAGTCGTTGACAATATATCCATCTGAATTTGGGGTGGAGCACATAGCAAAGGAAATGATGCAAGGACCTCAAGGTACTTACAGCCACAACCACAACAAAAGTGACAATGAAGCTGATCTTGAGAAGTTGTGGGAGTATGAGAAAGCTTTGAGGCAGAAGTTCATTCTTGACCAGCTGAATGAACAAGACTTCAAAGGCTATGTGGCATCAAGTTCTGACTCTAAACGGGAAGGTGGTGGAGTCAAAGACGATGAGAATAGCTATGTTGAGAAGGTTACTTGTAAAGAGAAAGATAAGTTGCAAGCAAAGTAACTTTCTTGTTGTTTGACACATGAGGATTGGACAAGGTAAAGGTGGTGGGCAAGAAATCAGAGAAAGGAAACATTGAGATAAAGTTTCACACAAGACTAGATGAGCTTAGTGAGGAAATTATGGAGAATGTGAGGAAGACCAAGAGTGGTGAAATGGTATGGGAAGCCTACTTACGCAAGAGAAGAAGAAGAAGGAAGAGGCACCCTTCCAAAAGAAGGAAGAGGAGAAGAGGAAGGTGGAGTTTGAGTTGCTGCTCATGGATGCCAATGTGGTGCAAAATGGACAGAACAAATCAAACCCACAAAAGAATTCATCAAAGAAGGTGGAAAAGAAGAGAAGGCATATTTGAAGATGAACAAGAAGATGTTTTGGGGGAAATTGTGTGACAACCCGGCAAATATCACTTTTGCGGTAATCGGGTAAGTAAAGTTTGTTCCCGCAGAGATACGAGTCAGAATTGGTCAAATACAAAGCAAAGTAACAATTTCAGTTCTTCTTGAGTTCTTCTTTAGTCTCTCAGGTAGAAACCACACCCAGAAGAGAGTAACAAGCATTGACTCGCAGTCTTGTCACAAATTAACACTTCTTAATCACAAATCCTTCAATTCTTTCCAAACAATCTTGATTGTGATGATTCAGGCTCTTCCGAAAACGGCACTTCACTGCAAAATGACTTCGCCTCAGAATTGTGTTCCACCCCTCCACTGAAGGCACAACTTCCTCGATCGAAATTGCTTCACATCAACTTCGTACTGCACTTCCAAATGCAGAATACTACCAACACTACAATTCCTCTCAGATTTGTCAAGGCATTGCTTCGATTGCACTTCACTCAGGATCAAACACACAGAATGAAGATCAAGGCTATGGAATCCAACATCCAACAAGCACATTGACTTGCACTTTGAATTTCTCCAAACACTCACAAACACAATTGTGAAATTGATACTCGGAATCAAGCTCAAGCGACAAGCACTGCTTCACAATACTTTGCTTTATCTATTCTTAAAAATAATGAGCACTAAACAACATTTTCCTGCAAATGCCACTCTTAATAGTGAAGCAATCGACAATTCTAACAACTATACCGTTCTACCACAACTGTTCTAACCTGCAGATCCAAAATAACAATGCACCTCTTCATATCTGCCCCTTCAAATCTCAAATCAGTTACTAATCCGATCCGATGTCTACTTCTTCCTCGGCTTTCAAACCCGAACCCAAAGTAATCTTACTTCCTACTATCTTTTTCTTGGGTTTCAGATCTTCTACTTCTTCTACCAATTTCAGCAATTCTCTTTCCTGATATGAAATTTCACTAGTGGGTAATCTATCTAACTCTTCATCCTTCGACCCACTCCTCTCTAATGTCTCTGAGGGCAACTCCGAAGACATTTGGATTCCTATGTTATCTACTTCGGGTTTTGCCTTAACATCTTGCCGAAGCTTTTCTAACTCTATTCTCACTAAGTCTAATCTAATCACAATATTGTCTTCTACTTCTAAGATCTTCCTGTCTACACGAGTTTTGAGACTAATCAACAAGGCATTCAAATCTGTATCTTTTGCTTGTCTTCGCCTTGTCTCCTGCACCAAAAACTTCAACTCGTGCAACCTTGTTTCTTCAATCCGAACGCTGGCTTCTGTACTTAACATTGCGTTCACTCTGAGGACTATCTCCTTCAATGGCTCCAATCTTGTTTTTTGTTCTCGTTCCCAATCTGCAAGCCATTCTTCTCTGTACATCGCCAACTCTTCTTCGAACTCGGCCTTCACCGCTTCCTTCTCTTTCTCCTTCTGTACGATTTTCTCTTCCTGATTACAAAGTAACTCTCGTAATCTCTCTTCTTCTCTATACCGCACAGACAACTCTCTTTGCCAGAGTTGCTTCTTCTCCTCCATACTCTCCATCACTCGATCGAGCTCTTGGTCCTTTGATGCTACCCTCGCCATAACATGGATAAGCTCTACTCTTGAATCAGCAAACTGTTGCTTCAAGATTTCAAATTCAGCTACATGTCTCTCCCTTGCGACATCACTCTTCCTTGCAAGATTCTCTCGATAGCTCACTTCTCTCTTGAGGTCTTCGATTACCTGACTTCTCTCTCCTTCTCACCTTGGGTTATACTCTTCTTCAACTCTGAGTTTTCTTCTTCTAATCTTGCTACCACCTGCAATACAGTCTTTACCTCTGGACAAGTCGACTGCATCTCCTTCTTCTTCTTCTCCAACTTCACTAACAGCGGGCATACTACCTCTCGCAGGTACTCGACTCCCTCACTGGCAACTTCTTTCTCCCACGGAGTAATTTCTTGTTTCTCCTCATGTTCTTTTGATACGCGCCTTCTTCGCTGAAGTCTTCGTATCGGGAGTGATGCCTCACTACTCGTGCTATCTTTTGCATTTGCCTTCACTTTACTAGGCCCCGCCTCACACTTTGCCTTACGTCTCGAGCGAATTCCTCGTTGTATTGTGATCTTCATCTCCTCGAGCACCGGTACTTCGTCTTCCAACGATGCATTGTCTTCGGCTTCTACTTCGGCTTGCACTTCTTCTTCGTATTCTTCAGCCGCTGGTGCCGAGGTCATTTCTCCACCGTCTTCATTGTCACTGCTAGTATCTCCGCTTTGCAGTGTCAGCTCAGGTTCCTCCTCACGTTCCGAGTCCTCTGTCTTGAGCTCGGCTTTGCCTTCTAAGTCTTCATCTTCCGACTCAATCACCACCATCCCTCGCCTCGGGTTATGTTTCTGCATCTTCCAAGGTTTCTTGTTTTCTTCGGCTTCTGCATGCCAAGTTCTCTTCTTTGTCGGGGTACTTACCACGACCTCCACGTTTTTCCCTATCTTCGCATAGTAGTCGTCTGTGCTCCGGATTTGAAGAATGTATTGCTGCTCCTCCGCGTTGACTTCTCTTCTCAAGTCAGGATGGAAATGAGACACCATTCTATTGCGCTCCGCCAAATTGAGCAAATTCAACCCGAGGTAGAAATGTGCTACAAATGGTACGATGTAGTGTGGAGGCGACTTATCATGCAGATTCCACACCATCTGCCTTGTTCGCCCATGAAAATACCTTGCCCAATTGATCGGTTCTCCTACAAATAACTTGTGAAAGAACACCGCCTGGTGTTTCATCACATAAGTGGTTCTCTCCGGCTTCAAGATGGCCATTAGTGCACTCACAATTCCTTGCCTCACAGGGTCTTTGTAGCTCTCAACTTTGTACCCATTCTTTGTTCTCTTTGACGAGAAGGCATCTCTCACCTCTTGCGTTTCTTGGGCTATCTCTCCTTTCCCCAAGAACATGGCTCCCTACTCCAAACCCGCCTCCTTCTCGAGTACGAGTCTCCAATCCGACTCTGTCCAGCGAGCCAGATTTCCTCTCTTCCCTTCTTCCTTGGGACCATCGAGACACTTACTCTTGATGATTTCTGTCATGAATCTTGGAAAACTTACATTCCAGTTCCATGCCAGAAAGGTGATCCAAAGTCGGCTCAAGACTTTGATCCGCGCTACTACATCTAATCTTTGAATCGCATGATTTCTCACTGCAAATTCAGAGTTCTTCTTCCCTCCTCCCATCTCTTCTGCTTTCTTACTATCTCTTGATTTCTCTCTCGTGACTTCTCCCTTGCGCACTAATCCGAGTACAACTTTATTTCCCTCTCCCTGATCACCTACAAGACGACTTCTCAACGGCAAAGGAAAATTGCTCGACATTTTGTCGTTGCAATTTCAATTTTTATAGAGTTGCACTTCTTTGTCTTCAGTCGCTTTGAGTTTCTACCAAGAAATCACACCTCCTGCATGCACCTGTCAGTGTCAATCAACCTTCGCGCGTATGAGCCGCCAGTTTTGAAACGGCCCCTTCTTGAATTTCTCGCCCCGACGAAAGGTTGTTAGACTGTCTTTGCCTCGGGTTGAGCTCCCCTCGATCCAAAGACAATTTACTTCATATGGTATGTTGACAGGGCATTTCTGAGGACTTCGCCTTATGACCCAAAGTCACTTTACTTCGGGTTTCATCCCAAAGACACTTTTCTTTGCCTTCTTCGGCCATACAAGCGCAATCCGACCTCTCTATACACTTCTTCTCCTTTATTTTGAAAGAAAAATGTAGGCACCACAAATTGAAACGTTGGTTGAAGGGACAAGTACAGTCAAGCTATTGGATTAGGAGAGAGTACAGCTTGCCAATGAAAGGAAGGAGTTTCTATCAACAATTAGTCTACTCATGAAGGATATCAACACTCAAATGGTCAGATCAGGAGCAAGTAATACTTGCTGAAGAGAAGATGCAGCTTTTGGATAAAGCCACTGCTTTGACCGATATTGGTGCACTAAAGCAATTGAGTGAAGGGCGTGCACAATTGTACAAATTGCAGAAAGAAGAATTGGGGCTAGAAATGAAACAAAGGGTGGTGAGTATTGAACTTCAGCTCCAGGAGTCCAAGAACAAATATTGTGCTTTGGGGACCAGTTCAAAGGCAACTCCCAAGATTTTGCAAGAGAAGTAGGGGTCCTTCAAGAACTTCCTATAAAGTTTTCTTGAGGAGATAAAGGATTTCCAAGTTGCATCACAAAGTAGTAGACTTCTGGTTGTGGGGTTCCATAATGCATGGCATGACTCTATTGCAGATGTATGTATCGGAATCCAAGAGTCTACCAAAGCAGCAACAAGAGGATATCAGAAGTTACTTGAGGGGAACCATAAGCTCTACAACAAATTGCAAGATTTGAAAGAGACGAGGAGAGATACGTTCCAACACAATATTGGAGTTGTAGAAGGTGATGACAAAAAAGAGGAGACTTGGAAGAAGTACCTCATCATGTTTTGGAGGAAGGTTTGCACTAGATTTCTAGAGCCTTGATGGTGTTGTAACACCTATTTGTGCGTGTGTGTGGTATTGTGATATTTAGCTTGGTATTACAAGTACTTAAGAGATATTATTTATATAGAGATAAAGGATGGTTCTATATTAGTCATGGTTAGCTAAAGTTAGTCATAGCTAAGATAGAGGGAACCTTACTTTAGAGGAAGTAGAAAAGATGAGCACCACTATTTTGGATTTTAGTGTGTTGACTTGGTATTATTCCTAGGTGATTGGCTTTGAGGAAAGAGTTGAGAACTCTTAGGCCCGCTAGCCTTTTTGTTTTGGATTCTTCTTTAGTCCAAGGATAGCCCATGTGAAGGAATCCTTGACTTAGTGGTTGGGTCAAGATAAGACCACATGCTTAGGGGAATATGCCCATGTGAATGGATATTCCTTTCTACTTTTTGACTTTACTTGACTTTTAGTCTAGTAACTTGAGTTACTATGGTAATTAGTAACTTTGGTGCATAACTATTTCACAAGTATATAAACAAGGGGTGAGGAGGTACTCATCATCCTTTCATTTACAACTATCTCTCTCTCATTGAGTTCTCTAGTGAGCAATGTCTTGAGTCTTGGAGTGTTAGCCTTGGAGGAGTATGATGGAGTTGGGATTCCTTGCCTTCTTAGTCCATGGTGCGCTACCATAATAGCCATCAGAGGGTCATCCTGAGTGAGAGACAGGCCGGCTCACAGTGCAGACCTGAGGCTGCCCAGGATTGGTGGAGGTGAATGTCATCTAGAAAAAAGCCCACGTGTACCCCTTAGGATTTTGGTGTGATAAATTTTCTTTTTCTCTTCTTGTTGTTGTAAGGAACATGGATTTATGTCAATATGTCTCGGGTGTGGTTTTATGCTACCTTGTCATGGGAGATATTTCCTATATTATTGTGAATCCCAAAAAAACCTATGGTGTTATTAGCTTGAGTAGTCTTTTAATGTGGCTTGAGCCAAGCAATAATGTTGTGTTACACAATCTCAGGTTTTGTTCTATGTTAGTGGAGTGAAGAGTATTTTCCTTAGTGGAGGAGCTAAAAGAGTCTTTTGAGTTGGAAATACTTTGAGAGGCTTTAGAGGAGTTTTGATAGGGAAAGGTTTGGGGAATAACAACAGGAAAAAGTTAGAGGATAGTGGAGGAACTCAGCTTGGAAGGAGAGGGGTGACAAGCTTCGAGTAGAAGGGGAAGGTTTTGGGAGATGTCTGGCTGAGGATAGAGGGCAACAAGGAGATTTTTGAGTTAGGAAGGTTGGCTGGGACAAGAACGGATGAAAAAGGTTTTGAGAGTTGTCAAGCTGAGAGGAGAGGGAAGTAAGGAGGATTTCAAGTTAGAGATTGTGTGGCTAGACAGGAAGGAACTAGGACAGAAAATGCTATGAGAGAAGAATTTTGCTGGTATGCCTTGAGGTGCAGAGCAAGAGATGATAGGTATGGCTTGAGATTGTGAACATCGGAAGGGAAATTTTTGCAGGCAAGTTGTGGTACCCACATTTTTTGTTTTTCTCTGTTTATTAGTGTTTAAGAGAAGAAGTAAGCACTAGAAGTCAAATTGCGGATGAAGAATGGATGAAGTAACTTTGGAGGACATCTGAAGAAGATGACATCGGATCCAATGATGGAGGTACTCGGAAGAAGAGTATGACAGAAAAAGTCCGAAGAGCACCGTCTTTAGGTCGGAAGGCGCAGAGGATACGAAGACCAGTTAACAACCTTGGTATGTGGCAAGAAAGTACACTTCAAGAAATGGCGGAGGCAGAAGAAGCATGTCTTGGCAGAAGGAGCATGTCTTGACACACAAAAGAGAGAAGGTTGAATTTGAAATTGACTGAAGAATGACTGCAATTCAGGGTATTATAAGATTGCAACTACGCACGGACAAGTTGAATATGCCAAGTAAATTTCCAATCCCTTTAAGTAGTCATCCTATAGTAATGCATGTCCGGAAGCTCATCAAGAGTGAAATTTTCCACAATCCCGAGGGAGTTAGAGTGTCTCGTCCAAGAGAGGGCATCATCTTTCAGCGTCGTAGAACAAGAGAGCAGATTATGGCAAAGAAGGTGGCCAATGCGCTGGCGGTGCAAAGTTTTGCAATTTGAAGATTAGATGTAGTAGCCAGACTTGAAGTCTTGACTAGACTTTGTATTACCTTCTTAGCATGGAACTGGAATTTCAGTTTCTCGGGAGTGATGGCAGAAATAGCTGCCAGTAATTGTGAGGAGGGTCCCGAGGTAGAAGGGAAGAGAGGAAATCCGGCTTGATGAATTGAGTCGAATTGGAGGTTAGTATTGGGGAGAGAAGCAAGAGAGCCAATGGGGATCACCTTCTACCGGAAGTGTGATGCTATAGAAGAAATGGCGGAAATTTGCAACTCCTTTTTTGCTCCAAGAACGACAAATGGATACAAGGTGGAGTCCTATCGGGACCCGATTCGGAGAAGTATTGTGGGGGCAATGATGGCCATGTTCAAGCTAGAACAAACAACATATGTGAACATGCAGCAAGCCATCTTCTTCCACCAAATGTTTGCAGGAGTTCCGATGAATTGTGCAAAGTGCTTTCACCACCGAATGAGGCAAATGGTGATCAATTGGTGAATAGGTTCTTTGCCGCATTATTTTGCACCGTTTGCAGCACACTTTAACTTCGGGTTGAACCTGCTGATAGTAGAGAAGCGTCATTGCATGGTGTCTCATGTTCATCCTGGCTTACGATAGGAAGCGGACAAAGAAGAGCACCAGTATATGCTACATATGCAAACCAATGATGAGTATTTCTTGAAGACCAGACAGTGGAAGGTCAAAGAAGTCACCAGTCCAAAGATGAAGAAACATGGCAAACCCAAAGAAGCAAAGTCGCCTCCCACTCAAAGGAAGACTCAAAGACTGGTGATGAAGAATATGAAGATGGTGAGAGAAGCATCATCGAGATCAAAGTTTGGGGAAGAAACCGAGTCGTAAGAGGAGGAATCCAAAGAAGAGGAGCTCACCTTAAAGAGTGAGGAGTCCGGAAGTGATAGCAAGGGGGAACCAAAAGTTCAGCAATTGGTGGTGGTCAGTGAAGCTTGTTAGGTGATGGTGGACAGAGAACCTGGAACAACGAGTCACTGTGTAGCTATGGTGGTGAACAAGCCGAGACCAGAGGAGAAGGAGGAGTATCCAGCAGGGCCAAGTTCAATAGGTAATGACAAAGAAAGTATAGAAATGATTTCTCTAAAGATACAAAGATTGCGACATTGGATGAAGGAGCCGATGAAGGAGGTGAAGACTCAAGATGAAGACGGCAATGAAGATGAAGAAAACTTTGGTGGGATATCTTATTTGACAAAAGTGGTCACACCATTGCTGGAGCTACTGAAGAAGCATTGGAAAGTAATTCCCCAAGATTGTAGGAAGGGGATGAATGAGTTGCAGGTGGTGATGCATTTGCTGAGTGAAGTGAAGGGGTTGCAGGAGCAACAAGTCCAAAGAAGTGAAGAAATGGAAGAATTTTGGAGGGAGGAAGTCTTGAAGAAGAAGACTTTCACAATGTTACAAGAAAGCTACGAGGTTAAAAAAAAAGAATTGCAGAGGCAAGCCAGAGAATTAAAGGAACAAGCAATGTGGCTGAGCAAGATGAAGGAGGAAGTGAGTGATGTGCGCATTGAAAATGTTCATTTGAAGGCGATGACCATCATAATGGAGCAGGAGTTGGATAGTTTGAAGAAGAGTGCAACGTGGAAGGATCAAGCATGGCAGAGGGAGTTAGCAGCCAGGCAAGAAGAAGAGGAACAATTACGAGAGCTCGTTAGAAGCACGGAATTGCATAGCATGCAGTATGTGGAAGAGAAGAAAATGCTTGATGCGGAGTATGAAGACGAGCTGAAGATGTATCGAGAAGAATTGAAGGTAGAGCGCTCTTGAAGATATGCATTGGAATCAATGGGAGAAGCTGCAGGGAAGTTGAGAGCAATCTTAAGCACGGAGGTTGAAGGGAGATTGGAAGAAGCCCGCCTACATGAGTTGAAGTTGCTTGTGCAGGAAAATTGGAAGCTAAAAGCCAAAGATGTGGACATGAACACGTTGCTGATTCGATTGAGAGAGCGTGTAGATTGGAAGATGTTAGAAGCAGAAAACAATGTTAGTCTTAGATTAGACTTAGTCAATTTGGAGTTAGAGAAGATTTGGAATAGTGTGATAGCAGAGAAGAAACCCAATGTTGCAGAAGTAGGAATTCAGGTGTCATCGGACTTGATATTTGACACATTAGAGAAGAGTGGGTCAGGAGATAAAGGAGAAATAGTAGGAAGATCATCGGGTTTGGAAGCCGATGGTGAGGTAGACATCGGATCGGGATAAGTATTGATTTTGAGATAGGAAGAGGCAGATATGAAGAGATAGATTGTCAATTTGGATCTGCAGGTAGGAAGAGATGTTAGGAAGCGGTGCATAAATAGGAAGAACTATCGTTTGCTTCAGTATTTAAGGGGAGTATTTGCAGTACAATATTGTTCAGTATTCATATTTTTGAAGATAGATAAAGCAAAGTGTTGTTCTTAATGCTTGTCGCTTGAGCTTAATTCCGATTGTCAATTCCATGTTTGTGTTTGTGAGTGTGTGGAGAATTCCAAAGAGCAAGTCAGTGTGTTTGTGGATGTTGGATTTTGTAGCCTTGATCTTCATTCTATGTGTTTGATCTTGAGTGAAGTACATCGGAGCAATGCCTTGACAGATTTGAGAGGAATTGTAGTGATGGTACTATTCTGCATTTGTGAGTGCAACACGAAGTTGAAGTGAAGCAATTTTGATCAAGGAAGTTGTGCCTTTAGTGGAGGGGTGGAACACAATTCTAAGGCGAAATTGTTCTTTGTAGTGAAGTGCCATCTTCGGGAGAATCTGAATCATCACAATCAAGAGTTGTTTGGACAGAATTTGCTATGTTGTGATTATGTGTATGTGTATTCGTGACAAGTTGTCAAGATTGTGTGACCTTGTTACTCTCTTCTGGGTGTAGTTTCTACCTGAGAGATTAAAGAAGAAATCAAGAAGAACTACATTGTGACCTTTGACTTTGTATTTGACCAATTCTGAATTGTATCTCTGCGAGAACAAACTTTACTTACCCGATTACCGCAATAGTGATATTTGCCGGGTTGTCACACAAGTATGGCTTGAGATTGTGAAGGCCAAAAAGGTGAATTTTCAATTTTCCTTGGCTGAACAGTGGGAGAGGAAAGCAAGGCTGTGCAGGAATTTTTGAAATAAGATAGGGTGTACAAGAGAAGAGAAATTTAGAAGTGCTTTGGGCTGGATAGTGGGAGAGGGAAGCAAGGCTATGCATGAATTTTTGAATTGAGAAAGGGTGTACAGGAGAGGGGAAATTTTCAAAGTTCTCTTGAGGAGGACAGTGGGAGAGGAAAGCAGGGCTATGCAGATATTTTTGAAATGAGATAGTGTGTGCAAGAGAAGAGAAATTTAGAAGTGCTTTGGGCTGGACAAGAAGGAACTTGGACACAAAATGCTATGAGAGAAGAATTTTGCAGGTATGCCTTGAGGTGTAGGGCAAGAGAGGATTTTGATAGGTATGGCTTGAGATTGTGAACATCAGAAGGGAAATTTTGGCAGGCAAGTATGGCTTGAGATTGTGAAGGCCAGAAAGGTGAATTTTTGAATTGCCTTGGCTGAACAGTGGGAGAGGAAAGTAGGGCTGTGCAGGAATTTTTGAAATGAGATAGGGTGTGCAGGAGAAGAGAAATTTAGAAGTGCTTTGGGCTGGATAGTGGGAGAGGGAAGCAAGGTTGTGTTGGAATTTTAGAATTGAGATAGGGTGTGCAGGAGAGGGGAAATTTTCAAAGTGCTCTTGTGCAAGACAGTGGGAGAGGAAAACAAGAATGTAGATGAATTTTTGAATTGAGATAGGGGGTGCAAGAGAGGGGTAATTTTGAAGTGCTTTGTGTAGGATAGTGGGAGAGGAAAGCAGGGTTGTGCAGGAATTTTTGAAGTGAGTTGAGGTGGCAATGGCCAGGGAAGGTATCCTCACGAAGGGATTGTAGGGTTTTGACAGTATAGGTGCAGGGATATTTTCTCAAGTGTAAAGCCTTATGAGACTTGGCTGAAGGAGTTGAATTTTGCAAAGACAGGACTGGACTAGAGTGAAGTTTTGGAGAGTTTACCTACTGAGGAGAGAAGAGGATCTTCAAGGGCTTTGCCTTGAGCAATGAGAGGTAAAAGGAGATTTTTGAAGGGTTTTGCCCTAAGTAGTGAGAGGAACAGTAGTGAAGATTTGGAGTTGCTCTACTGAGGAGGTAACAAGAGAGGAAGGAATTTTTGAAAGAAATCTGCTGGCTGAGCATGGCAAGAGAGTGAGGAGAGAAATGCTAGAGATGACGAGAGTACAAATTTGCAATGACAGGAGGGGAGAATCACCAAAGGGGATATGCCAAACAACAATCTTGGGGAGATACCATGAAGCTAAATGTTGTAAGGGATAGGAGTTAGGACTTGGATGTTTCCCATTTTGTATATGCTTGATTAGACAATGTGCTTGATGCAAAACTATTCAGTTTGAGTTTTGATCATCATTAAGAATTTATGAATTTTGGAGAACTCGGTGTGGTGATGGAAGTGACATTCCTTGTGAATAAATGTGTATGTAAAAAGAACAGCAAACAGTGATAAGAAAATAATGAAAACTTGGCACTCAGTCTGGTCCACAAAAGTGAGTCAGGTCTTTGGAAAAAGTCTTGGGGTAGGATTGGTTGCATGACCTATGGACTAGTCCATGAATCCCACCAAGTCTATGCTTTGGGCCAAGCTTGACTGTCACAGCAAAAACCCCACCCACCTAAGAATGACAAACTAAGAAAAGAGTTTGGAATGACAGATCAAGAATAGTACCTAGAGAACAAGTAGGAAAATCTAACCTTAAGCCTATGCAAGTATTCATTGACAAGGATCATCACCCGGAATAGTGACAGACAATCTCCTAAGAGAATTTGTTGTCATAAATCTAGAGAAGAGAACCAGTGTCAGACTACAAAAGAACTACTGAGTCCATGACAAACAAGACAGCCTAAGCACATGCAGCCAGGTGCCGATGCAATCTTGAGACCTTACAATCCCCACGGCAGCGGTAATCAGGTAAGTTAAGTTTGTTCTCACAGAGATACGAGTCAAAAATGTCCAAATACAAAGCAAATAATAACAAAAAATTTCTTCTTGGTTGCGTCTTTAATCTCTCAGGTAGAAACTACACATAGAAGAGAGTAACAAGCACTGACTCGCAGTCTTGTCACAAATTAACACTTCTTAATCACAATCGTATCAAATCTTTCCAAACAATCTTGATTGTGATGATTTAGGCTCTCCCGAAACTGGCACTTCACTGCAAAATGACTTTGCCTTAGAATTCTGTTCCACCCCTCCACTAAAGGCACAACTTCCTCAATCAAAATTGCTTCACATCAACTTTGCACTGCACTCACAAATGCAAAATACTACCAACACTACAATTTCTCTTAGATCTGTCAAGGCATTTTTTAGAGTGCACTTCACTCACGATCAAACACACAGAATGAAGAACAAGGCTGCAGAATCCAACATCCAACAAACACACTGATTTGCATTCAAAATTCTCCACACACTCACAAACACAATCACAAAGTTGATCCTCAGAATTAAGTTCAAACGACGAGCACTACTTCACAACACTTTGCTTTATCTATTGTCAAAAATTATGAGCACTGAACAACATAAGATTGTGAATGCCGCTCTTAAATAGTGAAGCAAACAACAACTACTAACAACTATACCATTTCCTAACAACTCTTCTATCTTGTAGATCCAAAATGACAATGCACTTCTTCATATCTACCTCTTCAAATCTCAAAATCTGTTACTAATCCAATGTCTACTTCTTCCTCCACTTACTACTCTATCCTTGGGTTTCACAATTACTAAATCTTTTACTTATTCTAACATCTCTCCTTCCTGATCTGCAATTCCACTAAAGGAAAGTTGTTTCACTATGCTCGCCTTGGGTTGAGCATCCCCGATACAAAGACTCCTTACTTTGGATTGTATGCTGACAAGGCAATTTTGAGTACCTTGCCTTATGACCCAAAGTCACGTTACCTCAAGTTACATCCCAAGGACACTTTTCTTTGCCTTCTTTGGCTATACAGGCACAATTTGACTTCTATGTACACTTCTTCTTCAAAATTGAGAAAAAAAACAAAAATGAGGGTACCACAAACCCCCTCCCTCAAATGTGAGCATCCCCGCAAACATAGACTTTGGGTGTCTTAAAGACTTCCAAGTCTATGGTCCAATATCTCCAAACTCTCCACCCGTTTACTCGAGTGGCAAAAGGATTGCCTTCCAAGGGGTGCAAGTTGAATGGACCCATTTTCATAAAGATGAAGAACTCAATAAGGCTCCATCCATTGCAAATGCAACTTGTTTGGAAAAAATATTCAGTGATTGTCATATAACAAAACCAAATCTCCTTTGCAACAGTCATGGGCTTGATGTGCTTATTGTGCTTGACTTTCCTTTGCTCTTGTAATTCTTTTGTGGTTTGCATTGCATTGTCTCTTTTCTCTTCTAACCACATCAGTTGATGGATCCAAAGATCTTGGCTTTCTTCCTCCGACAATTGTTCTTTGCAAAGAATCCGATATGTCGGTACTTCAAATTCAATTGGTAGTATGGGATGCAAACCTATGTCAAGAAGTATGGAGTTTGTTTGGTTGTAATCCTTTTTGTCAATTGTTATGCCCACAACGTGGCTGGTTATTTTGTATCCTAGTCATAGGCATAATTGACAGTCAACTTATTTAGAATTTTGCAAAGTAACCCATTTGCCTTTTCCGTTAAGCCATTTGCTTTAGGATTATAAGGAGTAGTCTTCCAATGTTTAATCTAGAAGTATTTTGTTAATGCCTTGATCACAAAGTTCAAAAAATGTGTCCCTCTATCATTGACCAATTCCAGAGGACATCCATATCAAGAGAAGATGTTTGAAAAGAAAAATTCTGCAATGGTTTCTGCATCATCTCTATGAGTTGCTTCAGCTTCAACCATCTTGGTAGCATAGTCAATGCATACCAAGATGTTTCTCTTCCTCATGACTCGGGTCACTAGTTGAATGGGACCCACAAAATCAATTCCCCATTTCTCAAATGGGGCCAAGGGGTAAAATTGGTCTCAAAGGCCATTGAGAAGTATACGTTGGCTTCCCCGCTCTTTGACAAGCATCACAACTTTAGATATGGGCATGTGTGTCTTTATACATTGTAGGCCTTATACATGTGTGTCTTCATACATTGTAGGCCTTATACATGCGTGTCTTTATACATTGTAGACTAACAAGGCAATGAAAACTTCCAGAAATTTGCGCAAGAAATCCTTGAAGATTGAATTCATCATCCGCTGGAAAGTAGCGGGAGCATTACACAACCCAAAGGGCATTTGATTGTACGCAAAAGTGTCCCAATTAGTCATGAACGTGGTCTTATCCTTATCCTCTTCTTGGATGGACACTTGATTGTATCTTGAAAATCCCTTGAGAAAACTATAACAAGGATGACCAACTACTTGGTCCAAAATTGTATCGGTAAAAGGCAAGGGATGATGATCCTTCCTTGTGACTACATTCAACCTGTGGAAATCTTGGTACACTTGGATCTTCCCCGTTTTCTTCTTTGAGACAATGACAATGGGGGAGACACACTCATTGCTTAAGACAAGAAAGATTATTCCGGCCCCTAAGTACTTGTTGATTTTGTCTTTCACCAAGAGAGAGTACTTTGGGTTTAGGCGGTACTATCTTTGCCAAACCGGAATTGCACCTTCAACCAGATCAATAAGGTGTTCTACAAATTCTCATGGAATACATGGCATGTGATCGATAGACTAGGCAAATACATCCAGGAATTCTATAAACAAGGCAATGTATCCTGCCAACTCCTCCAAAGTGACTGTCTTCAAAACTTTCCCTTTAGTCAAAACAACATCTTGACAGTCATCAGGGTTGATGACTCCTTCAACGTGGCTTACTCGGCTTAATCCGAGGTGAGCTGCCATCAAACCTTCTTCCTCAAAGTCAGGTTCACCCGAGGCGAGGTCATATGGATCTTTGTCTTTGACATCCACCTTGTAGCATTCCAAGTAATTGACTTGGACTTTGTGGTGCCCACATTTTTCATTTTAGACGAGTTTTAAAGAAGAAGTGCATTATTGAAACCAAGTTGAACACAAATGGAGAAGAAACGATGAGAAGTCTATATTTTGATTTGACTCGAGGAAGTCAACTTCATGTAAGAGAAAGAAGGACTCGCATTGGATCAGACCCAAAGAAGCTTACTTTGTGTCAGAGGAAGAAGAAGAAGAAGGAGATCAGACGCCGAAGGAGGATTTCTTTGCATCGAAATGGAAGTTGTAGGTCAGGATTCTTGTGGGTGCCATATCTCAGTGACCACAAGTCTGAATCATGCATGCTATATTTTGTTGGAAGCGCCTCATTCAGAGCTTTCCATTTCCACTAAAATCACAAAGTTTGGAGGTCATTACAAGAAGTTACAAGCATTTGAAGGTTTGGGAGTAGATGTACAAAGTAGTTTGGTGTCTTCGGGTCAACACAACTTTGGACTTCAGGTCAACACGACTTCGGACTTTGGGTTTACACGACTTTGGGTCATGAGACTTTGCCTCAAGACAAAGATGACTAAATCTGAGGTAGTCGGACCTTGGAGTGCAGTGAAGGTGACTTTGGAAGTCTTGCCAGAGGCATTAGAGGAAGTTAGAGGAGAGAAAGAAGATATTTAGGATACCCATGACTTCAATTTCAGTTCAGATTGAAGATGAAATAGAAATTGAAGGAGAAGTAGTAGTAGTGAATGAATCCGAAGTGCAAGATCATATAGTAAGTGTCTTTGGGTCAGTAACATGAGCAATTAGGGGAAAGTGGGTTACAAATTGAAGGCATAGATAGTGTACTCATGCTTTCAATTACAATTCTTGATGAGGATATAGTAAAACTAGCAAAGGAATTGATAGTAATGAAACCCAAAGTAGATGAAGTAGAACTGTAGATGTCTTTGGAGTTACCATTAGAGACATTAGAGAAGAGTGGATCGGGAGATAAGGAGTTAGATAGATTACCCACTAGTGGAATTTCAGATCAGGAAAGAGAACTGTTAGATTTGGTAGAGCAATTAGGAGTTGTGAAACCCGAGGACATAATAGTAGGAAGTAACGTTACTTTGGGTTCGGTTTGAAAGCCGAGGAAGAAGTAGACATCAGATAGGATTAGAAACAAAATTGAGATTTGAAGAGGCAGATATGAAGAGGTGCATTGTCATTTTAGATCTATAGGTTTGTAGAGTTGTTAGGAAGAGGTACATTAGGAAGATAATTGTCATTTGCTTCACTATTTAAGAGTGGCATTCGCAATCTTATGTTGTTCAGTGCTCATAATTTATGAGAATAGATAAAGCGAAGTGTTGTGAAGCAATGCTTGTCGCTTGAGCTTGATTCCGAGTATCAACTTTGTGTTTGTGTTTGTGAGTGTTGAGAATTTCAAAGTGCAAGTCAGTGTGTTTGTTGGATGTTTGATTTCATAGCCTTGATCTTCATTCTATGTGTTTGATCCTAAGTGCAGTGCAATCAAAGCAATGCCTTGACAGATCTGAGTGGAATTATAGTGTTGGTAGTATTCTGCATTTGTGAGTGCAACGCAAAATTGATATGAAGCAATTTTGATCAAGGAAGTTGTGCCTTTAGTGGAGGGGTGGAACATGATTCTAAGGCAAAATCGTTTTGCAGTGAAGTGCCTTTTTTGGGAGAGCCTGAATCATCACAATCAAGATTGTTTGGAAAGAATTGAAGGTGTTGTGATTAAGGAGTGTTAATATGTGACAAGATTGTGAATCAGCACTTGTGACTCTCTTTTGAGTGTGGTTTTTACATGAGAGATTAAAGACGCAACCAAGAAGAACTGCAATTGTTACTTTGACTTTGTATTTGGACATTTTTGGCTTGTATCTTTGCGGGAGCAAACTTTACTTACCCGATTACTGCAAAAGTGATGTTTGCCAGGTTGTCACAGACTTTGTCTTTGGATTCATCTGAGGACAAAGATGATGAGTCTTTGGATTTGTCCTCATCTTTTGATGAACTAGTTTCCTAGAGATAGGTGACCTTTGTCCAACTCACGGTCACTAGCTTCTGGTCTTTGGACAAAATGTCCTTGAACCATAGCTTCTACTAGTGCCAATCCACCACAACTTGGGCACTATACAACCAAGGTCTTCCAATCAACAATGGTTAACCTATTTTGGTCACTGGTCACAACACAATGTACTTCAACTTGAAGGGCTCCCCTCCAATGATTGTGGTAATATTTGACAACATGCCCAATGGCCGTCTCTTGGTTTGGTCTGCAAATTTCAATACTCGAGGTGTTGGTTCAAACATATGATACTCCAATCGATTTGCAATATCCTTGGTCATGACATTCACACCGGAACCCGAATCAATGGGTATTGATGTGATCATGCACCCTGCAATCTCTGCATCAACCTCAAGAGATCCCAGATCTTCTTGTTCAATATAATATATGGCGAGCAGGTCTTTCTTGGACATTGACCTTACTTTCTTGAGGGCCAAATTCAGCTGCCTCTTGTACAGCTTGTTGTCTTCCCACAATTGCTTAAATGTGACGTTTGCATTTGTAGCTGCCAAATCCGTTACAATATCATATTGGAGTACTCCCCCTAATTTCACCGTCTTCACCTTTGGCTTTGGGTTTGAAGTCTCTCCATGTTCAAATTTGACTTCGGGATGCTTCATAATGGTGATGGGAGTACTAGTGGGCTTGACCCAAGGTTCATCGGGTTGGCTCACCTCCGCTTGAATTAGACCCTTCACTTTGGATCGGATGTCCGCTGGAAAAACTAGAGGCTTTGTCTTTGTCTCCTCCTCCAAACTCATTTCTCGAGTCTTGAGTATTGCTTCCTTGAGTTCTTTCTGCAAGGCTTTAGCAAGGATCTTTTCCTCCTTGGTAGAAAGAATTGCCTTTGGGCGCACCCTCTTGGCCTTTCTTGAAGATGACAAGGTCTTACTCAGTTCTTTGAAATCACACTTCTTCTTACTTGTGCGTGTCTCAACCTTCAAAATTTCAAGGTCCGGCTATTCTCCTTCCAAGGCTGGACTCCCTTCTTGAGGTCTCTCCTCCTCAAGTGTTATACAATTTACAGTTGTATCACCCTTTACCTGAAGTGTTGCACGCTCAGCCGGGGTCTATATATACTTTACATGCAACTTTGTGTTTGGTGGGTGTGGTGCACACATTTTTTGTTTTTTTTCAAAATAAAGGAGAAGAAGTGTATAGAGAAGTCGGATTGCGCATGTATGGCCGAAGAAGGCAAAGAAAATTGTCTTTGGGATGAAACCCAAAGTAAAGTGACTTCGGGTCATAAAGCAAAGTACTCGGAAATGCCCTGTCAGCATACAATACGAAGTAGATTGTCTTTGGATCAGGGGGAGCTCAACCCGAGGCAAAGACAGTCTAACAACCTTTTGTCGGGGTGAGAAATTCAAGAAGGGGCCGTTTCAAAACTGGCGGCTCATACACGCGAAGGTTGATTGACAGTGACAGGTGCATGCCGGAGGTGTGATTTCTTGGTAGAAACTCAAAGTGACGGAAGACGAAGAAGTGCAACTCTATAAAAATTGAAACTGCAACGACAAAATGTTGAGCAATTTTCCTTCGCCATTGAGGAGTCGTCTTGCAGGTGATCGGGGAAAGGGAAATAAAGTTGGACTCGGGTTAGTGCGCAAGGGAGAAGTTGCAAGAGAGAAATCAAGAGACAGTAAGAAAGCAGAAGAGATGGGAGGAGGGAAGAAAAACTCCAAATTCACAGTGAGAAATCATGCAATTCGGAGATTAGATGTAGTAGCAAGGATCAAAGTCTTGAGCCAACTTTGGATCACCTTTTTGGCATGGAATTGGAACGTAAGTTTTCCAAGAGACATCGAGAGTAAGTGTCTTGATGGTCCCGAGGAAGAAGGAGAGAGAGGAAATCCGGCTCGCTGGACAGAGTCGGATTGGAGACTCGTACTCGGGAAGGAGGCGGGTTCGGAGCAGGGAGCCACGTTCTTGGGGAAAGGAGAGATAGCCCAAGAAACGCAGGAGGTGAGAGATGCCTTCTTGTCGAAGAGAACAAAGAATGGGTACAAGGTAGAAAGTTACAAAGATCCTGTCAAGAGAGGAATTGTGAGTGCTTTGATGGCAATCCTGAAGCCGGAGAGAACAACTTATGTGATGAAACACCAAGTGGTGTTCTTCAGAAATTGTTTGCAAGAGAATCAATTAATTGGGCAAGGTGTTTTCACAGGAGAACAAGGCAGATGGTGTAGAATCTGCAGGATAAGTTGCCTCCACACTACATTGTGCCGTTTGCGGCGCACTTCTACCTTGGGCTCAATTTGCTGACCTCGGCGGAGTGAAATCGGATGGTGTTGCACTTCTATCCGGATGTGCGAAAGGAAGTCAATGTTGAGGAGCAGCAATACATTCTCCAAATCCGGAGCACGGACGACTACTACACAAAGTTAGGGGAAAACATGGAGGTCATAGTAAGTACCCCGACGAGGAAGAGAACTCGGCAAGCAGAAGCCAAAGAAAACAAGAAACCTCGGAAGATGCAGAAAAATAACCCGAGGCAAGGAATGGTGGTGATTGAGTCAGAAGATGAAGACTCAGAAGGCGAGGCCAAGCTCAAGACGGAGGACTCGGAACGTGAGGAGGAATCTGAGCTAACATTGCAGAGCGGAGATACTAGCAGTGACAGTGAAGACGGTGGAGAAATGACCTCGGCACCAGCGGCTGAAGAATACAAAGAAAAAGTGCAAGCCAAAGTAGAAGCCAAAGACAATGCGGCGCTAGAAGATGAAGTATCGGTGCTCAAGGAGAAGAAGATCGCAGTATAGCAAGGAGTTCACTCGAGATGTAAGGCAAAGTGTGAGGCGGGGCCAAGTAAAGTGAAGGAAGAGGCAGAAGACAGCACGAGTAGTGAGGCATCAATCCCAATACGAAGACTTCAGAGAAGAAGGCGCGTATCAGGAGAACACAAGGAGAAACAAGAAATTACTCCATGAGAGGAAGAAGTTGCCAGTGAGGAAGTAGAGTACCTGCGAGAGGTAGTGTGCCCGCTGTTGGTGAAGTTGGAGCGGAAGAAGAAGGAGATGCAGTCGACTTGTCCAGAAGTAAAGACTGTATTGCAGGTGGTAGCAAGATTAGAAGAGGAGAACTCGGAGTTGAAGAGGAGTATAACCCGAGGTGAGAAGGAGAGAGAAGTACTGCAAGCAGAAGCAGGAGAGAGAAGTTAGGTAATTGAAGACCTGAAGAGAGAAGTGAGCTATCGAGAGGATCTTGCAAGGAAGAGTGACATTGCAAGGGAGAGACAGGTAGCAAAGCACAAAATCTTGAAGCACCAATTTGTTGATTCAAGAGTAGAGCTTATCCATGCTATGGCAAGGGTAGCATCGAAGGAACAAGAGCTCGATCGAGTGATGGAGAGTATGGAGGAGAAGAAGCAACTCTGGCAAAGAGAGTTGTCTATGCGGTATAGAGAAGAAGAGAGATTACGAGAGTTACTTCGTAATCAGGAAGAGAAAGTTGTACAGAAGGAGAAAGAGAAGGAAGCGGTGAAAGCCAAGTTCAAGGAAAAGTTGGCGATGTACAGAGAGGAATGGCTTGCAGATCGGGAACAAGAACAAAAGACAAGATTGGAGCCATTGACGAAAATAGTCCTCAGGGTGAATGCAATGTTAAGTACAAAAGCCAACGTTCAAATTGAAGAAGCACGACTGCACGAGTTGAAGTTGTTGGTGCGGGAGACAAGGCAAAGACAAGCAAAGGACACGGAGATGAATGCCTTGTTAATCAAACTAAGAACTCGTGTAGATAGAAAGGTGTTAGAAGTAGAGGATAACATTTCAATTAGATTAGACTTAGTGAAAATAGAGTTAGACAAGCTTCGGAAAGATGTTAAGGCAAAACCCGAAGTAGATAACATAGGAATCCAAATGTCTTCGGAGTTGCCCTCAGAGACATTAGAGAAGAGTGGGCGGAAAGATGAAGAGTTAGATAGATTACCCATAAGTGCAATTTCAGATCAGGAAAGAGAATTGATGGATCTGGTCAAAGAAGTAGGAGATGTGAAACCCGAGGAAAATGTAGTAGGAAGTAAGATTACTTCGGGTTCGGGTTTGAAAGCCAAGGAAGAAGTAGACATTGGATCGGATTAGTAACAGATTTGAGATTTGAAGGGGCAGATATGAAGAGGTGCATTGTCATTTTGGATCTGCAGGTTAGAACAGTTGTTGTAGAACGGTATAGTTGTTAGAACTGTCGATTGTTTCACTACTTAAGGGTGGCATTTGCAGGAAAATGTTGTTCAATGCTCATTATTTTTGAGAATAGATAAAGCAAAGTGTTGTGAAGCAGTGCTCGTCGCTTGAGCTTGATTTCGAGTATCAACTTTGTGTTTATATTTGTGAATGTGTGGAGAAATTTGAAGTGCAAGTCAGAGTGCTTGTTGGATGTTGGATTCCACAGCCTTGATCTTCATTCTGTGTGTTTGATCCTGAGTGAAGTGCAATTGAAGCAATGCCTTGACAGAGCTGAGAGGAATTGTAGTGTTGGTAGTATTCTGCATTTGTGAGTGCAGTGCAAAGTTGATGTGAAGCAATTTTGATCGAGGAAGTTGTGCCTTCAGTGGAGGGGTGGAACACAATTTTGAGGCAAAGTCGTTTTGCAGTGAAGTGCCATTTTCGGGAGAGCCTGAATCATCACAATCAAGATTGTTTGGAAAGAATTGAAGGATTTATGATTAAGGAGTGTGAATTTGTGACAAGATTGTGAGTCAGTGCCTGTTACTCTCTTTTGGGTGTGGTTTTTACTTGAGAGATTAAAGACGCAACCAAGAAGAACTACATGTTACTGTTTGACTTTGTATTTGGACATTTCTGACTCGTATCTCTGTGGGAACAAACTTTACTTACCCGATTACCGCAAAAGTGATATTTGTCGGGTTGTCACAGTGGGTGAGGGCATTGGTTGCCCGTATGACCTGATCCTTTGCAATTTCCGCATAGGGGAACATACCCAATTTGCCTTCTTGGCTCCGGACAGTTTGGAAACCAATGTTCCATCAAGCCACAATTATAACATGCCTCGGGTGCAACATTCTGAGGTCAATTTTGGTTGCTCATTGGTGGTCTTCATGGAGGAGCATTGGGGTTATACTCCCTTGGTCTGTACCTTGGACCTTGATACAATATGCTTGCTTGAGGTGGTACGTCTTGAGTTTGGTATACCGCCTCCTCTTCCTCTTATTGGTTCCATCCCAGAACCCAATCAATCTGTTGCACCGAGAGTGCATTGCGAGTATTGCATTTTGTGTTTGCATGGCCTGACTTGCCACACGCGGTGCACCATACATTGGATCTGCCAAATGATGGAGGCTTCCTTTGGTCCTTTGCCCCAATCATTTGGATCTTAAAATCCAAAAACTCCTTGATGAGGGCATCCAGCTTAGTATCAGCCTTTATGTACACTCTTTGCTAGGGGAGTCACTGGTTTCTTACCCCCATGTCTTTGTACTCATCTTGGCTTTGATTCTTCTTTGGATTCCAAAGAAGAGCTTGAAGACGTGGAAGATTCCTCCAAAGAAGGGGATGTATTGCGAGAAGCTCTCCTTCTGGGCTTCTTGCCTTTCTTCTCCCAGTTTCTTCAATTGCCAACAGAGTGAGAGTGAGCCGCTTCATAGCGGGAAACATGTTTGAGTACCTTGCTAAAGGAAGTTACAATCCTCTTTCTTGCAAAGATTCAAATCTCTGGTGAGAGTCCTCCTAAGAACTAGGTGATGGCTTGGGCATTGGAGTAACCCACCACACCCAATTGCTTTGGAACTCGATTCAAAAGCGCCATGAACCGCTCAGAGTTGTCTCTCAACTTCTCCTTGTTACCTCTGTCCAAATCGTTGAGTGCCATGAAGATACTCGTGTTGTAATTAACTTCCCGGCATCGTTCCAAGAAATTGTTTCTAAAGCCTTCTCAGTCTGCTAGTACAATTTCCTTTTGGGTTACATAGGTGTACCAACTCCGAGCTTTCGTTTGGAGCACACTTGGGAAAATACACAGTCAATCCACCAAGTCATTTTCCTTATTGGCAAAGGAGATGACTTCAAATTCTTTGATGAATTCATCGAGATCTTCATCTTGTTCTGTCCCCTTATATTTTTGATAGGCGTGTCGGGTGATAGGTAATGAACTCATCATTCGACTTGGTGGGATCGGCTAGGGTAAGTTTGAACTTGATGGGCCCAAAGAGCTAGTTGGTATCAACGCCATGTTGACAGCCCAGGGGTTCCAATTTTTCAAGTTCAAAGTAGGGTCTGTGAGCCGGCCTGTCTCTTACTCAAGATGAACCTCTGATGGCTATTATGGTAGTGCACCATGGACTAAGAAGGCAAGGAACCCCAACTCCATCATACTCCTCCAAGGCTAATACTCCAAGACTCAAGACATTGCTCACTAGAGAACTCAATGAGAGAGAGATAGTTGCAAATGAAAGGATGATGAGTACCTCCTCACTCCTTGTCTATATACTTGTGAAATAGTTACATACCAAAGTTACTAATTACCATGGTAACTCAAGTTACTAGACTAAAAGTCAAATAAAGTCAAAAAGTAGAAAGGAATATCCATTCACATGGGCATATTCCTCTAAGCATGTGGTCTTATCTTAACCCAACCACTAGGTCAAGGATTCCTTCACATGGGCTATCCTTGGACTAAAGAAGAATCCAAAACAAAAAGGCTTGCGGGCCCAAGAGTTCTCAACTCTTTCCTCAAAGCCAAACACCTAGGAATAATACCAAGTCAACACACTAAAATCCAAAATAGTGGTGCTCATCTTTTCTACTTCCTCTAAAGTAAGGTCCCCTCTATCTTAGCTATGACTAACTTTAGCTAACCATGAATAATATAGAACCATACTTTATCTCTATATAAATAATATCTCTTAAGTACTTGTAATACCAAGCTAAATATCACAATGCCACTCACATGCACAAATGGGTTACATTTACTCCCGGACTAAGTTTTCACTTTGTCCTCAAAGTGAAGGTCTCTCTACCTTCTATGGTACATCTTCAACTTATCATGGTTAATCCTATCAAAGTGTCTTCCTCCTAACTCCTTGAGATCATAGGTGTAATTGCCTCACACCTTCTCCACTATGAAAGGTCCAAAGTACTTAGACAAAAACTTCTTTTGCACTCTCTTGAATTGAATGGAATCAAACAACATTACCCAATCACCTTCTTTGAAAGTCTCCACCTTCTTCTTGCCTTGCCTCTTGTCATAGCTCTCCTTTTGTTTCCTTTGGGCTTGTGCCACTCAAACCATAGCAACTGCTCTTGCCTCTTCCAACTCCATGAGTTGATCCTTCCTTGACTTCTCTGCATCACCTCCTTGTGCTTTCTTCAATCTCCTATGAATGCTTTGGAAAGTAGGAAGATCAAATTGAATAAGTAAGGTAGACTCAATACCATACACCAATTGAAATGGAGAATATCCGGTAGAAGTCTTCATGGTTGTCCTATACTTCCACAAAACTGCATGAATCCTCTTGTCCCAATGATGTTTAGCTCCCTCCATTTATGTATCTTTGGCCAACATCATGCACAAGGTCTGATTGGTTCTCTTTGCCAAGCCATTGGAATTTGGCTTATAGGATGTAGTTACTCTATGTGTGATAGAAAAATGTAGTAGCATGGCTGTAGTAATGCTTCCTGTAAACTCTCCTCCTCTATCAAAAACCAACTCCAAAGGGCATCCAAACCTAGTGATAATGCGTTCATAATGTACCGATTGTTCCTTGGGGTTGTATTGAGAGGACCTACAAAATCAATTCCCCACTTCTCAAAAGGTCCTAGTAATGGAATTGATCTAAGTGGTGGAGTGGATGTAGACTTTCTAGCAAAAGCTTGACAAACATGACAAGTTTTGCAATAATCAAAACAATCCTTGAAAATCCCTCTCCAATGGTAACCTGCATCTAGAATCTTGAAAGCAGTCACCTTTCCTGCAAAGTGTCCTCCACATCTAAACCTTCATGAAACTCCTTTATGAGTAGTATAGACTCTTCCTTACCCACTGCTCTTCAAAGTAGACCATCTGCTCCTTGGTGAAAAAGAATATCCTCCACCATTGTGTAAGGTCTAGATCTTGCTATAAGGGCCTTCCTCTCCCTAGCATGCATCCCTTTTGGATAGTTACCTCTTGTCACAAAATCCACAATCTCCTTGTAATCCATTGGAACCTCTTGAGTGATTGAGATTATCATGAGCTCCTCATCCGGGAAGGAATCATCCACTAGCTCATCTCCATCATGATCATAGGCTCTAGATAACAAATCAGCATTTGCATGTTTCTTTCCTGGCCTATCTTCAATGGTGTAGTCATACTCAGACAAGAGTATCATCCACCTTGCTAGTCTCCCTTCAACATTAGGCTTGTTGAAGATGTACTTCAAAGCCTTGTGATCCGTGACAATGGTGGCTTTCCCTCCAATCAAGTAGTGTCTAAACTTCTTGAGACCAAAGATCACTGCCAACCCTTCTCTCTCCGTGACAGAGTAGTTCTTCTTTGCTGAAACCATCTGCCTACTAGCATAAGCTATTGGATGATCATGCTCATCTTGGTCTAATTGACTAAGAGTGCATCCTATAGCTACATTAGAAGCATCAGTGTACAGGATGAATGGCTTACTCCAATCAGGTTTTGCAAGAATTGGAGCTACAACAAGGGATTGCTTGAGCTCCTCAAAAGCTTTGAGAGCCTCCTTGTCCTCCAAAATCACCATGTTATCTACACCCTTCTTCATGTAGATGGTCAATGCATAAGCCTTGTTGGAAAATGGGAAGATGAACCTCCTATAGTATCCAACCATCCCCAAGAATTGGCGTAACTTTGTCAAGCTTGAAGGGAATGGAAGGTCTGAGATTTTCCTCACCTTCTCAAGATCAACTACTATTCCATCGTTGGAGATGATGTGCCCAAAAAGTAGACCTTCTTCACATCCAAAAATGCACTTCTCTAGGTTGAATGATGCATTTGCCTCATCCTAGCATTGCAAGACTTTGATTAGGTGCTCAAAGTGCTCCTCCTTGCTCCCATAGACACAAAAGTCATCAATGAAGTCTCTCACAAATTTCCCAATGAAAGGTTCAAATACCTTGTTCATGAACCATTGGAATCTGGCTGGAGCATTGCAAAGCCCAAAAGGCATGACCTTGAAAGCGTAAGTTCCCCAAGGTGTGGTGAATGTGGTGAGTTGTTGATGCTCAGGTGCAATCTTGATTCCGTTATATCCACTATAACCATCTCCAAAACTGTACCTCTCATGACCTGCAACCTCCTCCAAGATCTCATCAATGAATGGCAATGGGTAGTAGTCCTTCTTGGTAACAGCATTGAGCTTCTTCTAATCCACACATACCCAAAGCTTGCCATTCTTTTTCTTCACAATGACAATTGGAGACACCCATTCCAAATTCTCTACCTCAAAGATAAATCCAACCTCCTTAAGCTTATCAATCTCCTCCTTCACAACCAAAGATATAGGTTGGCTAATGCGATGTTGCTTTTGGCGGATTGGTCTTGCATGTGACTCCACATCTATCTTGTGCTCCTCCAAGGTGACTTCCGTCAAATCCTTGTAACTAAAAGCAAACACATGGATGAACTTGCGGAAAATCTCCTCAAATCTCACTTCTCCTCCTTGGTAACATTTGGACCATACTTGAGGGTAGATAACCTTCTCTCTACTTCCTCAAGTGTCAATGGTGATTTATCTAGGTCCTTCAAAACCTCTGGCTTAGGAGCAAAATCCATAGCACACAAAGGATACACATCTGAATCAGATTCAGATTCATACTCCTCCGTGGAAGTCTCCTCTTCCATGCTTGTGTCCACACCTGAAGCTCCTTCTTCAAAATTTGATTCCCAATAATCAGAAGATGGTGTATCCGAATGGTAAGTGTTGGTGGTGTTAGTCACAAGAATTGTGACTCTTTGGTTTGATGGCCCAATCCTCAAGTACCCTTTGTGCCATTGATCAGTTGAACATGCTGCTCTCAACCATGGCCTCCCAAGAAGTAAGTCATAACTTGAATCCTTCAAGACTTGGAAAGTCATGAGATTTTGAACTCCCATAACTAAAACTACCACTTTATCCATCACCCCTACTGGTCAAACTTGTTGCTTGTTTGCCATGCTCACCACAAATTTTGAAGGTCTTGAGGGTATCATACCCAACTTCTTCATCAACCTTTCTGACATGGCATTTACTGCTGATCCTCCATCAACCAATGCATCCTTGATGTTGTGACCATTCACTCTCACATCAATCTTGGAGGCATATTCACAAGCCTCCCATGGTGCTGGCTTGGCATCCACCACCCCCATTGATACTGGAACTTTTTCCTTCTTCTTCTTCTTGCTCCTTGTAGAACTCAAACCACCTCTAAGCTCCTTTCTCAAGGTAGGGTTCAAAGCAATCAATAGGCCCACTGTGATGTTAGCCTTGTGACTACCAACATCCTCCAACACATTGTAGTTCCATTGTTGCTTTGAAATCAAGAAATCCTCCATCCCGAACTTCTTCCTTGGAGTCTTTGTTGTTGATGGTGTTGAGATGCGAGTGCTCCTAGTAGACATAGGAGTATCCTTGCTTGGAGTAAATCCTTGAGAAGAGTGAACATCCTCTGCAAAACAAGCTCTCTTCTTCTCTTGTGCCAAAAGCTCCAAATTAAGACTCTTGGAGTTTGAGCACTCTCCCTTCTCATACTTGCTCTCCACCACATCTATGGATGCTATCCCCTTACCTTTGTTTGGATAAGGAGCCACTTGGGTTTCACTACCACCCTCTTTACTTCTATTGGCTCCCTCATAACCCCTTCTTCCATGGTAAGTGGAATTTGGGCAATTCCTTTGGATATGGCCTCTTCCTCCACAACCAAAACAATTTCTATCATTGAAATTGCTGGCTGGTTGAAATCCTCTAAATGGATAGTTTCCATAACTCCTAGTCCCTCTCCCTACATTGTGATCCACTTCTTTCTTCTCCTATAGTTGTACCACATTGATCTTGAAATCCGCAAGTTGTTCTATAATGGTTTGAAGTGGATCCTTTGGTGGAAGTGCAAGAATTGGAGCAACTATTACTTGTGGAGCAACCCTTGTCACCAAAGTGTCAGAAGTTCCACCATACTTGTAGCCTTGAGGAGGATGCACAACCTCCTTCACCACCAAATCACTCTCATCCCATTCCAAACTCTCCTCCATACAAATTGCGATCTTGATAGCTTCAACCTTAGAAGAAGGTTTCTCATATCTCACCTTGCTTCTAATTTGTGGTCTCAACCCTCCCACAAAATTCTTGGTGAGCATGGCCCCTATGCCAATCATTGTAGTCTCCACATCATCCCCACCCTTCCTCAACACTATGCGAAATCTGGACTCTAATTTTTCCACATTTTCCACATAGACTCTCACTTTCTCTCCATCTCCTTGCTTGAGAAATGTAACCTCACTCATCAATCTCTCATAACTCTCATATGGGAAAAAGTTCTCAATGAGTGCTAAAGTCAAAGTCTCCCAAGACTCCTCTTCCCCATCTCTCCTCTCTCTCTTTTGGTATTCTGACTCATACCATGTAAGTGCTGCATCCTCAAAGAAATTTGGTAATAATGAGGCCCACTCATTCTTCCTCCTCTCATTGTTTCCTATGCAAGCTCTCTTGAAGTCTCTCACAAAGGCCTCCACATCTTCTCCATCCTTGCCAAAGAAAACCGGAAGTTTCCCTATCTTAACCTCTCACTATCTTTCTTTTCTCTCAATTTTTCTTTTTCTCTTTTCTTTTCTCTCACTCTATAACTAATAGAGTATATACATGATTAACACCATTTGAGAGTAATCCACCCTAGGGAACACAAAAGGTTCAAGTTGCTCCAGTATTTCTATAGCAACATCAGATCCTCGAGTGCATATTATCAAACCCTCATAGATAGTTTATCCATAAGTTGAAAGATTATCTCCATCACTAATCTTGAGAACTAGCTGATGAAGGTGATATTATTTCTGTAGCTATACTAAGACTCTCTCCAAGATCCTTCACCAAAGTCTCCAAAAGTGATTTTACTCTACTACACTCATGTCCTTTTGGAAGTCCTTCAACTCCACAAACCTCACACAACTCCTTGGTCTTAGATCTTCTCCCTCCTAATCTTGGTGAAGAAGGTCCAACATGCAAACCCAAGTCAAGTAAGCCTCTCCTTTCCCTCAATCTCTTGCTCTCAAAGGTCAATGGACATGAACTTGCCTTATGTCCCTTCTCTCCACACAAAAAGCACTTAGACTCACTCTTTCCTCCAAGTGGTGTAGGTTTTTGGATCCTCTTAACACTTTCTTCAAATTCTATTGTAAACTCTCTTTTCCTCAAATCCACCCCTACAATCACCTCAAACCCTTATGGAACCTTGCATGATCTCAATTTCCACTCTTGATGACCCTCCATGTTCCCAAGATGAATCTAAACACTCAAACATGCTTTTTGTTGCTCTCAAACTCCTCATGCATGAGATCTCCACTCTGCAGAATTGACTCTTCCTCACAATGTCATTCAAATCTCCCAACCAGTATGTTACAGTCCTCTGAAATTTTTCACACTTGATCACAACTTTAGGGCATCCCTCCCTACAAAATTTCAGATCTTTTCATTGATCCATTTGGCCTAGACACTTTTCTATTCAGCACACATATTTCAGATTTGGTCTGAAAACCACCCCCCTCACTTCAAAAACTCATAACTCCCTGTGCAAGAACGATCTCTCTATAATTTTCCTGGAAGAAGGTAGGATACAATGCACTCAATGTTCTTGGAAATTTTTAGGACAATTCACTGAAAATTGAAGAAATGGTAGACTCTGTACAATTTTCCAGAGAGCATGCAGTTGAAGGAGCACTTTACTCTATCAACTTTCAAAAATTCTAGCCCAATGCGCATAGTAGCTCTCACAATAATTTCAAGTGTGCTAACTGAAAGTTAACCCAAGCTATCATGTGTAGAAATTTCAAGTCCAGATCTCAAACTTGAGATTTTACCCAAAATCACCTTAATCCCCAAAATCTGCAATCCACCTCACACAATCTCTCCAATTCCTCTCATGTGTACAAGATGTACAAAATCACCTCAAAGACATCATAATGAACTACAGGGTATACAAATGGATCTTGGCTCTCTAACATAAGTTCAGCCCTCTCCTTTCCTAATGTTCTCTCCAAGTGAGCTCTCATAGCCTCCTTCTGCCTAATGTAGAATTGAACGCGGAACATTATCTTGCATTCTATAGAGGTCCCGGCAACGGAACCAAAAATGTGAGCCAGCTTGTCTCTCACTCAAGATGAACCTTTGATGGCTATTATGGTAGCGCACCATGGACTAAGAAAGCAAGGAAACCCAACTCCATCATACTCTTCCAAGGTTAACACTCCAAGACTCAAGACATTGCTTCACTAGAGAACTCAATGAGAGAGAGATAGTTGCAAATGAAAGGATGATGAGTACCTCCTCACCCCTTGTTTATATACTTGTGAAATAGTTACGTACCAAAATTACTAATTACCGTGGTAACTCAAGTTACTAGACTAAAATTCAAGTAAAGTCAAAAAGTAGAAAGGAATATCCATTCACATGGGCATATTCCTCTAAGCATGTGGTCTTATCTTGACCCAACCACTAGGTCAAGGATTCCTTCACATAGGCTATCCTTGGACTAAAGAAGAATCCAAAACAAAAAAGCTTGCGGGCCCAAGAGTTCTCAACTCTTTCCTCAAAGCCAAACACCTAGGAATAATACCAAGTCAACACACTAAAATCCAAAATAGTGGTGCTCATCTTTTCTACTTCCTCTAAAGTAAGGTCCCCTCTATCTTAGCTTTGACTAACTTTAGCTAACCATGACTAATATAGAACCATCCTTTATCTCTATATAAATAATATCTCTTAAGTACTTGTAATACCAAGCTAAATATCACAATACAACACACATGCACAAATAGGTGTTACAGGTCTTCTTTGACAATTTCTCCTCTTAGGGTGTTTTCTTCAACCCGAGTAGAAGAATCAGGCTCAACACCTTGGGAGTGTTCTTCAAAATTCCTTTGAGACAATCGAGGAATTGATCAAAGAAGGTGTTGACACTCTTCTTCCGTCAGTGTTCATGTTGTCTTTTCTTCAACAAAGTTCTTAAGAGATGCAACTTCCTTCACAACTCTAGGGGAAGTCGGTAAACTGGGCCGTAATGAATATGTTTGGCCACTCAAGTCTTTCTTCTTCTTGGAAGATGGGGATGCGCAGTTGCCTTGCCAATTGCCTTTGCGTTTCTTTTGGTCAAATTCTTGCATGGCTTCTTGCACTTCGTGAAGAAGTTGAAAGTCCAACGGCTCTAGTTTGGTTTCATCAAAAGTAGATTGGATCTTTAGGCGTTTGGCTTCTCCACAATGCAACATTTCTCTTTGAACTCTCTCTTCCCATTGTTCTCTCGATGCAAACATTCATATTGCTTTGACAACCAGTTTCAAAATTGGCTTTGTATTCTTCCACTTCCGAGATTTGTATCTTTGGCAACGGTGCCAAAAATCATGTGACAACTCGGCAAATATCACTTTTGCGGTAATCAGGTAAGTAAAGTTTGTTCTTGTAGAGATACAAGCTAGAAATGTCTAAATACAAAGAAAATAATAACAATGTAGTTCTTCTTGGTTCTATTTTTTATCTCTTAGGTAGAAACTACACCCAGAAAAGAGTAACATGCACTGACTTGCAGTCTTGTCACAAATTAACACTTTTTATTGACAACTCCATCAAGTCTTTCCAAACAATCTTGATTGTGATGATTTAGGCTCTCCCAAAATCGGCAATTCATTGCAAAACAACTTTGCCTCGGAATTGTGTTCCACCCCTCCACTAAAAGCACAACTTCCTCAATCAAAATTGCTTCACATCAACTATGCACTACACTCACAAATGCAGAATACTACCAATAGTACAATTCCTCTCAGATTTGTCAAGGCATTGCTTTGATTGCACTTCACTCAGGATAAAACACACAGAATGAAGATCAAGGTTGTAGAATCCAACATCCAACAAACACACTAATTTGCACTTTGAAATTCTCCACACACTCACAAACACAATCACAAAGTTGATCCTCGGAATTAAGCTCAAACAACAAGCACTGCTTCACAACACTTTGCTTTATCTATTCTCAAAAACTATGAGCACTAAACAACATAAGACTACAAATGCCACTCTTAAAAAGTGAAGCAAATGATTGTTACTAACAACTATACCATTTCCTAATAACTCTTCTAACCTGCAGATCCAAAATGACAATGCATCTCTTCATATATGCCTCTTCAAATCTCAAAATTTGTAACTAATCCAATCCAATGTCTACTTCTTCCTTGGCTTTCAAACCTGAAGTAACTCCACTTACTACTCTGTCCTTGGGTTTCACAACTACTAAATCTTTTACTAATTCTAACATCTCTCCTTCCTGATCTGCAATTCCAGTAGTGGGTAATCCATCTAAACCTTTATCTCCCAACCCACTCTTCTCTAACATCTTTAATGGTAACTTCAAAGTCATCTGCACTCCTATGTTATCTACTTCAAGTTTTGCTCGTACATCCTTCCAAAGTTTATCTTTCTCTTATTTCACTAAGTCTAATCTAATTGTGATATTGTCTTCTACTTCCAATATCTTTCTATCTACACAAGTTCTGAGACTGATAAGTGAAGCATTCAAATCTTTGTCCTTCACATTTCTCCTCCTTGTCTCTTGCACCAACAACTTCAACTCATGGAGTCTTGTTTCTTCAATTTGCATGTTGGCTTTTGTACTAAGGATTGCATTCATCTTGATCACAATCTCATTCAATGGCTCCAATCTCATTCTTCTCTCTTGTTCTTGATCTGCAAGCCAATCTTCTCTATACATTGCTAATTCCGCTTTGAACTCGGCTTTCACAGTCTCCTCCTTCTCCTTTTGCATAATCTTCTCCTCCAAATTGCAAAGTAACTCTCTCAACCTTTCTTCCTCTTGATATCTCTCTGTCAACTCTCTTTGCCAAAGTTGCTTCTTCTCTTCTACACTCTCCATCACTCTATCAAGCTCTTGCTCCTTCTCTACTACTCTTGCCATAGCATGGATAATTTCTAATCTCAAATCAGCAAACTACTGCTTCAAGATTTCATACTCAGCTACTTGCCTTTCCCTCACTATGTCACTCTGCTCTATGAGTCCCTCTCTACTCCTCGCTTCTCTCTTCAAGTTCTTGATCAAATGATTATGTACTATTGCGTCTACCTGTAGTACTTCCCTTTCCTCCTTACCTTGGATTATACTCTTCTTTAACTCCAAGTTCTCTTCTTCTAATCAAGCTAACACCTGCAATACAGTCTTCACCTTTGGACACTTTGACTGCATCTCCTTCTTCTTGTGCTCTAACTTCACCAAAAATGGGCACACAACATCTCGTAGATACTCTACTCCTTCACTCGCATTCATTTCAACTTGCGGACTTATCTCCTTCTTCACCTCTTCCTCACTTGACACTCGCCTTCTAAGCCGTAGTTGCCTTATAGGAATGGATTCTTTGCTCCCCGGACTTCCATCTTCCTCTTCTCTTACCTTACTTGGCTCCGCTCCATACTTTGCCTTTCATCTGGAACAAACTCCCCTTTGAATTGTAACTCTTTTCTCCTCTTGTTTTGGAACTTTGTCTTCTAGTTTTGGGTTACCTTTCTCCTCCGTCTCCATCTTGGCTTCCTCCTCTTTGGGTACCAATTTCATCTTTACTCCATTGTCATTTTCACTACCTGTGTCTCCACTCTATAGCATGAACTTGGGTTCTTCCTCCCTCTCCAAGTCTTTGGACTTGCACTCAGCTTCTCCTTCTTACTCTTCTTCGAACAATGTGATTACCACCAGCTCTTTCCTTGGGTTTACCCTTCTAGCCTACCGAGGTCTCGCTTTCTCTACTTCTTCTCCTTGTAGAATCCTCTTCCTTGACTTTGGAGTGCTCACTTCCAATTGTAGACTTTGCCTCGTCTAAGCATAGTACTCATCACTGCTCTTGATCCGAAGAATGTATTGTTGCTCCTCCGCATTGACATCTCTTCTTAAGTTGGGATGGAAATGGGACACCATCTTATTTTGCTCCGCCACATTGAGCAAGTTCAGCCCCAGATAGAAATGGGCTGCAAATGGCACAATGTAATGTGGAGGTGACTTGTCTCACAAATTCCATACCATCTATCTTGTCCTCCTTTGAAGATACTTTGACCAATTAATTGGCTCTCCTTCAAACATCTTATAGAAGAACACCGCTTGGTGCTTCATCACATAAGTTGTTCTCTCCGGCTTCAAGATTTCCATTAGAGCACTCATAATCCCTCTCTTGACAGGATCCTTATAGCTCTCCACTTTGTAGCCATTCTTCATGCGCTTTGAAGAGAAGGCATCTCTCACTTCTTAGGTTTCTTTGGCTACTTCTCCCTTCTCCAAGAATGTTGCACCATGCTTTGCGCCTGCTTCTTTCCCGTATACTAACCTCCAATCCGACTGTGTCCATCAAGCTAGATTTCCTCTCTTCCCTTCTTCCAGAGGGCCATCAAGACACTTACTCTTGATGATCTCAGTCATGAAACCTAGAAAGCTAACATTCCAGTTCCATGCCAAGAATGTGATCCAAAGCTTGCTCAAGACCTCAATTCTTGCAATCGCATCTAACCTCCAAATTGCATGATTTCTCACTACAAATTTGGAGTTCTTCCCACCTCCCATCTTTCTCTGTTCCACTCTAGGTTGGGGACTATTCTTCCTATTGGTTCCCGGATTAACTCTCTCAATTTCCTCTTGACACACCAGTCCATCTTCAACTACACTTCCCTTCCCATGATCTCTTGCAAGATGACTTCTTAAAGGTGATGGGAAATTGCTTGTCATTGCTTTGTCTTTAGCCCAATTTTTATAGTGCCTTCTCTGCCTTTCTTCAATTTGAGTTTCTACCAAGAAATCACACCTCGTGCATGCTCTTGTCATTGTCAAGGTCCTTCATGCATATGACCATTGTTTTTGAATGGTGCCTTCTTGAAGGTCTCGCCCTAAAGGAAAGTTGTTAGACTATCCTTGCCTTGGGTTGAGCACCTCCAATACAAAGACTCCTTACTTCAGGTTGTATGCTGATAGGGCAATTCCAAGTACCTCGCCTTATGACCCAAAGTCATGTTACCTCGGGTTACATCCCGAGGACACTTTTTTTTGCCTTCTTCAGCCATACATGCGCACATCAACTTCTCTATACACTTCTTCCTCAAAATTGAGAAAAAAAACAAAAATGTGGGTACCACACCAACCCAAGGAATGCTCACACTCTACTCACAACCATAGGCCAAGGAATACGTGCAATAGCCTCCAACTTGGTCTACTGAACACCAAGTCCTTCGGGGTAGATAGTGTGACCCAAATACTCAACTTGCTTGTGGAAGAATCTACACTTCTTAAGATTTAATTTGAGTCTATGAGATCTCAACCTCTCAAACACCTCTAACAACTATCTCTCATGCTCCTCCACAATAGTGCTATAGACCAAAATGTCATCAATATAATACAGAGCAAAATCCAATCCAGCTAGGATCTTATCCATGACCCTGTAGAACTCAATAGGAGTGTTCTTAAGAACCTCCACTGATATAACACATCCTTGCCGTGAGGATCAATAGCCCTGAATGTTGTCTTGGACTTATCCTCCTCCTTGATCAGCAAGTGATGGTATCTTGCTCAAAGATCCAAAGTATTGAAGACCTTTTGCATGCCCAATCGCATAAAAAATCTCCTTTGGTGTAGGCATGGCATACCGATCAGCCCTGGTCTGTCGGTTGATAGGACAGTAATCTCCACACATCTGCCTATCTGTGTAGTTGCCATGCATATCCTTCTTGGTTGGCATCATTGTTGCTGATGCATACTCTCCATGTGAAATCTCCACCAAACCAGCCTCAAAAAGGTCACTACTTGAGCTGAATCAATGTCCTCTCCATGTCACTATAGCAATAAAGACGTCAAAAAACTGGTGTTTTGCTAGTCAACTCAATTTGTATACCAAGTCCCTTCAGAAGTAGGGTCTCCCTTCATACTAAAGGAAAAACAACTCATGCAACTCCTCAAGAACCTCCAAACCCTCCAACAAGCTTGGGTCCAAGATCTAGCTCCCAAGTATCCTCTGTAATTGTTGTAGGAGTGGAAGACGTGCTGACTGGCTGCTACATTGGGCCCTTGAGAGTAATAGTGTCATGCCCCCGACCACTAGAGGTCCCAACCTCTGTGTGAAAAACTCCTTCCACTCTGGCTACAAGCTCCACACATCCTCTAGCTGCATCCCAAGTGGACCAAGGGTGTAATCCAAGTAGCTCATGCTCACCTGTATGGACTTCAAGTAGACTACTCTCCCTAGTAGCTAATGGCTATGTCCCAAGAATACCATGTCCACTTGGTCCATTGCCCCTAGCATGTGTATGAATCGTCTCGATAAGCACAAGGCTCACTAGTGTCTAAGTAGTGATGCCTATCAAGCGCATCCTAAGCTGCTTTGCCAAGCCAAGGCTCACAATCCAGATCAAACAGTTCATGTCCATAGCCTGACCTAACACCTGACGCTTGGATGCCTCTAACACTACTAGATCAGCGGTAATACCGGTGCAAAAACCCATTGCACGCTCTCTCTCATTGGCATTGGGCTCCACTAATTGCTATAACTATGAGTCCCAAACAAGTCCAAGTCCTGCTTTTCAAAAAGCATGAGAGCTTGGGAAACTCATGAGTGTGGGAAATGTAGCTCTAGGCTGTCCCACTAGGTTCACCACTGCCATAGATGACCTATCAGCTACTACCATCGTTTGAGACTAACGCTTGACATCCAAGATGTCATCAACAAGGATGTGGTCAAGTTGCTGAATCCCATCATAAGCACGATGTAATACCTCTCTGGGTAAGAGGTTTATCCACCAAAGATGAAGGCAATGAGCCCGTGATTCCACTCTGGCTGCATCTAACAATATGGTAGGTCCCATCCAAGAATGGACTTGATGTGTACTTGCCACCACTCTGGTACAAGAATCACCCATCAAAGGCATGTTCTCCAAAAGGTTAGCCGGAGAAATGGACCGATGAACATGGAGATGTCAGAGTATCCGTAACATCTCCTAAAACACACCAGAACAAGGATCTTGAAGACCCAAACTGTGGCTTGCACGTGTATGTCTCTAACATGGCCATCCAAAAATCACCAAGTGAATAGGCCCATGTCTCTCTAGGTCATGCACCCCTAGTAAGGAAATGTCTGTTAGTAGGGCCTTCTTTTTGACTGCTAACATTGATAATAACTCCGGATACCAATAGGCCAAGTGTGCCACATGATGTAGAGAGACTCAATGTGACAACTCGGCAAATATCACTTTTGCGGTAACCAAGTAAGTAAAGTTTGTTCCCGCGGAGATACTAGTCAGAAATGTCAAAGTACTAAGTCAAATGTCACGATGTAGTTCTTCTTGATTGCGTCTTTAATCTCTCAGGTAGAAACCACACCTAGAAGAGAGTAACAAGCATTGATTCACAGTCTCGTCACAAATTAACATTCTTAATCACAACTCCTTCAATTCTTTCCAAACAATCTTGATTGTGATGATTTAGGCTCTCCCAAAAATAGCACTTCACTACAAAATGGCTTTGCCTCAGAATTGTGTTCCACCTCTCCACTAAAAGCACAACTTTCTTGATCAAAATTGCTTCACATCAACATTGCGCTACATTCACAAATGCAGAATACTACCAACACTACAATTCCTCTCACATCTATCAAGGCATTGCTTCAATTGCACTTCACTTAGTATCAAACACACAAAATGAAGATCAAGGCTGCGGAATCCAACATCCAACAAGCACACTGACTTGCACTTCAAATTTCTTCACACACTCACAAAAAAAATCACAAAGTTGATACTTGGAATCAAGCTCAAGCGACGAGCAATGCTTCACAGCACTTTGCTTTATCTATTCTCAGAAATAATGAGCATTGAACAACATAAGACTTCAAATGCCACTCTTAAATAGTGAAGCAAGCGATACTTCTACAAAAATACCATTCTACAACAACTCTTCTAACTTGTAGATCTGAAATGACAATGCACTTCTTCATATCTGCCTCTTCAAATCTCAAATCTATTACTAATCTGATCCGATGTCTACTTCTTCCTCGGCTTTCAAACCCGATCCCAAAGTAACTTCACTTACTACTCTATCCTTGGGTTTCACAACTCCTAATTCCTCTACCAATTCTAACAATTCTCTTTCCTGATCTGAAATTCCACTAGTGGGTAATCTATCTAACTCCTTATCTCCGGACCTACTCTTCTCCAATGTCTCCAATGGCAACTCTGAAGACATTTGCACTCCTATGTTATCTACTTTGGGTCTAACTACTATCAATTCCTTTGCTAATTCTATTATGTCCTCATCAAAAATTGTAAATGAAAGCATGGATACACTATCTACACCTTCAATTTGTAACCCACTTTCCCCTAATCACTCATGTTACTGACCCAAAGACACTTATTGTCTGATCCTGCACTTTGGGTTCATTCACTATTGCTATTTCTCCTTCAAATTCTATTCCATCTTCAATCTGAACTGAAATTGAAGTCATGGGTATCCTAAATATCTTCTTTCCTTACTCTAACTTCCTCTAATGCCTCTTGCAAGATTCCCAAAGTCACCTTCACTGCACTCCGAGGTCCGACTACCTCAGATCTAGTCATCTTCGTCTTGAGGCAAAGTCTCATGACCCAAAGTCATGTAAACCTAAAGTCTCAAGTCTCAAGTCTCATGTCCAAAGTCCGAAGTCCGAAGTCCAAAGATACCAACCCGAAGACACTAAACTACTCCATACATCTACTCCCAAAACTTCAAATGCTTGTAACTTTTGCTACATACCTCCAAACTCTACAATTTTAGTGTCAATAGAAAGCCCTAAACGAGACGCTTCCAACAACATATAGCACACATGATTTGAACTTGTGATCAATGAGACATGGCCCCCGCAAGAATCCCAACTTGTACCTTCCATTTCTCCTTTGGGTTTGCCCTCCTTCAGCGTCTGATCCGAGTTGTTTTCCTCCTCCAATAGGAGATAAGCTTCTTTGGGTCTGATCCAGTCTAAGTCCTTCTTCCTCTTACATGAAGTAGACTTCTTTGGGTCTGATCAAAACACAGGTTTCCACTCATTTCTTCTCCATTTGGTTTCTATTTGGTTTCAGCAAGGCACTTCTTTTTCAAAACTTGTCCAAAATGAAAAATGTGGGTACCACACTCGCCTAGCAGTCTCATCTCTCTCTACATACAAGTACCTCTGTACTCATATACCCGCCTGTAATACCGCAGCTAGTCCGGTGCTAATCCTCTCAAACAACTCCAATGGACATATCTACTCTATTGGATGCTGCCAAGCAATGAGTGTGGTATCCAGAGGTGTCAAAGCAATCAACTCTAGACACTCATCCTCACACTCATCTCCTGATAGTACAAAGGCTCCACTCCAAGCTTATTGCACTAATCAATTTGCATGCTGATGCAATGCCTCCTCTAAACTCCACAATGGCACATCCAAGGTGGATGGAACAATCTCACTCATACTCCAAATCCAAGTTATCTCCTCTAGTACTAGAGTATCCTCTGCATGGGCGTTCCCCTCCAACAAATCACCAGGCCAAGTAACTACACCATTGAAAGCTAAAACTGATGCAGCCATGGTCCCGGACTATAGTGAGCCAAGATTGCCACTACTAAAGCGTGTTGGTGGGCGACATACCCATCCCTCACCAGACTGCCAACCAGGTCTATAGGAGGTTGTCTCCTCCCAATGGTCAATGCTGAAACCCATGGGGTATAATACTGCTCTCCCAACTAGCACATCATATGACTCAGCTATTGTCGCAATAGCATGAGCTCTCACCACCAAGCTATTAGTCAGATGACCAGGCTGAACCTAGACAACAAGCTCCCCACGTGTGATGTACTATGTCAAACCACCACCTAGAGATGTCTAGATCTGAAATGGACACCTCTCCACATTGGTCTTCCGTAACCCCAGACTGACAACTTCAGCCTTCCCCAACATAAGGGGCTGCACACCAGAGTCTAACAAGACTCTCTATGGTGTATAGACCTTCCTTGAAGGTCCCACCAAACGGAAAATCCCCCTCTGGTTATCCAATAGGACAACACCAAGTGTGAACCGTGCTCTCTCAAAGGCCAGTCTAGTTGGCAACTCCGATAGTCTAGCCGTTGCTACTTGCCATAAACCATTGATTGTTAAATGGATCCCATGCTCCTCAACCAAGTCAGTTCTGTGAGCCGGCCTGTCTCTCACTCAGGATGAACCTCTGATGGCTATTATGGTAGCGCACCATGGACTAAGAAGGCAAGGAACCCAACTCCATCATACTCCTCCAAGGCTAACACTCCAAGACTCAAGACATTGCTCACTAGAGAACTCAATGAGAGAGAGATAGGTGCAAATGAAAGGATGATGAGTACCTCCTCACCCCTTGTTTATATACTTGTGAAATAGTTACGTACCAAAGTTACTAATTACCGTAGTAACTCAAGTTACTAGACTAAAAGTCAAGTAAAGTCAAAAAGTAGAAAGGAATATCCATTCACATGGGCATATTCCCCTTATCTTGACCCAACCACTAAAGCAAGGATTCCTTCACATGGGCTATCCTTGGACTAAAGAAGAATCCAAAACAAAAAGGCTTGCGGGCCCAAGAGTTCTCAACTCTTTCCCCAAAGCCAAACACCTAGGAATAATACCAAGTCAACACACTAAAATCCAAAATAGTGGTGCTCATCTTTTCTACTTCCTCTAAATTAAGGTCCCATCTATCTTAGCTATGACTAACTTTAGCTAACCATGACTAATATAGAACCATCCTTTATCTCTATATAAATAATATCTCTTAAGTACTTGTAATACCAAGCTAAATATCACAATACCACACACATGCACAAATGGGTGTTACATTTACCCCCGGACTAAGTTTTCACTTTGTTCTCAAAGTGAAGGTCTCTCTACCTTCTATGGTACATCTTCAACTTATCATGGTTAATCCTATCAAAGTATCTTCCTCCCAACTCCTTGAGATCATAGGTGTAATTGCCCCACACCTTCTCTACTATGAAAGGTCCAAAGTACTTAGGCAAAAACTTCTTTTGCACTCTCTTGAATCGAATGGAATCAAACAACATTACCCAATCACCTTCTTTGAAAGGCTCCACCTTCTTCTTGTCATGCCTCTTATCATAGCTTTCCTTTTGTTTCCTTTGGGCTTGCTCCACTCGAACCATAGCAACTGCTCTTGCCTCTTCCAACTCCATGAGTTGATCCTTCCTTGACTTCTCTGCATCACCTCCTTGTGCTTTCTTCAATCTCCTATGAATGCTTTGGAAGGTAGGAAGATCAAAGTGAATAGGTAAGGTAGACTCAATACCATACACCAATTGAAATGGAGAATATCCAGTGGAAGTTTTCATGGTTGTCCTATACTCCCACAAAACTGCATGAATCCTCTTGTCCCAATAATGTTTAGCCCCCTCCATTTCTGCATCTTTAGCCAACATCATGCGCAAGGTCTGATTGGTTCTCTCTGCCAAGCCATTGGAATTTGGCTTATAGGATGTAGTTACTCTATGTGTGATAGAGAAATGTCATAGCATGGCTGTAGTAATGCTTCCTGTAAACTCTCCTCCTCTATCAGAAACCAACTCCAAAGGGCATCCAAACCTAGTGATAATGCGTTCATAAAGAAATCTACCCACTTCATCTTCATTCTTGTCCCTCAATGGTCTAGCCTCAACCCACTTGGTAAGGTAATTAGTAACTACCACAATGTACCGATTGTTCCTTGGGGTTCTATTGAGAGGTCCTACAAAATCAATTCCCCACTTCTCAAAAGGTCCTAGCAATGGAATTGATCTAAGTGGTGGAGTGGATGTAGACTTTCTAGCAAAAGCTTGACAAACATGACAAATTTTGCAATAATCAAGACAATCCTTGAAAATCCCTCTCCAATGGTAACCTGCATCTAGAATCTTGAAAGCAGTCACCTTTCCTGCAAAGTGTCCTCCACATACTAAACCTTCATGAAACTCCTTTATGAGTAGGATAGACTCTTCCTTACCCACTGCTCTTCGAAGTAGACCATTTGCTCCTTGGTGAAAAAGAATATCCTCCACCATTGTGTAAGGTCTAGATCTTGCTGCAAGGGCCTTCCTCTCCCTAGCATGCATCCCTTCTGGATAGTTACCTTTTGTCACAAAATCCACAATCTCCTTGTACTCCATTGGAACCTCTTGAGTGACTGAGATTGTCATGAGCTCCTCATCCGGGAAGGAATCATCCACTGGCTCATCTCCATCATGATCATAGGCTCTAGATAATAAATCAGCATTTGCATGTTTCTTTCCTGGCCTATCTTCAATGGTGTAGTCATACTCAGACAAGAGTATCATCCACCTTGCTAGTCTCCCTTCAACATTAGGCTTGTTGAAGATGTACTTCAAAGCCTTGTGATCCGTGACAATGGTGGCTTTCCCTCCAATCAAGTAGTGTCTAAACTTCTTGAGACCAAAGATCACTGCCAACCCTTCTCTCTCCGTGATAGAGTAATTCTTCTCTGCTGAAACCATCTGCCTACTAGCATAAGCTACTGGATGATCACGCCCATCTTGGTCTAATTGACTAAGAGTGCATCCTATAGCTACATTAGAAGCATCAGTGTAGAGGATGAAAGGTTTACTCCAATCAGGTTTAGCAAGAATTGGAGCTACAACAAGGGATTGCTTGAGCTCCTCAAAAGCTTTGAGAGCCTCCTTGTCTTCCAAAATCACCATGTAATCTACACCCTTCTTCATGTAGATGGTCAATGCATAAGCCTTGTTGGAAAATGAGAAGATGAACCTCCTATAGTACCCAACCATCCCCAAGAATTGGCGTAACTTTGTCAAGCTTGAAGGGAATGGAAGGTCTGAGATTTTCCTCACCTTCTCAGGATCAACTGCTATTCCATCCTTGGAGATGATATGCCCCAAAAGTAGACCTTCTTCACATCCAAAAATGCACTTCTCTAGGTTGAGTGATGCATTTGCCTCATCCAAGCGTTGCAAGACTTTGATTAGGTGCTCAAAGTGCTCCTCCTTGCTCCCATAGACACAAAAGTCATCAATGAAATCTCTCACAAATTTCCCAATGAAAGGTTCAAATACCTTGTTCATGAACCATTGGAATCTGGCTGGAGCATTGCAAAGCCCAAAAGGCATGACCTTGAAAGCGTAAGTTCCCCAAGGTGTGGTGAATGTGGTGAGTTGTTGATGCTCTGGTGCAATCTTGATTTGGTTATATCCATTATAACCATCTCCAAAACTGTACCTCTCATGACCTGCAACCTCCTCCAAGATCTCATCAATGAATGGCAATGGGTAGTAGTCCTTCTTGGTAACAGCATTGAGCTTCTTGTAATCCACACATACCCGAAGCTTGCCATTCTTTTTCTTCACAATGACAATTGGAGACACCCATTCTGAATTCTCCACCTCAAAGATAAATCCAGCCTCCTTGAGCTTATCAATCTCCTCCTTCACAACCAAAGATATTGGTGGGCTAATGCGACGTTGCTTTTGGCGGATTGGTCTTGCATGTGATTCCACCTCTATCTTGTGCTCCTCCAAGGTGACTTCCTTCAAATCCTTGTAACTAAAAGCAAACACATGGATGAACTTGAGGAAAATCTCCTCAAATCTCACCTTCTCCTCCTTGGTAACATTTGGGCCATACTTGAGGGTAGATAACCTTCTCTCTACCTCCTCAAGTGTCAATGGTGATTTATCTAGGTCCTTCAAAACCTCCGGCTTAGGTGCAAAATCCATAGCACACAAAGGAAACACATCTGAATCAGATTCAGATTCATCCTCCTCCGTGGAAGTCTCCTCTTCCATGCTTGTGTCCACACCTGAAGTTCCTTCTTCAGAATCTGATTCCCAATAATCAGAAGATGGTGTATCTGAATGTGAAGTGTTGGTGGTGTTAGTCACAGGAACAGTGACTCTATGGTTTGATGGCCCAATCCTCAAGTACCCTTTGTGCCATCGATCAGTTGTGCGTGCTGCTCTCAACCATGGCCTCCCAAGAAGTAAGTCATAGCTTGAATCCTTCAAGACTTGGAAAGTCATGAGATTTTGAACTCCCATAACTGAAACTACCACCTTATCCATCACCCCTACTGGTCGAACTTGTTGCTTGTTTGCCATGCTCACCACAAATGTTGAAGGTCTTGAGGGTATCATACCCAACTTCTTCATCAACCTTTCTGACATGGCATTCACTGCTGATCCTCCATCAACCAATGCATCCTTGATGTTGTGACCATTCACTCTCACATCAATCTTGGAGGCATATTCACAAGCTTCCCATGGTGCTGGCTTGGCATCCACCACCCCCATTGATATTGGAACTTTTGCCTTCTTCTTCTTCTTGCTCCTTGTAGAACTCAAACCACCTCTAAGCTCCTTTCTCAAGGTAGGGTTCAAAGCAATTAATTGGCCCACTGTGATGTTAGCCTTGTGACTACCAACATCCTCCAACACATTGTAGTTCCATTGTTGCTTTGAGATCAAGAAGTCCTCCATCCCCAACTTCTTCCTTGGAGTCTTTGTTGTTGATGGTGTTGAGGTGCGAGTGCTCCTAGTAGACATAGGAGTATCCTTGCTTGAAGTAAATCCTTGAGAAGAGTGAACATCCTCTGCAAAACGAGCTCTCTTCTTCTCTTGTGCCAAAAGCTCCAAATTAAGACCCTTGGAGTTTGAGCACTCTCCCTTCTCATACTTGCTCTCAACCACATCTATGGATGCTATCTCCTTACCTTTTTTGGGATTAGGAGCCACTTGGGTTTCACTACCTCCCTCTTTCCCTCTATTGGCTCCCTCATAACCCCTTCCTCCATGGTAAGTGGAATTTGGGCAATTCCTTTGGATATGGCCTCTTCCTCCACAACCAAAACAATTTCTATCATTGAAATTGTTGGCTGGTTGGCCTCCTCTATATGGATAGTTTCCATAACTCCTAGGCCCTCTCCCTACATTCTGATCCACCTCTCTCTTCTCCCATAGTTGCACCACATTGATCTTGAGATCCGCAAGTTGTTCTGTGATGGTTTGAAGTGTATCTTTTGGTGGAGGTGCAAGAACTGGAGCAACTACTACTTGTGGTGCAACCCTTGTCACCAAAGTATCAGAAGTTCCACCATACTTGTAGCCTTGAGGAGGATGCACAACCTCCTTCACCACCAAATCACTCTCATCCCCTTCCAAACTCTCCTCCATATGAATTGCGATCTTGATAGCTTCAACTCTGGAAGAAGGTTTCTCATATCTCACCTTGCTTCTAATTTGTGGTCTCAATCCTCCCACAAAATTCTTGGTGAGCATGGCCCCTATGCCAATCATTGTAGTCTCCACATCATCCCCACCCTTCCTCAACACTATGCAAAATCTGGACTCCAACTTTTCCACTCTTTCCACATAGACCCTCACTTTCTCTCCATCTCCTTGCTTGAGAAATGTAACCTCACTCATCAATCTCTCATAACTCTCATCAGGAAGAAAGTTCTCAATGAGTGCTGAAGTCAAAGTCTCCCAAGACTCCTCTTCCCCCTCTCCCCTCTCTCTCTTTTGGTATTCTGACTCATACTATGTAAGTGCTGCATCCTCAAAGAAATATGGTAATAATGAGGCCCACTCATTCTTCCTCCTCTCATTGTTTCCTATGCAAGCTCTCTTGAAGTCTCTCACAAAGGCCTCCACATCTTCTCCATCCTTGCCAAAGAAAACCGGAAGTTTCCCCATCTTAACCCCTCACTATCTTTCTTTTCTCTCAAATTTTTTTTCTCTTTTCTTTTCTCTCACTCTATTACTAATAGAGTATATACATGACTAACACCATCTGAGAATAATCCACTCTAGGGAACACAAAAGGTTCAGGTTGCTCCAAGATTTCTATAGCAACATCAAATCCTAGAGTGCATATTAATCTAACTCTCATGGATAGTTTATCCATAAGTTGAAAGATTATCTCCATCACTAATCTTGAGAACTAGCTGATGAAAGTGGTAGTATTTCTGTAGCTGTACTTAGACTCTCTCCAAGATCCTTCACCAAAGTTTCCAAAAGTGCTTTTACTCTACTACACTCATGTCCTTTTGGAAGTCCTTCAACTCCACAAACCTCACACAACTCCTTGGTCTTAGATCTTCTCCCTCCCAATCTTGGTGAAGAAGGTCCAACATGCAAACCCAAGTCAAGTAAGCCTCTCCTTTCCCTAAATCTCTTGCTCTCAAAGGTCAATGGACATGAACTTGCCTTATGTCCCTTCTCTCCACATAGAAAGCACTTAGACTCACTCTTTCCTCCAAGTGGTGTAGGTTTTTGGATCCTCTCAACACTCTCTTCAAATTCTATTGTAAACTCTCTTTTCCTCAAATCCACCCCTACAATCACCTCAAACCCTTGGGGAACCTTGCATAATCTTAATTTCCACTCTTGATGACCCTCCATGTTCCCCAAGATGAATCTAAACACTCAAACATGCTTTTTGTTGATCTCAAACTTCTCATGCATGAGATCTCCACTCTGCAGAATTGACACTTCCTCACAATGTCACTCAAATCTCCCAACCAATATGTCACAGTCCTCTGAAATTTTCCACACTTGATCACAACTCCAGGGCGTCCCTCCCTGCAAAATTTCAGATCTTTTCATCGAGCCATTTGGCCTAGACACCTTTCTATTCAGCACCCATATTTCAGATTTGGTCTGAAAACCACTCCCCTCACTTCAAAAACTCATAACGCCCTGCGCAAAAAAGATCTCTCTCTAATTTTTGTGGCAGCAGGTAGGATACAATGCACTCAATTTTCTTGGAAATTTTCAGGACAATTCACTGAAAATTGAAGAAATGGCAGACTCTGTACAATTTTCCAGAGAGCATGCAGTTGCGGGAGCACTTTACCCTATCAACTTTCAAAAATTCTAGCCCAGTGCGCATAGAAGCTCTCTCAATAATTTCAAGTGTGCTAACTGAAAAATAACCCAAGCTATCATGTGTAGAAATCTCAAGTCCAGATCTCAAACTTGAGATTTTGCCCAAAATCACCTTAATCCCCAAAATCTGCAATCCACCTCACACAATCTCTCCAATTCCTCTCATGTGTACAAGATGTACAAAATCACCTCAAAGACATCATAATGAACTACAGGGTATACAAATGGATCTTGGTTCTCTAACATAAGTTCAGCTCTCTCCTCTCCTAATGTTCTCTCCAAGTGAGCTCTCATAGCCTCCTTCTGCCTAATGTAGAATTGGACGCGGAACATTATCTTGCCTTTTAGAGAGGTCCCGGCAACGGAACCAAAAATGTGAGCCGGCCTGTCTCTCACTCAGGATGAACCTCTGATGGCTATTATGGTAGCGCACCATGGACTAAGAAGGCAAGGAACCCCAACTCCATCATACTCCTCCAAGGCTAACACTCCAAGACTCAAGACATTGCTCACTAGAGAACTCAATGAGAGAGAGATAGGTGCAAATGAAAGGATGATGAGTACCTCCTCACCCCTTGTTTATATACTTGTGAAATAGTTACGTACCAAAGTTACTAATTACCGTAGTAACTCAAGTTACTAGACTAAAAGTCAAGTAAAGTCAAAAAGTAGAAAGGAATATCCATTCACATGGGCATATTCCCCTTATCTTGACCCAACCACTAAAGCAAGGATTCCTTCACATGGGCTATCCTTGGACTAAAGAAGAATCCAAAACAAAAAGGCTTGTGGGCCCAAGAGTTCTCAACTCTTTCCCCAAAGCCAACACCTAGGAATAATACCAAGTCAACACACTAAAATCCAAAATAGTGGTGCTCATCTTTTCTACTTCCTCTAAATTAAGGTTCCATCTATCTTAGCTATGACTAACTTTAGCTAACCATGACTAATATAGAACCATCCTTTATCTCTATATAAATAATATCTCTTAAGTACTTGTAATACCAAGCTAAATATCACAATACCACACACATGCACAAATGGGTGTTACAGTTCCACTACCAACCACCTCTGCTCTAGTAGTAGGAGCTACATCATCCCTACTCTCACAAAGCGTGTCAGCCAATTGGGACACTGGGGCTGGGTCAACTTCCAATGTAAACATGTCATTGGCCAAAAACAAAAGACGCCGCATAATCAGCTGAGTCGGCCCCAATATCATGCTAGACTCAATATGTGTAGTAGTAAGTGGCTAACTAGTAGGTAGTCCATCATGTACTCCATCACCACCTACCACACCTACACTGGGATGTCTAGGAACCATGGATGTCATCTGCAATGCCTTAGATACCATGAAAGACTGGGGAAGTCTGACCTATCTCCCAACCTCTCACCTTTGTGGGTTTAACTCCACTGATGCTCCTTTAAGCTCTGGAGCACATACTGCACTAGTGGTCACTGTTGCAGATGCATCCACCTGTGCTGCTCTGCACATGAAGTCCAAAGCATCTCTATCACCCACATATGAGGTGGAAGCCTCAACACCTAAATCTGATCTCCTCTAAGCAATAGCCATACAAGCCAATCTTTGCTCCAACTGCTCAATCTGAGTGGCCATAGTTGTATTAGAAGTAAGGGCAAGTACTACACCCCTACTAGGTGCAGATCCTCTACCACCACCTCTACCAGCTCGTCCTCCATGAACAAGAGCTCCTCTACTACCTGCCATAGCAGCCCTACCACTCCGTAACTCTGAGTGCAGGTCAAAACATTGGTCACCAGTGTGACCAAATCTATGGCAATGCTCACATTGCCTTTGTGCTAGCTGTGATGCACTAGAGGTAAAAGGTCTGCTGCCTTGAGTACACTCTCTCCAATGGTGAGGTCCACCACAAGTCCAACAAGCAACACCACCACTCACTGGCTGCTACTGACCCAAAAATGAAGGTAAGGGTCTAACCACAATAGGCCCTCTACTTGCTCCATAGGATCTAGGATGTCCACCCTGTCCTAAAAAACCAACTAGGCATGGTGCACTTTGCTGCACTCTAGAAGAAGTCACAACCGTGTATGAGGTCTCCCTACCAAATCCAGATTCACCACCCTCTCCTCTACCATGTTGAGCTCAATACGCTCAACCAAACTAAAGACCACTGCCAAAGTAGGCAAAGTAGCCTGTAACAACATAGCATCACGAACTTTACATTGCAACTCCTTGTCTAGTATCCCATACCAAAACTAGACTACTTGGGCCTCAGTAACTCCTTGAGTGAAACTAATCAGCTGCGTCATGCAATTGTATGCCTTGCATAGGCTCTCTCCAGCCTTTTGCTAGAACTCATGCAAGCTCCTCAACTTGTCGGTCCTATAATACCCATTGTGCATGTGTGTGGTATTGTGATATTTAGCTTGGTATTACAAGTACTTGAGAGATATTATTTATATAGAGATAAATGATGGTTCTACATTAGTCATGATTAGCTAAAGTTCGTCATAGCTTAGAGAGACGGGACCTTGCTTTAGAGGAAGTGGAAAAGATGAACACCACTATTTTGGATTTTAGTGTGTTGACTTGGTATTATTCCTAGGTGTTTGGCTTTGAGGAAAGAGTTGAGAACTCTTGGGCCCGCAAGCCTTTTTGTTTTGGATTCTTCTATAGTCCAAGCATAGCTCATGTGAAGCAATCCTTGACTTAGTGGTTGGGTCAAGATAAGATCACATGCTAGTGGAATATGCCCATGTGAATGGATATTCCTTTCTACTATTTGAGTTTACTTGACTTTTAGTCTAGTAACTTGAGTTATTGCAGTAACTAATAACTTTGGTACGCCACTATTTCACAAGTATATAAACAAGGGGTGAGGAGATACTCATCATTCTTTCATTTACAACTATCTCTCTCTCATTGAGTTCTCTAGTGAGCAATGTCTTGAGTCTTGTATTGTTAGCCTTGGAGGAGTATGATAGAGTTTGGGTTCCTTGCCTTCTTAGTCCATGGTGCGCTACCATAATAGCCATTAGAGGTTCATCCTGAGTGAGAGACAGGCTGGCTCACATTTTGGGTTCCATTGCCGGGACCTCTCTAGAAGGCAAGATAATGTTCCGCGTTCAATTCTACATTAGGCAGAAGGAGGCTATGAGAGATCACTTGGATAGAACATTAGGAGAGGAGAAGGCTGAACTTATGTTAGAGAACCAAGATCCATTATTATACCCTATAGTTCATTATGATGTCTCTGAAGTGATTTTGGACATCTTGTACACATGAGAGGATTTGGAGAGATTGTGTGAAGTGGATTGCAGATTTTGGGGATTAAGGTGATTTTGGGCAAAATCTAAACCCTAAATCTTGGGAACATGGAGGGTCATCAAGAGTGGAAATTGAGACAATTCAAGATTCCCAAAGGGTTGGAGTTGATTTTAGGGGTGGATTTGAGGAAAAGAGAGTTTACAATAGAATTTGAAGAGAGTGTTGAGAGGATCCAAAAACCCACGCCACTTAGAGGAAAGAATGAGTCTAAGTGCTTTCTATGTGCAGAGAAGGGACATAAGGCAAGTTCATGTCCATTGACCTTTGAGAGCAAGAGATTTAGGGAAAGGAGAGGCTTACTTGACTTGGGTTTGCATGTTGGACCTTCTTCACCAAGATTGGGAGGGAGAAGATCTAAGACCAAGGACTTGTGTGAGGTTTGTGGAGTGGAAGGACTTCCAAAAAGACATGAGTGTAGTGGAGTAAAAGCACTTTTGGAGACTTTGGTGAAAGATCTTGGAGAGAGTCTTAGTAAAACTACATAAATACTACCACCTTCATCAGCTAGTTCTCAAGATTAGTGATGGAGATAATCTTTCAACTTATGGATTAACTATCCATGAGAATTTGATTAATATGCACTCTAGGATTTGATGTTGCTATAGAAATCTTGGAGCAACCTTAATATTTTGTGTTCTCTAGGGTGGATTATTCTCAAATAATATAAGTCATGTACATACTCTATTAGTTGTAGAGTGAGAGAAAAGAAAAGAGAAAAAAAATTAAGAGAAAAGAAAGATAGTGAGGGGTTAAGATGAGGAAACTTCCGATTTTCTTTGCAAGGATAGAGAAGATGTGGAGGCCTTTGTGAGAGACTTCAAGAGAGCTTGCATAGGAAACAATGAGAGGAGGAAGAATGAGTGGGCCTCATTATTACCAGATTTCTTTGAGGATGCAGCACTTTCATGGTATGAATCAAAATACCAAAAGAGAGAAAGGAGAGATGGGGAAGAAGAGTCTTGGGAGAGTTTGACTTCAGCACTCATTGAGAACTTTTTCCCATATGAGAGTTATGAAAGATTGATGAGTGAGGTTACTTTTCTCAAACAAGGAGATGGAGAGAAAGTGAGAGTCTATGTGGAAAGAGTGGAAGATTTAGAGTCCAGATTTTGCATAGTGTTGAGGAAGGGTGGAGATGATGTGGAGAATACTATGATTGGCATGGGGGCCATGCTCACCAAGAATTTTTTGGGAGGGTTGAGACCACAAATTAGAAGCAAGGTGAGATATGAGAAACCTTCTTCCAAGGTTGAAGCTATCAAGATTGAAATTTGTATGGAGGAGAGTTTGGAAGGAGATGAGAGTGATTTGGTGGTGAAGGAGGTTGTGCATCCTCCTCAAGGCTACAAGTATGGTGCAACTCTGATACTTTGGTGGCAAGGGTTACACCACAAGTAGTAGTTGCTCCAATTCTTGCACCTCCACCAAAGGATCCACTTCAAGCCATCACAAAACAACTTGCGGATCTCAAGATCAATGTGGTGCAACTATAGGAGAAGAGAGAGGTGGATCAGAATGTAGAGAGAGTGCCTATGAGTTATGGAAACCATCCATACAGAGGAGGCCAACCAGCTAGAAATTTTAATGATAGAAATTGTTTTGGTTGTGGAAGAAAAGGCCATATCCAAAGGAATTGCCTAAATTCTACTTACCATGGAGGAAGGGGTTATGAGAGAGCCAATAGAGGGAAAGAGGGAGGTACTGAAATCCAAGTGGCTCCTAATTCAAAAATTGGTAAGGAGATAACATCCATAGATGTAGTTGAGACCAAGTATGAGAAGAGAGAGTGCTCAAACTCCAAGGGTCTTAATTTGGAGCTTTTGGCACAAGAGAAGAAGAAAGCTTGTTTTGTAGAGGGTGTTCACTCTTCTCAAGGATTTACTCCAAGCAAGGATACTCCTATGTCTACTAGGAGCACCTGCACCTCAACACCATCAACAATGAAGACTCCAAGGAAGAAGTTGGGGATGGAGTACTTCTTGATTGAAAGCAACAATGGAACTACAATGTGTTGGAGGATGTTGGTAGCCACAATGCTAACATCACAGTGGGCCTATTGATTGCTTTGAACCCTACCTTGAGAAAAGAGCTTAGAGGTGGTTTGAGTTCTACAAGGAGCAAGAGGAAGAAGAAAGCAAAAGCTCTAGTATCAAGGGGGTGGTGGATGCCAAGCCAACACCATGGGAGGCTTGTGAATATGCCTCCAAGATTGATGTGAGAGTGAATGGTCACAACATCAAGGATGCATTGGTTGATAGAAGATCAGCAGTAAATGCCATGTCAAAAAGGTTGATGAAGAAGTTAGGTATGCTACCCTCAAGACCTTCAACATTTGTGGTGAGCATGGTAAACAAGCAACAAGTTTGACCACTAGGGATGATGGATAAGGTGGTAGTTTCAGTTATGGGAGTTCAAAATCTCATGACTTTCCAAGTCTTGAAGGATTCAAGCTATGACTTACTTCTTGGGAGGCCATGGTTGAGAGCAGCATGCACAATTGATTGATGGCACAAAGGGTACTTGAGGATTAGGCCGTCAAAGCATAGAGTCACATTTTATGTGACTAACACCACCAACACTTCACATTCAGATATACCATCTTCTGATTATTGGGAATCAGATTTTGAAGAAGGAGCTTCAGGTGTGGACACAAGCATGGAAGAGGAGACTTCCACGGAGGAGGATGAATCTAAATCTGATTCAGATGTGTATCCTTTGTGTGCTATGGATTTTGCACCTAAGCCAAAGGTTTTGAAGGACCCAGATAGATCACCGTTGACACTTGAGGAGGTAGAGAGAAGGTTATCTACCCTCAAGTCCAAATGTTACCAAGGAGGAGAAGGTGAGATTTGAGGAGATTTTCTGCAAGTTCATCCATGTGTTTCGTTTTAGTTACAAGGATTTGAAGGAAGTCACCTTGGAGGGGCACAAGATAGAGGTGGAGTCACATGCAAGACCAATCCACCAAAAGCAACATTGCATTAGCCCACCAATATCTTTGGTTGTGAAGGAGGAGATTGATAAGCTTAAGGAGGCTAGATTTATCTTTTAGGTAGAGAATTGGGTATCTCCAATTTTCATTGTGAAGAAAAAGAATGGCAAGCTTTGGGTATGTGTGGATTACAAGAAGCTCAATGTTATTACCAAGAAGGACAACTACCCATTGCGATTCATTGATGAGATCTTGGAGGAGGTTGCAGGTCATGAGAGGTACAGTTTTGGAGATGGTTATAGTGGATATAACCAAATCAAGATTGCACCAGAGCATCAACAACTCACCATGTTCACCACACCTTGGGGAACTTATGCTTTCAAGGTCATGCCTTTTGGGCTTTACAATGCTCTAGCCACATTCCAATGGTTCATGAACAAGGTATTTGAACCTTTCATTGGGAAATTTGTGAGAGACTTCATTGATGACAGTTGTGTCAATGGGAGTAAGGAAGAGCACTGTGAGCACCTAATCAAGGTCTTGCAATGCTTGGATGAGGCAAATGCATCACTCAACCCAAAGAAGTGAATTTTTGGATGTGAAGAAGTTCTACTTTTGGGGCACATCATCTCCAAGGATGGAATAGCAATTGATCTTGAGAAGGTGATCTCAGACCTTCCATTCCCTTCAAGCTTGACAAAGTTACGCCAATTCTTGGGGATGCTTGGGTACTATAGGAGGTTTATCTTCTCTTTTTCAAACAAGGCTTATGCATTGACCATCTACATGAAGAAGGGTGTAGATTACATGGTGATTTTGGAGGACAAGGAGGCTCTCAAAGCTTTTGAGAAGCTCAAGCAATACCTTGTTGTAGCTCCAATTCTTGCTAAACCTGATTGGAGTAAGCCTTTCATCCTCTACACTAATGATTCTTTTATAGATATAGGATGCACTCTTAGTCAATTAGACCAAGATGGGTATGATCATCCAATAGCTTAGGCTAGTAGGCAAATGGTTTCAGCAGAAAAGAACTACTCTGTCACGGAGAGAGAAGGGTTGGCAATGATCTTTGGTCTCAAGAAGTTTAGACACTACTTGATTGGAGGGAAAGCCACCATTGTCATGGATTACACGGCTTTGAAGTACATCTTCAACAAGCCTTATGTTGAAGGAAGAATAGCAAGGTGGATGATACTCTTGTCTGAGTATGATTACACCATTGAGGATAGGCTAGGAAAGAAACATGCAAATGTTGCTTTGTTATCTAGAGCCTATGATCATGATGGAGATGAGCCAGTGGATGATTCCTTCCTAGATGAGGAGCTCATGACAATCTCAGTCACTCAAGAGGTTCCAATGGAGTACAAGGAGATTGTGGATTTTGTGACAAGAGGTAACTATCTAGAAGGGATGCATGCTAGGGAGAGGAAGGCCCTTGTAGCAAGATCTAGACCATACACAATGGTAGAGGATATTCTTTTTCACCAAGGAGCAGATGGTCTTCTTCAAAGACCAGTGGGTAAAGAAGAGTCTATCCTACTTATAAAGGAGTTTCATGAAGGTTTAGTGTGTGGAGGATACTTTGCAGGAAAGGTGATTGCTTTCAGGATTCTAGATGCAGGTTACCATTGGAAACTGATTTTCAAGGATTGTCTTGATTATTGCAAAACTTGTCATGTTTGTCAAGCTTTTGCTAGAAAGTCTACATCCACTCCACCACTTAGATCAATTCCATTGCTAGGACCTTTTGAGAAGTGGGGAATTGATTTTGTAGGTCCTCTCAATAGAATGCCGAGGAACAATCTGTACATTGTGGTAGTTACTAATTACCTTACCAAGTGGGTTGAAGCTAGACCATTGAGAGACAAGAATGAAGATGAAGTTGGTAAATTTCTTTATGAAAGCATTATCACTAGATTTAAATGCCCTATAGAGTTGGTTTTTGATAGAGGAGGAGAGTTTATAGGAAGCATTACTACAGCCATGCTACAACATTTCTCTACTCACACATAGAGTAACTACATCCTATAAGCCGAATTCCAATGACTTGGCAGAGAGAACCAATCAGACCTTGCATGATGTTGGCCAAAGATGCAGAAATGGAGGGGGCTATTGGGACAAGAGGATTCATGCAGTTTTGTGGGAGTATAGGACAACCATGAAGACTTCCACCGAATATTCTCCATTTCAATTGGTATATGGTATTGAGTTTACCCTACCTATTCACTTTGATCTTCCTACCTTCCAAAGCATTCATAGGATATTGAAGAAAGCACAAGGAGGTGATGCAAAGAAGTCAAGGAAGGAACAACTCATGGAGTTGGAAGAAGCAAGAGCAGTTGCTATGGTTTGAGTGGAGCAAGCCCAAAGGAAACAAAAGGAGAGCTATGACAAGAGGCAAGGCAAGAAGAAAGTGGAGCCTTTCAAAGAAGGTGATTGGGTAATGTTGTTTGATTATATTTGATTCAAGAGAGTGCAAAAGAAGTTTTTGCCTAAGTACTTTGGACCTTTCATAATGGAGAAGGTGTGGAGCAATTACACCTATGATCTCAAGGAGTTGGGAGGAAGACACTTTGATAGGATTAACCATGATAAGTTGAATATATATCATAGAAGGTAGAGAGACCTTCACTTTGAAGACAAAGTGAAAACTTAGTCCGGGGGTAAATGTAACACCCATTTGTGCATGTGTGTGGTATTGTGATATTTAGCTTGGTATTACAAGTACTTGAGAGATATTATTTATATAGAGATAAAGGATGGTTCTACATTAGTCATGATTAGCTAAAGTTAGTCATAGCTAAGATAGAGGGGACCTTGCTTTAGAGGAAGTGGAAAAGATGAACACCACTATTTTGGATTTTAGTGTGTTGACTTGGTATTATTCCTAGGTGTTTGGCTTTGAGGAAAGAGTTGAGAACTCTTGGGCCCGCAAGCCTTTTTGTTTTGGATTCTTCTATAGTCTAAGGATAGCCCAAGTGAAGGAAGCCTTGACTTAGTGGTTGGGTCAAGATAAGATCACATGCTAGTGGAATATGCCCATGTGAATGGATATTCCTTTCTATCATTTGAGTTTACTTGACTTTTAGTCTAGTAACTTGAGTTATTGCGGTAACTAGTAACTTTGGTATGTAACTATTTCATAAGTATATAAACAAGGGGTGAGGAGGTACTCATCATCCTTTCATTTGCAACTATCTCTCTCTCATTGAGTTCTCTAGTGAGCAATGTCCTGAGTCTTGGAGTGTTAACCTTGGAGGAGTATGATGGAGTTGGGGCTCCTTGCCTTCTTAGTCCATGGTGCGCTACCATAATAGCCATCATAGGTTCATCCTGAGTGAGAGACAGGCCTGCTCACAGATTACAGTCAAGCCACACCCACTCCAGCATAGAGATTCCAAGTGACGCTCGCCGGCCTTTGTCCACCATAGCTAGGAACTCGAAGGCTCAACATCAGAGAAGTGAGCTCTCTGGAGTTGCACTTTGAAAGTATACCCCAAGACTCGAGCTAGGTCTGAAACCCTAACGGTCCCACTGATGGCACACTCGACGGTGCAAACGGTGCAAAGTGATAGTGGGCCCCACCATGAAGTCAGTACCCTGAACACCAAATCTGACCATCGGAAAGTAGTCTCTGAGAAACTGCTGAAATAACTTTAACTAATATTATTGGAACTCCAGTGTCCGAGCAATCTAGATGCGACACTACAAATGGCGTGACAAATTCTATAATTATTTAAATAGCTGTTCTTATTTTCTTTTTCCTCATTGATTGTGTTATAAACTCTATCATAAAGTACGAAGCATAGAAACTTGAAAAGTTGGCGGACGGATGCATATGTTTTTCTTATAGGATCCAGATTGCAAACCTTCTTGGTACATTTCATCAAAATATAGGAGATTCTGTTTTAAATTGAGCATATTTGAAATAATATTTATCTTTCAAAAGCTTAAATTTTTTATCTTGAGAATTCATGTCATTGTTTATTAGTGCTTATCTTTCCTGATAAAGGAGCGTGCTCTAGTGATTCTCGAACATTCATTTCTTTTAAACTTACTTATTCAAACATTCCTGCAATTGAAGCAAGATAATTAAGATTCATCAGATAGATATACTAATATTTTTATAAAAAGAGAAATTTAGAGTTTTTTTTTTAATATATCTGGTGATGTAGCCAAAGACTTAGTTGAAACTGAACTTTCACAATTTTTTAAATTTCCTCATGCTTATAACGAAACGTGGAAGGTCCAATAAATGAGAAAACTCCCCTTTTCAAATGATGTGCTTTATCTCAAAGTAGACTAAACAGATGGCTCTCATATCTTACCATAAATATTTTGAGCAATTGAGTCGTTCTCATCCACTACAAAAGAGGTATAGAAGACAGTAATTAGCCATGTGTTTGTTGGAATCTATGCCCTTTAGAGATGGCTGCGTTTTTGAAACTAAGGATATAAAGAATATGATTGAAAGTCCAGGATTCTCCGTCCGATTTTAGCGTTTAAATTTAGAACACAGTTTGTGTAATGACTAAGTGGACCACATCGGGCACATAACTTTGCTGAATGAAAATTCTTTTGCTCTATGCCCAGTAAGTATTTGTGCAAGTTTTCAAAGATAAGAAAAGGAGAACGTGCTACCCTGGTTGTTCCTTCCAATCCTTCATCTCACGATTGATCGAAGGATCATCAAGTTTCTCCGGCAGTTGTGCTATCAAACTTATCGAGTTTGGACTAAAACTGATACCCCACCAGGGCTATGCCAAACGTGAAACTGTGATAACGGCTCCTCTTTTACGTAAATGCTATCTTATCGAACCGTTACCGCTGCTGTTATACTCCATGATGTTAAAGCTGGGAAAGCATTCGCAGAAGTTTCTAATAGATGTCTAGAGTGCAGAGTCAAGACGAAGTTCAGATGCTGGTTATTTGTGATCATTTCTACCCGCTATATCTCTCTCTTTTTGGCTTCGTTCTATTGCCATCCCAGGTACTCGTGGTTGTGAGGATCTTTCCTCACCTGCCAAGCAGGATTTAAGTTAAAGCGACCTCATACCTTGGAGGTTTTCACCTGCTGCTAGCTACTGTGATCTAGTTAGCAGCCTGGTCGGCTTTGAGCACTGAACTTTATCTCTGAAAGAATGCCCGTTATCACTATAGTTCCCGACATGAAGACATGAAATACAAGGTACAGGAAGGAGAATAGCTTACAGATTATAATTTTGACAGCCGATGATCGTGATTAGAAAATGTGCTCTGTAAGTTGACATCGGGTACCTTCTCTCTACATCGTTTGCAACCATTAGTGACAGCCTACTTGACTTTTGATACACTATGAAAGTAAATTTCGCAACGTTAGAAACTGGAGTACACATAACTGGTAACGTGTTCTATCCAGAGAGCAACTTATAACTCAACAGAGCCAGACAGTCCATGTGAGACTGAAGAACCAGCGCGAGGGAAAAAAGAGAAGAAGCGAACCCATGTATACCAATGGAAAGAGCAGCCAAACAGTGGACATTTAAGAAGCTTGTGAATGCCATCTGTTTTGTCCAGAACCTCTGTCAGGTGTTGGAGTTCATTCCGCTCGACATCCATTTCTTATGGATATTTCATCAGTAAAACCCAGGATCATCCCTTTACTCTGCGGTGGAATTCCCGAATCAACCCAGTAATATGTTTGATGTCTGAATATGAGGAACACCATTTTTGGTTGATATCGATGTTTTGAGGAGGCCTTGCACCTTTACCCACATGGCTAGTAGAATCTAAAACCAAGCGACATGATTTACAGAGAAGGAACCGTTTATGACAGTAACGGGCAACATGTACTAACCTCATACGGACATATTTACACAGATCCTGACGAGATCCTTGTCATTCTCCCAATTATGTCGAACTTTCAGGGATGATTGAAAGCACATGCATGTTTGCTGTTCTTGTGGAAACCAAAAGCATGTCGGTGGCTGAGCACTACTTGAAACAGCGAGTGGTCAATGCAGGTATAGAACATGTTATGTTTGTCCTCATAAACAGCTCCAGCGTACTGTATCACCTCCTTCAAATGAAAGAGAACTTACCAGATATATGAGGGTGTTCGGTCCAAGGTTGTACAGATCCAATGCTTGAAACCATTCAAAAACATAGTTGCAGATTCTCCTTTCCTCATATGGAAAAAAACAGACCTGTTTCCTATTCATTAACTCTACTGTGACAAGAGTTATTCTTTGTGGTTCTAATCCGATGTAAATGCTATAACAAATAATATCATGTGAAGCTCCTCAATGAGCCAAAGTATAATTGAATCTGGCATGACAATTCTCACCAGATTGATCTGGCATGTAAAGTACTTCTAGATTCAATCTGGTGAGAAGAACTCGCAGAAGTCATATAGAGGAGAAAGAACAAGATCATCCTTGTTCGATGTGTGAAATACCGCGTTCTCGCCGTCAACAGCGAACTGTAAAGCAAACTTCATGACACATTCGACTCAACATTTTCTTCATTCTAAGGGTTGTCGAATCGTCGTTGCGACTTACAATCAGCCTACAGTTAAACGGGACACACGTCGTTACAAAATGGTCCATCTAGCCTAGCAAAAAAGTACTGTACCTTTCTGCAGTTGCAAGGAGTATTAGGACAACCTACCATTTCCCGAACGAGGATCACAAGAGGAAGTGAATGTTCTGATGGTTGGTAGAAACCAACCACCTGCCATGGCTTGACTGAATACTTTCTTCGACCGTTCCTTGGTTGTAAGACAGTAAAGATCGATCTTATCGATGTAAAGCGAGCCTCTGGCAATATCAGTTCTGCATTTTGGATCATTCTGATCATTTAAAAATTCGGACAAGCTTATTACTCGGTCATAACCTATCGTAAGATTTGAACTGAGTAATATGCTCTACCTTCGAATAAGTGCTAATGAAAGCAAATCGAAAATGCTGGATTAAATCATATGTTGAGCAAATATGTAGATTGAACAGCTTTCACAACTAATTTCCGTTTCCTCAGTTACTACTCATTAACAATGAATCCAGTTGATTGACGCTTTCATCAATCTGAGTCCAGTCTCTATTTGAGTACGCATCTATTTGAGTACGCTGATGCATACTCAATAGAAGTCAACACCCGTCATGCACAAAGAACTGAAACCAGTCGGCACAGGCAAGGGCCACGAGACTTACACTTCACGAGGTAAACTTACGCCCGGTGAAAATTATGTGCCGTGGATATACAAACCACTATGGTGGTAGAGATAAAGCTTTCAAACGAATCGTATAGTAGGACAAAAGACCTCTAAAGCAAGGATGGAGTATCGTCTGTATCACGGTAACTATCGCTGACAAGTGAGAGATCAGACCATGATTAGCTAACATGGAAGGTAGACCACGTGTTGAGATTTGTTCCGGACTTAGCTCTGAGGAGATATATAATGAGAGATTAGAAATCCTTCCGTGTGGTCTGAGTACAGTACGATAAAGTACCAAGTTTAATCAGCAGCCGTACGGATAGTGGGTAACCGTGACTGGAAATGTCATTGTCCCACTTTAGGTTACAATTTAACGAACTCTCCTTTAGCTTTTTACTGATTGAAAAGTTACAATGTCATTGGGACCTCTTCCAGCATGAGTCGTAGTAGGGTGTAGACACCGTTGTCTCCAAGTTGCTGTTGTGGGGTCTTAGATTCATGATTAAACTGCACAGAGGAATTCTAGGACAGCTCACCAGTCAAGACAGGGAGTCACACATCGTAAGTACTTAAAAATAGAGGAACAGGGATCTGAGATCTGAGATGGATCGAAATTCTAGATGAATGCTTCTCATCACATTGATAAAGATGGGGACCGACACCGACAGTAGGAGAAGAAACCATAACAGGTTTTTTAACGCACTTTGTTATGTTGGGTGGTTGGACTTCAAGAAAGGCCTAATACGAAGATAGAACATGTTAGAAGGAAGAGCATCTAGATCACGTAAGAGTTGCATTGGTTCTTAGGATCTGTTCTAATGTAGTTTCATCATTTTCTCTACGCCCGCAATAGTCCAAGATCAAACTCGGCATGCCATGCTTTCATGTTGCGGAAATTCTACCATACAAGTAACAGCTTTAGATGTAATGAGGTGATTCTACCACGAAACTTATAATATTCTGCTTTTTGACATTTCTACCCCCGTGAAGCAACATGAGCCCATGTTTCCCTCGAAGAAACAATTTCAGTTTTTTGATCTCGTGACTAGTTGCTTTCGAGGAGAAAAAATTCATGCTCGGCCTGGCAAATCATCAAATCAGACCATCATAGGATAGTTGAGTCTCTGCGGTGACATCATTTTCTAATTAGACCTGTTCAGAACTCTGCGCACCATGTGCCACGAGTCACATCAAAGAGTGCATGCCTCGTATGCATAATGTGGGACCTGGACTCATGAGTATGCCGGGTAATATTTTTAGCGCATGGGCACCTAGCGTTTGATTTCTTTCCCATTGCGAAAGAAAGTAAAGTAATTTAATAATCAAATCTACACAGGATCACGTTACCAATCTTGATGCACGCAAGGAACTTGAAAAACTGCAATATTTACATACAGAACTGGTTTCTATGTGGCTCAGCTGCCCAGTGATGCTTGGCGTAACTGTAGCGTGAATGGAATATTATTTACGACCTTGGATTTCCATGTCCACCGCAGTGGAGGGACAGTTGCTTATGTAAGTGCCGAAGTGATGATGCTGAGTCTGCTGATGTAACCTCCATGGGGTTGGGGACGAGGGCTGCTGATGTAATCAAAGTGTATAAAAAAACAAAGCAGCTGATGTACAACTATCACTGCAGCGCATGGAACAAGATCTAAGAACAGACGAAACCCAGAACCTCCAGGTTCTGGGTTGTGTGGTGTGGTAGCATGTTCTATATCTATATCAATCGTCCCCATATCTGGTCAACTGCTCTCTAGCACCTTTGCCTCAGGATAAAGTACAGCTACAATATTTTAATAATCCATTCTGAAACTGCACGGTCGATTCTTCAGTTATAGAGGGTTGGTGTGTGGCATTCATGTACGCACGCCTTTCATTTCCGGCCGCACTATTAGCGATTGCAAGTCTATTTGAGATTTGATGTCAGAGAGTACACGAGATGTTAGGTCATTTTTTCTCCTCTGGAGGAAACTGATCATGTTAGGTCATTTCCACTCTAGTATTGTAACACTTCCAACCAACCAGATTGGCTAATTGTGTGAAATTGATCATCGTCGCATGCGGTCGCATGGTCATAGGATTCTAGTATTATTGTAATCAAACTCAAGACATAGCGAGAGTAGTTTGATTGGTTTATTTGCACCCTATATAGTACCGTAGAGGGGGTGAAATAGATAAGCAGAAAAGGTGAGGTGGATTTACAGTTCCCTATTCTAGTTTAGCATGACCACATGACAGTATTTTCCAAAATTGGCCAAAAGACTTAAATTTTGCTCAAGATACTTAAGCTACTCGTCACGATACAAATTCACCACATAAATTTACAGAAGAATGAATTTTATATGAAATTATAAATTTTAGACCATGCAAAAACTTTGAGTCAAAACTCAAGTTCTGAATCTTTATCGTTGTCCGCAAAGTAGAAAGAGTTTTATCGAACTGGCATGAAAGGAAAAATAAAAATTTAGAATTAAATTTGGGTCAAACTCGAGGGTTCGAATGACTTATTCAAAGGAATATGATAAGAATTGATGGCAGATTTTAAAGTGCAGACGTTAGCTATAAGTTGATCAGATGAGAAATTTGCTCTAGTCGCTGAAAAGTTTCCTGAGCAAAACTCGCTGAAAACTTACCGAGTGTTTTCAGCGAGTTTTCGATGTGTCGATGAGATTTGCAAACCTCATAGAATGATTTTCACACACGTGTGGACAAAGTACCCTTAAAGCGAGTTTAACGTTGGTTTTCTGATGTTGCGTACAGCGTTTCCGTATATATGGGAGTTGAATCCGGGGAGTACTTCCTCCTCCGGTGACGACTGTTAAATGAACTCTTCAAATGCATCACCCAAGATTGACACTCATGGGGGTCTATCCAAAATTCTTATTAAAGAAGTTGAGGGTAATACCTCAATTCCTAAAGGTTTCTACCTTTACCTTGTCCTAGTCTGATTGGTTTAGAGCTCAAGTAAAATGGAAAAATTAGAAAAATTTATTGTGATAATATGCATACTAGAAAGGTTTAACTTGTTTGGACTTTTGAGAAGATTTTCAAATTTATGGTCAATGCAATTTGACAGGGATTTGACCATGGAGCCCATAAACGAAGGGTCAACAGACAAAAGTACATATCTTCTAACATTATGAGGTAGGGAAATAGAAACACCTACTGTTGCACCCATTGCCCATATAAAGAAAGATTTAAACTCAAATTTGACCTATAATACTCTTAAGATTTTAGTTATTATTTCTCGATGATCTGCTGAGGCTTAAATTTTCTTCTCTAATTCATAATTGTATTAATCTAGATCATGTAGTATCATTTCAGCTTAGTTATCTTATGATAGAACGAGACTGTTTTTCTTTTATACTCTCACATCAATATATATGTAGAACTAGTAAGACCTGTGTCCTCCGGACGCTGTATAATTCACTTTTTCTAATTATTTTTATTTTTATTTTTGAGTTGAATAAATTAAAATTAATATAAATTCAACTTAAGAATTGATTAACAATTTATCTTTTATCCTTTAACACCCAATCGTGGTATTTGGAATAGTTGCACAATTCTATGTGATCTTCGTCTGAGAGTGCAAGAAACAATAAAACGTAGTTACAATACTGATGTAGCATGAGTTATCTGAATACCTGTTGCATAGACTCACCTCTCCATACTATGAGGATGCATATCATAATGGTAGTGGAAGACTATGTAGTCTATTTGCCCAAACTACTCTCGACTCTTGCTGAAACATGAACTCATGGTGTGTAATTTTGATTACTCGCTCGTTATCATGGAATGATCACAAACACAAAACCGTATTGTAACCATGGAAGAATTGAAGAATATTTACAATAATAGCTTTAGTTGATATACAGTTGTATTCATATATAACCAACTCGCAGGGTCGTACCCGTGCTCATCAACTTTAAGCTGTTGTTGCTCTCAATATTCTTAGACATAACACCGAATGCAATTTTCAATCTTCACGATACACTTGCAAGTTCCTTGGTCCGTTGATGTTTACAACTTGCAGGGTCTTCACTTGGTCATCAAGGTTAAACTGTTGTTTCATTCAATATTCCACAAACCTAACACAGGGTGACCGATACAAATGTAAGAATCTTGGTTCGTTAATATTTACAATTCTCAGGGTCTTCACTTGGTCATCAACAGTAAGCTGTTCTTTCACGCAATATTCTATAACCTAACACGGGATGCAATTTTACAAATACATTTGCAAAGTGCTTGGTTCGTTGATATGCGTTAGCTGTAAATTTGCTACATGTTTTGATAACCGGATTTCGGTGCGTGGGAGTACACCCTTTGAGCTGTCAAGTACCTACATATGATGAAGTTAGATAGCAACGAAACAATATGCTGATATATAAGTATGCAATAAAATTATCAACCCCCAGTGCGCAAACATGAGACCGTAACACAAAGGTATCAGGTTTGAGGTTCTAATCAAGACAGTAGAACAAACTCGGTGTTTAATTCAATTGTCTAACCTGGAACGGGACTCATCTCAATGGAACCGTAAGCCTTTGTTTGTTTTAGAAAATCGAAGTTTAACCTATTTTGGAAAGAAGGAGTAACACACTAAAATATCCTACAACTGGAAGTTGAACCCTAAACTCCCACCCCAAAGTTGAGTGTATCGAATCTTTGAACTCTTGCTGAGGATCATGGATGCCGGGACCAGCTTTCCTCGCTGGCTTTGCTTCCTTCCTCAATAAGGTCTTCCACGGAACTAAAACTTGTGGATGGGAGAAAAATTCCGTCTGAAAATTATGTCGCAGAAGCAGAATCTGCAGCGGTCAGCCAGAGCACGTCATCAAAGTCCAGTTGATTATTTTCCCATACCTGGAAAACAGTGTATCATTAAGAGAAGAAAGTTTGTTTTCTCCCTTGTATGCTGCAAACATGCTCCTCCAAACATTGAGAAGAAACCGTCATAACTTATTGTCCTCGTACCGGAATTGAGAGCTCAACGACTAAATCTTTCGCCTGAAAGCTTCCAAAACCCATTTTGAAATAAGGCTTTCTTAGTTTACAGAAAAGCTCACATCTGTCTGGGCCAGGAAACGCTGCTACTGAGATTTGATTAAAATACCTGGGTAAGAACTCTTTGGCAAAACCCCAGAAAAACATCCTCCCTGTCATGCAAGCATCTCGAAGCCGCCACTTTCTCCCAAAACTGCTCCACGCCTCATTAACATCCTGGACGCATTAGCACAAATTGAGGCTAAATTTAAGACAGAAGCTATGATGAGATATCAGAACTAACGGGGGTTACGTCGAAATCAATCTGTGACAAACAATGTGAGATCAGCAATGTGAAAATCGTGACAACTCAGTGAGTCTGAGATTGCATTCAGTTGAGTGAGAAGTTCCACGAATGATTTTTCCTCCACTTTGAGGAGACAAAATATTACTCAACTAAACCAAGAGACAATGTTGGAAACTCACCTTTTCGTTGACCATCAGGATTATATAGACATAACATGCTCGCATGAAGCTGTAACTTATTCTAGATACTGGCTAATAACCATCCTGTCTACACTCTAGGGTTGGGCTGCATTCTCGTCGCCCCATTCCGTCTGTCTCCCGCACGCATTCTACATGCCGTCCGTTTGTATGAACGCATGTCAAATCCAGGTTGTCAGTGTGCCAGAACGAATCCAACTGCAGTTAAGGATCATGCCGGAAACCAGATCTATTTATATCCTCAAATTATGTCGAGATAGATATAATGACCTTAGACAAACATCAGATCCCAAGACATCAAATACTTATGACATACTCATATACTTATTAAGAGATTTATGCTCTCATTGTTATTTCTAAGGCATGAGTTGTTGGATTTCTCACTATTAATCTACGGGAGAAAGAGAAAGTGCTTGGTAATATTAATTTAGTGGGAATATGTGAGCCAGCCTGCCTAGTGTCCATCAACAAAAATCTTTGAAGGACACTATGGACTAACGAATCCAAGAGTTTGTGTATGGAACCAAACTCCATGACATTCATCCAAGGCTAACTTCAGCACACCTGCAAGACATAAGATATTGTTTAGGAGAGGAATCAATTAAAATAAAAGATAGTTATAAAAGATAGTTAGAAAAAAAAAGATGATTATTCTTGTTTATTAATTTAAAAACTTCTTATACCAAAAGGTTATAAAGTACCAGAGTAACTAAACTTACTTACAAAACTCATCTAAGTCTAAAAGAATATCCAAATTTATAAGAATAATCTTTAAAAGCATAAATTCTTATCTTGACAAAGTAACCAAGTCAATGATTCCTTCACTTGTGCAACCCTTGGACAATAGGAAAATACACACCAAAAAGACTTATGTAACCAAGAGTTCCAAGCTTTTTCCTCAAACTCAAATATCTAATAATAAAAAAAAGTTAATGCTCTAAAATCCAAAAATGATGATGCTCAATTTTTCAAACTCATCTATATTATACCATAACTATCTTAGCTAAGACCAAATAGAACATACATGTACCAATGGTTGTAACATTTACTTGGACAAAAATTTCACTTTGTCTTTGAATTGAAGGTCTCTCTTTTTCTTATATATGACAAATTCAACTTATAATGGTTGATCTTATCAAAGTGTATTTCTTTCAATTCCTTGAGATCATAGGTTTGATTACCCCAAACCTTCCTCAAAATGAAAATTCTAAAGTACTAAGGTAAAAATTTCTTCTACACTCTCTTGAATCAAATGGATTAAACAATATTACACAATAAACTTCCTTGAAATATTCTACCTTTTTCTTCCCTTGCCTCTTATATAGCTTTCCATTGCTTCCTTTAAGCTTTCTCCACTTGAATCATAACAAATTTCTTTCCTCCTCTAATTCCATGATCTTGATTCCTTTTCATTACCTCTTAGTACCTTCTTTAACTTCAATGACTGCTTTGGAGGGTAGGATAATCAAAGTGAATAGGTAATTAGAGCCAATCATATACAGAAAATGAAATAGAGACTATCTTGTATCATATATGTGTCTTCATGATATCATATATAAAACCATATCAATTCTCTTGTACTAATGTTGTTTAGTCCACTCTCTTTCCACATATTTAGCCAAAGTCCTACAAAAGGTTTGATGTATTTTCTCTTCCAATCCATTTGAGTTTGGCTTATAGAATATAATCAACTTTTTATGATAAAGAAATATCATGGTTATGGTGATGCTTTGCAAACTCTTATCCAAAATCAAAATCTAATTCCAAAGGGCAATCAAAGTTAATAATGATGTATTCATAAGGAAATTTGCAAACTTCATCTTCTTTCTTGTCTCTTTATAGTCTAGTATCAAAACACTTTGTAATGTAATCAATCACTACCATAATATAACAATGTTTTCTTGGGATTTTATTGAGAGGACCCCTATGTCAATTCTCCGCTTCTCACTTAGCTTATATATAAATCCTTTCTATCTAATGCTACTCCAAGGTGATTTCCTTGAGATCCTTATGACTAAAAGTAGCATTTTGAATGTACTTGTGAAAAATATCTGGATATCTTATATCACTTCCATCTTGTTTTTTGGATCATACTAAAGGGTAAAAAATCTCCTTGCTATCTCCTTAAATGTCAATGGTGATTTATTAGGTTCTTTCAAAACCTCTTACTTAGGCATAAAATCCATAGCATACAAAAGATACATATTCTAATTGAACTCAAATTCAAATTCATCTTCTTTTAAAGAGGTATTTTTTTTATGCTTGTATTCACATGTAGAGCTCTTTCTTTTGGATATAATCAAAGTCTTGATAATCAAATAATGGTACATTTGAATGATTGATTGATAGATCAATTTGGAAATATCAGCTAAGCCATCAATCCATTCTTCAAACTACAAATCAACCATATCCTTCCAAGTACCAAATCATAGCTAGAATCTTTCAAGACTTGGAAACTCTAAGCTTTCATACTCTCATAACCAAAACTACCATCTCATCCATCACACCCATTAATCAAAATTGTTGCATTTTTACCTTGCTCAACATAAATATTAAAGGTCTAGAAGGTATAAACCCCAAATTCTTCATTGATCTCTCCAGCATACTCACCATCAATCTTCCAACAATAAATTTATCTTTGATATTTTGACCATTAAACCTCACATCAATTGTCGAGGCATATACAAAGCCTCCATTAGTATTGGTGTTACATCATTTATCTCAATGATAATGAAGCTTCTATTTTGCTTTCTCCTTTACCCTTTTTTTGAAGAACTCAAACAACTCCTAACTTCCTTCCCCAAGGTAAAATTCAAATTTATGAATAGACCCTCTATGACATTAGCCTTGTGATTACCATATAAAACCTATTTTATTTTTATTATTGCTTTAAGATGAAGAAATGATCTATTGTAAGCTTCTTCCTTGAATATTGTATGGTTTTTTGTGTTGATTAGTGGTATAAGTACTCCAACTAGGTATGTACTATACTTTAAATTTTCGAAATATTTTATTCTTCTTTCTTTTACCTCACTTTTTATTTTTATATGGTATGTGGTTCCCATAATCATACTCAAGAGAAAAACTCAGGGAAAAGAAGTAAATTTTTAATTGGGAGGCATTCCTTTATTTTTTATTCCTTCATGGAGAAAATCATAGTTAACCAAAAAATTTCTTTTTCTATGAGAAGACTATAAGCTGAAGGAATTGTGCTGTGAAGGAACTTTCATCCAAAAGAATTTGACAACAAAAGAAGTTTGGCAAAAAGGAAGAAATTTTAAATCCCATCAAAGATTATAGTACTTTTGGAAGATGACTATTTGCACCTAATAGGATGCAAAACATGTGAGAAAATAGACTCCAAATGTTAAAAAGTGATAAATTAGAGCTCCTTGTTGTACCTAACAAGATGCCAAAACATGTGAGAAAAGAGACTAAAGAAATATTAACAAGTGATAAATTAGAGCCTTGGCTTCACGTTGGATGCTCTCTCTCTATATATATATATATATATATATATATATATATATATATATATATCTTATTGTAAGTTTAATCTAATCTCAGAGCCAGAGTTGGTAGTGAAAAAGGTATGGAAATAGTGATTTAAGAATTTCACTTTATGAGTTTGAGTGAAATGTAAATGATTGGTTGAGGAGTGCAATTTTTGGGAGTAATTATTTGTCTAGAGTCTTTGTGATGGTATTTAGAGTAGTCTTAAAGGGAAAGAGAAAAGCAAGCCCTTGAACCTTTGCAATTTAGCAATTGATAGATAGTAGGTAGTAGCTTGGAGTGCTCTCTCATAGGTGTCATCTTCCTTTACTACTATGGGATTGGAATTACACATTAAAAGCCATTGCCTAAGAGATACAAAGTGTGCAAAACCAGCACCAAGGCATCTTTGGGGAAATTATAGGACTAGATGGAAGTACATAGGTGACAAGTCCTTAGAGACAATACAAGTAAAGAAGGTAGTCATACCTCAATTCTCAATATGTTGAAAAAGGAATTTGGATTCCAATTGATAAAGTTCTTCACCTCATACAACCTACCAAAGAAGGATGGTTGTGACAGTCTGACAAATATCACTTTTGTGGTAATTAGTAAGTAAAGTTCATTCCCATAGAGATATGAATCAGAAATGGTCAAATACAAAGTAACAATAACAATTCAGTTATCCTTGGTTGGAATTTTAATCTCTCATGTAGAAACCACACTCAAAAGAGAGTAACAAGCATTGATTTGCAATCTCCTCATAAATTAACACTCATAATTACAACTCTATCAAATCTTTCCAAACAATCTTGATTGTGATGGTTCAGATTCTTCCAAAGAAGACTACTTCACTATGAAACAATCTTGCCTTACAATTGTGTTTCACCCCTCCGCTAAAGGCACAACTTCCTTGATCAAAATTGCTTTGCATCAACCCCGTATTGTGCTCACCAATGCAAAATACTACCAACACTAAAATTCACCTCAAATCTGTCAAGGAATTGCTTTGATTGCTATCCACTTAGGATCAAACACATAGAATGAAATCAGAGTTGTGGAATACAACATCCAACAATCTCATTGACTTGCACTTTGAAATTCTCCAAACACTCACAAACACGCATAGGATTGGTACTCAAAATTAAGCTGAAATGATGAGCACTAAGTTACAACACTTTGATTTACTCAACTTTGAAAATATAAATATTGAACAACAACACACGATGAATGCTTCCTTTAAATAGGCAAATCATTTCAACAATTATCTAACTAATATATCATTTCCTAACAATCTCCAGATCCAAAATGGCAACCCACTCTTCATAACTTCATAACTATCAATTCATATCTCAAATTGGTTATGAATCCAATCCAATTTCAACCTCTTCTTCTAAACCCCATGTAACTTCCTTTACCCCTTGTACTTTGGACTTCTCTACTACCAATTCTTCCTCTATTGCTACCATCTCTTCAATCTGAGCTACAATTGCAGACATGGATATTCTATCTTCCTTCCCACTTACTCCTAATTGCTCAGATAACTCCTCCAAAGACAATTGCACTCCTACTTCTCTTACTTGGCCTTGGCTTCATACCTTCATGTTCCTCCAAATCTGCTCTAACTCAGATGTAACTAAATCTAATGTGAGACAAATATTGTCTCCTACCTCTATCATCTTTCTATCTACTTGGTCTTGTAGGCAAATCAGAAGATTGTTCAGATCTCTATCCTTCACTTTTCTCCTTCTAGTCTCCAGCACTAACAACTTCAACTTGTGCAAGCATACTTCTTCTACCTTTGCTTTGGCTTTGGCTTTGGCTTTTAATATTGCACTGAGCTTTTCTTCTAGTCCCCCTACTTGCTTTGATGTATGATCTTGAGAGCTCTCTTCACCTACAAATCTTCACAATACATCTTCAAACTCAACTTTGAATGCTTACTTCTCCTCCATGTATTGGACAAGTTGGGATTCTACATTTATGACAAGTCCTTGCAATTGCTCTTCTTCTCTGTTCCTCCTTGCTAACTCCCGCTGCCAGGCTTTATCCTTTTGTACTGCCATTGACTTCAAACTCTCCAACTCTTGCTTCATCACAACTGCAGTTACTTTTGAATGTATGACCTCAATATGCACTTCATCAAATTCACCCTTAAACTACTCTCAAGCTGTCTTTTGCATACTCAACTCTTTGGCTTGCCTCTCAAGCTTGCTTCCTCACTTCTCAAAAGACTCATGCAGATTCTCAAATCTCTTCTGTCGTAATACTTTGTCCACCCAAAGCTCTTCAGCTTGCTTCTCTCCTTTGGCTAACTTCTCCCTCAATTCCATGATCTCTTCACTCATATACTTCACAACCTACAGTTCATCCTTTATCTTTGGATGATCCTTCTTCATCTCTTCCTTCTTTATTCTTCAATATTTGAAGCAATGGATAGACAATCTTAGACAAGTAGACTACTTCCCCAAAATCTTCTTCTTCTTCTTCCTTGTCTTTACCTTTGCCCGTTGCTTGCATTAGTGCTTCTTCAATTGGCACCTTACTCCAAAGTCTTGATCTTTGAATCTTCAGAGCAAAATCTTCCAAGCTGTCATCTTCACCTTTTGCTTTACTCAGTCCTACTTTGGCTAATTGTTCATTCTTCTTTGTTCTGGTTCCTTGTGGAAACACCAACCTTGACTCTTTGTCTCTCTACTCTTTTATTTCCACCGTAGGCAACTCTAACCATGGAATATTTCATCATTCCATGCGGTCAATTGCCACATGGAACTCTCAATCTTCCTCCTCAGCCACTTCCTTGAATAGCCATTGCACCTTGGGTTCTCCATCACTCCCACTACTCGACTCCTCACTCTGCAACATCAGTTTTGCTTCTTCTTCTTCCATTGAGTCCTATGACTTGTCTTTGGCTTCTCCTTCTGATTCTTCATCCGACGTCTGGTCTCTCAAGATGACCTTGTGCCTCGGCACCAACCTCCTTGTTTCTTGTGGCTATAGTGAAGACACCATCTCTTCTGGTCAACTTCACTTCCTTGTCTTTGGGATCTTCACCACCACTCTCTTTTGTTGTCTTGTCTTGGCAAAGTGGTTGTTGCTACTTCAAATCTGGTGGATGTACTATTGCTCTTCTACATCCACTTCTCTTCTCAAGTCTGGGTCAAAGTGAAACACCATCTTTTGTCTCTATTATGCACTCAACAAGTTCAACCCAGGGTAGAAATGTGCTGAAAATAGCACTAGGTAGTATGGCGGTGATCTTTCTCTCCAATTCCAGACCATTTGCCTTGTTTGCTAGTGAAAGCACTTTGCCCAATTCACCGGTTCTCTTGCAAACATTTTGTGGAAGAACACGGCTTGGTGCTTCATCACATAAGTGGTTTGCTCCGGCTTGAAGATTTCTATCATTACCTCAAACAATACTTTGCCTTATCAGGTCTTGATAGGTATCTAGTTTGTACATGTTCTTTGTACACGAAGCACTAAGGGAATTATGGATTTTTGCAGTCTCTTTTGTAGACTCTCCTTTCTTGTGGAATGTAGCTCCGGTTTCCTCACTAGCCTCTTTCCTCAGGACTAGTCTCCAATCCAACTTTGTCTATCAAGCCGGATTGCCTTTCTTCCATTCTTCTTTTGGACCCTTCTCACAATTACTTGCAACTATTTTTGCCATGAAACCTAGAAAACTCAAGTTCCAGTTCCAGGTTAGAAATGTGATCCAAAGTCTACTCAAGACTTTGATCCTTTCTATAACATCTACCTCTGAATCACAGGATTTGTAATTATGAGTGGTGGACTCTTCCCTCTCCCCCCCCCCTCTTCACATTGGCATCGTGCAATCTCACTCTTGGTATTTGGAAGATATTTCTTCCATCTCTTGGACATGAAATTCTAACTTCCCTCATAATTCTCAAACATCAAACTCTTGGCTGGCTTTGTAACATGCACTATTGTGGGATGACTACTTAGTGGCATAGGATACTTGCATGATATTTCAAAATTGCCTTGACAAAGTATCAGTTTTATAGTTCTTTGCTGTGCGGTCATTCTTTAGTCACTCTTCACTTGATAATCACACATTTTGCCTGCATTCCTCCTATCATTGCCAATTTTATCCCACTCACACCTTAGCTATTTTTTTGCTTGTATGTTCTTGGTTGGCAAACCCAAAGGAAAGTTGTTACTCTATCTTTGCATTGGTTTGATCACCCCAAGGCAAAGTTGCTTTACTTTGCCTTGGGGTGATCAAACCAAGATAAATCAGATAAATCAGATAAATCAAGTGATAAATCAGATCCGAGTTCTTCTTTTCTTGACACAAAGTAAATTACTTTGAGTTCAACCCGAAGACATGATTCTCCTTCATTTCACAATTTGGGTTCAATTTTACTTTGACTATACAATCCTTCTTCAAAATATAACAAAACCAAAACCACCAACCTTTAGCTTTGTGGGCATTTCTTGAATAGAGCTAATGGAAAAATTGGTCTCAAAGGCCATTGAGAAGTAGCCATCTGCTTTCTTGTTCTTTGATAGGCATCACAATTGTGGATATGGGCGTGAGTGTCCTTGTACATTGTAGGCAACTAGTACCCCAATGAAAGAATCTTCTTTATAGTATTCTTCAAGGCATAGTGTACTCCTAATGCTTCCAAGTGTAAGGATTCAATTACTACTTTGACTTTGCATGCCTCCAAGCATCTCCAAAATACTTTGTCTCTGCCTATTTTTTAAAAAAATGTTGTGTTTTAGCTAGTATGGTCCCATCTTCCTGAGGAAGACTGCCCTCTACCTTGGGTTTAGTCCCTCAAAACAATGGCAAGTATGCAGATAGTGATATTTTGCCGCATACCTTGTACTTTGTATTGCCATCAAATGAAATAGCTCTTTGAAGGAAATTGATCATCAACTTCCAAGTCTTTGTCTTGAGTTTCCAACCTGGATAACAATTTTGCATTTGTATGTGAAGCTCCTTTCCTAACTTGTATAGTGTATGTGAATTCTTGTAACAACAAGATCCACCTTGCAATTCACCCAAACAAATCTACCTTCTTTACCAAATGTTGTAGAGCATAATGGTCCACATAAAAGACAAACCTATATCCCAATAAATAGTGGAAAAACCATTTGCAAGCATACACCATTCCGAGTGCTTCTCTTTTAATCGTTGAATAATTCTGGTTTGCAATTGAAAGTTGTTGGTTGGCATAGTAAATTGGGTAGTTTTTCTTCTTCTTGTCCTTCCGACTTGAAACAACTCTGATTGTCATGGACAAAGTGTCCACATACACATGAAAAGAGGCATCTCAATTTTGGACCCTCATAATTGGTGCTTCAACTAGTTTCTTCTTCAATACTTGGAAAGCTTCTTCTTGTTCTACTTCCCACAAGTAGTCTTTGGACTTCTTCAGAAGCTTTGTTAGGGGTGCAGCAAGCATTGCATAGTTTGTAAAAAGAGTCTATAGTATCCAACATGTTCCAAGAAGGCCTTCAACTCCTAAATGTTTTAGGGGATTCCAAGGCTGAGATGACTTTCACCTTCTTGACATCAACTTCAATACCTTGGCTTGAGACCCCATGCCCCCAAAAATACCTTCCTTCATTGCAAAGAAGCATTTCTTCAGGTGTAATAACAAGCTGGCAAAATGACAGCTTTCAAAAGTTTGGCAAAGGTAATCTAACTGTACTTCTCTTTGCCCTAAAACACAAAAATCATCAATGAAGACTTCCACAAATTTGTGCAAAAAATCTTTGGAGATTGCATTTCATCATATGCTAAAAAGTAGCGAGAGCATTACACAACCTAAAGGGCATTTGATTGTAAGCAAAAGTGCCCCAATTGATAATGAATATGGTTTTGTCCTTGTCTTCTTCTCAAATTTATACTTGATTATAGCTTGAAAATCCATCAAGAAAGCTATAGCAAGGATGACCAGCTACTTGGTCCAAAATTGTATTGGTAAAAGGTAAGGGATGATGATCCTTTCTTGTGACTACATTCAATTTGTGAAAGTCTTGGCACACTCAAATCTTCCTAGTCTTCTTCTTTAGAAAAATGACAATGGGTCCACCCACTCATTGCTCAAGATAGGAAAGAGTATTTCAGCCCCTAAGTATTTGTCAATTTCATCTTTCACCAAGAGTGAGTACTTTGGGTTCAGTTGATATTGTTGTTGATGCACCGGACCTGCACCTTCAACTAGATCAATCTGATGTACTCCAAATTGGCATGGAATACCCAACATTTGATCAATCGACTAGGCAAATACATCCAAGTACTCTATAAATAGAGCAGTGTATCCTGCCAACTTGTTTGAAGTGATTGTCTTCAATATTTTCAGAATTTTCAAAATCTCTTAAGACTCATGCAAGTCCTGAAATCTCTTCTTTCATAGTACTTTGTCCACCAAAAGTGCTTAAGCTTGCTTCTCTCCTTCAATTAACTTCTCACTCAATTGCACAATCTCTTAACTCAAATACTTCACAACCTATAGTTCATCCTTTACCTCCAAATGATCCTTCCTCATCTCTTCCTTCTTCTTCAATATCCATAGCAATGGACAGACAATCTTAGACAAGTAGACTACTTTCCCAAAATCTTCTTCTTCCTCCTCATCTTTGCCTTTACTAGCTGCTTGCTTTGGTGCATCTTCAACCAACACCTTACTTTGAAGTCTTGATCTTTGTACCTTTAGAGTAACCTCTTCCAAGCTATCATCTTTGCCTTCCACTTTACTCGGTCTTGCTATGACCAATTGCTCATTCTTCTTTGTTTTGGTTCCTTGTGGAAACATGTAATACTCCGAGGACAAGAGAAGAGAGAAAATACAGATTGCACACTCAAAAATTCAATGCTCCAAGGGAGCACCTTCTCTTTATTATATTGTCGTGCGTATATACATCGCTACACAACATACATCGCTGTCAACATCATACACTATAGAAACACAACTCACACATAAGTCATACATAGACTCTAAAGTGCCACAATAATCAGATTGCTTAACACTCTCAACTCAACTCAACTTAGATCAGTACTTGATATGTTACTCTAAAAACTGCCAACAACTGGGCACTGATTACAGTCAAGCCACACCCACTCAAGCATAGAGAATCCAGGTGACGCTCGCCGGCCTCTGTCCACCATAGCCAGGAACTCGAAGGCTCAACATCAGAGAAGTGAGCTCTCTGGAGCTCACTTCAAAACTATACTCCCTGGACTCGAGCTAGCACTAGAACCCTAACGGTCCCGCTGACGGCACACTCGACGGTGCAAATGGTGCAAAGTGACAGTGGGCCCCACCGTGAAGTCAGTACCCCGAACACCAAATCAGATTGTCGGAAAGTAGTCCCTGAGAAACTACTAGAATAACTCTAACTACTATCACTGGAACTCCAGTGTCCGAGCAGCTAGATGCGGAACTACAAATGGCGTGATAGCTGTTGTGCGTATATACATCGCTACACAACATACATCGCTGTCAACATCATACACTATAAAAACACAACTCACACATAAGTCATACATAGACTCTAAAGTGCCACAATCGCCCCCCTAGCTGGCGGTTAGGTCCCTCTAACTCCAGATAGCCATCTACTCTAAGTATATGGTATACCCTCTAATGGGCAAAGATCAAGAGGCCGGGTGCTATGGAGCCCTATTGTTAGTCGCCTGTCTGCAATCTATACCATATAAAGAATGAACTAGCTACAGGTCAAGTACATCTAGGACATAACCACTGTCCTTGAGGAACCACCGTGAGGGGAGGAGTCATACATGCCATATGCCATCCTCTCGAACAGCTATCACACACTAACATAGTAGCAGCTCCACCAGAAGAGCCACATAACATACACCTCAAGCCTGCACGTACAAGTGCCAAGCTTGGGTCCATAGTACCATCAATGTTTGGAAGGTGGCATGGCGCACAATTGCGCACATGATCCTTCCAAACAACACCATAACGTCCTTCTAACACAAGGACTCCAGATGGAAAAACCTCACGCACTCTCAAGATAGTGCGGCCTGTAGAAACATCAAGTGTCGTCGGTGTTGTCTACTGTAGATATACATAGTCGCCTGGATGAAATTGACGGATCAAGGGTCTATAACCTCCTCCTCGAATGGTAGCATAGCGTAAAGTATCTCTATGCAAAGCAATTGCCAAGTTCTCAAAGGCCATTGGCATCACTCTCCGAAAGATCTCTGCCCGCTGAGAACATGCGCTCATCCATACATTGGGGTCATCCAAGTCCAAAACTACAATAGCATCTCAACGAATGGCTGCAGGTAAATCTGGATCTTTTCCATAGAGTATAAAGTATGGAGAGAAGGATGCTAAGGAGGCTTGCCGGCTGAACTGATAGCCCATGGCCAACCAAGGTAACTAGAGATCCCAATCTCCCAAGTGGCCTCTCTGCAAACCATACTTTTGCAATCCTCTCTTCACCGACTGAACCACTCTTTCTGCTAAGCCATCTGCCTCAAGGTGATCTCGGGATGTAGTACGATGATCAATCAAAGCCTTGTCACACAAGACCTGAAACTCCTCCAAGAACTCTGTACCCTGATCAGTCAATACCTCAGCTGGTGCACCAAAATGACTAAGAACTCGATCCGAGAACGAGTAAGTTGTCCCTTCACTAGACTTGTCAAGAAGTGCCACCAACTCAATCCACTTGGAGAAGTGCTCCACCATCACCAAAACATACCGATGATGTCTCACAGTCAGCAGTAAAGGTCCGGCAAAGTCCAAACTCCAACGGTAACCCAATCCCATGATAGGTAATGGGTGTAACTGTGGCGTAGGAGCATTGAATGATGCTCTAACTTGGTCACAAACCACACATCTGGCAACAAACTACTATACCTTGGTCTACATACCGCGCCACCAATAATGACTCTGGAGTAAGCTATATGTACGCTTTACTCCTAAATTTCCTAGTTCCTCATGAGCATGACGGACCACTATGGTCTCTGTGATGGAAGTGGTACTACTCGCACTCTACCATCCTCCCATACACACAAAAGGTGTCTACCCTCCAATCTGAACCGTTTGGCTTGCTGAAGAACACGGTCTCTCTCCTTGGCCCCAACTGTGCCACCCACAACACTAGTGCAAAGATAGTCCATCACTAAGACATCATCATGAATGTCTCGCTGAACTGTACCAATATCTTCACTCTTTGGATCTGTGACCTCAATAAATCCTCCTGTATGTGCTGAGAGAGATACCACCAAAGCCTCTACAAATATACACAGAAAGGCCGATGCATGCCAACCTGGCACCATCTCCTCATCTGTCTCACCATGCTAACGTGCTCCGGTCTAATCCTGCTGGCTGGGACATGGGTTTCTACTCAACCCATCTGCATCACGGTTCACCACTCCAGGTCTGTGAACAATCGTAAATCATACTCTTGTAAAATCAGAGCCCATCATGCAAGCTTCCCTGAAAGCTTGTCGGGCTCCATCAACCATTTCAACGGCTGATGATCAATGATGAGAGTGAAGGGGTTACCAAATAGGTAACATCGGAAATGTTCTATTGCCCAAACTGCTGCCAAGCACTCTCCCTCATATGAATTATACTTTGCCTCCACTGAATTGTTGGAGCGACTAGCATAGGCCACCACAAACTCCTTCTCCTCATCATCATGTTGGGTGAGCACCGCTCCAAGCCCCAACATACTCCAATCAGTGTGAACCTAAAATGGTCGTCCCTGATCGGTCTCCTCAAAATAGGAGCAGATGTCAACCTCTCCTTGAGCTCTACAAAAGCTCTCTCCTGCTCATCTCCCCAACACCACTCCTGTGTAAGCTTGGTCAGCTTTGTCAAGGCCTTGGCAATGGCACTAAATCCTCTAACATAGCGGCGATAGAATTTTGCCAACCCAAGGAATGCTTGCACTCTGCTCACATCCGTAGGCCGAGGAATACGTGCAATAGCCTCCACCTTGGTCTGCTGGACACCAAGTCCTCCGGGGTAGATAGTGTGACCCAAATACTCAACCTGCTCGTGGAAGAACCTACACTTCCCAAGATGTAATTTGAGTCCATGAGATCTCAACCTCTCAAACACCTCCAACAACTGTCTCTCATGCTCCTCCACAATAGTGCTATAAACCAAAATGTCATCAATATAGCATCAAGCAAAATCTAATCCAGCTAGGATCCTATCCATGACCCTTTGGAACTTAGCGGGAGCGATCTTCAACCCAAATGGTAAGAACCTCCACTGATATAACACATCCTTGCCGTGAGGATCAATAGCCCAAAATGCTGTCTTGGACTTATCCTCCTCCCTGATCGGCAACTGATGATATCCCGCTCGAAGATCCAAAGTACTGAAGACCTTTGCGTGCCCAATCGCATCAAAAATCTCCTCCAGTGTAGGCATGGCATACCGATCAGCCTTGGTCTATCGGTTGATAGGACGGTAATCTCCATACATCCGCCTATCTGTATAGTTGCCATGCATATCCTTCTTGGCTAGCATCACTGTCATTGATGCATACTCTCCATGTGAAATCTCCACCAAACCAGCCTCAAAAAGGTCACTACTCCGGCTCTGAATCAATGTCCTCTCCATATCACTATATCAATAAGGACGTCGGAAAACTGGTGTGTCGCTAGTCAGCTCAATCCGTATACTTGGTCCCTTCAGAGCACCCAAATCCTTCATGTTGAAGGCAAAACAACTCGTGTGACTCCTCAAGAACCTCTAAACCCTCCGTCTTTCCTCTCCAGTAAGCTTGGGTCCAAGATCTGGCTCCCAAGTATCCTCTGTAACTGTAGTAGGAGTCGAAGACGTACTGACTGGCTGCTACACTGGGCCCTTGGGAGCAATAGTGTCATGCTTCCGACCACTAGAGGTCTCAACCTCTGTGTGAAAAACTCCCTCCACTCTGGCTGCAAGCTCCACACGTCCTCTAGCTGCATCCCATGTGGACCAAGGGTGTAATCCAAGTAGCCCACGCTCACCTGGATGGACTCCAAGTAGACCACTCTCCCTAGTAGCTACTGGATGTGTCCCAAGAATACCCTGTCCACTCGGTCCATCGCCCCCAGCATGTGCCTGAATCGTCTTGATAGGCACAAGGCTCACAAGTGTCCGAGTGGTGATGCCTATCAAGCGCATCCTACGCTGCTCTGCCAAGCCAAGGCTCACAATCTAGGTCAAACAGTTCGGGTCCATAGCCTGACCTAACACCTGACACCTAGATGCCTCTGACACTGCTGGAACAGCGGTAATACTGGTGCAAAAACCCATCGCCCGCTCTCTCTCATCAGCATTGGGCTCCACCAAATGCTGTAACTGTGAGTCCCAAACAAGTCCAGGTCCTCTCTCTTGAAAAGCATGAGAGCTTGGGAAACTCATGAGTGTGGGAAATGCAACTCTAGGCTGTCCAACTAGGTTCACCATTGCCATAGGTGACCTATCAGCCACTACCACTGTCTGAGACTGACGTCCAACATCCAAGATATCATCAACAAGAATGTGGTCTAGTTGCTAAATCCCATCATAACTACACTGTAGAACCTCTCTGGGTAAGAGGTGTGTCCACCAAAGACAAAGATGATGAGCCCGTGATCCCACTCTGGCTGCATCTAACAATACAGCAGGTCCCATCCATGAATGGATATGATGTGTACTTGCCACCACTCTAGTGCGAGAATCACCCATCAATGGAACGTTCTCCAAAAGGTAAGCTGGAGAAATAGACTGATGAACTTGGAGATGTTGTAGTATACGTAACATCTCCCAAAACACACCAGAACAAGGATCCTAAAGACCCAAACCGCGGCCCGCACGTGTATGTCCCTAACATGGCCATCCAAAAATCACCAAGTGAATAGGCCCATGTCTCTCTAGGTCATGCGCCCCCAATAAGGAAATGTCTCCTGGTAAGGCCTTCTGGTAACCTTTGACTGCTGACATCAATAATAACTCCGGATACCGATAGGCCAAGTGTGCCACATGATGTAGAGTGACTCGCCTAGCAGTCTCATCTCTCTCTACATACAAGTACCTCTGTACTCAAATACCCGCCTGTAACACCGCAGCTAGTCCGGTGCTGATCCCACCAAACAACTCCAATAGGCATATCCCCTCTACTGGATACTGCCAAGCAATGAGTGTGGTATCCAGAGGTATCAAAGCAATTGCCTCTGGAGGCTCACCCTCACACTCATCTCCTGATGGTACGAACGCTCCACTCCAAGCTTACTGCACCAACTGATCTGCATGCTGCTGCAATGCCTCCTCTGAACTCCACAATGGAACATCCAAGGTGGATGGAACAATCCCACTTGTACTCCAAAGCCGAGTGATCTCCTCTGGTACTGAAGTATTCTCTGCATGGGCATTCCCCTCCAACAAGTCACCAAGCCAAGTGACTGCACCGCTGAAAGCTAAAACTGATGCTACCATGGTCCCGGACTGTAGTGAGCCAAGACTGCCACTACTGAAGCGTATTGGTAGGTGACATACCTGTCCCTCACCAGACTGCCAACCAGGTCTATAAGAGGCTGTCTCCTCCCAATAGTCAATGCTGAAACCCATAGGGTATAACACTGCTCCTCCAACTAGCACATCATATGACTCAGCTATCGTCGCAATAGCCTGAGCTCTCACCACCGAGCTATCAATCAGATGACCAGGCTGAACCTAAACAACAAGCTCTCCACGTGTGATGTACTATGTCGAACCACCACCAAGAGATGTCTGGATCTGAAATGGACACCTCTCCACATCGGTCTTCCGTAACTCCAGACCGACAACTGTAGCCTTCCCCAACATAAGGGGCTGCGCACCAGAGTCTAACAAGACTCTATGTGGTGTATAGACCTTCCCTGAAGGTCCCACCAAATGAAAGATCCCCCCTCTGGTTATCCAATAGGACAACACCAGGTGTAAACCGCGCTCTCTCAAAGGTTGGTCTAGTTGGCAACTCCTCTAGTCTAGCCGCTGCTGCCTGCCATAAACCATTGGTCGCTGAACGGATCCCATGCTCCTCAAACAAGTCAGCTCCATTACCAACCACCTCTGCTCTAGTAATAGGAACTGCACCATCCCTACTCTCACACAACGTGGCAGCCAACCGGAATACTGGGGCTGGGTCAACTCCCAATGTAAAGATGTCACTGGCTGAAAATAAAGGATGCCGCATAATCAGCTAAGCCACCCCCAACATCATGCTAGACTCAGTTTGTGTAGTAGTAGGTGGCTGACTAGTAGGTAGTCCATCATGTACTCCATCACCACCTACCACACCTGCACTAGGACATCTAGGAACCATGGATGTCGTCTGCAATGCCTCAAATAGCGTGAAAGACTGGGGAAGTTTGACCTATCTCCCAACCTCTCCTCTTTGTAGGTCCAACTCCACTGATGCTCCTCTAGGCTCTGGAGCACGTATTGCACTCCTAGTCACTGCTGCAGATGCATCCACTTGTGCTGCTGTGCACATGAAGTCCAAAGCATCTCTATCACCAGCATATGAGGTGGAAGCCTCAGCCCCCAAATCTGATCTCCTTTGAGCAATAGCCATACTAGCCAATCTCTGCTCCAACTTCTCAATCTGAGTAGCCATAGCTATGTCAGAAGTAAGGGCAGGTATTGCACCCCTACTAGGTGTAGATCCTCTACCACCACCTCTACCACATCATCCTCCATGAACTAGAGCTCCTCTACTACCTGCCATAGCAGCCCTACCACTCCGTAACTCCGGGTGTAGGTCGAAACACCGGTCACTAGTGTGACCAAATCTGTGGCAGTGATCACACTGCCTCTGTGCTGGCTGTGATGCACCAAAGTTATCAGGTCCGCTGCCCTGAGTACACTCTCTCCTATGGTGAGGTCCACCAAAAGTCCAACAAGCAACACCACCACTCACTGGCTGCTGCTGACCCAAAAATGAGGGTAAGGGTCTAACTCCACTAGGCCCTCCACTCGCTCCATAGGATCTAGGCTGTCCACCCTGTCCTCAAAAACCAACTAGGCGTGGTGCACTCTGTTGCACTCTAGAAGAAGTCACAACCGTGGATGAGGTCTCTCTACCAAATCCAAATGTCACCACTCTCTCCTCCACCATGTTGAGCTCAATACGCTTAGCCAAACCAAAGATTACTGCCAAAGTGGGCGAAGTAGCCTGCAACAACGTAGCATCACAAACTCTACGTCGCAACTCCTTGTCCAGTATCCCATACCAAAACTAGACTGCCTCGGCCTCAGTAACTCCCTAAGTGAAACTGATCAGCCGCCTCATGCGAGTGTATGCCTCGCGTAGGCTCTCTCCAGCCTTCCGCTGGAACTCCTGCAAGCTTCTCAACTTGTCGGTCCGCACTCCTTGGTAGTTCTGCCTCAAACACAGGAAGAACTCTACCATGGGGTTAAACCCCGGTACCACCCCACCTCTTGCAGCGGTACCTCCACTCGTAGTAGCACTATCTCCAGCTAGTGCACCTCCACTAGCTCCACCAACTCTACTTGAGCTAGAACTCGTGGGTACAGTCGATCGACTCCTGGCCATCGAGCCTGAAGTGATGGAGACATAGTGTGGAGACCAATACTGTCTCCATAACTCAATCTCCTCCAAATGAGCTCTCTTGAACTCATAGTAGTCATCCATCGGCGGACCTTCCAGATGCTGGAACAACCCCTTCCATGCCATGAAGGGTGTGAACAAAGTCGGGTTCCGCATCTGCTGCAGATCACACCAACTATCAAACTCCTGGATGAAGTCATCCAACTCAATGGTACCCACTGTACCAAAGTAACACCTAGGGCCTTTGGAGGCTCCATAAATCTCGTCCATGTCCCACAACAACGGTGCGGGACACACCAAGTGCACTCTCAACTGAATCAGCTCTTGTGTTGAACTCTAACTCAGAGTCAATCTCCTCCCTTAGTGGGATTTGAGATACAGGCTGATATCGAGCACCACTCCGAGTAAACCCACTGCGTACTACAGGGCTAACTCCTCTAGAATCTCCAAAGAACTCCGTCGTGACCATATAACTACAACAGCAAACCCGAACCACCAACTGCAACCGCAAGTGCCCCACCAAGTGCCAACACCACCACGTGCCAACACCAACTAGACACCACCCACTAATGTAACTCTAACCGAGATAACTACACTAGGGGAAAGGCAACCTATAACCTACCATCATAACATGCACTCTCACGGTTTGCAGGTCATCACTTCCTGCCTCACCAAAGAGAAACAAAGGTAGTTTGACTGGTCATCACTCCAGCCACACCATCAAGAGCACACCAGAGCACCAACGCTCAAAAGTCAAGGCACCGCACACAAACGTGGTGCACAAACAAGAAGCAAAGAATGGAGGGGATCCAATCAAAAGAAATCTAAACAAAAACCCTCCATCTCATAACACAACAGGGGACTGACTCTACCACCATTTGGCATTTGACATAAGAGCAGTTCGTATCTAAATCCTAAGCTACCACGATCACCAAGAATGGGATCAAACTGCCTCTCCTAGCCAAAGCTACATGTGTATAGATAACAGTGGCGCAGTCACTAGGACAACAAGTGAGGGTGGACCAGTTGGCTAGGGCACCAGTCTAGGAACAAGAGATCTAGGGGTCAAACCCTATTGCGCACAATCTAGCAAGAAAGGCAGATTTTGCCAACCAATGACCAAGATCTACTCTAAACTAGCTAGCCTCTAGCTGGCCCTTCTAGGCCTTCATAGCCTCTCATAGCCCACAGCCCTATGCCTCAAAATGCCAAAATTCAGCCTTTCTTGTTGCCACTTCAAAACCTCCTCCAAAATTGGTGAAACTTCTCCAAATCTGCAAAAGTCCTCCAAACTAGCAAAACTCCTCCAAATCTGGCCACACAGCAAAAACTCCTCTAAATCTGGCTCAAAATTTGATGTAAATTTGACGTAAAATCTGACATAAACCCTAAAGATGGCTGTCTGTCAAATCCTCCGCTAACTTTCCACTCAAGCCAAATTGACAAAACGGGTTTTTCCAAATCACAATTTCATGAGAAGAGCTTCCCAACTCCACCTTCAATTTCACTTTCCGAGCCCAACTCGTAGCAAATTGGTCCTGCCTTCACCTCCTGAGCTCAAAATCACAACACTGCTTGAAAATTGCTCTTTCTTTGCTCAAAATCACAACACTGCTTGAAAATTGCTCTTTCTTTGCTCAAAATTTGGCCAGCGCTTCCGCACACCAACCGCCTAACTGCCAAATCTGAATCACTTGAACGAGCTTTTGCACACTAGGGAAACACATAACTTGAATCGAGCTACCACGATCCATCGAGCTTGGAGATACCACCAACACTCAACGTTCCTACACCCGATTTCCCCCTGACTTCACTTCTCTGATGTAATCAGATTGCTTAACACTCTCAACTCAACTCAACTCAGATCAGTACTTCATCTGTCACTCTAAAAGCTGCCAACAACTAGGCACTGATTACAATCAAGCCACACCCACTCAAGCATAGAGAATCCAGGTGATGCTCGCCGGCCTCTGTCCACCATAGCTAGGAACTTGAAGGCTCAACATCAGAGAAGTGAACTCGCTAGAGCTCACTTCGAAACTATACCCCCCTGGACTCGAGCTAGCACTGGAACCCTAACGGTCCCGCTGACGGCACACTCGACGGTGCGAACGGTGCAAAGTGATGATGGGCCCCACCATGAAGTCAGTACCCCGAACACCAAATCAGATTGTCGGAAAGTTGTCCTTGAGAAACTACTAGAATAACTCTAACTACTATCATTGGAACTCTAGTGTCGGAGCAGCTAGATGCGGAACTACAAATGGCGTGATAATATAGACAAAGAGGATCTCCTCCAAGGAAGCCCCACCATAGGATTAGGGACACAAATAGGTGACATGTCAGCAAGCTCCACCCTTGGATTACTTACTTGGATGGGTGACCTGTCTAGTCTAGGTCCTATCTGGTTGGTCAAACAAGCTTTGACCGGAGGGAATCTTTTAGAGAATCTTCCTGTAGGAATCTCAGAATCACATGAGTAAGGTACCATTGGAAAGCTCTTGATGAGACAAAGCAAGGGGGAGGGAAGGCCAGCCTCTCCTCCATTGGGGGGGAATCTGCACATTTTCAAGGCCTAATTCATCCGTTTAGGCCTCCAAAATTGCCTTCAAAGATTTCAGGCATATGTTGGTTCCTACTCTATTAGTAGAAGTCCCCTTTTGGTGATACCTCTTTCTAATCTGTTTAGTCCATCATGTGTAACATCCTTCCAGATATTACCAAACCAATTCTCACCTTTAAATCATATATCTACCTATTGGTTCTAAGGTTCTCAAGTCTATTTTGGTTTTTGCCCTATTAGTAGAAGTACTCTTTTGGTGATACTTCTATCTGATCTATTTTGACCATCATGTATAACATCATTCTAGAAGTTACCAAACCGAATTTCACATCTAGATCATATGGCTAACCCTTGGTATTACAGACCTCCCTCCTTTTAAGACGCAACGTCCTCGTTGCGCAATTGTTGCTCAAATGCTTGTACCAACACCGATGCATGTGCCAAATTGGCAGCGGGTTCCCAGGTTGCTTCATAGAGGAGGTAACCTTTCCATTGTACTAGATATTCCACCCACGGATGGCGAGTACCACGCATGCGTTTTTGGAGAATCCGCTCCACTTCATATTCCTTTGTGCCATCAATGAGTGTCGGACAAGGTCAAATGTCTTGTGTGGAAGGACCTTGGCCTGATTGGGGAGCATATCTGCGTAGGAGGGAGACATAGAACACTAGATGGATCTTCATGTGTGGTGGTAGCTCAAGATGATAGGCCACAGTGCCGATGCGACGAAGAATAGAGAAAGGCCCAATAAAACAAGGTCTGAGCTTACGAGATCCAACTAATGTGAGGTTGGTTGTCAATAGCCAAACTTGATCCCCAACATTGAACTCCATGTGCCTACGGTGTGCATCAGCATACTGCTTTTGTTGATTTTGTGCAATCTGTAACCTATGCTTGGCGCTCTCCACACTTTGTTGGATTCTAGAAACAAATGTGTTGACTACATCAACCTTGGTTGTCACTGGACGGATCTTCATCAAGCTAGAAGGTGTGAAGGGATGCTCACCATACATGAGGAAGAACGGAGTGACCTGGGTGGAGGCATTCACTGAATTGTTGTAAGCAAATTCCACCAACGGTAGTAGGGTGTCCCACCTCTCTTGCTCTTCTAAGGTGAAGCCGCGTAACATGTCTTCAATCGTGCGATTAGCCCGCTCTGTTTGGCCATCTGTTTGTGGGTGGTAAGCTGTAGACAGGGCCAACTTGGTTTTGAAGAAACCAAAGAGTGTTCGCCAAAACAAACTGGTGAATTGGGTGCCTCTATCGGTGATGAGTACTCTAGATAAGCCATGGTAAGCAAAGACTGCATCTAAGTATAGTTGAGCTAGTTGTGGAGCGGTCACCTCCTTGGTGGTAGGGCGTACATGAATCATTTTGCTGAGCCGGTCCACAAAGACCACAATGGAGTCAAACCTTGAGGTGGTCTTGGGTAATTTGCAGACGAGATCCATACTCACTTGTTCCCAATGTTGGGAAGGAGTGGAGAGAGGTTGAAGGAGCCCTGCATGAGCTTGATTAGAGGCTTTGTTCTGTTGACAAAGTAGGCAACTACGCACATAGTCCATTACGTTGTTGCTCATCTTGGGCCAATAGTAATGGCGCTTGATTGTCCAAGGTCTTGTCTACTCCGACATGAGCTGCAATGGCCGAATCATGACATTCTGCTAGAATGGTGGTGTATAAGTCAGGGACATTTGGGATCCATAATCTGCCATCTCGAAAGGTGAGTCCTTGGGTGCTGGTGACACCTTTGGACGATTACGCTTCTACAATCTGTGGATTAATTTTTGTAGTAGCTAGAATCTCTTGCCAGAATTCAGGGTTAATCTTAACCTCTGCCACCAAGTTGTTGGCCATTGGCATACGGGTGAATGCATCTGCTAGTTGTTTCTTACCTTCCACGTAGGTGATTGTCATGTTGAAGTGTTGTCGCCACTCTGCCCACCAAATTTGGCGACGAGATAGATCCTTCTACGTCTCGAGGTAGACTAGAGGTTTCTGGTCTGTCTCTACTACAAATGCCTTCTCGCCCAGGTAGTGCTTCCAATGCTTGGTTGCTAGAACAATGGCCAGCTCTTCTTGTTCTATGGTGTGGTAGTTGCGCTCTGCCGGTAACAACTTTCAAGAGAAATATGCAATTGGATGCCATCCGTCATGCCACTCTTGTTGTAGGACTACTCCTATTGCTATGCCTGATGCATCTATAGCCAACTTGATTGGACGTTTTGGGTCATATCACTTCAAGATTGGTGCATGTAGCAAGGTGGCCTTCAATTCTTGAAAGGCCAACTCTTGTGCGGTCCCCCAAGTCCACTTCTTCCCCTTACCAAGTAGTGCCGTTAAAGGCTATGCAACCTTGGAGAAGTCCTTGAAAAATCTACGATAGAATCCCGTCAACCCCAAGAAGCTCTTAAGTTGAGTCTGATCTTCTGGGGCACTCCATTTTTGAATGACCTCTATTTTATCGGTCAATACTTGAATGCTCTTTGCACTTACTCTATGCCCTAAGTAGTCTATTTCAGACTTGCCAAACTCACACTTTGAGATTTTGGCGTACAACTGATTCTGTCTTAGAATCTGGAGGACCTCTTGTAGATGTTGTTTGTGTTCTGTCATCGTGCTACTATATACTAAGATATCATCCAAGAAGACAATAATAGACTTATCCAAGTATGGATGAAATATGTCATTCATTAGGCTCATGAAAGTGGCAGGCACATTGGTGAGGCCAAAAGGCATCACAAGATACTCAAAGTGGCCATACTTGGTTCAAAAGGCAGTTTTGTACACATCCTTCTCTGCAATTTGGATTTGATTATAACCGCTCCGCAAGTCCAGTTTGGTGAAGTATCTCGCTCCATGGAGTTGATCAAACAGGTCATCCATGCGAGGTAAGGGGTATTTGTTCTTCATTGTTTGCTGATTGAGACACCGATAGTCAATGCACATACGCATTGTACCATCCTTCTTCTTCACAAACAAGACAGGAGCCCCATATGGTGATACGCTAGGTTAAATGAACCCTTTCTGTAGCATCTCCTCAATTTGAGTCTTACACTCCTCCAACTCATGAGGGGATAGGCAATATGGGGCCTTACAAGTTGGTGTCTTCCCCGGGAGTGTCTCTATTTTGTGATCTACTCGCCTTTTAGGTGGTAATTATGAGGGTAGATCATCGGGAAAGACATCTTGAAACTCATCCACCACATCCTTCAATTTCTTAGGAATTTGTCCAGCAAGTTGTGCACTCTGAACTTCTCTTATTAGACCCATAAAACATCTATCAGTCTTACAGACAGTTGTCGTCCCTACGACATATAGAGGCAGTTTCTGCTTGTGTGATTTTTCTTAAACCCCAATGATTGACCATTGGTGGGTTCTCACTACTTTCTTCCTCCAATACACCATTGGGTTGTACTGCTCCATCCATGGCATGCCTAAAATTGCATCATAATGGGCTAACTATATCACTCGCCACTCAATTACTTCCTGATATTCTCCTACAGAGAGGGTTACCCGTGTAGGTAATGATTCAATCCTCTCTGTTTGCCCATTTGGTAACTCTACTTCTTCATGTCCATCTCTCTCTAGATCCATTCCCAATCTTATTGCAACAGAGCAAGACAAGAAATTCTCTGTTGCTCTCGGATCTATTAATACTCTCACTTGATTACCTTCTAGGATTCCATTCACGACAATCAATTGTGAGGTTGCCTTTTGCACATTATTCTTCTTCCTTCCCTCGCTTCTCTGCTTCCTTATTGAGCAAGTAAGGCCACGAGGTACATTTATTGGCAATCTTTGTTTTCCAAAGTGGTTTCCACCTCCTCCTCTTCAATGTGCCTTTCCATGTTGTTCAAAGATCGCCTGTACGAAGGCCGAGGGCCTAGGGAAACGAGTGCGACAATTGGTAGATATGTGCCCAATACGGCCACAATTGTAACAACGACGTTGTTCTCCTTGAGTCCCTTCTCCTCGTGGGACTCCATCTCTTTGTTCTTCTACCCGTCCCCGCTCCCCTTGAAGCGGCCGTGCTCCTCGATCTTGGAATTGAAGGTTGGCCAATTCCATCGGTACTGGTCCACCCATGTGTGGCATTTCTGCCCAATAATGTTGAGGTGGAACTACTCCTTCACCTCCACCTAATGCTCCTGCTATTCTCTGTGCACAAGCAATGGCTTCAAATACCGTGCGAGGGTTTTGCACCATGACTTCTTGGCAAATCCGCTCATTCAACCCTTGTTTGAAATTGTCAAGAGCCTCTGCTGGACTCATGTCGGTAATTGCAACTTGTAGATCCAGAAATGCCTCCACATACTCTAGTACGCTATTCTTCTGTCTCAATCCCCATAGTCGGGTTCGAGCCATCTGCACAGAATCCACCAATTGGAAATTCTTCAGCAGCCCTTCTTGCATTGCTGTCCATGTGACCTCCCTTCTCTCGGCCAGCATGGATCATTCCCAAGCATCATACCATGTGAGCGCTTTATCGGTCAAGTACCCACATGCAAACACGCCTGAAGCATGCTCTATGATCTTTTTTGAGAACAATCGGAAATATCAATTCATTCTCAAAATCCAATTTTCCACTACTCTCATCGTATGCTACCCCTTGTAAGGCTCGATGTTGTAGGTCTTCTTCATCCGGAGTAGCAATGTGGCTTCATCGTTGATAGGGTTTGTAGGCACGGGTGCCTCTCCAAGTACTTCGGTCGTAGGTACTGGGTTTTGAGACGGCTCTTCTCCTTGCATGGCTTGATCGTTCTTGAGGATCTGCACTTGACTTTGTAATGTCTCCATGGTCATCTTAATCTCTCAAAATTCATTCAACATCCCTTGCATTCCTTGCACCAGCTCTTGCAACTACGGATCCATGGTTCCTGCAACACCCAATTGCTAACGTCTACTTCAATACAGAGTCAATATAATCACTCTGGAAGGCGCATGAACTATTGGAACTACCATTGGGACCTCAGAAGCTATCACTCGTTGATAATACTCCTCACCAAAATTCCCAACCACAAAATCTCTAAACATCACTTTCGGCCTCACTACATAATGGATTTCTACTTGAGTGTTGAAAGGGAGAGGATTTGGGACATTCATATCTATATTATCATAATAGAATGTAGATCGTCAAATCCCACTCTCTGTCATATACCACCACAGGTAGAATCACCGGGTTTGGTGAGTTCATCACTCTGTCCATGAATTCTGCACTAAAGTGATAAACTAGCGATACCCTCATTTGCTCACGCTGGATGTACATAACCTTGATGTGAAATGGGTTTGAAAATGGAAAGCTAGGTGTGGGAAATTGTCCCCTCGGCACATCCATCCCATCCGCTCCCTAAAGCTCTTCCTAAGTCTAGCGATTACTCTATGTTCTCCACCTCAAATTACTCAATTTCAGTAGTTTGTGCTATTCCAAGAGGGGTGATCCACTCTCTTGGACTAGAACACTTGCTCTGATACCATTGTAATACTCCGAGGACAAGAGAAGAGAGAAAACACAGATTGCACACTCAAACATTCAATGCCCCAAGGGAGCACCTTTCTTTATTATATAGACAAAGAGGATCTCCTCCAAGGAAGCCCCACCATAGGATTAGGGACACAGATAGGTGACATGTCAGCAAGCTCCACCCTTGGATTACTTACTTGGATGGGTGACCTGTCTAGTCTAGGTCCTATCTGGTTGGTCAAACAAGCTTTGACCGGAGGGAAACTTTAGAGAATCTTCCTGTAGGAATTTCAGAATCACATGAGTAAGGTACCATTGGAAAGCTCTTGACGAGAAAAATCGGGGGAGGGGGAGGGAAGGCCAGCCTCTCCTCCATTGGGGGGGAATCTGTACATTTTCAAGGCCTAATTCATCCGTTTAGGCCTCCAAAATTGCCTTCAAAGATTTCAGGCATATGTTGGTTCCTACTCTATTAGTAGAAGTCCCCTTTTGGTGATACCTCTTTCTAATCTGTTTAGTCCATCATGTGTAACATCCTTCTAGATGTTACCAAACCAATTCTCACCTTTAAATCATATGTCTACCTATTGGTTCTAAGGTTCTCAAGTCTATTTCGGTTTCTGCCCTTTTAGTAGAAGTACTCTTTTGGTGATACTTCTATCTGATCTATTTTGACCATCATGTATAACATCATTCTAGAAGTTACCAAACCAAATTTCACATCTAGATCATATGGCTAACCCTTGGTATTACAAAACACCAACCTCAATTCTTTGTGTCTCTACTCTTCTATTTTCACAATAGGCAACTCCAAACACAGAATATCTCCTCCTTCCATGTGGTCAATTGCCGCATAGAACTCTTGATCATCCTCCTCATCCACTTATTCCAATGGCTGTTGCACCTCTGGTTCTCCATCACTCCCACTACTCGACTCCTCACTCTGCAACATGAGTGTTGCTTCTTCTTCTTCCACTGAGTCCTCTAACTTGTCCTTGGCTTCTCCTTTTGATTCTTCACCTAACATCTGGTCTCTCAAGATGACTCTGTGCCTTGGCACCAACCTCCTTATTTTCCATAGCTATAGTGGAGACACCATCTCTTCTGGTCTACTTTGCTTCTTTGTCTTTTGGATCTTCAATACCACTCTCTTTTGTTGTCTTGTCTTGGCAAAGTGGTTGTTGCTACTTTGAAAGTGGCACATTATTGCTACTCTTCTACATCCGCTTCTCTTCCCAAGTCTGAGTGGAAGTGTGGCATCATCTTCTATCTCTCTTCTACACTCAACAAGTTTAACTTGAGGTAAAAATGTGCTAAGAACAACACTAGGTAGTGTGGCCACAATCTGTCTCTCCAATTCTAGATGATTTACCTTGTTTGTTGGTGAAAGCGCTTTGCCCAATTCAACTAAATCTCCTACAAATGTCTGCTAAAAGAACGCAACCAGGTGCTTCATCATATAAGTGGTTTGCTTCAGCTTGAAGATTGCCATCATCACCCTGACAATACTTTGCCTTACCAGGTCTTGATAGGTATCTACTTTGTACATGTTCTTTCCATGCAAAGCACTAAAGGAATTGTGGATTTTTGTAGTCTCTTTTGTAGACTCTCCCTTCTCATGAATGTAGCTCTGATTTCCTCACCAGCCTCTTTCCCCAAGACTAGTCTCCAATCCAACTTTGTCTATCAAGTTGGATTGCCTCTTTTCCCTTCTTCTTCCTGATCCTCCTCACAATTACTTGCAGCTATTTTTGCCATGAAGCTTGGAAAACTTGAGTTCCAATTCCAAGTCCAAAAAGTGATCTAAAGTCTGCTCAAGACTTTGATCCTTGCTATAACATCTAACCTCCAAATTGCAAGATTTCTCACTGCAAGTGAAGGACTCTTCTTCCCCCCCTCCCCTCCTTTCATTGACATTATGCGATCTCTCATACTTGGTATCTGGAAGATAATTCTTCCGCCTCTTGGATATCAAATTCTAACTCCCTTAGGATTCTTAAGCATTGAACTCTTGGTTGGCTTTATAACAAGCACTACTAAGGAACAACTACTTAGTAGCATAGGATACTTGCGTGGCATTTTGAAAGTCCTTCTATGAAGTCTTAGTTTTATAGGTCTTCATTGTGCAGTCATCCTTTAGTCACTCTTCACTTGATAATCACACATTTTGCATGTGTTCCTCTTGTCATTGTCAATTTTATCATGCTCATGCCTTAACCATTTTCTCTTGTATGTTCTTGGTTGGCAAAGCCAAAGGAAAATTGTTACTCTGTCTTTATATCGGGTTGATCACCCCAAGGTGAAGTTTCCTTACTTTAGGCTTCTCTAGTGACAAATCCGATTTGAGTTCTTCTTTTCTTAACACAAAGTAAACTACTTTGGGTTTGACCCAAAGACAAAATTCTCCTTCTTTTGTCACCATTTTGGTTCTATCCGTCTTTGACTATACACTTCTTCAAATATAACAAAACCAAAAAAATGTGTGTACCACAATGGTCTTTAGCCCATTATTGAAACTTGGCAAAGAAAGCCATTGCAATAGAGGTGATGAAGTTGTTTCAAGTAAAATGGGTACCTCTCTATTAACCTATTAATGTAATGAGCCATGTGATATTCCTTGAAAATCTTTTGTTGGAGAGGAAGTTGATTAGATGTGCATCTTCCATGACTACATGCAATAGATATACAACATCTTTGGTGAGAAGGAGCAATACTACTTGGTGCTCTTTTCCCTCCATTTCTACCTAGAGATAGACTTACCATGAAAGAACTACAAGAGTTTAATGTCCATTTTGTTATGGATAGCTACTTTGTGACTTGTTAGGAGGAATGATGGTTATCCAAGCAATCAAGGAACTTGATACCAATTTCTTGGACACTAACCCAAGGCAAAGTATTGACAAGGCCTTCAAGGAAGAGGAAGGAAATTACAAGACCTTTGGCAAGGAGATTTATAAAAGACCAAGAAGAGAAATAGGAGAACAAAAGATCAAAGTGAAAGATCACATTGGGACTTTTGAATGAGGAAAACTCCAAATGTGTAGCATGAGCTTAGGCTTTGGTACTTATAGGGAAACATACAAGGCTCTTGAGAAGCTTCTTAAGAAGGTTCCCAAAGGCCACCTTCAACTTCATACTCCTCATGATTGTTGATAGGGATGGGAAGAGGAGGGAGTTGGACACAAGAGAAAAAGGAAGATGGACTAGAAACAAAGAGTTTCAACTTGAAAATATGAAATACAAGGTGGATTTGCATATGAAAAGGCAAAGCAAGGCAAGGCAAGGCAAGTCAATAAGCAATAGGAAAAATGATTTGGGTGGCATCAAATGGGCCTATCCAATTTGGAGCAAGTTTACAAACTTGGGTATCAAGTGGGAAGGATAGGTTACGAGAAGAAAGCATGACCTTATCACCAAGTTGAAATGTAAGATACAATGACATTGGTCCACATATTGTTTTTGATGATTTTGAGCAACAAGCAGATGAGATTTTGCTTGTTTTAAGGATTGGGATGTTGTGGTCAAGAAAATGGAAGTATGAGGGACATGAGATGGAAGAAGAGAAAGGATAGAATCTAGAAAAAGTGGGTCTTGCCCAAAATTAAGGAAGAAAGGAGAGAATCAAGTGCTTGGATGTTTGGAATTATTGTAAGCAAACTCAACAGCTGCAAGATATTCATCTTAGTTGGTATAGTGAATTGTGATTAAGGCACAAAGAACAACCTCCAAGGTTTTATTTGCACATTCAATTTTTCTATCAGTTTGAGGATAATAGGCCATGGACAAAGCAAGTTTGGTGTCAAGTAGCTAGAAGAGTGCTTGCCAAAATTTTCAAGTGAATCAAGGATCATGGTTTGAGATCAGTACAAAAGGCATCAGATGATGCTTGAAGACATTGTCAAAGTAGATCTAGGCTAATGTTGGAGCATCCATTATATCAAAGGTTGGTGCCAAATAGATTTTCTTATTAAGCGTATCAATAAACACCACAATTGTTATGTGACTTTGCTTTATCTTGGACAAAATCTCAAACCTTGCATGCCATGTTGGGCCACCACCATTGTTGTTGTTGGGTACCCAAGGTCTTGTTCACATCCATGTGACAAGGTATTGGTAAGTCATGGCTTTTTGAAGATGCACAAGTTGTAGGTCATCTTTGGCTAGAACATAGATCCGGTTCTCATAGAATAGAAGGCTTTCCTTGAAAGAGAAGGTGTTTTATTCTTTGTTGTGTGCTACAAGTCAATCTTGTACCATCTGAAAGAAAGGGTCTTGTTGTAAAGATATCCTTAACTTGATTTGGAGTTTGAGTTGATTGACACTGTCATAATTTCCACCATGATGATGGGAGGAGACTTCAAATTAGGACATCATGATAGGGTATTAGGGATGAATTAGAACCTTTTGGGTTTTACTCAAGTTTGAGGTCAAACAACTATATTTGTTCCTCTCATCAATGATGTTGACTAGTCATGTGCTCCAAATGTAATGTCTAAAATAAGGGTTTGTGATTGGTTTGCATGGCCACTTGTTTCTCCAAGAGATAATGCCTCCATACCTTGGTGGCATATACTATTGCTAGTTGTTCTTGATCTCAAGTAGAGAATTCTTTCTTGCAATGTTTAGCTGGTGAGACACAAAGGCAATGAGATGTAACCCATATGGAAATTCTTGCTACAACACAACTCTAATGGCAAAGTTAGAAGCATCAAAATTAACCACACAAAGTAGTTGAGGATCATATGGTTGAAGAATGGGTCTTGAAGACACTATATGTTTAAGCTTTTGGAATGCTTCTTTGTGCTTGGTGGTCCACTGAAAGCTTGAGGTCTTCTTCAAAAGGTTGGTCAATGGTGTGGCTACATGAGCATAATAGTAGATGAATCATTGGTAAAAACTTGCCAATCTAATAAATGCCTGCACTTTTGTGGTAATCTTTGAGTAGGCCAATCACTAATGGCCTTGATTTTCTCTTCTTCCATCTTGATCCCCTTTGATGAGATCCTATGATCCAAGAAGGTAACTTCTTTTTGCCAAAAGGTACACTTTGACTTCTTGTAGTAAAACTTCCATTGATGTAGTTGTCTTAGGACTTCTTGCACATGATTTATATGTTCTGCCTTTCTCTTGCTAAAGATTAAAATATCATCCAAGAACACCACCATATACTAATCTATAGTCCATCCAACACCCAATGCATTTGGTCTATGAAGATTATTGGCATATTAGTGAGCCAAAAAGGCAAAAATCTCATTTCAAAATGCCCATACCTTGTGCGAAAGGTAGTCTTTTGGACATCCTCTCTATCAATGAGAATTTTCAAATAACTGCTTTAGAGATCTAACTTGGAGAAGTATTGTGCACCACTCAATTGATTGAGCAAATCATCAATTTGAGGCAAAGGATATGCATTCTTCTTTATTTTCTTATTGAGGCCATGGTAATCAATACAAAAGCAAAATCCTCCATCCTTCTTTGGAACAAATAGTATTTATAACAATATGGAGCTTACCAATGAGTTAACAAGACTAACAAAGTAGCAAATAGGCCAAATTAGCTAAGAATATTCTACAAGCATCTAGGAAGCTACTTGGCACCTTCCAACTGTTAGGTAATATGAATGCCAAGGAGGAAGCTCCTTGGGAAGCTTCTTGGCTAGCTTAGCTTGCATGCCAAGTAAGTGGCTTCTAGAAGGAAGTTTCTTGGGAAGCTTAGCTTGCATGCAAAGTAGGTAGCTTCTAGAAGGAAGCTTCTTGAGAAGCTTCTTAGTTAACTTGGCTTGCATTCCAAGCAAGCTACTTTTAGGGAAGCTTCTTGAGAAGTTTTATTTCCCTATAATTACCAAAGCCTAAGCTCATGTTAAGCATTTAGAGTTTCCTTCATTCAAGTGTCCCAATGTGATTTTCCACTTTGGTCTTCCATTCTCCTATTTCTCTCCTTGATCTTGAGCTTTTACATTGGTATTAGAGCAAGAATATGATGGGTGAAATTTATGGAACACCAAATCCATTTCCACCAAACCATTGGGATTTTTGTGTCCATGTACTACCCAAGCATCATTGCACTCAGATCATCATCTTACACTTTGGGAAATTTTTTTTGAATGCGATCACCTTGTCTAATGAACCCATGGTGTTTTAGTATCTTTTGGAGAACGGTGGTCGTGTTGGATCTATATGTTAACTTAGATCAATTATAAGTAGTTTGATAAAGTAGTAGTTATGGCAGCAATGCTCAAGGTTATCATTGCCATGCAACAACAAATTGAGCACCTTACTTGATAGTTGGAAGAACAAGATCATCAAAGACAAGAGCATGTAGAGAGAGCATCATTTTGAGAAGGAGAAGAGCAAATCCATTTTTGAAGCCCAAGGTATTTGAAGGCAAGAAACTCCCTAGTGTCATGGAGAATTTTTTGTTTAATTGCAAATGTTATTTTGAAACTACAAATCTTCAAGATGAATGGAAATAGAGTCTCTTGGCTTCTAACCAATTAGATGGAGTTGCAAAGCTATATTGGCAATTCAGAGTGGACTGATCTGAATGGCAATTTGTTGCACCAATCTTGACATGGGTAGAATTCAAGAGCACAATAATTGGTCAATTCCAACCTATAAATGCCACATGAGCTACACAATATAGGTTGGCACAATTGAAATAGATTGGTTCTATAAGAAGCTACATCCGCATCTAAAACACCATCATGTAAATTCTAGATATATTGGAAGATGAAGCTCTAGATTGATTTGTGAGGGGCTTGAAGTCACAAACCAAATTAGAGGTGACTATGTGAGAGCCAAAACTCTTGGAGGAAGCCATGGAGTTGGCTGAGTACTTTGATTCCTTTGTTGCAACAACTGGATCTCAACCTCAACCTCTACAAAACCTACCAATACACTACACACGGGTGGAGAAGCTTGCACCAAAGGAGAGTGATGCCATCCAACTAAGACCACTTGGCATTGTAGATAGAGAAACATTATGAGAAAATGACATTTGTTTTAATTATCACCAAATTGGACATTGTATTGCTTAATGTCCACTCAAGAATGGATGACCTCAACAAATTGCCCAAATGGAGTTAGTGGAGCAAAATAATCAAGGAAATGAGGAATCCTAGCAAGAGATTTTGAGCCACATACTAGGAATTTGATTAGTTCTAATGGGATTGAAGGCTCGGCCCATGCAAGTTTGCTTCACTTGCAAGGTATGATATCTGATCATGGTTGTAGGATTTTAATGGATTCTAGAAGTTTGGAGAATTACATGTCCTTGCAATAAGCAAAAGAATTAAATATTCCTATCAAGCTAGTAATTGGAAGTAGATTGATGATGGTGGATGATAGAAAGGGTTTTGTATTCAGTACCTCACATCCTAGTACATTCAAGATTTAGGAAGGAGTATATGGAATGTATGAGGGTTTTTGTGGTACCTTTACACTATGATATAATTCTAGATTTACCTTGGCTTGAACATTATAAAGTTCAATTTGATTGGACCCAATAATAATTTCAAGTACAACACTAAGGTAGGAATTTTTTTTATTAGGTTGTTTGGCACCTTGGAGTAAGACACTTAAGAATAATCAGTCCCAAGATAGGAAGTTTGTCAAGAAAGTAGCCATAGAGCAAGCTTTGAAGGAAGTTAAGTCCCAAGATGGAAAGTTTATTAGTAAAGCAACCATAGAGCAAGCTTTGCAGGAAGATAAGTCTATTTCTATGATGTGGATCAAGCCGATTGTGCATGGTGAATCTAAGGAGGGATGGAAGCATCATCAAGCAATGGTTAATCAAATAGTTCAAGGATTTCATATATGTTTCCGGAAGATTTGCCAAAGGGATTACACTTCAATCGCGGTATGCCCTTCAAGATTGAGTTATTACCAAGAAGTACTTCAATGAATAGACCAATCTATTGGCTCTCACCAAAGGAAATGGACTATGAGCCGGCCTTTCTCTCACTCAAGGTGAACCTCTGATGGCTATTGTGGTAATGCACCATGGATTAAGAAGGAAAAGAACCCCAACTCCATCATACTCTTCCAAGGCTAACACTCCAAGACTCAAACCATTGCTCACTAGAGAACTCAATGAGAGAGTGATAATTGCAGATGAAAGGATGATGAGTCACTCTTTACCCCTAGTATATACTTGTAAAATAGTTATGCACCAAAGTTACTAATTAAAAGAGTAACTCAAGTTACTAGGCTAAAAGTCAAATAGAGTCTAAAGTCTAAAGGAATATGCATAATCATGGGAATATTCTCCTAAGCATGTGGTCTTATCTTGACTCAACCACTATGTGATATCCACACTTTTAATTCTTTTGAGTTTTAAGGAAGAAGTGCATTAGTAGAGCCAAAGAAGGGCTAAACGGGGAATAAACACAAAGAACCATGTGTTTTGGTGTAAACCCAAAGTTGATCTTGGATCAAAGATAGAAGGGCTTGGGACAAATGGAAGTTTGAAGCCAATAATAGAGGACTTTGTATCAAGATGTGCAACTTCATTCAAAGAACAGGCAACAACTTTTCCTTGGGTTTTGCCAATCAAGAAAGTATGTAGGAAGAAGGTGACTACCTCAAGACCAAGATAATCTTGAAAGTGACAAGAAACCAACCTATATAATTGGTGGGTAAACAAAGAATTGACTAAAGAATGATCGATCAGCAAAGGATTAAAAATTAAGATTTTGTTGGAGAAGCACTGCATTGTTTAGAAGGTATCATGATCCTATTCAAAGTCAACCCAAAGGAATGCAAACTATGAGTATGCAAGAAGAGTGGGTTAGAGTCTTGAGTTTGATCTTTCAAAAGCAAAGAGTGAGGAAGCACATGATGCCCTAAAGGGAAACAAATAGAGTGTGATGAGGGGTCTTGCAATTCACCAATTAGATGTAGTGGGAAGGATCAAAGTCTTGTCCAGATTTCACATCACATTTTTGGCTTAGAACTGGAATTTTAGTTTTCCAAGGTTCATGGCAAAGATCATTGCCTACAATTGTAAGGATGGGCCCCAAGCACAAGGGAAAGAGAGGAAATCTGGCTTGATGGATTGAGTTGGATTGGAGATTAGTCTTAGGAAGAGAAGCAAGAGAGGTAGGTGGTGTCACCTTCTATTGAAAGTGTGATGCTTTGAAAGAAATTGCTGAGGTGAGGAACTCTTTTAGTAGACCTCGCATCAAGAATAGGTACAAGGTGGATAACTACAAGGATCTAGGGCAAAGAGGATGGTGAGCATGAGATGGCTATGTTCAAGCCAAAGTGAACCACCTATATAACAATGCAACAAGCAGTGTTTTCCCATCAGATGTTTGCAGGAGAAGCGGTTGACTTGACAAAGTGTTTGCACCAACAAGTGGGGCAAATGATCACTAGTTGGAGAATGTATATGCCGCCCCACTACTTCATATCCTTTGCAGCCCACTTCTACTTCAGGCTCAACCTATTGAGCTCAAAGGAGAGAGGACAGATGGTGTCCCATTTTCACCCTGATTTGCAAAGAGATGTAGATGGGAATGAACAGTATTTCATTGAGCGGGTTCATGAAGGAGATGACTACTACCTGAAGACTAGGAAGGAGAAGATAGTGGCAACAGACATCCCTATGCCAAGAAAGAGAAATAAACCCAAAGGAAAAATGACAATGGTGCAGCCTCAAAAGATACAAAGACTCAATCCAAAGCCCGCACCAGTGGAAGTGAAAGAAGCAACTATGGAAGAAGAGTCAAAAGGAGGCACAGAGTCAAGAGGAGAAGCCTCAAGAGTTGAAGAAGAATTTACACTCTGGAGCAAAGAGTCAAGCAGTGGCAGTGAGGGAGAAGCCAAAGTTCAGCAATCAAGAAAAGGTATTGCTAGAGAAGAAGAACAAGAGTTCCATGAGGTGATCGACCAGATGGAAGGAGGAAATAAGCCATGTCTAGAGCTACCAGCTGATGAGCTAGGAGACGGTAGTGTAGGAGAAGGTGCCTTAATCTTTCCAAGGTGTAATACCAAGAGCTAGCCATATGATCTCAATGTGAAATTTGGTTTGGTAACATCTGGAATGATGTTATACATGATAGACAAAATAAATCAGATAGAATTATCACCAAAAGAGTCCTTCTACAAATAGAGCAGAAACCAAAAAAGACTTGAAAACCTTAGAACCAATAGTTAGACATATGATTTAAAGGTGAGAATTGGTTTGGTAACATCTAAAAGGATGTTACACATGATGTACTAAATAAATTAGAAAGAGGTATCACCAAAAGGAGACTTCTACTAATAGAGTAAGAATTGAAATATGCTTGAATGCAATTTTGGAGGCCTAAACGGATGAATTAGGACCCAAAAATATTCAAGGCTCCCCCTCAATAAAAGAAAGGTTGGCTTTCCTTCCCTCCTAGTTTGTCTAGTTGAGAGTTTTCCAATGGTACCTCATCCACGTGATTTTGAGATTCCTACAAGAAGATTCCATGAAAGATTCTCTATGGTCAAAGCTTGTTTGGCCAACCAGATAGGATCAAGACAAACATGTCACCCATCCAAATAAGTGTTCCAAGGGTGGAGCTTGTTAACATATCACCTATCTATCTGCCTACTCCTATGGTCCTATGGTGGAGCTTGGTAATACCAAGAGCTAGCCATATGATCTAGATGTGAAATTTGGTTTGGTAACATCTAGAATGATGTTATACATGATGGTCAAAATAGATCAGATAGAAGTATCACCAAAAGAATACTTCTGCTAATGGGGTAGAAACCGAAATAAACTTGAGAACCTTAGAACCAATAGCTAGACATATGATTTAAAGGTGAGAATTGGTTTGGTAACATCTAGAAGGATGTTACACATGATGGACTAAACAGATTAGAAAGAGGTATCACCAAAAGTGGACTTCTACTAATAGAGTAGGAACCAAAATATGCCTGAAATCTTTGAAAGCAATTTCGGAGGCCTAAACAGATGAATTAGGCCTCAAAAATATGCACATTTTTCCCCCAACTAAGGGAAGGCTGCCTTCCCTCCCTTGCTTTGTCTCGTTGAGAGCTTTCCCCAATAGTACCTTACTCACGTGATTTTGAGATTCCTACAAGAAGATTCTCTAAAAGATTCCCTCTGGTCAAAGCTTGTTTGACCAACCAGATAGGACCTAGACCAGACATGTCACCCATCCAAGTAAGTAATCCAAGGGTGGAGCTTGCTGACATGTCACCTATCTGTGTCCCTAATCCTATGGTGGAGCTTCCTTGGAGGAGATCCTCTTTTTCTATATAATAAAGAGAAGGTGCTCCTTGGAGGCATTGAATGTTTGAGTGTGAAATCTGTGTTTTCTCTCTTCTCTTGTCCTTAGAGTATTACAAGCTTCCTTGGAGGAGATCCTCTTTGTCTATATAATAAAGAGAAGGTGCTCCTTTGGGGCATCAGATGATTGAGTGTGAAATCTGTGTTTTCTCTCTTCTCTTGTCCTCGGAGTATTACAATGGTATTAGAGAAAGTGTTTTAGTCCAAGAGAGTGGATCAGTCCTCTTGGAAGAGCATGAACTATTGAAACCGAGTAATTTGAGGTGGAGAACATAAAGTAATTGCTAGACTTGGGAAGGGCTTTACAGAGCAGATGGGATGGAGTCTCACAAGGAGAAGGAACTCAAGGAGAACAACATTGATGTTACAATTGTGGCCATATTGAGCACATATCTACCAATTTTTGTGCTTGTCTCCCTAGAGGCCCTTGGCCTTCATATAGGCAATGTTTGAACACCATGGAGAGACGTATTGAAGAGTAGGATGCGGAAATCACTTTGGAAAACAAAGATAGCCAGTAAATGAACCTTACGGCCTTACTGGCTCAATAAGGAAGCAAAGAAGCAAGGGAAGGAAGAAGACGAGCATGCAAAGGTCCCAAAAGGTAACCTCACAATTGATTGTCATGAATGGAGTCCTAGAAGGCAATCAAGTGAGAGTATTAATAGATTTGAGAGCAATAGAGAATTTCTTGTCTCACTTTGTTGCAATAAGATTGGGAATGGATCTAGAGAGAGACAAGAGCAAAGAAGTAGAGTTACTCAATGGGCAAACAAAGAGGATTGAATCATTACCTAGATAGGTAACACTCTTTGTAGGAGAATGTCAAGAAGCAATTGAGTGGCGAGTGATACAATTAGCTCGTTATAATGCAATCTTAGGTATGCCATGGATGGAGCATTACAACCCTATGGTAGATTGTTGGGAGAAAGTAGTGAGAACCTACCAATGGTCAATCATTGGTATTAAAGAAAAATCACACAGGCAAGAACTACCTCTTGGTAGGGATGGTCATAGGGATGGTAGCTATTTGTGAGAGCGATAAAAGCTTCATGGGTCTAATAAGAGAAGTCTAGAGTGTAGAACTCAATGGACAAATTTGTGAGAAATTGAAGGATGTGGTGGATGAGTTTCAAGATGTCTTTCCCAATGATCTACCTTTAGGATTACCACCAAAAAAGAGAGTAGAGCATAAAATTGAGACACTTCCAAGGAAGACACCTCCTTGTAAGGCCTCATATTGCCTATCACCTCATGAGTTGGAGGAGTATAAGACTCAAATTGAGTAGATGTTGCAAAACCTAACCCATTGTATCACCATATGGGGCTCTTGTCTTGTTTTTGAAGAAGAAGGATGGTATAATGCGCATGTGCATTGACTATTGGGATCTCAATCAGCAAATGGTGAAGAACAAATACCCCTTACCTTGCATGGATGACCTATTTGATCAACTCCATGGAGCAAGATACTTCACCAAATTGGACTTACGGAGCGGTTACAATCAAATCCAAATTGTAGAGGAGGATATGTACAAAACTACCTTTCAAACCAAGAATGGCCACTTTGAGTATCTTGTGATGCCTTTTGGCCTCACCAATGCACCTACTATGTTTATGAGTCTAATGAATGACATATTTTGTCCATTCTTGGAAAATTTTGTTATCATCTTCCTAGACAACATCTTAGTATATAGTAGCACAATGACAAAACAAAAATAGCATCTACGAGAAGTCCTTGAGATTCCAAGACATAATTGATTGTATGCCAAAATCTCAAAGTGTGAGTTTGGCAAGGTCTGAAGTAAACTACTTAGGGCATAGAGTAAGTGCAGAAGGCATTCAAGTATTGACAGATAAAATAAAGGTCATTCAAAAATGGAGTGCCCCATAAGGTTAGACTCAACTCAAGAGCTTCTTGGGGTTGACAGGATTCTATCATCAATTTGTCAAGGACTTCTCCGAGGTTGCACAACCTTTAATGACACTACTTAGCAAGGGGAAGAAGTGGACATGGGAAACCTTTCAAGAGTTGGACTTTCAAGAATTGAAAGCTGCCTTGCTACATGCACCAATCTTGAAAGGGTATGACCAAAACGTCCAATCAAGTTGGCTATAGATACATTAGGCATAGCAATAGGAGCAGTCCTACAACAAGAGTGGCATGATGGATTGTATCTAATTGCATATTTCTCTTGAAAGTTGTTACCGACAGAGTGCAACTATCCCACCACAGAATAAGAAGAGTTGGCCATTATCCTTGCAACCAAGCATTGGAAGCACTATCTGGGCGAGAAGGCATTTGTAGTAGAGATAGACCACAAATCTCTAGTCTACGTAGAGACATAGAAAGATCTATCTCATCACCAGATTTGGTGGGCAGAGTGGCAATAATGCTTCAACATGACAATCACCTACGTGGAAGTAATAAGCAACTTGCAGATGCATTCACCCGCATGCCAATGGCAAAAAATTAGGTGGTAGTGGTTAAGATTAACCTTGAATTTTGGCCAGAGATTCTAGTTGCTACAAAAACTGATCCATAGATTATAGGAGCACAATCATCCAAAGGTGTCACCAGCACCCAATGACTCACCTTTCATGATGGCAAATTATGGATCCTAAATGTCCCAAAATTATGCACCACCATTCTAGCAAAATGTCATGATTTGACCATTGTAGGTCATGTCGGAGTGGACAAGACCTTGGAAGCAATCCAACCCCATTATTATTGGCCCAAGATGAGCAGCAACATGGACTACATATACAATTGCCTACTTTATCAACAAAACAAAGCTTCTAATCAAGCTCCTTCATGGCTCCTTCAACGTCTTTCCACTCCTACACAACGTTAGGAACAGGTGAGTATAGATTGCATCTATGAATTACCCAAGACCATCTAAGGGTTTGACTCCATTGTGGTCTTTGTGGACCGGCTCAGCAAAATGATTCATGTACACCCTACCACCAAGGATGTGACCGCTCCACAACTAGGTCAAATTACACTTAGATGTAGTCTTCTCTCACCATGGCTTGTCTTGAGCACTCATCATTGATAGAGGCACTCAATTCACCAGTTTGTTTTGGCAAACACTTTTTGGTTTCTTCAAAACCAAGTTGACCATGTCACCAAGTTGACCATGTCTACAAATTACCACCCACAAGTAGATGGAAAAATAAAGTAGGTGAATTGCACTATTGAAGACATGTTGCACGGCTTCACTTTAGAAAAGCAAGAAAGGTGGGACACCCTAATCCCCTTGTGTAATACCAAGGGTTAGCCATATGATCTAGATGTGAAATTTGGTTTGGTAACATCTAGAATGATGTTATACATGATGGTCAAAATAGATCAGATAGAAGTATCACCAAAAGAGTACTTCTACTAATAGTACAGAAACCGAAATAGACTTGAGAACCTTAGAACCAATAGCTAGACATATGATTAAAGGTGAGAATTGGTTTGGCAACATCTGGAAGGATGTTACACATGATAAGCTAAACAGATCAGAAAGAGGTATCACCAAAAGGGGACTTCTACTAATAGAGTAGGAACCGAAATATGCCTGAAATCTTTGAAGGCAATTTCGGAGGCCTAAACGGATGAATTAGGCCTCAAAAATAAGCAAGTCCCCCCCCCCCAAACAGAGGAAAGGTTGGCCTTCTCTCTCCCCTGCTTTTTCTTGTCGAGAGCTTTCCAATGGTACCTTACTCATGTGATTCTGAGATTCCTACAGGAAGATTCCCTAAAAGATTCCCCCCGGTCAAAGCATGTTTGACCAACCAGATAGGACCTAGACCAGACATGTCACCCATCCAAGTAAGTAATCCAAGGGTGGAGCTTGCTGACATGTCACCTATCTATGTCCCTAATCCTATGGTGGAGATTCCTTGGAGGAGATCCTCTTTGTCTATATAATAAAGAGAAGGTGCTCCCTTGGGGCATCGAATGTTTGAGTGTGCAATCTGTGGTTTCTCTCTTCTCTTGTCCTTGGAGTATTACACCTTGGTGGAATTTGCTTATAAAAATTTGATGAATGCATCCACTCATGTCACTCTGTTCTTCCTCATGTATGGTGAGCACTCCTTCACATCTTCTAGCTTGATGAAGATCCATCCGGTGGCTACCAAGGTCAATGCAGTCAACACATTTGTTTCTTGAATCCAACAAGGTGTGGAGAGCGCCAAGCATAGATTTCAGATTGTGCAAAATTGATAGAAGTAGTATGCCAATGCACACCGCAGGCACATGGAGTTCAATGTTGGGGATCAGGTGTGGTTTTCTACAACCATCTCACCTTAGTTGACCCTCGTAAGCTCAAACCTCATTTTATTGGGCTTTTTTCTATTCTTCATTGAGTCGGCATTGTGGCCTATCACCTTGGGCTACCACCATATATGAAGATCCATCCAATATCCCTACTATGTAAGTATGCTCCCAGATCAGGCCACTGTCATCCACACAAGACCTTTGACCTTGTTTGATACTCATTGATGGCATCAAAGAATATGAAGTGGAGCATATCCTCCAAAGACGCATGTGTGGTACTCTCCATTTGTGGGTGGACTATTTGGTATAATAGAAAGGTTACCTTCTCTATGAGGTAATCCTGGGAGCCTGTTTCCAATTTGACACATGCACCAGTGTTTGAGCATGCATTTACAAGCGTTTGAGCAACAATTGCACAATAAAAACGTTGCATCTTAAAAGGAGGGAGGTTTGTAATACCAAGAGCTAAAGCTATATGATCTCTATATGAAATTTGATTTGGTAATATCTGGAATGATGTTATACATGATGGAAAAAATATATCAAATAGAAGTATCACCAAAAGAGTACTTCTACTAATAGAGCAGAAACCAAAATAGACTTGAAAACCTTAGAACCAATAGCTAGACATATGATTTAAAGGTGAGAATTGGTTTGGTAACATCTAGAAGGATGTTTTAAATGATGTACTAAATAAATTAGAAAGAGGTATCACCAAAAAGTGCCTTCTACTAATAGAGTAGGAACCAAAAGATGCCTAAAAATCTGTGAAGGTAATTTTGGAGGCCTAAACGGATGAATTAGGCTTTGAAAATGTGCAAACATCCCCCCTCCCCCTCCCAACAATAGAAAGGCTAGAATTACCTCCCCACTAGTTTTTCTAGTTTAGAGTTTTCCAATGGTACCTCACCCATGTGATTCCTACAAGAAGATTCTCTAAAAGATTCTCTTTGGTCAAAGCTTGTTTGACCAACCAAATAGGATCAAGACCAACATGTCACCCATCCAAGTAAGTAATCCAAGGGTGGAGCTTTCTGACATGTCACCTATCTATGTGCCTAATCCTATGGTGGAGCTTCCTTAGAGGAGATCTTCTTTGTTTATATAATAAAGAGAATGTGCTCCTTTGGAGCATCGGATGATTGAGTGTGAAATTTGTGTTTTCTCTCTTCTCTTGTCCTCAGAGTATTACACAAGGGTGGCAAGTATGAAGAGGAGAACTCACATAGTGGTTTCCATCCTCTTCCTTGGTTTGTTTAGTTGAGAGCTTTCCAATGATACCTCACTCACGTGATTATGAGATTCCTATAGGAAGATTCCCTAAAAGATTCTCTTTGGTCAAAGCTTGTTTCACCAACCAGATAGGATCATGACCAATATGTCACCCATCCAAGTAAGTAATCCAAGGGTGGAGCTTGCTGACATGTCACCTATCTATGTGCCTAATCCTATGGTGGAGCTTCCTTGGAAGAGATCCTCTTTGTCTATATGATAAAGAGAAGGTGCTCCTTTGGGGCACGGATGATTGAGTCTGAAATTTGTGTTTTCTCTCATCACGCGTCTAAAATAAGAGGTGGTGTTGAGTTGGACCTTTTTTTATTCGAAAGACTTGTCCTCTGAGTATTACAAAAGGGTGGCAAGTATGAAGAGGAGCACTCACGTGGTGGTTGCCGGACCCAACAACGTTGAGAATGAAGAAGAGAACTTAAAGGGTAAAATGTTAAAGATACAAAGATCACATCTTCAAAGTGAGGCACCAGTGGAAGAGATGCCTGCCAGCAACAAAGTCAGACTGGACAAGGAAGGAAGAGATGGTGGAGTCAAGTACCTATCAAAGATTGTCTGTCCTTTGTTGGTGCTTTTGCAGCAAAAGAGAGTAGATCTGAGGAACCAGCATCCTAAAGTGAGGGATGAGTTGGATGTAGTGAAGAAGTGGAGTGAGGAGACCTTGGCATTGAGGAGTTAGCTAACCCAAGGAGAGAAGTAAGCCAAAGAACTTTGGGCTGAGGCAGTTCTTTGGAAGAAAAGCTTGGATGCCTTGCAGGAAAATTTCTTGAAATGTAGCAAAGAATTGAAGGAGAAAGCATTGGTTGAGCATATGAAACAAGAAGTTCTTGATGTACGAGTTGAGATCATACTCTTGAAGGTGATTACAGTGGTGATGGAACAAGAGTTGGAGAGTTTAAAGAAGAGTGCGATGGAGAAGGACCAAGCTTGGCAACAAGAATTGGTAAAACATACTTGAGAGGAAGAACGATTGCGGGAGTTGCTTTGAGGAGTTGAAGGTCAATTAATTCAGTATGTGCAAGAGAAGGAGGCATTGAAGGCTGAATTCAAAGATGAATTGATGATGTATCGGAACAAGTTAGAAGCGGAAAGAAGTAAGGAGAAGGCAGTTTTGATGGTGGAATCAGATGGAGCAGTAGCAATTATGAAGGAGTTAAAAGCGATGGTGAGTACAGAATCTGAAGGGAAGCTGGAAGAAGCAAGAGTGCATGAGTTGAAGCTGATTGTGCAAGAAACTCAGAGGAGGATGGCAAAAGATGTAGATATGAATAGTTTGATGATTTTCTTGAGAGATAGAGCAGATAAGAAGATGTTAGAGGTAGGAGACAATATATGTCTCAGATTAGATTTTGTTAGATCAAATTTAGATAGACTTCATAGTGAGATGAAGTTGAATACAAAGTCTAAAGTTGTAGAAGTAGGAGTGCAAGTGTCTTCGGTGAGTTGCTGAGATATTAGAGCACAGTGGGTTGGAAGATAAAAAAGTAGATAGAATACCCATGTCTACAATTGTAGTTTAGAATGAAGAAGTAGTAGAATAGAAGATGTAGGAGTTGTATTAGAGAGACTCAAAGAAGGACAAATTCTTAGGAGAATATTGGATTTGGAAGCCAAAGTCAAGGTTGACATTGGATTGGATTAGAAACTCATTTGAGAATTGAAGAGGCAGATATGAAGAGGTGGTTTGTCATTTTGGATTTGTTGGTTGGAAGAGTTGTTGTAGAATAGTATTCTTTTTAGATAAATATTGAAGTGCTCAGCCTATGTAAAGGAAGAATTTGCAATTTTATGTTGTTTATTATTTGTATTTTTAAAGTTGAGTAAAGCAAAGTGCTAGATCTTAGTGCTCATCATTTCAGCTTAATTCTAAGTATCATTCATTTGTGTGTGTTTGTGAGTGTGTGGAAAAATTCAAAGGTGTTAGAGTGTTATATGTTGGATGTTGGATTGTTAGTGTGTTAGATGTAGTGTTAGAGTGAGAGTTAGAGTGTTAGATGTTGGATTCTACATTGCGGATTTAATTTTGTGTGTTTGATCTTGAGTGGATGGCAATCAAAGGAAAACCTTGACAGATCCGTGAGGAATTGTAATGTTGGTAGTATTCTACATTTGTGAGTGCAATATGGGGTTGATACAAAGCAATTTTGATCAAAGAAGTTGTACCTTCAGTGGAAAGGTGGAACATAATTCTGAGGTGAAGTCATTTTGTAGTGTAGTAGCCTACTTTGGAAGAATATGAATCATCACAATCAAATTTAGTTTGGAAAGATTTGATGGTATTGTGATTATGGAGTGTTAATTTATGATGAGACTGTGAATTGGTACTTATTACTCTCTTCTGGGTAGGGTTTATACTTGAGAGATTAAAGACAAAACCAAGAAGAACTACAATGTTACTAGTTTTACATTGTATTTGACCATTTCTGACTCGTATCTCTATGAGAATGAACTTTACTTCCTAATTACCGCAAAAGTGAGACTAGTCGGGTTGTCACACACAAAGTCAAAGATTATATGGACTATCCTTGGATTATAAAAGAATTTGAAGCAAAAAGTCTTATGGGTCCAAGAGTTCTCAATTCTTTCCTCAAAGCCAAACACCTAGGAATAATACCAAATCAATACACAAGAATCCAAAATAGTGATCCTCATCTTTCCCACCTCTTTTAAAGTAAGGTCCCCTCTATCTTACTTATGACTAACTTTAGCCAATCATGACTAATGTAGAACCATCTTATATCTTTATATAGATAATATCTCTCAAGTGCTTATAATATCAAACTAAACATCACAATAGCATATATATGCAAAAATGGGTGTTATAGGATGAGCTTCAAATAAAATTCATAGAGTTGTTGGAGAATGATTTCATACAATATAGTACATCTCCTTGGAGAGCATGGATATTATTTGTTCCAAAGTAAGATGCATGACTTCACTTCTATATTGATTATCATGGCCTCAATAAACAAATAGTGAAGAATACATATCCTTTGCCTCAAATTGATGACTTGCTCAATCAATTGAGTGGAGCACAATACTTCTCCAAGTTGGATCTTCAAAGCGGCTATTGGTAGTTCTCATTGATAGAGAGGACATGCAAAAGATTACATTTGGCACAAGGTATGGGCATTTTGTATGGAGAGTTCTAGCTTACTAATGCTCTAATAATTTCAAGGATTAGATGCATCAGGTGTTGGATGGGCTATTGGATCAATAGGTGGTGGTATTCTTGGATAATATATTAATCTATAGCAAGATGGAAGTAGAACACAGAAATCTGTGCAAGAAGCCCTAAGACAACTATGGCAATGGAACTTTTACTACAAGAAGTCAAAGTGTGCCTTTTGGCATAAGGAAGTTACATTCTTGGATCATAAGGTCTCATTAGAGGAAATCAAGATGGAAGAGGGGAAAAATAAACTCATTATTGATTAGCATACCTCAAAGGATACCACAAAATTGAGAGCATTTAATGGATTGGTAAGTTTTTACCGATGGTTCATCCACTATTATGTTGATGGCCACACCATTGATTGACCTCTTAGAGAAGAACACAAGCTTTCAACAGGCCACCAAGCATAAAGAAACATTCCAAAAGTTGAAACATATGGTTCAACTTCAAGACCCATTCCACAACCATATGATTCTTAACTACCTTGTGTGGTTGATTCAATGCTTCTAAGTTTGTTATTGGAGTCATGTTGCAATAGGAATTTCCAAATGGGTTACATCCCATTTTCTTTGTGTTACATTGGCTAAACACTGCAAAATAAATAACTCTGCCCAAGATCAAGATCAACTAACATTGGTTTATGCCACCAAGGTATGGAAGCATTATCTCTTGGGAAAACAAGTAATTATGTGAATCAATCACAAACCCTTGTTACAAACATTACATTAGGAGCACAAGAAGAGTTGACATAATCAATTGGAGCAACAAGTACAAAACTTGAGTACAAACCCAATCAGTTTCATTTCATCCTCTATGCTTTGTCATGATAACCTGATTTGAAGTCTCTTCCTCTCATGATGGTGGCAATTATGATGGTATCAATTGACTCTAAAGTCCATATTGAGTTTAGGATAGCTTTATAACAAGATTGCTTCTTTTAGATGGTACAAGGTCATCTTGTAGTATGCAACAAGGAGTACAATACCTTATCTTTAAAGGAAGGCCTTCTATTCTATGAGAACCAGATTTATGTTCCAACCAAGAGTGATCTCCAACTTGTGCACCTTCAAGAATCCCATGACTTACCAATTGTTGGTCACACAGGTGTGGACAAAACCTTGGGTACCCTCCAACACCAATTGTGGTGGCCCAACATAGCACAAGATGTTTGAGAGTTTTTTTGATCTTGTGAGTGCTGCCAATGCAACAAGGCCAGCAACCAAAAACCAAGTAGAGTCCTTCAACCACTCCCCATTCCATTTGGTCAATAGGAACATATGAGCTTAGATCCTATCACGTCCTTGCCCAAGACAAAGCAAGGTCACATAACAATCATGGTGTTTGTGGATAAACTTAGTAAGCAAATCCATTTGGCACCAACCTTTGATATCATGGATGCTTCAACATTGGCATAGATTTACCTCAACAATGTCCTCAAGCATCATGAGATGCTTTGTGTACTCATCTCCGACCGTGATCCTTGATTCATTAGAAACTTTTGGCAAAGGTTCTTCTAGATACTCAACACCAAGCTTGCTTTGTTCATGACCTATCATCCTCAAATTGATGGACAAACCAAACAAGAAAATTGCACCTTGGAAGGTTTGTTTCATGCCTTTGCCAATGTTCACCATACTAACTAGGATGAGTGTCTTGTAGTTGTTGAGTTTGCAAATAATAATTCCAAATATGCAAGCATTGGATATTCTCCTTTCTTCCTTAGTTTGGCAAGATCCACTTGTTCTAGGTTCCCTTTTTACTCTTCCTCCATCTCATGTCCCTAGTACTTCTACCTTCTTGACCACCATATCTCAATCCCTCCAACAAGCCAAATCTCATCTCCTTGTTGCTCAAAATTGTCATAAATAATATGTAAACCACCATCATCATGATCTCACCTTTCAACTTGATGATAAGGTCATAATCTCCTCTAGTAATATTCCTCTCCCACTTGATACCCAAATCCATAAACTTTCTCCTAATTGGAAAGGACCCTTTGATGTCACCTAAGTCATTCTCTTGTTGCTTATTGACTTGCCTTGCCTTGTCATATGCAAATCCACTTTGTTTTTCAAGTTTCCAAGTTGAAACCCTTTGTTCCTTATCCATCTTCTTTTCCTCTTGTGTCCAACCTCCTCCTACTCCTATCCTTATTAATGATCATAAGGAATATGAAGTTGATTGTATCATTGCATGTTGCCACATTCAACGGAGTCACCAACAACATACAAAGTAAAAAGTCCTTTGGAAAGGGTATCCTCTTCATGATGCCACTTAGGAACCTCTTTCTCATCTCTAGAATGCACAAATGGCTATCTAGGAATTTGAAGCCTCTATGGTGACAATGACATCACCAACTAGCGGTGAGGGAATATATGTAACAATATGGAGCTTACCAATGAGTTAATTAAAAGATCAAAAAAGTAGCAAATATGCCAAATTAGCTAAGAATATTCTAGAAGCATCTAAGAAGCTACTTGGCACCTTCCAACTATGGAGTAATGTGCATGCCAAGGAGGAAGCTTCCCAAGAACTTTCCTAGCTAGCTTAGCTTGTATGCCAAGCAAGTAGCATCTAAAAGGAAGGTTATGTTGAACTTCTTGGCTAGCTTAGCTTGTGGGCCAAGTAGGTAGCTTCTAAAATGAAGCTTCTTGAGAAGTTTCCTAGTTAACTTGGCTTGCATTCCAAGTAGACCACTTTTAGGAAGCTTCTCAAGAGTCTTGTATATTTTTCTATATATACCAAAGCTTAAGCTCATGTTAAGCATTTGGATTTTCCCTCATTCAATTGTCCCCATGTGATTTTTCCCTTCAATCTTCCATTCTCTTATTTCTCTCCTCAATCTCAACCTTTACAATATCAGTGCTCCCCAAGGAAATGTACTATATTGTATGAATCTTTCTCCAACAACTCCATCAATGGTGTTTGAAATTCATCCAACTCCTTTGGCAAGAGCCAATAGATTGGTCTATTCACTGGAGTACTTCTTGGCAACAACTCAATCTTGAAGGGCATATCAGAATTAGAGAGTAATCCCTTTGGCAGATCATCCAAAACCACATCCAAAAACTCTTGAACTATTTGATCAACCATTTTTTGATGAGGTTTTTGGCCCTCATCAGATTATCCATGCATAATTGGCTTGATCCACACCAACAAAATAGGCTTATTTTCCTTCAAAGCTTACTCTATGGTTGTTTTATTGATAAACTTCTCATCTTAGGACTAACTATTCTTAGGTGTCTTACTCAAAGGTGTTAGACAACCTTATTGGTAATTCTTACCTTAGTGTTGTACTTGAATTTATCATCAAGTCCAATAAAATTGAATCTTATAATATTCAAGCTAAGGTAAACCTAGAATGATATCATAATGTAGAGGCGCCATTACAAATCTCACAACTCCAAATACTCATTCCCAATCTTGAATGTAACAGGTTGTGATGTATAGAATGCAAAACCTTTTCTACCATTTGTCATCATCAATCTACTTCCAATTATTGGCTTGATAAGAATACCTAATTCCTTTGTTAATGCATGGACATGCAATTCTCTAAACTTCCAAAATGAACTAAAATCCTACAACCATGATTAGATACCATATCTTGCAAGTAAAGTAAACTTACATAGGTCTAGCCTTCAATCCCATTGAACTAATTAAGATCCCAATAGTTGGCTTGAATTCTCCTACTAAGATTCTTTGCTTCCTTGATCATCATGCTCCACAAACTCCATATGGGCAATTTTTTTAGGTCATCTATTCTTGAGTGGACATTCAAAAATATGATGTCTAATTTGGTGACAATAAAACTTACCACCATTTTGTCCTAATCTTTCTCTATGTGTTATGCAAAGTGATCTCTATTGGATGATATCAATCTCTATTGGTACCAGCTTCTCCACCCATGTGTAATGTGTTGGTAGGTTCTGTGAGGGTCAAGGTCGAGACCAAGTAGTTGCAACCAAGGAGCCAAAGTGCTCAACCAACTACATGGTTTCTTCCAATCAAGTGCATGACTTTAAACCCCTCAAAAATTGATCTAGAGCCTCACCTTTTGGTATATTTGGAATTTGCATTATGGTGTTCTAGAATTGAATGATGTAGCTTCTTATAGAGCCAATCAGCTTTAACTTTGCCAATCTATCTTATGTAGCTTGTGTGGTATTTATAGCTTGGAATTGCCCCATTATTGCACTCTTGAATTCTTCTCATGTCAAGATTGGTATAACAAACTACCAGTTAGATTGCTCCACTCGAAATTTCCACCATAGTTTTGCCACTCCATCCAATTGGCTTCAAGCCTATTGGATCTATTCAAATTGCTCCACTTGGAATTTCCACCATAGTTTGCCACTTCATCCAATTGGCTTCAAGCCAATTGGATCTATTTTTGTTCATCTTGAAGATTTATAGCTTCAAAATAATGTGAACAATAAACACAAAATTCATCATTGAGCCCGATAGATTCTTGTCTTCAAATACCTTGGGCTTTGGAAATTGGATTTGTTCTTCTCTTTTTGAATTTTTACTCTTTGTACATGCTTTTGTTGTTCATGGTCTTGTTCTTCCAACAATCAAGTAAGATGCTTGATTTATTGCTTCATAGCAATAATAACTCTAAGCATTGCCGCTATGGCTACTACTTGTAATACCAAGAGCTAGCCATATGATCTAGATGTGAAATTTGGTTTGGTAACATCTTGAATGATGTTATACATGATGGTAAAACTAGATAAGATAGAAGTATCACCAAAAGAGTACTTCTACTAATAGAGCAAAAACCAAAATAGACTTGAGAACCTTAGAACCAATAACTAGACATATGATTTAAAGGTGAGAATTGGTTTGGTAACATTTGGAAGGATGTTACACATAATGGACTAAACAGATCAGAAAGAGGTATCACCAAAAGGGGACTTCTACTAATAGAGTAGGAACCAAAATATGCCTGAAATCTTTGAAGGCAATTCGGAGGCCTAAACGGATGAATTAGGCCACGAAAATGTGCATGTTTGTCCCCCAACCCTAAAATTTCCAGCCCTGCTTTGTCTCATCGAGAGCTTTCCAATGGTACCTTACTCACGTGATTCTGAGATTCCTACAAGAAGATTCCCTAAAAGATTCCCTCCAGTCAAAGCTTGTTTGACCAACCAGATAGGACCTAGACCAGACATGTCACCCATCCAAGCAAGTAATCCAAGGGTGGAGCTTGCTGACATGTCACCTATCTGTGTCCCTAATCCTATGGTGGAGCTTCCTTGGAGGAGATCCTCTTTGTCTATATAATAAAGAGAAGGTGCTCCCTTGGGGCATCGAATGTTTGGGAGTGCAATTTGTGTTTTCTCTCTGCTCTTGTCCTCGGAGTATTACACTACTCTATCAAAACATCTACAAATATCTAAGTTAACACATAGATGCAACATGTCCATCATAAAAGACCAAGGGGAGAAATAAGAGAATGGAAGATTAGAGTGGAAGATCACATTGGGACTCTTAAATCAGGGAAACTCCATATGTTTAGCATGAGTTTGAGCTTTGGTATTTATAAGGAACATACAAGGCTCTTGAGAAAATTCTTAGGAAACTTCTTAAAAGTCACTTTCTTAGAGTGCAAGCCAAGCTAACTAGGAAGCTTCTCAAGAAGTTTCCTTCTAGAAGCTGCCAACTTGGCATATAAGCTAAACTAGTCAATAAGCTTCCCAAGAAGCTTCTTTCTAGAAACCGCTTACTTGGCATGCAAGCTAATTAGTTGGGAAGTTTCCCAAGAAGCTTCCTCCTAGAAGTCACAAATTGGTATGCATATTACCCAATATTTAGAAGGTACTAAGTAGCTTCCAAGATACTTCTAGAATGCTCTTATAATTCTTAGCTAATTTGGTATATTTGCTACTTTGTTAGTCTTGAATAACCCATCTATAAACTCCATATTGTTACATATTCCCTAACCGCTAGTTGGTTATGTCCTAATCACCATGGAAGCTTAAAACTCCTAGATGGCAGTGTGTGCATTTTGGAGATGAGAAAGAGATTTTTAAGTGGTATCATGAAGGGGATATCCTTTCAAAAGGACTTTGTACTCAGTATGTTTGTTGGCAGCCATGTTGAATATAGAAACATGCAAGGATACAATTAACTTCATACTCCTCATGATCATTGATAGAGAGTGGAGGAGGAAGGGGTTGGACACAAATGGAAAAGGAACATGGATTAGAAACAACTTTGGCTTGGAAACATAACAGATTTAGTGGATTTGCATATGATAAGGCAAGACAATTCAATAAGAAACAAGAGAAATGATTTGGGTGACATCAAAGGACCTATCAAATTAGGATCAAGTTTACAAACTTGGGTATCAAGTGGAAGAGGCAGGTTACTAGAGGAAAGCATGATCTTATCAAAAATTTGAAAGGTGAGATCATAATGATGTTGTTATGCATATTTTTTTGACAATTTTGAGCACAAGGAGATGAGATTTGGCTTGTTGTAGAGAGTGGAATATTGCAGTCAAGAAGGTAGAAGTATGAGGAGTATGAGATGAAAGAGGAGCAAGAATGGAATCTAAAACAAGTGGATCTTAGCCAAAATTTTAAAAGATCCTTTAGATTGTCTATTTATAATCAAAAAATTTCTAAAACTATTTTGTTAGTATAAGCACATTTTGATTTGATTTTGACTTTGCTAAAATCTCCTTAAAGATCACCTCAAGTAGATAATCACTATAAGTGTAATATCATTAGCTAACCATATTATCTAGAGATGAAAATTGGCTTGGTAATATATTGAGGGATTTTAATATAATGTTCTAAGTAAATAAGATAGAGAAATCACCAAAATAATACCTCTACTAATTTGGCCCATGCCTTAAACACCTTCAAAACTTCAGAACTATTTTGGAGGCCTAAACCAATGAATTAAACCTTAAAAAATGAACATATTTCCCCATTTAGAGATAAATTCACCTCCTTCTCCCCCTTGTTTGTCTCATTGGGAGCTTTCCAATGGTACTTCATCCATGCTATTTTGAGCTTCTTACAAGAAGATTTCCCAAATATTTTCTCTAATCAAAGTAGTTTGACAAACCAAATAGGAAAAGGATTGATATGTCACCAATCCATGTAGCTAATCTAAGGGTGGAGCTTGTTGACATATTACCAATCCATTTATTCAATACAAGGGTGTAGCTCCTTTTGAGTGGATTTCCTCTACTATATAATAAAGACAAGGTCTTCTTTTGGAGCATCAAAGTACTGAGGGATGAAGTTTTGTGTTTCTCTTGTGTTTTTTTCTTGTAATTTTCTTTGGGTTTCTCTTTTCCTTAAAACATTACAATGGTATTAGAGTAGGTGTTTTAATCCAAGTGATTGGATTACCCCTCTTGGAGGAACACATGCTATTGAGATTGAGAAATTTTGAGGGGAGAAAAGAGCAATACAATTAATAGATTGGGGATTTTTTAGAGAGAGGATGGGATGGATGGTCCTAGAAGACAATTTTTTGCACCTTGCTTTCTATTCTTGAATCTACTCCATATTAAGATTATGTATATCCAAAGTGAGCAAGGGAGAGTATACCTTATTCTACAAAATGAGCTCTATTTTTCTCTTGTGCCAAAAGATCCAAATTAAGACCTTTGGAGTTTAAGCACTCCTTGTTCTCATACTTGCTCTCAATCATCTTGGGTTTCACTAACTCACTTTTTCCCTCAATTGGCTCCTTCAAAACACCTTCCTCCTTGGTAAGTGGAATTTGGATAATTCCTTTAGATGTGACCTTCTCTTCCACAACCAAAACAACTTCTATCATTGAAATTGTTGGTTGGTTGGACTACTCTATATGGATATCTTCCATAACTCCTAGGCCCTCTCTCCAGATTGTGATCAAACTCTCTCTTCTCCCATAGTTGTACTAAATTGATCTTGAGATTGCACGTTGATTTTGTGATGGTTTGAAGTGGATTGTTTGGTAGAGGTGCAAGAATCAGAGCTACTACTATAATGTAACTCTTGCCACCAAAGTATCAAAAGTTCCACCATACTTGTAGCCTTGAGGAGGATGCACAACCCCTTTCACCACCAAACCACTCTCATCTCCTTCCAAACTCTCCTCCATATGTATTGCAATCTTGATAGCTTCAACCTTGGGAGAAGATCTTTCATATCTCACCTTATTTCTAATTTGTGGTCTCAACTCTCTCACCAAATTATTGGTGAGCATGGCTCTTATGGAAATCATAGTAGTCTCCATATCATCCTCACTCTTCTTCAATACTATAATAAACTTGGACTCTAACGTCTCTACTATTTTTGCATAGACTCTCACTTTCTCTCCATCTCCATCTCAAGGAAGGTAATTTCACTCATTGACCTCTCATAACTCTCATTTGGAATAATATTCTCAATGATTACTATAGTCAAACTCTTCCAAGACTCTTCTTGCCTATCTCTCCTCTCTCTCTTTTTGTATTCTGACTCATACCATGTAAGTGCAACATCCTCAGAGAAATCCAGTAATAATGAGGTCCACTCATTCTTCCTCCTCTCATTTTTTCCTATGCAATCTCTCTTGAATTCTCTTACAAATACCACCATATCTTCTCCATCCTTGCCATAGAAAACCATAAGTTTCCTCATCTTTATTTCTCACTATCTTTCTCTTTTTTCTCAATATTTTTTTTCTTTTTTCTCACTCTATAACTAATAGACTATATGCATGATCATTTGAGAGTAATCCACCCTAGGGAACACAAAAGGTTCAGGTTGTTCCAAGATTTCTACTACAAGATCAAATCTTAGAGTACATATTAATCAAACCTTCATGGATAATTTATCAATAATTTGAAATATTATCTCCGTCACTAATTTTGAGAATAGTTGATGAAGGTGGTAGTTTCTTTGTAGTTGTACTTAGACTCTTTCCAAGATCTTTCACCAAATTCTCCAAAAGTGCTATAACTCCACTACACTCATGTCCTTTTGGAAGTCCTTCCATTCCACAAACCTCACACAACTCCCTGGTCTTAGATCTCCTTAGTTCCAATCTTGGTGAAGAAGGTCCAACATGCAATCCCAAGTCACGTAAGCCTCTCTTTTCCTTCAATCTCTTTCTCTCAAAGGTCAATGGATATGAAATTGTCTTATGTCTCTTCTCTCTACATAAAATCACTCTTTTCTCCCCACATAAAATCACTCTTTTCTCCAAGTAATGTATGCTTTTGGATCCTCTTCACACTCTTCAAAATTTATTCTAAATTTTCATATCTTTTTATTGACCCATTTGGCCTAAGCACATTTCTATTCAGCATACATCTTCTAAATTTGGTCTAAATACCACACCTCCTCACTTCAAAACTTTATAACTCTCTTTATAACTCTCTTTGATTTTTGAGCCAAAAGGTAGCCTAATCACCACTTAATTTTCTTGGAAAGTTTCATGGCAATCCAATTCAAGATGTAGAAATGACAAAATCTATACAAATGTTTAGAGAGCATGCAATTTTGAGGGCAATTTACCCTATCAATTTCCAAAAGTTCTAGCTCAATGCATGTACTAGCTCTAACAATAATTTCAAATGTACTAACTAGAAGATAACCTGAGTCTACTAAGTTATCATTGTATCATCATCATAATTTCAAGTCTAGATCGTAAACTTGAATTTTTGCCCAAATTCACCATAATCTCCAAAATTCTGCAATCTACCTCCCATAATTTTCCCAAATCCTCTCATGTGTACAAGATGTATAATATCATCTCAAACATATCATAATGAATTAAATGGTACACAAATGAATCTTTGTTTTTAACAGAAGTTCAGCTCTCTTCCCCTAATTTTCCCTCCAAGTGAGCTCTCATAGCCTCTTTTTATCTAATATAGAATAGTATGCGGAACATTATCTTACCTTTTAGAGAGATCTCAACAATAAAAGCAAAAATGTGAACTGGTCTATCTCTCACTCAATATAAACCTCCAATGGTTATTATGGGAATGCACCAAGGAATCCCAACTCCATCATAGTACTTCAAGGCTAACACTCCAAGACTCAAATGATTACTCACTAGAGAACTCAATGAAAAAGATAGTTGCAAATGAAATGTTGATGAGTATCTCCTCAACCCTACTTTATATACTTGTGATATAGCTATGTACCAAAGTTATTAATTACTAGAGTAACTCAAGTTATTAGGCTAAAAGTAAAATAAAGTCAAAACTCTAAAGGAATATCCATACTCATGGGAATATTTCCTAAGCATATAGTTATATCTTGACCCAACCATTAAGTCAAGGATTCCTTCACATGGGCTATCCTTGGCCTATAGAAGAATTCAAAACAAAAAGACTTATGGGTCCAAGAGTTCTCAACTCTTTTCTCAAAAGCCAAACACGTAGGAATAATCTTAAGTCAGTATACTAGAATCCAAAATAATGGTACTCATCTTTTCACTTCCTCTAAAGTAAGGTCCCTTTTATCTTAGCTATGACTAACTTTAGCTAATCATGACTAATTTGGAACCATCCTTTTTCTCTATATCAAGAATATCTCTCAAGTACTTTTAATACCAAACTAAATATCACAATAGCACATACATGCAAAAATGGTATAGACACAAGAAGAAAAGGAAGATAGATTGGAGATTAAAGGTTTCAATTTGGAAACATGAAAGGAAAGGTAAATTTGTATATGACAAGGTAAGGCAAGTTGATTAGTAATAGGAGAAATTATTTGGCTGACACCAAATGGACCTATCCAATTAGGAGCAAGTTTATGAAATTGAGTATTAAGTGGGAGTGGTAGGTTACTAGAAGAAAACATGACCTTATCACCAAGTTGAAAGGTAAGATCACAATAACGTTAGTCCATGTATTGTTTTTGATAATTTTGAGCAACAAGGAGATGATGATTTAGCTTGTTATAGGGATTGGGATATCATAGTCAAGAAGGTAGAAGTATGAAGGACATGAGATGGAAGAGGAGGAAGAAGGGAATCAGGAACAAGTAGGTCTTGGCCAAAATTAAGGCAAAAGGGAGAGAATCTGGTGCTTGTCTATTTGAAATTATTGTAAGTAAACTCAACAATTGTAAGACATTCATCCTTGTTGGTATGGTGAATATTGACAAAGGCATGAAGCATATCCTCCAAGATGCAATTTGCATATTTAGTTTGCCCATCAGTTTGAGGATGATAGGTAGTGGACAAAGTAAGCTTGGTGCCAAGTAGCAAGAAGAATGCTTGTCACAATTTTCTAGTGAATCCAAGATCACCATCAAAGATGAATACACAAGGTATCTGATGATGCCTTGAAGACATTATCAAAGTAGATCTGAGCAAATGTTGGAGCATCCACTATATCAAAGGTGCCAAATGGATTTGCTACTTCGGTTATCAACAAATACTACAATTGTTATATGCTCTTGCTTTGACTTGGGCAAGGATGGGATGAGATCTAAGCTCACATGTTCCCATCAAGCAGTTAGTATGGGAAGTGGTTGAAGGAGTCCACTCAATTTTGGTCGTTGGCCTTGTGGTATTGGTAGTTCTCACAATATTAAACAAACTCTTGAACATCTTGTGCCATGTTGAGCCACCACCATTGGCATTGTAGGGTACCCAAGGTCTTGTCCACACTTATGTGACCATTGATTGGTAAGTGATGGGCTTCTTGAAGACACACAAGTCATAGATCACCCTTGGTTGGAATATAGAGTCAATTCTAATGGAATAGAAGACCTCCTTGAAGGAAAATTTGTTTTATTCCTTGTCATGTGTTGCAAGATGACATTGTATCATATGAAAGGAGAGATCTTGTTGTAAAGTTGTCCTAAACTTGATTTGGACTTTTGACTTGATTTGAACTAACATTATTGTAACTATTGTCGTGATGAGAGGAAGAGCCTTCAAATCAGGTTATTGTGATAAGGCATCAGGGATGACATGGAATATATGAGTTTGTATTAAAGTTTGAGGTCAAAAAATTGTAGTTTTTCCCCTCATCAATGATGTTGACTCTTTATGTGCTCCAAATGTAATGTTTGCAACAAGAGTTTATGATTAGTTTGCATGATCATTTGTTCCTCCAAGAGATAATATCTCCATACCATTGCTAGTTGTTCTCAATCTTGAGTAGAGAAATTCCTTTTTGTGGTATTTAGTCAGCAAGACATAAAGGCAATGTAACCCTACTACAACACAACTCCAATCATAAAGTTAAAAGCATCAAAATCAACCACACAAGGTAGTTGAGGATCATATGGTCAAAGAATGGGTCTTGAAGACACTATATGCTTCAGCTTCTAGATTGCTCCTTTGTGCTTGGTGGTCCACTAAAAGCTTGAGGTCTTCCCTAAGAGGTTGGTCAATGGTGCGGCCACATGAGCATAATAGTGGGTGAATCATTGGTAAAAGTTAGCCAATCCATTAAATTCCCCCACTTTTGTGGCATCTTTTGGAGAAGGCCAATCAGTAAAGGTTTTGCTTTTTTCTTCCATCTTGATCTCCTCTGAGGAGATCTTATGACCAAAGAGGTAACTTCCTTTTGCCAAAAGGTACACTTTGACTTCTAGTAGTAAAACTTCTATTGATGTAGTCATCTTAGTACTTCTCATATGTGATCTGCATGTTCTACCTCCATCTTTCTATAGATTAAAATATCATCCAAGAAAACCACCACATAACAATTCAATAGCCCATCCAACATCCAATGCATCTAATCCATGAAGACTGCTAGAGCATTAGTGAGCCCAAAAGGTAGAACTCTCCATTCAAGATGCCCATACCTTGTGCAAAAGGTAATCTTTTGCACATCCTCTCTATCAATGGGAATTTGCCAATAGTTGCTTTGGAGATCCAACTTGCAGAAGTATGGTGCTCTACTCAATTGATCAAGCAAATCATCAATTCGAGGCAAGAGATATGCATTCTTCATTGTTTGTTTATTGAGGCCACAATAATCAATATAGAAGCAAAGTCCTTCATCTTTCTTTGGAACAAATAGTATAGGTGTTCCCAAAGGAGATGTACTATAGCATATAAAATCCTTTTCCAACAACTCCATCAATGTTGTTTCAACCTCATTCAATTCCTTTGGTGAGAGCCGATAGATTGGTCTACTCACTAGAGTACTATAACAACCATTTGTGCATATATGTGCTTTTGAGATATTTAATTTGATATTATAAGTACTTGAGAGATACTATTTATATAGAGATAAAATATGGTTCTACATTAGTCATGATTAGTTATAGTTAGTCATAGTTAAGATAGAGGAGACCTTACTTTAGAAGAAGTGGAAAAGATGAGCACCATTATTTTAGATTCTAGTGTGTTGACTTGGGATTATTCCTACATGTTTGGTTTTGAGGAAAGAGTTGAGAACTCTTAGACCCACAAGCCTTTTTGTTTTAGATTCTTCTATAGTCCAAGAAAATCCCATGTGAAAGAATCTTTGACTTAGTGTTGAGGTCAAGATAAGACCATATGCTTAGGAGAATATTCCTATGAGTATAGATATTCCTTTAGACTTTAAACTTTATTTGACTTTTAGCCTAGTAACTGAGTTACTCCAACAATTAATATTTTTGCTGCATAACTATTTCATAAGTTTATAAACTAAGGGTGAGGAGGTATTAGTCATCTTTTGATTTGCAACTAACTCTCTCTCATTGAGTTTTCTAGTGAGCAATGTCTTGAGTCTTGGAGTGTTAGCCTTGGAGGAGTATGATGGAGTTGCAGTTCCTTGTCTTCTTAGTCCATGGTGCGTTACCATAATAGCCATCAGAGGTTCATCTTGAGTGAGAGATAGACCAGCTCACAATACTTCCTAGCAATAACTCAATCTTGAAGGGCATACCATGATTGAAGGGTAATCCCTTTGGCAAATCATTTGAGAACACATCTGTAAACTCTTGAACTATTTGATCAACCATTGCTTTGATGAGGCTTTTGGTCAACCCTCATCAGATTTTCCATGCACAATTGGCTTGATCCACACTACAACAATAGGCTTATCTTCCTCCAAAGGTTGCTTTGTGGCTACTTTATTGATAAACTTCCCATCTTGGGACTAATTATTCTTAGGTGTCTTAAACAAAGGTGCTAGATAACCTAATTAGTAATTCCTAGCTTGCTGTTATCCTTGAATTGTCATTGGGTCCAATAAAATTGAACCTTATGATGTTCAAGCTAAGGCAAATCTAGAAGACATCATAGTGTAGAAGTACCACTACAAACTTCATACGCTACCAATACTCCTTCCTAATCTTGAATGTAATAAGATGTAAGGTATATGTGACAACCCAACAAGTATCACTTTTGTGGTAACCAGGTAAATAAATTTTGTTCCCACAAAGATACAAGTCAAAAATGGTCAAATACAAAGTAACAAGTAACAATGTAGTTTTTCTTGATTTTTTTTAATCTCTCTGGTAGAAACCACGCCCAAAAGAGATTAACAAGCACTAATTACAGTCTTGTCACAATTATCAGTCCATAATCACAATATTATGCAATCTTTCCAACCAAACTTTGATTGTGATGATTCAAACTTTTCTGAAGATGGCTACTTCACTACAAAAAGACTTCACCTCATAAATGTGTTCCACCTCTCCATTGAAGGCACAACTTTCTCAATCAAAATTACTTTGCATCAACCATTGCTGCACTCACCAATGCAGAATATTACAAACACTACAATTCCTCTCAGATTTATCAAGGCATTACTTTGATTGCACTTCACTCAAGAAAAAACACACAAAATACAGATCAAGGCTGTGGAATCCAACATCCAACAAGCACATGAACTTGTACTCCAAAATTCTCCAAACACTCATAAACACAAACATAGAATTGATGCTCAGAATTAAGCTCAAGCAACAAGCACTAAGATACCAACACTTTGCTTTGTTGATCTTCAAAATTACAAATGTTGAACAACATAAGACTACAAATGCCTCCTTTAAATAGTAAAGCACTGATAATTACTAATAACTATACCATTCTCTAACAAATTTACCAACCTATAGATCAAAAATTACAATGCATCCCTTCATATTTGCCTCTTCATATATCAAATCTGTTACTACCCCAATCCAATGTCTACTTCTACTTTGGCTTCTAAACCCGATGCTCTCCTTTATCACTTCTCCTTCTTTGGGTCTCTCTAATTCCACTCCTAAATCTTCTATTTCTACTATCTCTTCACTATGAACGACAATTGCACATCCCTCTACTCTATCTATGTCATTATCTACTGATCCCTTCCTCTTTAATGTCTCAAATAACTCATTTGATGACACTTGCACTCCTACTTCTACTACTTTGGACTTCTTCTCTAACTTTATCTCATAATGAAGTCTATCCAAGTTTGATCTAATGAGATCTAATCTGAGACAAATATTGTCTCCTACCTCTAAAATCTTCCTATCTACACAATCTTGCAAACAAATCAAAAGATTATTCAACTTCGTGTCCTTTTCCTTCCTCTTCCTTGTCTCTTGCACCAACAACTTCAACTTGTGTAGTCTTGATTCCTTTAATTACCTTTGACTTCAATATTGAGCATCATCCTCAACTCATTTACCATTGCTCCCACTACATCAGACTCTACACTTGGCTCTACTTTCTCTTTCTTTCTCTCCTCTTCTAGCTCATTGCAATACATCACCAACTCGTCCTCAAACTCAACCTTCATTGCTTCCTTCTCTTGTTTGTTCAGTACAAGTTAATCTTTTGCTCCTCTCAACAATCCTTGCAATTGTTCTTCCTCCAGACTACGCTTTTTTAACTCTCGTTGCCAAGCTTAGTCCTTATCTTCCGCTTCTTCCTCATACTCTCCAACTCCTGCTCCATCACTACTGCACTCCCCTTTGAATGTATCAGCTCCACTCATGCATCAGCAATTTCCCTCTTCAGCACTTTGACCAATGCCATCTTCTCCTTTACTTCCTCTCTACATTTCACCAAGTCCTCCTCATAAATTCCGAGTTTTTTCTCCAAAGAACTACCTCCACCTTATTCTTTGGCTTCCATCTCTACTCTTGTTAGCTTACTTCTCAAAAACAAGGCCTCCGCACTCCACTTCATCACAATTGCTAATTCATTTGTCACGATCGCTAATTCATTTGTCATGATTGCTAATTCATTTGTCATGTTTAGATTAGCACTTGCCATCTCTACCTTCTTATTTTGTAGAAACATCAAAAACGGGCATACAACCTTCAAAAAATACTCCACTCCATCACACTTCTTATTGTTGCCATCTTTGCACTCAGAAGGTAACTCTTCAATTGGTGCCTTACCTTGAAGACATGATCTTTATATCTTCAAGGTTTCTTTGTCCAAGCTCTCCTCCTTCTCAATGGTATCCTTACTTGGTCCAATGACTTGACTTGTCTCTTCTCCTTGACACCTTGTGGACATACCAAGACACCCTCTTCTTCCTTCACATGCTCACGCTTGGTTGTTGACATCTTTGGACTTGGCTTCTTGCTTGCACAACCCTTCCCCTCGATTGCTAGACTTCAGCTTCTCCTTCACTACCACTGCTTGATTCCTCACTCCACAGTGTGAACCCTTCTTCCCCTCTTGAGGCTCCTCCCTTAGACTTGGTTTCTCCTTCTGATTCCTCCTCCAAAGTCAACTCTTTCACCTCTATCAACATTGGCTTCAAGTTAGGCTTTTGTATCCTTTGCGGTTGCACTGATGCAGTTTTTCCTTTAGGTCTACTTTGATTTTTGGTCATGGAGATGTCTACTAACACTATCTTCTCCTTCCCACTCTTCATTTAATACTCATCTTCTTCATGAACCCGCTCTGTGTAATATCATTCATCCGCATCCGCTTCCTTGCATAGATCTAGGTGAAAGTGAGACCACATTCTACGTCTCTCCTCCAAAGTTAGCAGATTCAGCCCAAAGTAGAAGTGAGCTACAATGGATATGAAGTATTGAGGTTGTATGTTTATTCTCCAACCCATAATCATCTACCCCACATGCTGGTGCAGACACTTTGCCCAATCTATCACTTCTTGTGCAAACATCTGGTGAAAGAACATTGCCTATTGCATCATGACATAAGTGGTTTTCTTTGGCTTGAACATAGCCATTTTCATGCTCACAATCCCTCTCCGCACCAGGTCTTTATAACTATCCACCTTGTACCCATTCTTAGTGCACAGTCAATTAAAAGAATTCTTAACCTCGGCAGTTTCTTCCGATGCATCACACTTCCAATAGAAGGTGGTAACCCCTACCTCCCCTACTTCTCTACACAAGAGTAATCTCCAATCTGACTCAGTCCATCAAGCCAGATTTCCTCTCTTCCCTTTGTGCTTTGGCCCATCCTTGCAATCACTCGCGGTAATCTATGCCATGAAACTTGGAAAGCTAAAATTCCAATTCTAGGCTAGAAAGGTGATACAAAGTCTTGATAAGACCTTGATCCTTGCCACTACATCTAACCTATGCATTGTAAGACCCCTCACCACACTCTACTTACTCACTTTTGGGGCCATTGTGTGCTTCCTCATTCGTTGCTTATGAAAGATCAAACCCAAGATTCTAACCCACTCCTCTTGCATATTTAAAATTTGCATTCCTTTGGTTGACTCTAAATAGAGGTAGGATAGCATCTAAACATTGCAATGCTTCCTCATGAAACCTCAATTTTATAGTCCTTTGCTGATTGGTCATTCTTTAGTCACTTTTCCATGTCACTCACCAATTCTATGAATTTTTTTCCTATCACTTTCAAGAACATCTTGGTCCCAAGGTAGTCACTTTCTTCCCATGTACTTTCTTGATTGGCGGAACCCAAAATAGTTTATTACAAGATCTTTTGATTAGGTCGCACTACCCAATACAAAGTCCTCATCTTTGTATTTCATCTTGTCCAACCCAAGTCCTTTGGACTTGACCCAAGATCGACTTCAAGTTTATGCCAAATACATGATCTACATGTTTCTTCCCCGTTTAGCCCTCCTTTGGCTTTACTAATGCACTTCTTCTTTAAAACTTTTAAAACAAAAAAATGTGGGTACCACAGTATAGAATGCAAAACCCTTTTTACCATCCACCATTATCAATCTACATCTAATTATTGGCTTGATCAGAATATGTAATTCCTTTGCTAGTTACATAGCCATACAATTCTTTGAACTTCCAAAATCAATCAAAATCCTACAACCACCATCAAATATCATACCTTGCAAGTGAAATAAACTTGCATAGGTCAAGCCTTCTATCCCATTGGAACTAATCAAGGTCCCAATAAGTGGCTCAAATTCTCCTATTGGATTTTTTTGTTTCCCCAATTATCACACTCCATAAACTCTATTTGGGCAATTTGTTGAGGTCATCTATTCTTGAGTGGACATTTAGCAATGGTATGTCCAATTTAGCAACAACAAAAGCAACCACCATTTTTTCATTGTCTTTCCCTATCTATTGTGCCAAGTGATCTCTATTGGATGACATCAATCTCCATTGGTGTTGGCTACTCCATTTGTGTATAGTGTGTTGGTAGGTTTAGTGAAGGTCAAGATAAAGACCAAGTTGTTGCAACAAATGTATCAAAGCACTTAGTCAACTACATTGTTTCTTCCAAGTGTTTGGGCTCCCACATGGTTATTTCCAATTTGGTGCATGACTTTAAACCCCTCACAAATTGATCCATAGTTTCATCTTCTAGTATATCTAGAATTTGCATTGTGGCATTCTAGAATTGAGTGATCTAGCTTCTTATAGAACCCATTTGCTTCAATTTGGTCAATCTATCTTGTGTGGTGTTAATAGCTTAGAATCACCATATTATTGCACTCTTGAATTCTTCCCATGTCAAGATTGGTGTAACAAATTTCCGTTCAACTTGCTCCCCTTGGAATTTCCACCATAATTTTGGCACTCCATTCAATTGGCTTGAAGCTAAGAGAATTTATCTTTTTTCATCTTGAAGATTTGTAGCTTCAAAATAACATTTGCAATCAAACACAAAATTTTCCACTACACCCAAGAGATTCTTACATTTAAATACCTTGGGCTTTGGAAATCAGATTTACTCTTCTCCTTCTTGAAGTGATACTCTCTCTACATGCTCTTGTTGTTGATGGTCTTGTTCCTCCAACAATCAAGTAACGTATCAATTTGTTTATGCATAGTAATGATAACTTTGGACATTACCATCATGGCTAGTACTCTATCAAACTACCTACAATTATCTAAGTTAACATATAAATGCTACACATCCACTATAAAAGACAAAGTAGAGAAATAGGAGAATGGACAATTGGAGTGCAAGATCACATTGGGATTCCTAGTTGAGAGAAACTCTGAATGCCTAGCATGAGCTTGGGTTTTGGTATTTATAAAGAACATACAAGGCTCTTGAGAAGCTTTCTCAAGAAAATTCCTAAAAGACACTTTCTTATAGTACAAGCAAAGCTAACCAAGAAGCTTCTCAAGAAGTTACCTTCTAAAGCTGACTACTTGGCATGCAAGCTAAGCTAATCGGGAAGCTTCCAAAGAAGCTTCCCTCTAGAAATTGTCTACTTGGTGAACAAGCTAAGCTAGCCAAGAAGCTTCCCAATAAGCTTTCTCCTAGAAGTCACCGCTTTGCATGCATGTTCCACAATACTTGGAAAGTACCAAGTAGCTTCCTAGATGCTTCTAGAATATTCGTATAATTCTTGGCTAATTTGGCCTATTTGTTACTTTGTTAGTCTTGAATAACTTGTTTATAAATTCAATATTGTTATATCCATCATGCTCCATAATTTACAATTAGAACTACCAAGGCTTCATTGGACAAAGTGATTGCACTCAAAAAAATTTACCCAAAGCATGAGATGATGAATTGTGTGAAATGATGCTTGGGTAGTACATGGACATAAAAGTCCCAATGGTTTGGTAGAAATGGATTTGGTGGTTCATAAATTCCATCCATACCATTCCTACTTTGATACATATGTAAAAGAAATAGAGAAATAAGAGAATGGAAAATAGGAGAAAAATAGAAGAATGGAAAATCAAAGTGAAAGATCACATTGGGACTCTTGAATGAGGGAAACTCCATATACCTAGCATGAGCTTAGGCTTTCATATTTATAAGAAAGCATACAAGCCTCTTGAGAAGCTTCTCAAGAAGCTTCCTTCAAGAAGCCGATTATTTGGCATGCAAGCTAAGCTAGTTGGGAAGCTTCCCAAGAATTTTTCGTCTAGAAGCCACCTACTTGGCATGCAAGCTAAGCTAACCAAGAAGCTTCCCAAGAAGTTTCCTCTTAGAAGTTATCACTTGGCATATACATTACCCAATACTTGGAAGGTATCAAGTAGCTTCCTAGATGCTTCTTATATTATATTCTTATAATTCTTGCTAATTTAGTCTATTTGCTACTTCATTAGTTTTAACTAATTTTCAATAACCTCCTTCAACAACCTCCTTCAATAACCTCCTTCAATATTGTTATATGATTCTTCTTCTTATGAGATCAAGAAAATACCAAAAATTGGTCATTGAGGTGGTAATTGAGATAGAAGAAATCTTTGAATAGCCAAGTCATTAGATGATGAATCAGAAGAGGAGAACACCAACATCAACAAGGAGAGGTAGGCTCCTTAGATATAAGTTTCTATGTAGAAGGATGACACCAATACCAAAGACATGGGCATCTATGACTTGATAGAAGGTAGAGCTTGGCCAACCAAGAAGTGGTCCTTTGTCACCAAAGACCATAGAGGAATGAGATTCATAAACAACACAAAGATCTTAAATTTTATCAACCATATGAGAATTGAAGGACATGGTTCTTCCTATTATTGACTTCTTTAGGTTGGTGTAATCTTAATATGTTGAGCAATGGCCCAATATTAAAAACTACATATGAATAGTAAGCAAGATGTGTGTTGCTCTATACAATTGCAAGGCAAATATAGAGATGGTAAAGAAGGAGGTTGAGCAATTGAAGAATAGCTTGAATGGGAGTATGAATAAATAGGTAGAGCTTACAAAGAATATCAAGGAGCTACACAAAGATTGCATAAGCATGGTGCAGGTGCATTTATTTTGACCACAAAGTATGTAGGAGGAGTTGCACAATCTTTAGGCAAAGACCACAATTTCTTAGAGGACTTTGGAGTTACTAAGTTTTGAGTTGAAAGAGGAGTCAAATAGAAAGGAATTAGAATGCCATGTCATGAAGAAGTTCAACATGAAGGTGGAGAAAGAACTTCATCAAGTCCAATTGATGAAGAAGGAAGTCAGTTCAACAAAGAGGGAAGTCTGATCACCAAAGTAGGAAGAGTTGACTGCAACAAAGGAAGAGCTTGAACAACCCAAGCTTCAAAATATAAAGTTGGAAAGAAGATTATAGAGGATAAAGGAGGAGTGGCAAGACCTTTGGATCTTGTAATAGTTGTTACAATTGTTGTAGGAGAAGGAGCAAGGGAAGTTGACAATCTCTTTCAAACAATTCTAAGGGAGAAACCTCAACCCAAAGGATAGGTTCCTTTGGTTCCATCAGATTGGTGTGTGATTATATGAGAGAGGATGATCATAGAATATAGTGAAACCATGCTTTTTGAGTGGGATCTAAAGGAGTTGAAGAAGATTAAACATTTCATTTTACGTAAAACTCCAAAGAATAAAAGGTGGGAAGAAGTAGCAATGGAACTAGAAAATAGAGTTCAGAAGAAGACCTTCAAAATTATAGCGAGTGGAGCTAGAAAATATCTCTAGTAGATTAGAAACACTAGTTGGTAGCTTGATAGGCAAAGGAACTTCATAATTAGTTAGTAATAAGACCCTTTTGCCAATCTATTTCTTTGCAAAGGAAGCTACTTTCCTATGTAGTTAGTTAGTCAATTTTAGTAGTTTATAGCATTAGACAGTTTACTTGGTGTAAAAAATGGGGGTTGGCTTAGCTATTTAATCTACCAATTTTTCAGCTACTTTCTTTAGATTAGAGATAAGTAATTGAGGTATGAGCATAGATTTGTAGTTGGATGAATGATAAATCTTTATAAGTGAAGTTAGTGTGTGGAATTGATACTTTGTGTGTTTGATCCATGATACCTTTAGTAATCTTCTTGAAGCAATGCCTTAATATGACCTTCAATTCTCCTCCATACAAACTACTATCTTGATTGCATCTATCTTTGAAGAATTCTTTTATCCTTTACCCTACTTTTAATACGTGGTTTAAAAACTCCCATAAAATTCTTAGTGAGTATGGAAACTATTCTAATCATACTAGTGTCAAAATCATCCCCAGTCTTTCTAAACATTCTAAAAAACCAAGAAGTTGACTTCTCTACTCTTTTGCATATCTGCTTAGTTTCTCTCTATCTCCTTGCTTAAGGAAGTGATCTCACTCCTCAATTTCTCCTAGCTTTCATTGGGAGGGAAAACTCTCAATTAGAGTGGTAATCAAGCTCTCCCAATACTCATCTTGTTCATCTTGTTCATCTTTCCTCTGTTTATTCTTCTATTTAGACTCATATGATGTAAAAGCTACATCCTCAAAGTAATCAAGTAGCAACAAGGTCTATGTATTCTTCCTCATCTCACTATTGCTTATGCAAGTTCCTTTGAAATCTCTCACAAAGACCTATATATCTTCTTCATTCTTGCAAAAGAAAACCTAAAGTTTCATAATCTTGGCCTCTCACTACCTTTCTTTATTTAATCTTTTCTTTATTGCTCTCCTTATCACATATAGAATACAATAATGACTTACTTCATTCTCAAAGAATCAACCATAGGGAATACAAAAGACTTAGAATGGTCCAAGATTTCTACTATATTTTCAATCCTTCAGTATATATCAATTAAATACTCATAAACATCTTATCCATCATTTGAAAGACAAATTATATTACTAATTTTCAGAACTATTGGATCAAAGTAGTTTTTATATAGCTTTACTAAGACTCTCTCCAAGATCTCACACCAAGATCCACAGAAGTGTTACTATTTCATTACAATCTAGGCCCTTAAGAAGTATTTCTAATCCACAAACCTCACATGGTCCTTGGTCCTTGGTCCTTGGTCCTTGGTCCTTGGTCCTAGATCTCCTTCTCCTAATCTTGATCAAGAATATTTAATATGCAGCACCCAAGTTAAGTAAGCCTCTCTGTTCCTTCAAGCTCTTACACTCAATGTTGAATGTATGTAGACTAGCTATATAGACTTTCTCTCAATATAGAAGCACTTGGAGTCAATTTTCACTCTGTGTGGAATTCTCTTGGGTCCTTCTAAATTATGTTCAAATTCTATTCTCAACTCTCCTTTCTTTGAGTCAATCACTAATATTACCTCAATTCTATGAGAAATCTTACACTAGCTCAGATTACACTTTGGATGGCCCTCTATACTCCAAAAATGAATCTAAACACACAATTATGCCTTTGGTCATTCTCAAACTCATCATGCATGAGAATCAAAGATTCCAACAATGGATCTCTCTTTGAAATACCAATCATTATTCTCAAATGGTAAATTCTACTCCTTTGAAATTGTAAACACATAAGAGTCACCTCAAGTATATATTATTTTAAAATTTAAGATCTTTTATTGAGAAATTTGACCTAAACACATCTCTATTTAGTACACCTCTTCCTTGATTTGGTTTCAAAACTACTCCTTTCATTTCAAAGAGCTATAACTTTCTCCATAAGAAAAATCTCTCTATAATTTTTAAGACAAAAGGTAAATGATCTATCACTAAAATTTCTTTAAAAATTTTAAAATATTCAATCTATATCAAATAAATATTAACCTTTGTACCAAGTTCTAAAGAATATGTAGTTGTGAGGTCATTTTCTTTGCCAATTTCTAGCTCAATGTGTATAATAGTTCTTAATGTAATTTCTAGTAGCCTAATTGGAGGATAAATTGATTCAAAAGAATCTCAAAATTTGAAACTGGAATTTTCTCTAAGATCAAGGTAATGTTTGAAACCTATGGATCCACTCCACATAATCTCTCCAAGTTCTAGCACATATATAGATGTACAATATCACATTGCAAACATAATGATGAAATTTAGGGTATAACAAAGGATCAGTATTTGCTAATATAAGTTCAAAATTCTCTTCTCTTAATGTTCTCTTGTGAGCTCTCATAGTCTCCTTTTTATGGTTTAAAATTATGCAAAAACATTCTCTTATCTTCTAGAGAAGTCTTGGTAACTAAACTCAAAAAGTGAACCACCATGGACTAAGAAGGCAAGGAACAAAACTCCATTGAATTATTCCAAGAAAGAGACTCTAAAGCATCTCCAAGACTCAAGATATTACTCATTACAAAACTCAACTAAGATGATCATTCCTTCTTTTTCCTTTTTTTATATAATTTTAAAACTCTACCACTCAAATATTATTGATTATCAAAGTAACTAGAATAAGTAGGTACATCATTATCAAAATTCAAATGTCTAAGAGAATTTCCAAACTCATATGAGCAATACCCATAAGCATATGATCTTATCTTGATACAACAACTACTTCAAGGATTCCTTAACATGAGTTATCTTTGGACAACAGAAAATTTTACACAAACAAGGCTTATGGATCATAGCGTTTTGTACAAATTCAAATATCTAAGAATAACTCAAAGCCAATATACTAAAATTCAAATGAGTACCACTTAATTTTTCAAACTCCTTTAAAATGGACAAGCTCTATCTAACTTTTTACTAAACCTAACTAATCATAGTTAATTTAGAAGAGTTAAATTCCCTATAAATAACATATTCATAACTACTCATACAACCAAAGTAGGTATAATAGTAAAGAATGAGTGCAGCATAGGACATGTTGGGATTAGTAGAAAAGGTTGGTGGCTTTTGGTAACTATAAAAGATAGTGTGATGATTAAAAAGGTAGTTTAGATTTTAGTTTTAGTTGTATTATTTTTTCATCCTTTATGATTTTTTCCTAGTCTTTGAAATTATGTCAATTTTGGGTTAAGTCTTTTATGTAGTAGAATATTATTTTTATCAATTTTAATTTACTTTTCAACATTATTTGATATTTTGGTGGTAAGAACACGTAAATTAGATTACTAGATTATTTCTGAGGTTCTCAATTACAATACTTTACTAATAACTTCTATCATTTACTATTTATATAGTCTATTATATTGATGAATAGAAAGATGATAGATTATACTTGTTTTGGTAAAGTGCAAGTTAAAGTTATTGATTCCCATATTACTATGATAATATAATGCTGAGCTATGAATCTTAAGTCATTATACTATTTCCTCTTCTTCTTAGGACAACATTTAGACTTGATATCATATCAAAGTTATGGTCACACTTGAAGAACCATTATTTAGTTGATATCTACTACATAGAGTATAAAAGAAATAAAAGTCCTACCTTGTCTAGTTTACATGAGTTTCAACAATGTTGGTCTTTGACGGTTTATATACAATGATCTATACAACATGGAATATACCACTAAAAAATTGGAGCTAGGTATATGCACCCCACCATTACTATCACTTTAAACCATATGTCAATGTATAATGGGCTTAGTTGTACAAGTATAACAAATATTTGTGTTGAGGTTGAATTATATGCATCCTCGCTTCTACATTGATATGTATTCTAATCCATTTGTTAGGTGAAGACTATTTGAAAGCAGAATTGGCCAAAAGACTTAACAATATTCCTTCTAAACTTGATGGTATCCCAACTTGGTCACAAGTCCTAACAATGTCCTTTGTGAACTTGATCATCATGTGTTGTAACCTTTTCATGATCATATAGAATTATGACTATATATAATGATATATTACATTTTAATAATATCTTAGGTTATTAATTTAGTGAAAATATTTACAATTGATTTGGCAAAAATAATTTTGTATTGACCATGCTTTCCTTTTGTTATTTGAGATCATAATTATATATTAAGAGGCAATTATTGACAGAGAATAACTATAAAGCAATATTTTGGCAACCATATAATGATATAAAATATAAATGACTATACTATGATAAAATAATATGCACAAATTCATTTTTATTTTATTTTTAAGGGGAATTTTCCAAAATACCCTACTTAAAAAAATATTTCCAAAATGCTCCATGTAGCAAAATTTATTACCAAATCCTCTCCTTGCTCAACAACCTCAACTCTCACAACATCACAACAATATCTTTGCCAAATTGACACAGAATAACATGAATGCCCAACTTAACTTTGGCGAAGCGCTTCAACAACATGCTTGAAAAGGAAGTTTATTTTAAATTGCATGAAACTCACATGATGGAAGGAAAAACTTAGGGTTCAAAATTGGGGTTAAACTTGCGGGGTTTTGGTACATGTTTAACCTGAATGAGCGCCAAGTCCTTCACAACATATTGCAATCTTACAGCTCAATACCATTTTGGCACCCAAGATCATGGAGACTTCTTTCAAGAATTGCTCTCTTGTGGCAAAGAACCACAAGGTCACTATCATGACAAAATACTTGGCAACCATGAAAGCTACTTATCTATTGCACTTTTCAAAGTATTGCAAGAGCAAGATTAACTTTACACAAAAGATACCATTGAAAGTTTAGAAATCTATCTATCAAGACTTTCTCAAGGAAACACAAAAATCTTGTATAGAGAAAAAAATTGCATTTTTAGAGGAGGAGTTGCCCTACAAATGCTCTCTACAAGACTCCTTGTGAACCACAATATCAAATAAAAATACTAGGAACAATGATCCCAAAGATTCAAAAAAGGTTTCCTATAGAATGAGGACATTTTGAAGTAGTTGAAGGCAACCAATGGACATGCAAGGTGAAACATGATCAAATAATGGAATGAATTGATTGCTACTTCCATGCCATTATCAAAATTATAAACTCTTGTAACCGGATGAAGTATCAAAGTTTGTACGTCAATGCCAATAAATTCAAAAAGGAACCATTGAGACATGAAGACCCATCTACAAGCCGAAGCAGCTCAAGCTTTGGCAAGAATGGTAAAAACAATGAAAACCATGGGGGAGGTCATTGTCAAAGCTTTCCAAATGCAAGTTGATGTATCGGAGCAAAAACTGGAAGTGTTGAAAGATAAAAAAAAATTAAGTGTAGTTGAGGCCAAATGCAAAGATGAGCAACTTAAACTTGAAGTGTCTAGCAAGATTTTATAATAGCTTGCCTTCCTCCATGACAATTGAAGGAAAGAGGTTTAGAGAAGCCAAAAAATTGGATGATGTATGACACAATTTTTGGTGAAATTTGTACCAATTTAAACATAGTGCATTGAATTAATTAATGATTTCTTTTACCATTGCATTTTTTAGGTTGATTTGTGATAAGCTTGGTTGTGATTGTGCATTTTTTGGGTTGAAACTTGATAAGCTCTATCATGAATATGCATTTTTTGGTTTGATTCTTGATAAGTTCTATTATGGATATGCATTTTCTAGGTTGATTCTTGATAAGCTCTATTGTGACTTTTTTAGCGTTTGATCAAGCTTTGTTGTGAATTTGCTCAATTCAGAGTAGATAAGATTGATGTCAATTTTATACAATCATCTTTTACAATAAGCAAAGTAGGATTGAATAAAACAAACAATTTAAATTAATCAAACAGTTGGGCACAAGGAAAGTGAGAAATGAAGAGATAATGAACATTATGAAAAACATATTCATACATCATACATCTTCATATACAAATTGCTAATCCCACTATGACAAATTTTGAGCATCTTCAATTTTTAGTGATAGCCATGCACAAATAAATCTTGTATTATCTTTTGAAGGAAAAGTAGCAACAATAAAAGTTCAAAAAGAGATCAATAAGTCAATAATAGCAACACTCTTCTATGCAACTCTCATGTTAAAAACATAATAGATCATATAGTGTCTATTTCAACCTAATAAGCATGAAACTAAGTTAATCAAGATTCAAACAAGAAGATTTAGTCTAGAGGATTGGTCTAGTTCCTGTATTGACATCTTCCTGGTTCTCAGCTCCAGTTTTGAGCTTGAAGAGGGAATTTTGCACCCCTTATTTACAAAAATAGTTTGTTGAGAAGGCAACTAGATACTTGGAAATCAGATTACATATCTAGATGATAATGACATAGATTACAACCATTTCAAGACTCTTATGGAGTACAATGGATCTCCTCTCATTTTTCTCATGGGACAAGAATGTTCTAAACCCAACAAGGTTTGTGGTGCAAAGTAGGTACAATCCAGATCCACATCACATTTTGCTCTATGAATGATTCAAAGAGATATACTTACAATAACTTCAGAAAGTCATAATACATAAGCACTTTGGACAGTGTTCTCCAAAGTAAAATGTTATTTCTAAAAAATAGGAACACTAAGTCACAAAATTTGCTTCTTTGTAGGTATTCATGAAGGTTGTTTGCGATGGAGAACTAGATGAAAATAGTCTCTTATGTTTACTCTCATCTCCCAAATTTTGACCAACCATAGCCATTATTTTGAACAATCTCTCTATGAAGGAGACAGAATAGAACATAATGTCGAAGGGTCTTATTCCCCAAACTGTGGAGAGTTTGCTTGGGTTGCTACTCACAGCTCAAAGGTTGATGTTGCTATGCGATCTGTAGCCCTACACATTCTACAAAAACTAGCAATTGAGTTTCATATAGATCAAATTCTAAAATATCTAAGTGTTATTGAGACAATGGTTAATTGGTTTTCATTGGAGAATAACTCTCAATTATTAAGAGTCTATTTTATGAAGAGGCTCTTAACACTTGGGAATTGACCTTGCATATACTAGATATTTATCTGGTCTTAAACAAATTAATTCCCCAAGCACCATGAGTTACAATGAACACCATGAGTTACAATGAACACCATGATGAGTCTACTTAAGCTCCCAAACAATTACCTTGGTGAGACACTTATTCTCCTTGATTTGATGCTCCTCTTCGTCAAGCTTTTTCTTCTCAATCTTCCTCAATTTAAGCTTCTGCACAATCCTTCCTACCTTAATCAAGAAATTTCTATAATTCTCTATATGATTACCCCCTCTCTCTGCTCCTCATCCTACTCCTTTCTACCTCCTTTCTGCCTCCTATATAATCATCCTATATAAACTTCCTATATAATCATCATACTTCCTACTTTTTTCTAAGCTTTAACTGCTTTCCACATGGTAGTAGATCCTCAAAACACAAAATTTATAGTAATATTTCTCCTCAAACATCAATAGGTCAGGAAAAGATTTCCAAATCAATAATCAATGTCAAATTGTAACCAATTTCACAATGATCGAAACCTTGGTATTCCAAGTTTCTCAACCTTATCAAACCTATCCAATCTCAATGGCTTATTGATTGAAGCAATTTTTTCAATGCTGAACTTGTATTGTAGCACATGGGAAGACAAAACGTACACGGGCTATAGAAGAAGGAGAGGATTTGAATATGAATGAACTTTTACATATCAAAAGCCCAACCATTGACAAATCCTTCTACAGCAACATCTTGTTCCACTGTGTCTCCAAAATTATTGATAGAAAATCCAAACAAGAATGATGAATAAAATTATTCAGTCTATTGCATGATTCATTCATCAAGGTAAATATATCATGTCAGTTGGGGCATATAAATAAAAATTGTCTAAAATGGATTTTAATACCTCTTATTCCTAATTTGACCTTGACTTGTCTTTGTGCATGTCGTATGTTGAATGCACGCAATACATGATTGCTTGCATTCAACACACGACATGCACAAAGACATTCTATTTTCCAATTCACTTCTATCTATGCGTAGGAGAATGAACATCTCTTTACCCATATAACTTGGATCTCCAAGCATATATTCTTAAACTAGCTCATGATTATCATTCCAAAAGTATTAATGCCAATGATCGGGAATATGACTAACTCATAAACATTTGACAACGTGAAAGAAACTTGCATATCTAGCATCCACATAAATTATGAGGTCATCATGATCAATGACCACAATTTTATTGAAACAATACATTGATTTCCTCTTGTTGTAGTAGTGCTTATGCAGCTCAATTCTTGGTCGGTTGATACCAAAGAGTGTACCATCAATGTGTCCAATGCAACCAAGAAAACCAATGGTTGTGTGGTAGCACACAACCAAGTGCTTCACGAGGAGAAATGAGGCAATGTTTAATATATAGAACATAAGACTAGCTGACAACATTAGTGAACTAAATTTTATTTCTACTTCATAATGGTGAATGGTGGGATCTCTCGGCGTGGAAAGGACAAGTGTGGAGAAAGGAACGAAATGTGTGAGTGGACAATTTAAAATGAAAATAGGGTATTTTGAAAGTAGAGCATTTTGGAAAATTCTCTTTGTTTTAATTGCAACTCGAAATCCCCGACTGCCTTGATCCTAAACCGAAGCCCCACGTTTCCTCCTAAAGACAAGAACATCAGTAGCAAACACCACATCGTCCGCTGCAAACTGTGATAAACAGGTTCCACGTCAGTCCAGGTTGCCTCTGAGGTACTGTTGAATTCTTTTGAGCAACTTGAGTGACCGATAAGTCGAACTCCCCAGTTTCGGGTACTATTAAACCTTCCGCTACTTGAGATTGAGGTCTATCATGAGTGACGAACCTATGGATTTGTCGTCGTCTGTGTTGGTTCGTGAGGTAAGCACAGAACTATAGGAGAAAGAAAGTGATGGATCAGATTAGTGCTCCGCCGAGTTTGCATTTGCACGAATCTAGCCTAGTTTTGTAAGGGTGCTTCGCTGAAAGGGTGTCTGTCCCGTTCGTTTTAAAGCCAAGCTCGGCATTCCTTCGGCATCTTTGGCGACGGAAAGTATGATGAAAGATGAAAACAGTTTCTTGTACTCTCCAATAGATCCGAGTACTTGGGGCTCAATAGCAGAACTTGGTGCTCAACATGCTCCCATGTACTTGCGATTGCCAAGGATGGAGAAGTGCAGCAGATCACTCCAAACCCGAGTGAAACACAAGAAATGAATGTGCTACATAGATTGAGGAATCAAGTTTCGTGGACCAAGTACAGTAAGTGCAATGAAGATGTGAACTGCGGGACTTTTGGTACACCATGGAGGTGCCCGTACCCGCCTAGCAACACATGCGAGGATAACTGCACCGACAAGTTACCGTAAATATCAGTGTTCCGCACTTCTTACGTGCCTGGAAATAAGATCCTCACGAGGTTGATTACTTGAGACCTTTCCCCTATGAGGCGGGATCCATTCAGAAAGTAATATCATTCATTGGGAAGAAGGCGACCGCGTGTGATAATAAGAAGGCTGGGATAACATCCATCGCGCTGGAACTTCCACCACTTGTGACCTGATGGTGAGATTTGAATATGCATCCTCATTACTGATCATTGCCTAGAGCTAACTCTACCACAGATTAGTGTAACTAGACTTCTCCCCGAACGCTCAAGATCCAAATGCCTATATTCCTGGATGTTTGAACGTCACTCCAAATTCCGTCGAGATCCCAAAGACTTTTTCCATACTCAAGTACAAAGAAAGAGACCTCCGGATCGTGGTCAAATCATATAAACTTTCTACTTGTAAAAATTAATTGACAAGTAGTTTACATTCGTTTTGTTTGTACTATTTTCTTCAGTTCACTCACAATTGAACCCAATTCTTGATATTTTTTATGGAATTGAGATTTAAACTACTTTCAAACTCATCCTCGCAAACCGTTCAAATTCTGGCAATCATCCCAATATGTCAAGGAATAAGACCATTCCCTAGCATGTTTCAATCAGAGCACACGACGATAGCGGGTTTCAATCCGGTAATTTACGGAATCGCTAGCGAATTTACTCATAAATATGAACATGACGTTCAATAAAAGTAACCTTTTGGTCGATTGAACTGTTCACAATCTCATATTAAATATCTAGATACAATTTATGATGAACATCGAAGAATGATTGAAAATAGGATTCATATATATATCCAATTAAGTGATACTAGAAAGTAATTTATTGGTATCAATCATGGTTATCAAATTTCATTAACATAAAAAAATTTATAAAAAATAATGAATTGTTATCATAATTACACAAAACACTCAGAATAATAAAGGTAAAAGTTTCAGATCTTAAAAATCCCTAAAAACTTTGAAAAAAATTATTACTTTTGCCTCTCAACACATTCTTAAATATTCTAAAATCATGCATAAAAGGTTTCATGTAATTTAAATAACAAGTAAATTAGACTGCCCAACCCACCACCCTCACAATTTCTATTAGAAGATCAAAGTTTAAGAATAAAATTTTCTAGTTTCTTAGCAAGGTCCTTAGAGCGACTTGTAACTATAGAATTTTATATTTCTTTGGTTCTTGGTAATGTACTTTAGAACAAGCATAAACATTTCTTGAATACTAGCAATAGGGAGATCCATTGGCTCTAATGCTCTAGTATATCTTACGATCTTAGATGCTTATATGGGATTCGCTGGCAATGAAAATAAAATATAGAGAACTGTTAAATTGTAGACATCATCCATTGAAAACAAATTGGGTAGTTATAGAAATGGATCCCCTTAGATATTTGTATCAAAACCAACATCCTTGGATTATGGATATTAAAAAGTGCTAGTAATATCCATTGCTCCTTGTGCTCTAGGATATGTTCCCATATGTTGGATGTTAGGATGGTCTCTAGCAACTGGAAGTAAGATAATAGGAGATAAATGGTATTTGTGAGGTATGCTTACATATCTTCAACTTTAAAACAATGTAATTCTTTCAATTCTAGAGGTTCTTTGGCAAAAAGAACCATGATGTTTTCTGATATCCATATGGTCAATAAGGTTAGCCTTTCATTAATTCTGAAGATCTTTAATCTAAGTGAATGTTAGCAATTTTTATTAGAACTATTAGATTTAAATTTTGACAAAATGTTTTTTTTCCAACAAGGATCATCTTTCCATTTAGAGCTCATAAAAAATTTATGATGAATAAAAAATTTATGATGAATAAAAAATTTAGTTCTTGATGAATAGTAACTTTATCCAAAAGTTAGTGGGGATAATCAATAGATACTTCATGGAAGAGGTCTAAACCATGAAGTAAAATCTTAAAATTTATATGGATCAAGTAGATATGATTTATAGGAGGACCATGTAGGAAGAAGTGTCTCTAATACCCAGGAGGTATATATCAAAGCTATAGATAATAAAGGTATAGAAGTTACGTTTGAGGAGGCAAAAACTTATTCCAAGTAAAAGTTTCCTCTTTGCAATATCCATAATTTCTGTTATTTGAATAAAAAATTCTAAAAAGTAACTGTTAGGTCTCTAATTAAAACTCATCACCATGAGAGGATTACAAGTGAGAAAATATTTCTTGACAAGAAAATGTGTTTTTTATTCCACATTTGAACTCAAGGAGAGCTCAAGGAAATAGCCTCGTCCAAAAGAGGTAATAACAAGGTTAGAGAAGGTTTCCTTCCTATAGTGTTCATCTAGCTAGTCTTTTTCCTTATTCCCTTATCATGATTGGATTCAAGAATGATATGGACCTAGAGTCTAAAAAAGAATTGAGTTCTTCAACTTTGTTGTATCTAGACTTCAATTTTGTGTCTTGACTATTATCCATAACATTCTATATCCATAGAATTATGGATTTACTTGAGTATGATATATAAGTCATTGGAGTAGTATGGGATTATTGGGAGTGAATTTTTTTTAAATTAGTGTTAAATGGAAAGTATCAATTTATAGAGGTGTGTCATTTTGAAACATTTGCAAATATTGCAACTTCAAAGTAAAACTAGTTTAAGTGATTGGAGATTAGTATAGTCGCTCTTTGCTTAAAATTTTCAAAGGCCAATCCAAAAAGGTTTAGAGCCCCTATCTTACTTTTGGTGTTATCCCAAGATGGCTTACTATAGAAGGAGAGGAAATGGTTGCTTTGCAAGTGAGAATTTAGTGTTCCTAGTTATCAAGATAGGAGTAAGACTTAAACAATTGTAGGTTGACTTCCTGACAACTACAAGCTTCTTTCTTATGAGCAGGATATCTTTAAATTTGGTGTTACCAAATCTATATGATATCTTGCTTGTAGAGAAATGGATGCTTATTTACAACTATCTTGAGTAACTAAAAAAAATAATTTTAAAAGTTCTTTTAAGTTTGTAAAGGAAGGGTATATCTACCAAAACACAAGTTGTGCTCACAAGTAAAGCAAAGATTGAGTCTACTTGAAAAGGAGATGATGCATTTATATTCAAGTAGGATATGTCATGGAAAGTGGAGTAAGGAGAATAAAGCTTCAATATTGTATAATTATAAACTTGATATGTATACTTATTAGGCTATTTTGACATACATTATAATATATAGGAATTAATTGGTAGAGTTAGCTTTAACAAGGTCCATTGACACTACTTCTTGAAGGTGAGCTATAATTTCACTAGCTTGAAAAGCCTCATCAAGATCCATTAATGCTAAAATTTCTATTCAAAAAAACATCTACATTCTTTTTAAGTCAAGATTATGCTAGATGTTAGGTAGTTAATGTGGTTTTTTGGACCTCTTTAAACAAATTTTCTAAGTTAGTGAGATCAAGATTTGGTGAAAATTATAGCACATAAGTGTACCAGAGGATGCCACAATAGAAAGCAAGAGTCTTGCCATTACAGTTGTTGATATTGGGGGAACCTCTAAGTCTAGGGTACCCTTTTCTGAGAATATGAAAGAACTACCATCTATCTTTACGTTGGTGAAGTCTTCCCTTATGAGTAATTTTGGAAGATTAGCATAAGAGAATGAAAGTATTTTTTAAAGGGAAAGAGAGCAAGTTTATTTTTGAATTTGTTATTTTTGATGGTGACCAATATTAACTTGTTCTTCCTTTTAACATATATGCACATACAAATTATCAATAGAAAGTATTCCTTGGGTGAGAGATAGTTTTAGCTTTATTCTATTTTTAGATGTGATATTATTCTTTTACACAATAATAATACACAACATAAACATAAAGATCTTGGTCAATGATATGTCATGCTTAAAAATTGAAAGCATATACTAAGCAAAGATTCAACCTAAGTTTTGTCAAGTCGTATAGCATTCATGTGCTAGAGTGTGCTTTACATACATCATAGTGGAATCTCAAGAAAGGTAAAGAAACTGATTTTCCATGCTAAAATCATAAGCAAGGACCATGATTTAGCACTTTAAAATAAGTAAATAAGGAAAGTATGACTTGCTTCTCCTCTAAAAGGTAATGTTGCTCCATGCTTCCTAGGTAAAGGGTTACATCCTAGGTAACAAGTAACATATTCATAAACTACAATTTTGTTTGTTCTATCCATCTCCAATACATTATAACAGTTCTGAACAACACATCATAGATAGATAGAGGTATGCCACCTTGGCCAAAAGTCGTACCTATAGTATGCCGCATGAACTCATTATAAGTTGACCTCAAATTTCTTACAACCAATAATTTTCTGCTTATGGAAAACCTCAAAAAAGTGTACCATAGATTTATATTTACTCTCCCATCTCCATGGGTTATTTTTTCTCTCTTATGTAGATAATAATAAATGTTGATAATTTACGTAATTAAAGGTAAAAAGTAGTATCACAAGCATAATTGAGAGCCTCTCTTAGGAACTACAAGAAAGAATGGCAAGAGAAAGGAAGGAGAGCATGCATTACTCTCTTTTGGGCTTGAGCATAGATGAATGGTAGAAGTCTAGGTAAATAGTAGAATATTAATACATAAACTTTTAGAATTGGAAAAGAATATGGTACAAATCTATTAATTTCCTACATGCTCTATGAAGACTTCTTCCCTTAAGAGACAAGAAAAAGGCTATATTGTGCATGCAAGCATCTAAATTGGAGTTTTGTTTATATATCTAGTGTGGATATTTAGATCTCAATATATGTTTATCAAAATGGGATATTAAATGATAAGCTCAAAAAGCTCTATGCTTGTCATAATCCTCTTTCAAAAGAGAGAGAATATGGTATAAACTAGGTTGGATGAGTATTCATATCCCTAAAGATATTCTTTATCAATTGAAAATCCAACAATAAAGTTACTTTTGTTTTTTTCATGGGCTAATAGCCAATACATTTTTTGGCTTCTTTGGCACACAACATGTTTACAAAATACCCCTAAACCATTCCTCTTATTTATTGATATTAGTGGCATTGGAAGAAAGCTCAAAAAAGTTGACGTTCTATTCTAAGCCTAACAAGGTATTATTGAAAAGAGTACACTTTGCACAAAAGAGTCCAACAACATCTAATCCAATCATTGAAAAGGATAAGATTAAAAAACTAAGTTGCTAATATTGAGACAAACTTTGATAATTAGAAAATTTGTTAGACCAAATCAGGAAATTAGAAAAATCTGCTTTACCATCAACTTCCCATGCTATTGGATTGACAACTACAATTCTCCAAAAACTTAGTTAATATATAGTAAATTTTGTTCATAAAAAGTATTTACAAAATGAGTATTAAGCAATGCAAATGTGGTTGTGAAGTTGATTATCTACTTTTTTAGTCTTGTTATCAATGATGTCTTTGGCTGTCCATATAGTTGATTCCACAATACCATATTATTGACCATAATAGTAGAAGATTCTAATTCTAATTCTAATTAAAACAAGTTACAAATTTTTGTTATATTACTTAAACACTTACCCTTTATACTTATCATACTTATCATACATGAGTAAGTTATTTAACCATGACTTATTGTAATGTTTGGGCAGGAGAAATTGCAAGAGAAACACAAGGCATCATCCTTCAATACTCGAATGCTCATGTCTTTGTTATATAATAGAGGGAATCCACTCAAAGGGAACTATGTCCTTGGATCAAATACATGGATTGGTGATATGTTAGCAAGTTCCACCCTTAGATTAGCTGCATGGATTGGTGACATGTTGATCCTTATCCTATTTGGTTGGTCAAATCAGTTTGACTAGATTGGATCTTAGGATATCTTCCTATAAGAAGCTCAAAACAACATGAGTGAGGTATCATTCTGACAAGACAAATGTAGGGGGTAGAAAGCAATGGTTTTTGTCCCAAAGGATAGCATCTTTCATTTTTTGAGGCCTAACATCATCCGTTTAGGCCTCCAAAATCAACTATGAAGTTTTCAAGGTGTTTTTGACCTCTACACTATTAATAAAGGTACTCTTCTGGTGATATCTCTATCTGATCTACTTAGAGATGTGAGCCGGCATGTCTCTCACTCAAGATGAACCTCTGATGGCTATTATGGTAACACACCATAGACTAAGAAGGCAAAGAACCCCAACTCCATCATACTCTTCCAAGGCTAACACTCCAAGACTCAAACCATTGCTCATCAGGGAACTTAATGAGAGAGAGAGAGATAATTACAAATGAAAGGATGATGAGTATCTCCTCACCCCTAGTTTATATACTTGTGAAATAGTTACACATCAAAGTTACTAATTACTAGAGTAACTCAAGTTGCTAGGCTAAAAGTCAAATAAAGTCAAAAAGCTAAAAGAATATCTATACTCATAAGAATATTCTCCTAAGCATGTGTTTTTATCTTGACCCAACCACTAAGTCAAAGATTCCTTCTCATGGGCTATCCTTTGACTATAAAAGCATCCAAAACATAAAGGCTTGTGGCTCAAAGAGTTTTCAACTCTTTCCTCAAAGCAAAACACCCAGGAATAATACAAAGTCAACACACTAGTATCCAAAATAGTGGTGCTCATCTTTTCCACTTCCATTATAGTAAGGTCTCTTCTATCTTAGTTTTGACTAACTTTAGCTAATCATGACTAATGTAGAACCATCATTTATCTTTATATAAATACTATCTCTCAAGTATTTGTAATACCAAACTAAATATCATAATAGCACATATATGCGTAAATAGGTGTAACATTTATCCTTGGACTAAGATTTTACTTTACCTTCAAAGTGAAAGTCTCTCTACCTTCTATGATCATCTTCAACTTATCATGGTTAATCCTATCAAAGGATCTTCCTCCCAACTCCTTGAGATCATAGGTGTAATTGCCCCACACCTTCTCCACTATGGAAAGTCCAAAGTACTTAGGCAAAACTTCTCTTGCACTCTCTTGAATCAAATGGAATCAAACAACATTACCCAATCACCTTATTTGAAAGGCTCCACTTTCTTCTTGCCTTGCCTCTTGTCATAGCTCTGCTTTTGTCTCATTTGGGCTTGCTCCACTTGAACCATAGCAACTATTCTTGCCTCTTCCAATTCCATGAGTTGATCATTCCTTGACTTCTCTACATCACCTCCTTGTGCTTTGTTCAATCTCCTATGAGTGCTTTGGAAGGAAGGAAGATCAATGTGAATAGGTAACATAGAATCAATACCATATACCAATTGAAATGGAGAATATCCAATGAAAATCTTCATGGTTGTCCTATATTATCTCCAAATTGCATAAATCCTCTTATCCCAATGATGTTTAGCCCCTTCCATTTCTGCATCTTTGTCCAACATCATGCACAAGGTCTGATTGGTTCTCTCTGCCAAGCCATTGGAATTTGGCCTATAAGATGTAGTTACTCTATGTGTGATAAAGAAATGTTGTAACATGGCTATACTAATGCTTCTTGTAAACTCTCCTCCTCTATTAGAAACCAACTCCAAAGGGCACCCAAACCTAGTGATAATGCATTCATAAGGAAATATCCCAACTTCATCTTCATCCTTGTCCCTCAATGGTCTAGCCTCAATTCACTTGGTAAGATAATCAATAACTACCGCAATGTATCCATTGTTCCTTGGGGTTCTATTGAGAGGACCTACAAAATCAATTCCCTACTTCTCAAAAGATCTTAGCAATGGAATTGATTTAATTGGTGGAGTGGAAATAGACTTTCTAGCATAAGCTTGACAAACATGACAAGTTTTGCAATAATCAAGACAATCCTTGAAAATCCCTCTCCAATGGTAACTTGCATCTAGAATCTTGAAAGCAGTCACCTTTCTTGCAAAGTTTCCTCCACACACTAAACCTTCATGAAACTCTTTCATGAGTAAGATAGACTCTTCCTTACCCAAATTAGACCATCTGCCCCTTGGTGAAAAATAGTATCCTCCACCATTGTGTAAGGTATAGATCTTGCTGCAAGGGCCTTCCTCTCCCTAGCATGTATTCCTTTTGGATAGTTACCTCTTGTAACAAAGTCCACAATCTCCTTGTACTCCATTGGAACCTCTTGAGTGACTGAGTTTGTCATGAGCTCCTCATCTAGGAAGGAATCATCCATTGGCTCATCTCCATCATGATCATAGGCCCTAGATAACAAATCAGCATTTGCATATTTCTTCCCTGACCTATCCTCAATGGTGTTATCATACTTAGACAATAGTATCATCCACCTTGCTAGCCTCCCTTCCACATTAGGCTTGTTGAAGATGTACTTTAAAGCCTTGTGATCCATGACAATGGTGGCTTCCCTCCAATCAAGTAGTGTCTAAACTTCTTGAGACCAAAGATCATTGCCAACCTTTCTCTCTCCATGATAGAGTAGTTCTTTTTTGCTGGAACCATATGCCTACTAACATAAGCTATTGGATGATCATGTCCATCTTGGTCCAATCGACTAAGAGTGCATCTTAAAGCTACAAAGGAAGCATAAATGTAGAGGATGAAAGACTTACTCCAATCATGTTTAGCAAGAATTAGAGCTGTAGTAGGGGATTGCTTCCTCAAAAGCTTTGAGAGCCTTCTTGTCCTCCAAAATCACCATGTATTCCACATCCTTCTTCATGTAGATGGTCAATGCATAAGTTATTGGAAAAATGAGAAGATGAATCTCCTATAGTACCCAACCATCCTCAAGAATTGGTGTAACTTGGTCAGGCTTCAAGGGAATGGAAGGTCTAAGATTTTCCTCACCTTCTCAAGGTCAACTACTATTCCATCCTTGGAGATGATGTGCCCCAAAATTAGACCTTCTTCACAACCAAAAATGAACTTCTTTGGGTTGAGTGATGCATTTGGTTCATCCAAGCATTGCAAGACCTTGATCAGGTGCTCAAAGTGCTCCTCCTTGCTCCCATAGGCACAAAATTCATCAATGAAGTCTCTCACAAAGTTCCCAATGAAAGGTTCAAACACCTTGTTCATGAATCATTGGAATGTGGCTAGAGAATTGCAAAGCCTAGAAGTCATGACCTTGAAAGCATAAGTTCCTCAAAGGTATGGTGAATGTGGTGATTTGTTGATGCTCTGGTGTAATCTTGATTTGGTTATACCCAATATAACCATCTCCAAAATTGTACCTCACATGACCTACAACCTCCTCCAAGATATCATCAATGAATGGAAAAGAGTAATAGTCCTTCTTAGTAACAACATTGAGTTTCTTGTAATCCATACATACCCAAAGCTTGCCATTATTTTTCTTCACAATCACAATTGGAGACACCCATTTTGAATTCTCCACCTCAAAGATAAATCCGGCCTCCTTGAGCTTATCAATCTCCTCTTTCACAACCAAAGACATTGGTAGACTAACACAATGTTGCTTTTGGTAGGTTGGTCTTGCATGTGACTCCACCTCAATCTTGTGCTCCTCCAAGGTGACTTCCTTTAGATCCTTGTAACTAAAAGTAAACACACGGATGAACTTGTAGAAAATCTACTCAAATCTCACCTTCTCCTCCTTGGTAACATTTGGACCATACTTGAGGGTAGATCACCTCCTCTCTATCTCCTCAACTATCAATGGTGATTTATTTGGGTCCTTCAAAACCTCTGGCTTAGGTGCAAAATCCATAGCACACAAGGGATACATATTTGAATCAGATTCAGATTCATCCTCCTTTGTGGAAGTCTTTTCTTTCATGTTTGTGTCCACACCTGAAGCTCCTTCTTTTGAATTTGATCCCTAATAATCAAAAGATGGTGTATCTAAATGTGAAGTGTTGGTGGTGTTAGTTACATGAACTTTAACTCTATGGTTTGATAGCCCAATCCTCAAGTGCCCTTTGTGCCATCAATGAGTTGTGTGTGTTGCTCTCAACCATTGCCTCCCAAGGAGCAAATCATAACTTGAATCCTTCAAGACTTGGAAAGTCATGAGATTTTGAACTTCCATAATTGAAACTACCACCCTATCGATCACCCACTAGTCAAACCTGTTGCTTGTTTTCCATGCTCACCCACAAATGTTGGAGGTCTAGAGGGTAGCATACCCGACTTCTTCATCAACCTTTCTATCAGGCATTCATTGCTGATCCTCTATCAACAAGTGCATCCTTAATATTGTGACTATTCATTCTCATATCAATCTTGGAGGCATATTCACAAGCCTCCCATGGTGCTAGTTTAGCATCCACCACCTCCATTGACATTGGAGCTTTTACCTTCTTCTTCCTCTTATTCCTTGTAGAACTCAAACCTCCTCTAAGCTCCTTTCTCAAGGTAGGATTTAAAGCAATCAGTTGGTCCACTATGATGTTAGCCTTGTGTGTCCCAACACCTTCTAACAAATTGCAGTTTCATTGTTACTTTAAGATCAAGAAGTCCTCCATCCTAAACTTCTTTCTTGGAGTCTTTGTTATTGATGGTGTTGAGGTGCAAGTAATCTTAGGAGACATAAGAGTATCCTTACTAGGAGCAAATCCTTGAGAGGAGTGTACATCCTCTACATAACAAGTTCTCTTCTTCTCTTGTGCCAAAAGCTCTAAATTAAGACTTTTGCAGTTTGAGCACTCCTCCTTCTCATACTTCCTCGCAATCATATCTATGGATGCTATCTCTTTATCTTTTTTTGGATTAGGAGCCACTTGGGTTTCACTACCTCCCTCTTTCCCTCTAATTGGCTCTCTCATAACCCCTTCTTCCATGGGAAGTAGAATTTGGGCAATTCCTTTGGATGTGACCTCTTCCTCCACAACCAAAACAAGTTGTATCATTGAAATTGTTGGTTGGTTGGACTCTTCTATATGGATAGCTTCCATAACTCCTAGGCCTTCTCCCCACATTTTGATCTACCACTCTCTTCTCCCATAGTTGCATACATTGATCTTGAGATCTGCAAGTTGTTCTATGATGGTTTGAAGTGGATCTTTTAGTAGAGATGCAAGAATTGGATCAATTGCTACTTGTTGTGCAACCCTTGCCACCAAAGTATCATAAGTTCTACCATACTTGTAGCCTTGAGGAGGATGCACAACCTTCTTCACCACCAAATCACTCTCATTCCCTTCCAAACTCTCCGCCATACAATTTTGCAATCTTGATAGCTTCAACCTTAGAAGAAGGTTTCTCATATCTCACCTTGCTTCTAATATGTAGTCTCAACCCTCCCACAAAATTCTTGGTGAGCATGGCCCCTATGTCACTCATGATAGTCTCTACATCTTCCCACCCTTCCTCAACACTATGCAAAATCTGGACTCCAACTTCTCCACTCTTTCTACATAAACTCTCACTTTCTCTCCATCTCTTTATTTGAAGAAGATAAATTCACTCATCAATCTCTCATAACTCTCAGCTGGAAGAAAGTTTTCAATGAGTGCTGAAGTCAAACTCTCCCAAGCCTCTTCTTGCCCATCTCTCTTCTCTCTCTTTTGGTATTCTGACTCATACCATGTAAGGGTTGCATCTTCAAAGAAATCTGGTAATAATGAGATCCACTCATTCTTCCTCCTCTCATTGTTTCCTGTGCAAGCTCTCTTGAAGTCTCTCACAAAGGCCTCTACATCTTCTCCATCCTAAACAAAGAAAACTAGAATTCTCCTCATCCTAGTCCCTCACTATCTTTCTCTTTCTCTCAATCTTTTTTTTCTTTTTTTTCTCTCACTCTATAACTAATAGAGTATATACATGACTAACACCATTTGAGAGTAATCCACCCTAGGGAAAAAAAAGTTTCAGGTTGCTCCAAGATTTCTAAAGCAACACCAAATCCTAGAGTGCATATTAATCAAACCTTCATGGATAGTTTATCCATAAGTTGAAAGATTATCTCCATCGTTAATCTTGAGAACTAGATGATGAAGGTGGTAGTATTCCTATAGTTGTACTAAGACTCTCTCCAAGATCCTTCACCAAAGCTTCCAAAAGTGCTATTACTCTACTACACTCATGTCTTTTTGGAAGTCCTTCCACTTCACAAACCACCACAACTCCTTGGTCTTAGATCTTCTCCTTCTCAATCTTGGTGAAGAAGGTCCAACATGCAAACCCAAGTCAAGTAAGCCTCTCCTTTGCCTCAATCTCTTGCTCTCAAAGGTCAATGGACATGAACTTGCCTTATGTCCCTTCTCTCTACATAAAAAAACATTTAGATTCACTCTTTCCTCCACGTGGTGTATATTTTTGGATCCACTCAACACTCTTTTCAAATTCTATTCTAAACTCTCTTTTCCTCATATCCATCCCTTCAATCACCTCAAACCCTTGGGGAACCTTACATAGCCTCAAATTCTACCCTTGGTGACCATCCATGTTCCCAAGATGAGTCTAAACAATCATACATACTTTTTGTTGCTCTCACACTCCTCATGCATGAGATCTCAACTATGTTGAATTGACCCCTTCTCATAATGTCACTAAATTCTCTCAACTGGTATATCATAGTTCTCTAAAAAAAATTAAATTTGATAAAAACCCTAGGGTGTCTTCTTTTGCAAAATTTCAGATCTTTTCATGGAGCCATTTGGTCTATGCACCTTTCTATTCATCACATGTATTACAGATTTGGTTTGAAAACCATCCCCCTCACTTTAAAACTCATAACTTTTTGCAAATGAACTACCTCTCTCTAACTTTTGAGGCAAAAGGTAAAATACTAGGCACTTAATATTCTTGGAAAGTTTTCAAAACCATCTATTGAAAAATGAAGAAATGGCAGACTCCATACAAATTTCCAAAGAGCATATAGTTACGAGAGCAGATTATACTATCAACTCTCAAAAATTCTAGCTCAATGTTTGTACTAGCTCTCACAATAATTTCAAATGTGATAATTGAAAGATAACCCAAGCTATCATATGTAGAAATCTCAAGTCTAGATCTCAAGCTTGATATTTTATCCAAAATCATTGTAATCTCCAAAATCTGCAATCCACCTCACACAATCTTCCCAAATCCGCTCGTATACAAGATATACAAAGTCACCTCAAAGACATCATAATGAACTATAGTGTATATAAATGGGTCCAAGTTCTCTAACATAAGTTCAGCCCTCTCTTCCTCTAATGTTCTCTCCAAGTGAGCTCTCATAGCCTCTTTTTGTCTAATATAGAATTGTACATGGAACATTATCTTGCCTTTTAGAGAAGTCCCAACAATAGAACCAAAAATGTGAGCCGGTCTGTCTCTCACTTAGAATGAACCTCTAATGGCTATTATGGTAGCGCACCATGGACTAAGGAGGCAACAAACCCCACCCCCATCATACTACTCCAAGACTCAAACCATTGCTCACTAGAGAACTCAATGAGAGAGACAAATAGTTGTAAATGAAAGGATGATGAGTACCTCCTCACCCCTAGTTTATATACTTGTGAAATAGTTATGCACCAAAGTTGCTAATTACTACAATAACTCAAGTTATTAGGCTAAAAATCAAATAAAGTCAAAAGGCTAAAGGAATATTCATACTCATGAGAATATTCTCTTAAGCATGTAATCTTATCTTGACCCAACCACTAAGTCAAGGATTCTTTCACATGAGCTATCCTTGGACTTTAGAAGAATCCAAAACAAAAAGGCTTGTGGCTCCAAGAGTTCTCAACTCTTTCCTCAAAGCTAACATTAGGAATGATACCAAGTCAACACATTAGTATCCAAACTAGGAGTGCTCATCTTTTTGACTTCCTCTAAATTAAGTTCCTTTCTATCTTAGCTATGACTTACTTTAGCTAATCATGACTAATGTAAAACCATCATTTATCTCTATATAAATAATATCTCTCAAGTACTCATAATACCAAACTAAATATCACAATAGCACATGCATGCATAAATGGGTGTTACAAACCATCATGTATAACATCCCTCAAGATATAAACAAGCCAATTTCCACCTCTAGATAATATTTCAAGCTTATGATATTACAAACCTCTCCTCTTTTAAGACACAAAGTCATTGTTGCAAATTTGTTGCTCAAAAGATTGCACTAACACCTTTGCATTGGTCAAGTTAGCTACGGGATCCCATGTTATCTCATATAATGAGTACCCTTTCCAATGTATAAGATATTCCACACATGGACGGCAAGTACCATAGATGCATTTCTAGAGAAGAAATTTGACTTGTATTTGACCTATATGTATTTGTATTCCTTTGTGCCATCAATGAGTGTTGGACAAGGTCTAACTTCTTGTATGGAAGAAAAGTGGAGTAGTTGGAGTGCATATCTATATAGCAAGGAAACATGGAACATTGGATGTATATTTATGTGTGGCGGTAGCTCAAGGTGATAGGTCATTGCATTGATTTGATAGATGATGGGAGAAGGTCCAATAAAACAAAATGTGAGCTTACAAGTAAGTTTGGCTATGGATAACCACACATGATCCCCAATGTTGAACTCTATGTGCTTATGATGTGCATCTACATTTTTGTTGTTGATTTTGGGCTATCTACTACCTATGCTTGGCATTCTCAACACCCTATTGGACTCTAGAAACAAAAGTGTTGATAGCATCAAGTTTTATAGCCATTGGGTGGATCTTTACCAAGCTTGAAGGTGTGAAAGGATGTCTCCTTACATGAGGAAGAATAAGTGTGACCTGTAACACCAATTTATGCATGTGTGTGGTATTGTGATATTTAGTTTGGTTTTATAAGTACTTGAGAGATATTATTTATATAGAGATAAAACATGGTTCTACCTTAGTCATGATTAGCTAAAATTAGTCATAGCTAAGATAGAGGTGATCTTACTTTAGAGGAAGTAGAAAAGATGAGTACCACTATTTTGGATTCTAGTGTATTGACTTGGTATTATTCTTAGGTGTTTGGCTTTGAGGAAAGAGTTGAGAACTCTTGGACCCACAAGCCTTTTTGTTTTGGATTCTTCTAAAGTCCAAGGGAAGCCCATATGAAGGAATCCTTGACCTAGTGGTTGGGTCAAGATAAGACCACATGCTTAGGAGAATCTTCCCATGAGTATGGATATTCCTTTAGCTTTTTGATTTTAATTAAAAAAAATTTAGTAACTTGAGTTACCCCAATAATTAGTAACATTAGTGCATAATTATTTCACAGATATATAAACTAGGGATGAGGAGGTACTCATCATCCTTTCATTTGCAACTATCTCTCTCTCTCATTAGTTCTCTAGAGAGCAATTTCTTGAGTCTTGGAGTGTTAGCCTTGGAGAAGTATGATGGAGTTGAGGTTCTTTGTCTTCTTAGTCCATGGTATGCTACCACAATAACCATCAAAGGTTCATTTTGAGTGAGAGATAGGCTGGCTCATAGACCCATGTAGATGCATTGATTGATATGTTGTAAGAAAATTTCACCAATGGAAGTAAGGTGTCATACCTTTCTTGCTCATCTAAAGTGAAGCCCAGAGCATGTCTTTGATAGTGCAATTGGCCTACTTTATTTTTCAATTGATTTGTGGATTGTATGCCATAGACATAGCAAGTTTGGTTTTGAAGACGCCAAAGAGTGTTCTCCTAAACAAACTAGTGAATTGAGTTTAGAGCATGATCAATGATGAGCACTCAAGATAAGCCATAGTGAGAAAATACCATAGCTAAAGACAATTGAGCTAATTGTAGAGCAATCACACTCTTAGTTGTAGGACACACATGAATCATTTTGTTGAGTTGGTCTACAAAGCCTACAATGGAGTCAAAACTTGAGGTGATCTTGGGCAATTCATAAACTAGATCCATGTTGACCTACTCCCAATGTTGTGTAAGAGTAGGGAAGGATTGAAGGAGTCCTATAGAAGCTTGATTAGAGGCTTTACTTTTTTGATAGAGTTGGTAGCTTTGAACGTACTCCATCACATGGTGCTCATCTTGGGCCAATAATAGTGGTGTGTGCATGTAAGGTCTTTTCCACTCCAATGTGACCTTCAATGGCAAAATTATGACATTCTGGTAGGATGGTGGTTCTTAGGTCTAGAGCATCTAGTATCCATAACCTGCCCTTACGGAAGGTGATTTCTTAGGTATTAGTTATGCCTTTGATGATTGAGATCCTACAACTTGTGGGTCAATCTTTGTAGCAATACGGATCTTGGCCAGAATTTTGGGTTCATTTTAACCTCTATTACCAGATTGGTCACCATAGGCATTTGGGTGACTGCATCTACAAGTTGCTTTTTACCTTCCACATATATGATTGTCATGTTGAACCATGCTCTCCACTCTACCCAACAAATCTATCAACAAGATAGATCATTATATGTCTTGAGGTAGACAAGAGATTTGTTGTAACAATATGGAGTTTACCAACAAGTTAATCAATACTAACAAAGTAGAAAATATGCCAAATTAGCCAAGAATTATAAGAATATTCTAGAAGCGTCTAGGAAGTTACTTGGTACCTTCCAAGTATTGGGTAATGTGCATGCCAAGTGGTGACTTTTAGGAGAAAGCTTCTTGGATAGCTTACCTTGCATGCCAAGTAGGTGGCTTCTTGAGGGAAATTTCTTGAGAAGCTCCCTAACTAGCTTACCTCACATGCCAAGTAGGTGGCTTCTAGAAGGAAACGTCTTGAGAAGCTTCTTGGTTAGCTTGACTTTCACTCTAAGAAGACGGCTTAAGGAAGCTTTTTGAGAAACTTCTCAAGAGCCTTGTATAATTTCCTATAAAAGCAAAAACTAAGCTCATGCTAGGCATTTAGAGTTTCCTCATTCAAGAGTTCCAATGTGATTTTTCACTCCGATCTTCCATCCTTCTATTTCTCTCCTCAATCTTTTACATTGGTATTAGAGTAAGAATGGGATAGATGCAATGTATGGACCACCAAATCCATTCCCACCAAACCAGTGGGATTTTGGTATACATGTACTACCTAAGCATTATTTCACATAGTTCATCATCTCATGCTTTAGGCAAAATTTTCTGAATTTGATCACCTTGTTTGATTAACCCTTAGTACTTTCAGTTGTAATTTATGGAGAACAATGGACATGTTGCATCCACATGTGTGTGTGAATTGTATCTAGATAAATTGTAGGTATTTTGATAGAGTAGTAGCCATGACATCAATACCCAAAATTATTATTACTATGCAACAACAAATCAAACACCTTATTTGATTGTTAGAAGAACAAAACAATCAAAGACAAGAGCATGTAGAGAGAGCACAATTTGTGAAGGAGAAAAATGAATTTGATTTCCACACCCCAAGGTATTTGAAGGCAAGAATCTCCCATGCATAGTGGAAATTTTTTTGTTTGGCTACAAATATTGTTTTGAACTAGCTTGTGTGGTTGATTTTGATGCTTCTAACTTTGCCATTGGAGTTGTATTGCAGTAGGAATTTCTAAATGGGTTACATCATATTGTCTTTGTGTCTCATTGACTAAACAACACAAAAAGGAATTACTTTACTTGAGATCAACAACATCTAGCAATGGTATATACCACCAAGGTATGGAGGCATTATCTCTTAGAGAAATAAATGATCATGCAAACCGATAACAAACCCTTGTTGGAGTCATTATATTTGGAGCACATGAAGAGTCAACATTATCAACGGGAGGAACAACTATAGTAGTTTGACTTTAAACTTGAATACAAACCTGGTAAGCTCCATGTCATCCTTGATGCCCTATAACAAAAACTTGATTTGAAGTCTCTTCCTCATCATAGTGGCAAGATAGCTTTACAATAAGACCTCTTCTTTCAAATGGTACAAGGTCATCTTGCAACACATGACAAGGAATATACCACCTTCTTTTTCAAGGAAGGTCTTCTATTTTATGAGAACCATATCTATGGTCCAACCAAGGATGATCTATGACTTGTGCACCTTCAAGAAACCCATGATTTACCAATCATTGGTCACATGGGTGTGGACAAGACCCTAGGTACCCTACAATGCCAATGGTAGTGGCCCAACATGGCACAAGATTTTTGAGAGTTTGGCCAATCTTGTGAGAGTTGCCAATGCAACCAAAAACTGAGTGGTTTCCTTCAACCACTTCCCATCCTATTTTCTTAATGGGAACATAGAAGCTCAGATCTTATTAAAATATTGCCCAAGACAAAGCAAGGACACACCAAAATCTTGGTGTTTGTCAATAAGCTTAGTAAAAAACTCCATTTGGCACCATCCTTTGATATAGTGGATGCTCCAACATTGGCCTATATCTACTTTGACAATGTCTTCAAGCATCATGGGATGCTTTGTGTACTCATCTCGGACTATGATTCTTGATTCATCAAAAAATGTTGGCAAGCACGCTTCTAACTACTCGACACCAAGCTTGATTTTTCCACAACCTATCATCCTCAAATTGATAAAACAGCCAAAGATGCAAATCTCACCTTGGAAGATATGCTTTGTGCCTTTGTAAATGTTCAACGTACCAACTAGGATGATATCTTGCAATTGTTGTGTTTACCTACAATATTCCAAACAAGCAAGCATTAGATTCTCTCCCTTTATCCTTAATTTTGGCCAAGACCCACTTGTTCTATAACACCCACTTGTGCATATATGTAGTATTGTGATATTTAGTTTGGTATTACTAGTACTTGAGAGATATTATTTACATATAGATAAAGGACGGTTCTACATTAGTCATGATTAGCTAAATTTAGTCATAGCTAAGATAAAGGGGACCTTACTTTAGAGGAAGTGGAAAAGATGAGCACTATTATTTTGGATTCTAGTGTATTGACTTGGTATTATTCCTAATGTTTAGCTTTGAAGAAAGAGTTGAGAACTCTTGGAACCACAAGCTTTTTTCTGGATTCTTCTATAGTCCAAGGATAGCCCATGTGAAGGAATCCTTGACTTAGTGGTTGGGTCAAGATAAGATCACATGCTTAGTGGAATATGCCCATGTGGATGGATATTCCTTTATTACTTTTGACTTTACTGACTTTTAGCCTAGTAACTTGAGTTACTCCAATGTCGTGCGTATATACATCGCTACACACATACATCACTGTCAACATCATACACTATAGAAACACAACTCACACATAAGTCATACATAGACTCTAAAGTGCCACAATGATCAGATTGCTTACCACTCTCAACTCAACTCAACTCAGATCAGTACTTGATCTGTCACTCTATAAACTGCCAACAACTGGGCACTAATTACAGTCAAGCATAGAGAATCCAAGTGACACTTGCTGGCTTCTGTCCACCATAGCCAGGAACTCGAAGGCTCAACATCAAAGAAGTGAGCTCTCTGGAGCTCACTTTGAAACTATACCCCCTGGACTTGAGCTAGCACTGAAACCCTAACGGTCCCGCTGACGGCACACTCGACGGTGTGAATGGTGCAAAGTGACGGTGGGCCCCACCGTGAAGTCAGTACCTTGAACACAAAATCTAACCATCGGAAAGTAGTCTCTAAGAAATTGTTAGAATAACTCTAACTACTATCATTGGAACTCCAGTGTCCGAGCATCTAGATGCGGAACTACAAATGGCATGACAGTTGTCGTGCGTATATACATCGCTACACAACATTCATTGCTGTCAACATCATACACTATAGAAACACAACTCACACATAAGTCATACATAGACTCTAAAGTGCCACAATTGCCTCCCTAGCTGGTGGTTAGGTCCCTCTAACTCCAGATAGCCATCTACTCTAAGTATATGGTATACCCTCCAATGGGCAAAGATCAAGAGGTCGGGTGCTATGGAGCCCCATCGTTAGTCGCCTGTCTGCAATCTATACCATATAAAGAATGAACTAGCTATAGGTCAAGTACATCTAGGACATAACCACTGTCCCTGAGGAACCACCGTGAGGGGAGGAGTCATACATGCCATCCTCTTGAACAACTATCACACACTAACATAGTAGCAGCTCCACCAGAAGAGCCACATAACATACACCTCAAGCCTGCACATACAAGTGCCAAGCTTGGGTCCATAGCACCATCAATGTTTGGAAGGTGGCATGGCGCACAATTGCGCACATGATCCTTCCAAACAACACCATCACGTCCTTCTAACACAAGGACTCCAGATGGCAAAACCTCACACACTCTCAAGATAGTGCATCCTGTAGAAACATCAAGTGTTGTTGGTGTTGTCTACTGTAGATATACAGAATCACCTAGATGAAATTGACGGATCAAGGGTCTATAACCTCCTCCTTGAATGGTAGCATAGCGTAAAGTATCTCTATGCTGAGCAATCGCCAAGTTCTCAAAGGCCATCGGCATCACTCTCCGAAAGATCTCTGCCCGCTGAGAACATGCGCTCTTCCATACATCAGGGTCATCCAAATCCAAAACTACAGTAGCATCTCGACAAATGGCTGCATGTAAATCTGGATCTCGTCCATAGAGTAGAAAGTATGGAGAGAAGGATGCTAAGGAGGCTTGCCAGCTGAACCGATAGCCCATGGCCAACCAAGGTAATTGGAGATCCCAATCTCCCAAGTGACCTCTCTGCAAACCATACTTTCGCAATCCTCTCTTCACCGTTTGAACCACTCTCTCTGCTAAGCCATCTGCCTCAGGGTGATCTTGGGAAGTAGTATGATGATCAATCAAAGCCTTGTCACACAAGACCTGAAACTCCCCCAAGAACTTTGTACCCTGATCAGTCAAAACCTCAGCTGGTGCACCAAAATGACTAAGAACTCGATCTAGGAACGAGTAAGTTGTCCCTTCACTAGACTTGTTAGGAAGTGCCACCAACTCAATCCACTTGGAGAAGTGCTCTACCATCACCAAAACATACCAATTATGTCTCACAGTCAGCGGTAAAGGTCCGGCAAAAACCAAACTCCAACGGTAACCCAATCCCATGATAGGTAATGGGTGTAATTGTGACATAGGAGCATTGAATGATGCTCTAACTCGGTCACAAACCACACATCAGGCAACAAACTGCTGTACCTCGGTCTGCATACCGCGCCACCAATAATGACTCTGGAGTAAGCTATATGTACGCTTTACTCCAAAATGTCCTAGCTCCTCATGAGCATGACGGACCAATGGAAGTGGTACTACTCACACTCTACCATCTTCCCAAACACGCAAAAGGTGTCTACCCTCCACTCTGAACCGTCTGGCTTGCTGAAGAACACAGTCTCTCTCCTTGGCCCTAACTGTGCCACCCACAACACCAGTGCGAAGATAGTCCATCACTTAGACATCATCATGAATGTCTCGCTGAACTGTACCAATATCTTCACTCTTTGGATTTGTGACCTCAATAACTCCTCTTGTATGCGCTGAGAGAGATACCACCAAAGCCTCTGCAAATATACACAGAAAGGCCGATGCATGCCAACCTAGCACCATCTCCTCATCTGTCTCACCATGCAAACGTGCTCCGGTCTGATCCTGCTGGCTGGGACATGGGTTTCTACTCAACCCATCTGCATCACGGTTCACCACTCCAGGTCTGTGAACAACCGTGAAATCATACTCCTATAAAATCAGACCCCATCATGCAAGCTTCCCTGAAAGCTTATCAGACTCCATCAACCACTTCAGCGGCTGATGATTAGTGATGAGAGTGAAGGGGTTACCAAATAGGTAATATCAGAAATGTGCTACTGCCCAAACTGCTGCCAAGCACTCTCCCTCATATGAACTATACTTTGCCTTCGCTGAATTATTGGAGCAACTAGCATAGGCCACCACAAACTCCTTCCCCTCATCATCATGTTGGGTGAGCACCGCTCCAAGCCCCAACATACTCCAATCAGTGTGAACCTGAAATGGTCGTCCCCTGATCGGTCTCCTCAAAATAAGAGCAGATGTCAACCTCTCCTTGAGCTCTACAAAAGCTCTCTCCTACTCATCTCCCCAACACCACTCCTGTGTAAGCTTGGTCAACTTCGTCAAGGCCTTGGCAATGGCACTAAATCCTCTAACATAGCGGCAATAGAAGTTTGCCAACCCAAGGAATGCTTGCACTCTGCTCACATTCGTAGGCCAAGGAATACGTGCAATAGCCTCCACCTTGGTCTGTTGAACACCAAGTCCTCCGGGGTAGATAGTGTGACCGAAATACTCAACCTGCTTGTGGAAGAACCTACACTTCCCAAGATGTAATTTGAGTCCATGAGATCTCAACCTCTCAAACACCTCCAACAACTATCTCTCATGCTGCTCCACAGTAGTGCTATAAACCAAAATGTCATCACTAGCCCAAAATGTTGTCTTGGACTTATCCTCCTCCCTAATCGGCAACCAATGATATCCCGCTCAAAGATCCAAAGTACTGAAGACCTTTGCATGCCCAATCCCATCAAAAATCTCCTCCGGTGTAGGCATGGCATATCGATCAGCCCTAGTCTGTTGGTTGATAGGACGGTAATCTCCACACATCCGCCTATCTATATAGTTGCCATGCATATCCTTCTTGGTTGGCATCACTGTCGCTGATGCATACTCTCCATGTGAAATCTCCACCAAACCAGCCTCAAAAAGGTCACTACTCCGGCTCTGAATCAATGTCCTCTCCATATCACTATATCGATAAGGACGTCAGAAAACTGGTGTGTTGCTAGTCAGCTCAATCCGTATACCTGGTCCCTTCAGAGCACCCAAATCCTTCAAATTGAAGGCAAAACAACTCGTGTGACTCCTCAAGAATCTCCAAACCCTCCGTCTTTCCTCTCTAGTAAGCTTGGGTCCAAGATCTGGCTCCCAAGTATCCTCTGTAATTGTAGTAGGAGTGGAAGACGTACTGACTGGCTGCTACATTGGGCCCTTGGGAGCAATAGTGTCATGCTTCTGACCACTAGAGGTCCCAACCTCTATGTGAAAAACTCCCTCCACTCTGGCTGCAAGCTCCACACGTCCTCTAGCTGCATCCCATGTGGACCGAGGGTGTAATCCAAGTAGCCCACGCTCACCTGGATGGACTCCAAGTAGACCACTCTCCCTAGTAGCTACAGGATGTGTCCCAAGAATACCCTGTCCACTTGGTCCATCGCCCCCAGCATGTGCCTAAATCATCTCAATAGGCACAGGGCTCACAAGTGTCCGAGTGGTGATGCCTATCAAGCGCATCCTATGCTGCTCTGCCAAGCCAAGGCTCACAATCCAAGTCAAACAGTTCAGGTCCATAGCCTGACCTAACACTTGACGCTTGGATGCCTCTGACACTACTGGAATAGCGGTAATACCGGTGTGAAAACCCATTGCCCGCTCTCTCTCATTAGCGTTGGGCTCCACCAACTGCTGTAACAGTGAGTCCCAAACAAGTCCAAGTCCTCCCTCCTGAAAAGCATGAGAGTGTGGGAAATGCAGCTCTAGGCTATCCAACTCGGTTCACCACTGCCATAGGTGACCTATCAGCCACTACCACTGTCTGAGACTAACGCCCAACATCCAAGATATCATCAACAAGGATGTGGTCAAGTCACTGAATCCCATCATAAGCACGTTGTAGAACCTCTCTGGGTAAGAGGTTCATCCACCAAAGACAAAGACGATGAGCCCGTGATCCCACTCTGGCTGCATCTAACAATATAGCAGGTCCCATCCAAGAATGGACCTGATGTGTACTCGCCACCACTCTAGTGCAAGAATCACCCATCAAAGGAATGTTCTCCAAAAGGTAATCTGGAGAAATGGACTCATGAACCTAGAGATGTCATAATATCCGTAACATCTCCCAAAACACACCAGAACGAGGATCCTGAAGACCCAATCCTCTACTAGCACGTGTATGTCCCTGACATGGCCATCCAAAAATCACCAAGTGAATAGGCCCATGTCTCTCTAGGTCATGCGCCCCCAGTAAGGAAATGTCTCCTCGTAGGGCCTTCTGGTAACCTCTAACTGCTGACATCGGTAATAACTCCGGATACCGATAGGCCAAGTGTGCTACATGATGTAGAGAGACTCGCCTAGCAGTCTCATCTCTCTCTACATATAAGTACCTCTATACTCGTATACCCGCCTGTAACACCGCAACTAGTCCGGTGTTGATCCCACCAAACAACTCCAATAGGCATATCCCCTCTACTGGATATTGCCAAGCAATGAGTGTGGTATCCAGAGGTATCAAAGCAATTGCCTCTGGAAGCTCATCCTCACGCTCATCTCCTAATGGTACGAAGGCTCCACTCCAAGCCTGCTGCACCAACTGATCTGCATGCTGCTGCAATGCCTCCTCTGAACTCCACAATGGAACATCCAAGGTGGATGGAACAATCCCACTCATACTCCAAAGCCGAGTGATCTCCTCTGGTACTGGAGTATCCTTTGCATGGGCGTTCCCCTCCAACAAGTCACCAGGCCAAGTAACTGCACCGCTGAAAGCTAAAACTGATGCTGCCATGGTCCCGGATTGTAGTGAGCCAAGACTGCCACTACTAAAGCGTACTGGTAGGCGACATACCCATCCCTCACTAGACTGCCAACTAGGTCTATAAGAGGCTGTCTCCTCCCAATAGTCAATGCTGAAACCCATGGGGTATAACACTGCTCCCCCAACTAGCACATCATATGACTCAACTATTGTCGCAATAGCCTGAGCTCTCACCACCGAGCTATCAGTCAGATGACCAGGCTGAACCTGGACAACAAGCTCTCCACGTGTGATGTACTGTGTCGAACCACCACCAAGAGATGTCTGGATCTGGAATAGACACCTCTCCACATCGGTCTTCTGTAACTCCAGACCAACAACTGCAGCCTTCCCTAACATAAGGGGTTGCGCACCACAGTCTAACAAGACTCTTTGTGGTGTATAGACCTTCCCTGAAGGTCCCACCAAACAAAAAATCCCCCTCTGGTTATCCAATAGGACAACACCAGGTGTAAACCGTGCTCTCTCAAAGGCCGGTCTAGCTAGCAACTCCTCTAGTCTAGCCGTTGCTGCCTGCCATAAACCATTGGTCGCTGAACGGATCCCATGCTCCTCAACTAAGTCAGCTCCACTACCAACCACCTTTGCTCTAGTAGTAGGAACTGCACCATCCCTACTCTCACACAACATGGCAGCCAACCGGAATACTGGGGCTGGGTCAACTCCCAATGTAAACATGTCACTGGCTGAAAACAAAGGATGCCGCATAATCAGCTGAGCCGCCCCCAACATCATGCTAGACTCAGTCTGTGTAGTAGCAGGTGGCTGACTAGCAAGTAGTCCATCATGTACTCCATCACCACTTACCACACCTACACTGGGACGTCTAGGAACCATAGATGTCATCTGCAATGCCTCAGATAGCATGAAGGACTGGGGAAATCTGACCTGTCTCCCAACCTCTCCTCTCTTTGGGTCCAACTCCATTGATGCTCCTCTAGGCTCTGGAGCACGTACTGCACTCCTAGTCACTACTACAGATGCATCCACTTGTGCTGCTCCGCACATGAAGTCCAAAGCATCTCTATCACCAGCATATGAGGCGGAAGCTTCAGCACCCAAATCTGATCTCCTCTAAGCAATAGCCATACTAGCCAATCTCTGCTCCAATTGCTCAATCTGAGTAGCCATAGCTGTGTCAAAACTAAGGGCAGGTACTGCACCCCTACTAGGTGTAGATCCTCTACCACCACCTCTACCACCTCGTCCTCCATGAATTGGAGCTCCTCTACTACCTACCATAGTAGCCCTACCACTCCGTAACTCCAGGTGTAGGTCAAAACACCGGTCACTAGTGTGACCAAATCTGTGGCAATGCTCACTCTGTGCTGGCTGTGATGCACTAGAGGTATCAGGTCTGCTGCCCTGAGTACACTCTCTCCTATGGTGAGGTCCACCACAAGTCCAACAAGCAACACCACCACTCATTGACTGCTGCTGACTCAAAAATGAGGGTAAGGGTCTAACTCCACTAGGCCCTCCACTCGCTCCATAGGATCTGGGCTGACCACCCTGTCCTCGAAAACCAACTGGGCGTGGTGCACTCTGCTGCACTCTAGAAGAAGTCACAGTTGTGGATGAGGTCTCCCTACCAAATCCAGATGTCACCACTCTCTCCTCCACCATGTTGAGCTCAATACGCTCAGCCAAACCAAAGACTACTACCAAAGTGGGCGAAGTAGCCTTCAACAACATAGCATCACGAACTCTACGTTGCAACTCCTTGTCCAGTATCCCATACCAAAACTAGACTGCCTAAGCCTCAGTAACTCCCTAAGTGAAACTGATCAGCCGCCTCATGCGAGTGTATGCCTCGCGTAGGCTCTCTCCAGCCTTCCACTGGAACTCCTGCAAGCTCCTCAGCTTGTCAGTCCGCACTCCTTGGTAGTTATACCTCAAACACAAGAAGAACTCCACCATGGGGTTAAACCCCGATACCACACCACCTCCTACAGCGGTACCTCCACTCGTAGTAGCACTATCTCCAGCTAGTGCACCTTCACTAGCTCCACCAACACTACTCGAGCTAGAACTCGTAGGTACAGCCGATCTACTCCTGGCCACCAAGCTTGAAGTGATGGAGACATAATGTGGAGACCAATACTATCTCCATAACTCAATCTCCTCCAAATGAGCTCTCCTAAACTCATGGTAGTCATCCATTGGTGGACCCTCTAGATGCTGAAACAACCCCTTCCATGCCATGAAGGGTGTGAACAAAGTCGGGTTCCGCATCTACTGTAGATCACACCAACTATCAAACTCCTGGATGAAGTCATCCAACTCAATGGTACCCACTATACCAGAGTAACGCCTAGGGCCTTTGGAGGCCCCATAAATCTTGTCCATGTCCCACAACAACAGTGCGGACATACCAAGTGCACTCTCACTGAATCAACTCATGTGTCAAACTCGAACTCAGAGTCAATCTCCTCCCTCATTGGGACCTGAGATACATGCTGATACCGAGCACCACTCCGAGTAAACCCATTGCATATTGCAGGGCTAACTCCTCTAGAATCTCCAAAGAACTCCGTCATGACAAAGTAACCACAACAGCAAACTCAAACCACCAACTGCAACCGCAAGTCGCAACCGCAAGTACCCCACCAAGTGCCAACACCACCAAGCACCACCCACTAATGTAACTCTAATTGAGATAACTACACTAGGGGAAAGGGCAACCTGTAACATGCCATCATAACACGCACTCTCACGGTCTGCAGGTCATAACTTCATGCCTCACCGGAGAGAAACAAAGGTAGTCTGACTGGTCATCACTCCAGCCTCACCATCGAGAGCACACCAGGGCACCAACGCTCAAAAATCAGGGCACCTCACACAAAAGTGGTGCACAAACAGGAAGCCGAGAATGGAGGGGGTCCAATCACAAGAAATCTAAATGAAAACCCTCCATCTCATAACACAACACGGGACTGACTTTGCCACCATTTGGCATTTGACATAAGAAGAGTTTGTACCTAAGTCCTAAGCTACCAGGATCACCAAGAATAATATCAAATTGCCTCTCCTAACCAAAGCTACATGTGTATAGATAACAATGGCACAGTCACTAGGACAACAAGTGAGGGTAGACCAGTTGGCTAGGGCACCAGTCTAGGAACAAGAGATCTAGGGGTCAAACCCTGTTGCACACAATCTAGCAAGAAAGGCAGATTTTGCCAACCAATGACCAAGATCTACTCTAAACTAGCTAGCCTCACGCCAACAAGCTGGCTTGCTGGCCCTTCGTAGCCTCTCATAGCCCATAGCCCTATGCCTCAAAATGCCAAGATTCAGCCAAATGAGGCCTTTCTTGTTGCCACTTTGAACTTCCTCCAAAATTGGCAAAACTTCTCCAAATCTGTGAAACTCCTCCAAACTAGCAAACCTTCTCCAAATCTGGCCAAACAGCAAAAACTCCTCCAATTCTGGCCAAAATCTGACATAAATCTGACATAAACCCTAAAGATTGTTGTCCGCCAAATCCCCCACTAACTTTCCACTCGAGCCAAATTGACAAAACGGGTTTTTCCAAATCACAATTTCATGAGAAGAGCTTCCCAACTCCACCTTCAATTTGACTTTCTGAGCCCAACTTGCAGCAAATTGGTCCTGCCTTCACCTCCTAAGCTCAAAATCACAACATTGCTCAAAAATTGCTCTTTCTTTGCTCAAAATTTGGCCAGCGCTTCCGCGCACTGTCCGCCTAACTGCCAAATTTGCATCAGTTGATTGATCTTCTACACACTAGGGAAACACAGAACTTGAATCGAGCTACCAATGATCCACCGAGCTTGGAGATACCACCAACACTCACAGTTCCTACACCCGATTTCCCCTGACCTCACTTCTCTGATGTAATCAGATTGCTTACCACTCTCAACTCAACTCAACTCAGATCAGTGCTTGATCTGTCACTCTATAAACTGCCAACAATTGGGCACTGATTATAGTCAAGCCACACCCACTCAAGCATAGAGAATCCAGGTGACGCTCGCCGGCCTCTGTCCACCATAGCCAGGAACTCAAATGCTCAACATCAGAGAAGTGAGCTCTCTGGAGCTCACTTCGAAACTATACTCCCTGGACTTGAGCTAGCATTGAAACCCTAACGGTCCCGCTGACGGCACACTCGACGGTGCGAATGGTGCAAAGTGACGGTAGGCCCCACCATGAAGTCAGTACCCCAAACACAAAATCTAACCTTCGGAAAGTAGTCTTTGAGAAACTGCTAGAATAACTCTAACTACTATCATTGGAACTCCATTGTCCGAGCATCTAGATGCGGAACTACAAATGGAGTGACACCAATAATAAGTAACTTTGGTGCATAACTATTTCACAAGTATATAAACTAGGGGTGAGGAATTTCTTGTCATCCTTTCATTTGCAACTATCTCTCTCTCATTGAGTTCTCTAGTGAGCAATGTCTTGAGTCTTGGAGTATTAGCCTTGGAGGAGTATGATGGAGTTGGGATTCCTTGCCTACTTAGTCCATGGTGCACTACCATAATAGCCATCACAGGTTCATCCGGAGTGAGAGACAGGCTGGCTCACAGCTCCAAATCCCTTCTTGCTCCTCCTCCATCTCATGTCCCTCATACTTCCACCTTCTTGACCATAATATCACAATCCCTACAACAAGCCAAATCTCATCTCCTTGTTGCTCAAAATTGTCAAAAACAATACATGGACCAACATTGTCATGATCTTACCTTTCAACTTGGTGAGAAGGTCATACTTTCTTCTAGTAACCTTCCTACTTGATATTCAAGTTTGTAAGCTTGCTCCTAATTGGATAGGTCCATTTGATGTCACCCAAATCATTTTTTGTATTGCTTATCAACTTGTCTTTCCTTGTCATATGCAAATCTACCCCCTCTTTCATATTTCAAGTTGAAACCCTTTGTCTCTAATCCATCTTCCCTTTCTTCTTGTGTCCAAACCCCTCCTACTCCTACTCTCATCCCTATGAAAACTCATGAGGAGTATGAAGTTGATTGTATCCTTGCACGCCACCATATTCAACATGACCGTCAACAACATATGGAGTACAAAGTCCTTTGGAAAGGATATCCTCTTCATGATGCCACTTAGGAGTCTCTTTCTTATCTCCAAAATACACACACAGCCATCTAGGATTTTGAAGCCTCCATGGTAACAAAGACATCACCAACTAGTGGTGGGAGAATATGTAACAATATGGAATTTATTGATGAGTTAGTCAAGACTAACAAAGTAGCAAATATACCAAATTAGCCAATAACTGTAAGAATATTCTAAAAGCATATAGTAAGCTACTTGGTACCTTCCAAGTATTGGGTAATGTGCATGCCAAGTGGTAACTTCTAGGAGGAAGCTTCTTGGCTAGCTTAGCTTAGCTTGCATGCCAAGTAGGTGATTCTAGAAGGAAATTTCTTGAGAAGTTTCTCAACTAGCTTGTCTCACATGCCAAGTAGGGGGTTTCAAGAAAGAAGCTTCTTGAGAAGCTTCCTGATTAGTTTGGTTTGCACTCTACAAAGACAAATTTTAGGAAACTTCTTGAGAAACTTCTAAAGAGCCTTGTATACTTCCCTATAAATACCAAAGCCTAAGCTCATGTTAAGCATTCAAAGTTTTCCTCATTCAAGAGTCCCAATGTGATCTTCAACTCCAATCTTCCATTCTTCTATTTCTCTCCTTGGTCTTTTATATTTGTTGTCTATCTCCACTACAAATGCCTTCTTGCCAAGATAGATACAAGATGCCTTTTTCCCAATGTTTGGTTGCAAGAACAATGTTCAACTCTTCTTGTTTGGTGGTGTGATAGCTGCATTTAGCTAGTAATAGTTTTTGAGAGAAATATGCAATTGGATGTCATCCATCATTCCATTCTTATTGTAGGATTGTTTCAATTGCAACACTTGATGCATCTATAGTCAAGATTAGATGTTTTGAGTCATACTATTTAAGATTGGTGCATGTAGTAATGCATCTTTCAATTCTTAAAAGGCCAATTCTTATGCAATTCCTCACATCCACTTCTTTTCCTTGACAAAAAGTCTTGGTAGAGGTTGTGCAAGCTTGGAGAAGTCCTTGATGAATTGGCAATAGAACCTAGTCTACCTAAGAAACTCTTGAGTAGAGTCTGATCTTTTGGAGCACACCAACTTTGAATGACCTTTATTTATCTATTAACATTTAGATACCTTCTTCACATAATCTATGCCCCAAGTAATCTACTTTAGACTTTCCAAACTTGCAGTTTGAGACTTTGGCATACAATTGGTTAATGCTTCATCCATGACATCTTAAGATCATATTACAACAAGCTAACTATATCACTTGCCATTGTATTTCTTCTTGATACTCTTCTATAGAGAGTGTTACCTTTTTAGGTAATAACTCAATCCTCTCAATCTAACCATAAGGTAACTCTACTTCTTCATTCTCATTCTTCTCTAGTTCCATCTCTAACCTTATTGCAACAAAGTGAGACAAGAATTCTCTATTGCTCTAGGGTCTATCTATACTCTCACTTGATTTCCTTCTAGGACTCCATTTACAAAAATCATTTGTGCATTTGTCTTCCTCAACCTTTATGCACTTTTCCTCTCCTCTTCCACTAGACTCATTGGATTATCATGACCTACATACTCTTGTATGTTGTTCTTCTACTTCAACTCCTATAGTCTGCTTTGTGTCACCTACTTAAAATCCACAGATTGTAAATTCTTTAGTTTCCCTTCTTGCATTGTTTTCCAAGTGATCTCCCTTCCTTTTGCTAACATTGATCATTCCTAAGCATCATACCTTGTGAGGGCTTTATTGGTCAAGTACCCACATGCAAACATGCTTACAAAATGATTGGTGATCTTAGTTGTGAGTAATCAAAAATATTGATTCATTTTTGAGATCCAATTTTCCACTGCTCTCATAGAACACTATCCCATGTAAGGCTTGATGTTGCACATCTTCTTCATCCATAGAAGCAATATGGCTTCATTTTCTATCGGTGTCGGTGTCATCTATATGAGGGACTCTCTAGGTACTTAAGCCATTGTTATTCGGTTTTGAGATGATTTTCCTTCTTGAGTTAGATGATTTTTCCTGAATTTATGTACTTGAATTTGTAATACCTCCATTGTCATCTTGATCTCTCAAAACTCATTCAACATCCACTGCATCCTTTGCATTAGATCTTGCATTTGCGACTCCATGATATGTGCACATGGCAAATGCTCAATCACTCTTTCCTACTTTAATATGAGAGAGTTAATATGATCACTTAAGAGGAGGCACTAATGATTGGGACTACAATTGAGACCTTAGAGGCTAACACTCATTGATAATATTCCTCATTGAAATTGCAGACTATGAAATCCCTAAACATCACTTTTGGTCTAACTACATAATAGATTTCTACTTCAATTTTGAAAGGGAGAAGATTTGGTGTATTCAGATCCATTACATCATAATAAAATATGAATTATTAGATCTCACTATATATTGTATATCACCACATTAGAATCACCAAGTTTGGTAAATCCATTATTATGTCCATGAACTCTACTCCAAAATGGTAAACAAGATATATTCCCATTTTCTCATGCTAGATAAACATAATCTTGATATCAAATGGATTCAAGAATAGAAAGTGAGGTGCAAGAAATTGTACTCCAAGAGCATCCATCTTGTCCTCTCTCCAAAACACTCCCAATCTATTGATTGCACTACTTTTTTCTCTCTTCAAAATTACTCAATCTAAATAGCTCATGTTCCTCCAAGAGGGATGATCCACTCACTTGGATTAAAACACCTACTCTATCACCATTGTAATGTTTCAAGGATACAAGAAACCCCAAGAGAAACACAAGACTTCATCCTTCAATACTTTGATGCTCCAAAAGAGCACCTTGTCTTTATTATATAGTAGGGAGAATCCACTCAAAAAGAGCTACACCCTTGGATCAGATATATGGATTGGTGACATGTCAGCAGGCTCATGCATTGGATTAGCTATATGGATTGGTGATATGTCAATCCTTGTCCTATTTGGTTAGTCAAACTAATTTGACTAGAGGAAATCTTCTTGTAGGAAGCTCAAAATAGCATGGGTGAGGTACATTGGAAAACTCTCAACAAGAAAAACAAGGTAGGAGAAGGCAATAACTTTTTCTCAAAATGAGGAGGAATTTCATTCATCTATTTAGACCTCTGAAATTACCTCTAAAGCTTTCAAGGTGTTTTTGGCATGTGTTCTATTAGAAGATGTACTCTTTTGGTGACATCTCTATCTGATCTACTTAGACCATCATATATAACATCCTTCAAATATTACCAAACCAATTTTTATTGCTAGATAATATGTCTAGCTAATGATATTACACTTATAATGATGATCTACTTGAGGTGATATTTAAGGAGCTTTTAGCAAAGTTATAATGAAATCAGTATGTGCTTATACTCACGAAATACTTTTATAAATATTTTGATTATAGATTTATAATCAAAAGTATCTTGCAAGTATTTTTGCTTTTACTAGTGTGTGAAAAAATTTCAAGAGGTGAAAAAGTATGATATTTTCTTATTTGATTAAAAATATGTGCTTATATAGTAACTTTTAATGATTGAATATATGTAAATTGGACAACTTGAATATAAATTTTAATTTAGAGTGAATCATAGAGGCATTAGAATCATGAAAAGAATTTCATAATAAATATTGAGAAGTATGCATGAAAATATAATTTAAATATTTCTAATTATCACTTAGATTTGATGTATTTTTGGGTCCTAATTTTAACTTCCACCAATCTAGTAAAAGTATAACATTGAGGAAAAATAAATCTATGAGTTTTTTAGACTAGTGAATGCTAATCATCATGGTTTTTAGATAATTTAATTTATGCTTAAGAAATAAAAATTTCAAATAGTAGACATTAAGAACATGCAAGTTCATTGATAAATTTATTAATTCAAAAAGGGCTTGCAAGTTTCAAAAAATATAATGGTATATGCTATATCAAGTATGGAAGATACAACTCAATTGATAAATCTAATATCCTTGAAACTATTGAGAATTTGAAGCAAGCAATTGATGATATCAAAACTTCTTATACCTTTAATATTTGTGAGATGAGTCTAGTTACAAATTAAAACTTCATAAATCTTTGGCCACTCAAATTATGGGGAGGAGGTGAGGAAAAAATTATAGCTACTCTCAAATATAGATTAGAGTAAAAAATAATGCTTTTAAAATTTTCAAAGCTTTATAACATTGCTATTTTTCTCAAAAGGAACATTAGAAACACTTCTAGTCCTTGCATTATATTGATAAAGAATCCCATAGATGATGTTTTACTTCCTAAGTTTAGGCCAAGTTGAACTTGAAAAAAAGTCCATGTTGGAAGAGAAGAGATGCTCTTGCTCTTGGATAATGCTCATGTTATATAAGTGATGTGAAATATCAATGCAAGGTTTCAAAATTATTTTTCTTTATACCAATCACTTTCTACATTCAACCTAAGGATGGATAGAACTATTCCCTATTTCAAGGTCTTTTAATTATAATTGAGTATCAAGCATGGTGTAGATATGATGGATTATATCAATCTAAAGGTAGATGATAAGGATATAGACATGACTGAAGTTATCTAAGATTGAGAAATTATGACAAGAGCTTGTTGAACTATTTGAGAGGTTTATTGTTTAAGCTCCTAATTGTGGATTTTTTGTTGATATTTCAATAAATGAATTCATTAATATGAGATAAATGTAGATCATACTATTGCAAAGGTTTAAAATACCAAAGATAATGTAAAAGATAGAGAAGAGAAATAGGAAAGTGTTAACATTAGAACTCTCTAATGAAACTTTGAGTACCAAGCGTGAACTTGGGCATGGTATTTATAGGTCATGCTTGGCCTATAAATTTAGGGAATCTCAGTAAATGATTCACAAGAAATTCCAAGGAAGGTTCTTGCTAGAAGTTAGTTTCTTGGAATGCAAGCCAAGCTAACCATCTACATTGCATACAAGCTAAGCTAGCCATTTAACTTAGCATATAAATTACTTAAACCTTTGGAAGTTTCTTGAAGCTTCTCACCAAGAAGCTTCATAGATTCTTCTAGACCATTCTTAGCACTCCTAGATTTTGCTAGTTCTACATCCTTTCTACTATATTTAGCTGCTTTTGCTAACTCATTAGCTTATGTTAACTCCATATTATTACATATTTCCCCACCACTAGTTGGTGATGTTCTTGTTTCCATAAAATCTTCAAACTCACATAGAGCAGCTTATATATTTTGGAGATGGGAAATATACTCCCATATGGCATCACAAAGAGGATATACTTTCCAAAGGATCTTATATTCAATTTTTTTGTAGCATCCATGTTGGATGTTATGATGTACAAGTATATAATCAACTTTGGATTCTTCTTTATCATCAATAGAGATAAGAGGATGAAGAGGAGGTTTTGTACAAGAATGAAAAGAAGATGAATTAACAACAAAGGGTTTTAACTCGGAGACATGGAAGACAAGGTGGATCTTCATGTGACTAGGAAGTGCAAGTTTATAGGCACAAAGAGAGATTATCTAAAGAATATCAAAATAAATTACCCAATCGGGAGTAAGTTTATAAACTTGGGTGTCAAGAGAGAGAGAGAAAGTTAGCTAGAGGGAAGCATAACCTTATTATCAATGTAAAAATTTGATCACAATGATGGCTATCAAAATATTGCTTTTGCAAATTTTGAGCAAAAGAAGATTAGACTAAGCTTGGTGTAAGTAAGAAAATAGTCAAGATAAGAAGGTAGAAGTATGAGGTACTTGAGATGGCGGTGGAGCAAGAAGAGAATCTAGGACAAGTGGATTTTGCCCATAATTAAGGAAGAAGGGAAAGAAGCTTATACTTGCATGCTTAGAATTATTGTAGGTAAAATCAACAACTACAAGACAAGTATTCCAATCAATGTGATGAACATTGACAAGAGTATGTAGCATATCCTTCAAATTTTCTTGTTTTTTTCCTTATTAGTTTGAAGGTGAAAGTTTGTAGATAAGGCAAGCTTGGTATCACGGAGTTTGAAAAGCATTAGACAAAATTCTCCATTGAATCAATGATCACAATCAAATATGAGAACCCTTGGCATCCAATGGTGTTTGAAGACCATATTGAAGTAAATTTGGTCAAACATTGGATCATCAAAAATATCCATAATGGGTGCTAATTAACATGCTAAGTTTATCAAAAAAACACCACATTTGCTATATGGCCTTCATTTATTTTTGGCAAGGATGTAATGAGATCTAATTTTACATATTCCCATCAAGCATATAGCATAGGAGTGGTTGGAGTAATCTACTTGGTTTTTAGTTGTTAGCCCTGTTGCATTGGTAGCTCTCATAAGATCAAGAAAATTCTTCAACCTCTCAGACCATGTTTGACTACCACCATTGACGGTGTAGGGATCAATCAATGGTGCATCCATATGAGCATAATAGTAGATGAACCATCGGTAAAAACTTGCTAAACCATGTATTTCCATGGTATCCTTAGGAATAGGCTAATTGGTAATGGCCTTGATTTCTCTTCTTCTATCTTGGTCTCCTTTATTCAAATCTTATGGTAAAAAAAGATAACTATTTTTTTCCAAAAGATACACTTGGACTTCTTATAATAAAAATTCCATGGTTGTAGTCATCTTAAGAATTATCATATTGGTTCTTGTGTTTTACCTCTATTTTATTAAAAATTAAAATGTCATTCAAGAACACTACAACATATCAATCCAATAGCTCTTCTAGCACCCAATGCGTTTGATCCATGAAAAATGTTGGGGCATTAGTGAGACCAAAAGGTAAAACTCTATATTCAAAATGTATATATCTGGTAAAAAAGGTAGTCTTCTACATGTCTTTTCTATCAATTTAGATATGTAGGTAGTCACTTCAAAGGTCAAACTTTGAGAAGTATCATGCTCCATTTAATTGATCCAGCAAGTTTTCAATTTGAGGCAAAAGGTGGTACATATTCTTCATGGTTTCTTTATTAAGATCATGATAGTCAATAAAAAATCAAAGTCTTTTCATTCTTCTTGGATAAAAATAGTACATCCTCCAAGGAGACATACTATGGTGTATGAAATCCTTCTCCAACAACTTGGTTAGTGTTGATCAGAGTTCTTCTAACTCTATTGGTGAGACCCAATAGATTGGTCTACTTACTAGAGTGCTACTTGGCAATAACTCAATTTTGAAGGGCATACCTTGATCAAAGGGTAAACCACCTTTGAAAGATCATCCAAAAAAACATCTATAAACTCTTGAACTATTTGATTAACCATTTTTGTTTGAAGCTTCATACTCTTATCAAGTTCTTCTTGCACATAGGCTTGATCAACATAGCAAACATAAGTTATCTTCCTCCAATTATTTTTTTAATAATTGATATATTGACAATCTTCTAATCTTGGGATTGATTACTCTTAGATATATTTCTTAAATGTGCAAAACAACTTAATAAATAACTTTTCCTTGGTGTTAGTCTTAAATTTGGCATAGTGTCCAATCAAATTGAACCTTATGGCATTCAAGCTATGGAAGACCTAGAGTGATATCATTATATAGGGGAGCTACTCACACTTTGAATATTAGTTCCAATTCTTAATTGCAACAAAGTGTGATGCATGGAATTCAAAACCTTTCTGTTATCCACCATCATGAATTTGTTATCTAATATTGAGTGGTTTAGTATCTGCTACTAGTACTCTTCATTTCCTTGATCCTCATGCTCCAAGAACTCCATTTGGGAAATGGGTCAAGGCTGTCCATTCCTAGTTGGACATTTGGCAATATGATGTCTAACTTGACAACAATGGAAGCAACTATCATTTTGTCTCAATCATTCTCTATCTATAGTACTAATTTGCAATAACATAGAGTTAGCAAAAGCTAATATGGAGTTAAAAAGAGCTAAACATAGCTTAAAAGAATAGAATGAGCATATATTTAGGAAATTTTAAGAATATTCTAAAAGCATCCAAGAAGCTTCTTGGAGAGAAACTTCTAAGAACCTTCTAAGGATTGACTGATTTGTATGCAAAGTTGATAGTTAGCTTAGTTTACACACCAAGTAAACTACTAGCTTAGCTTGCACTACAAGAAAGATGGCTTCTAAAAGAAACTTTTCTTAGAAGCTTCTTGAGAACCTTGTACCTAAGTTGCTTATAAATACCAAAGCCAAATCTAAAGATAAGGATTCAAAGTTTCACACATTTGAGAATTTTGATGTGATCTTCCATTCTCTTATTTTTCTCCTTGGTCTTTAATATCGGTATCAAGGTAAGAATGAGATGGATGGAATATATGAACCACCAAATCCATTGGGACTTTCTTGTCCATATATACCAAAGCATCATTTCATGCACTTCATTGTTTCATGCTTTGGTTAAAATTTTATGAAGGTGATCATTTTATCCAATGAAGCATTGATCTTTTCAATTGTAACTTACAAAGGCTTGATGCTTCTACTGGTTAACTTAAAAAATTTATAGATAATCTCAAATATGTAATTTGGTAGAGTAGTAGTCATGGCATCAATGCCACAACTTATCATTGTTATGCAATAATAAATTGAGCATCTTCCTTGATTATGGGAAGATGTAATACCAAGGGTTAGCCATATGATGTAGATGTGAAATTTGGTTTGGTAACATCTAGAATGATGTTATACATGATGGTCAAAATAGATCAGATAGAAGTATCACCAAAAGAGTACTTCTACTAATAGGGCAGAAACCGAAATAGACTTGAGAACCTTAGAACCAATGGGTAGACATATGATTTAAAGGTGAGAATTGGGTTGGTAACATCTGGAAGGATGTTACACATGATGGACTAAACAGATCAGAAAGAGGTATCACCAAAAGGGGACTTCTACTAATAGAGTAGGAACCGAAATATGCCTGAAATCTTTGAAGGCAATTTCGGAGGCCTAAACGGATGAATTAGGCCTTGAAAATGTGCAGATCCCCCCCCCCAATGGCGGAAAGGCTGGCCTTCCCTCCCCCCCCAGTTTGTCTCGTCGAGAGCTTTCCAACGGTATCTTACTCATGTGATTCTGAGACTCCTACATGAAGATTCCCTAAAAGATTCCCTCCAGTCAAAGCTCGTTTGACCAACCAGATAGGACCTAGACCAGACAAGTCACCCATCCAAGTAAGTAATCCAAGGGTGGAGCTTGCTGACATGTCACCTATCTGTGTCCCTAATCCTATGGTGGAGCTTCCTTGGAGGAGATCCTCTTTGTCTATATAATAAAGAGAAGGTGCTCCCTTGGGGCATCAAATGTTTGAGTGTGCAATCTGTGTTTTCTTTCTTCTCTTGTCCTCGGAGTATTACAATGGTATCAGAGCGAGTGTTCTAGTCCAAGAGAGTGGATCACCCCTCTTGGAATAGCACGAACTACTGAAACTAAGTAATTTGAGGTGGAGAACATAGAGTAATCGCTAGACTTAGGAAGGACTTTAGAAAGCGGATGGGATGGATGCGCCGGGAGGACAATTTCCCGCACCTAGCTTTCCATTCTCAAACCCATTCCACATCAAGGTTATGTACATCCAGCGTGAGCAGATGAGAGTATTGTTAGTTTATCACTTTGGTGCGGAATTCATGGACAGAGTGATGAACTCACCAAACCCGGTGATTCTACCTATGGTGATATATGACAGAGAGTGGGATTTGACGATCTACATTCTATTATGATAATATGGATATGAATGTCCCAAATCCTCTCCCTTTCAACACTCAAGTAGAAATCCGTTATGTAGTGAGGCCAAAATTGATAGAGACTTTGTGGTTAGGAATTTTGGTGAGGAGTATTATCAACGAGTGATAGCTTCTGAGGTCCCAATGGTAGTTCCGATAGTTCGTGCGCCTTCTAGAGTGATTATATTGACTCTGTATTGAAGTAGACGTTAGCAATTGGGTGTTGCAGGAACCATGGATCCGTAGTTGCAAGAGCTGGTGCAAGGAATGCAAGGGATGTCAAATGAATTTCGAGAGATTAAGATGACCATGGAGACATTGCAAAGTCAAGTGCAGATCCTCAGGAACGATCAAGCCATGCAAGAAGAAGAGCCGTCTCAAAACCTAGTACCTGCGATTGAAGTACTTGGAGAGGCACCCGTGCCTATGAACCCTATCAATGATGAAGCCACATTGCTACTCCGGATGAAGAAGACCTGCAACATCGAGCCTTACAAGGGGCAGCGTACGATGGGAGTAGTGGAGAATTGGATCTCGAGAATGAATCAATATTTTCGATTGTTCTCAACAGAAATCACAGAGCATGCTGCAGGCGTGTTTGCATGTGGGTACTTGACCGGTAAAGCCCTCACATGGTATGATGCTTGGGAACAATCCATGCTGGCAGAGAGAAGGGAGGTCACATGGACAGCAATGCAAGAAGGACTGCTCAAGAATTTCCAATTGGTGGATTCTGTGCAGATGGCTCAAACCCGACTATGGAGATTGAGACAGAAGAATAGCGTACAAGAGTATGTGGAGGCATTTCTGGATCTACAAGTTGCAATTACCGACATGAGTCCAGCAGAGGCTCTCGACAATTTCAAATGAGGGTTGAAAGAGCGGATTCGCCAAGAAGTCATGGTGCAAAACCCTCGCACGGTATTTGAAGTTATTGCTTGTGCGCAGAGAATAGCTGGAGCATTAGGTGGAGGTGAAGGACTAGTTCCACCTCAACATTATCGGGTAGAAATGCCACACATGGGTGGACCAGTACCGATGGAATTGGGCAACCTTCAATTCCGGGATCGAGGAGCACGGCCGCTTCAAGGAGAGCGGGGACGGGTAGAAGAACGAAGAGATGGAGTCCCACAAGGAGAAGGGACTCAAGGAGAACAACGCTGTTGTTACAATTGTGGCCGTATTGGGCACATATCTACCAATTGTCACACTCATTTCCCTAGAGGGCCTCGGCCTCCGTACAAGCAATCTTTGAACAACATGGAGAGGCACATTGAAGAGGAGGAGGTGGAAACCACTTCGGAAAACGAAGATCGCCAATAAATGTACCTCGCGGCCTTACTGGCTCAATAAGGAAGTAGAAGCGAGGGAAGGAAGAAGAATAATGCGCAAAGATCCCGAAAGGCAACCTCACAATTGATTGTCGTGAATGGAATCCTGGAAGGTAATCAAGTGAGAGTATTAATAGATCCGGAAGCAACAGAGAATTTCTTGTCTCGCTCTATTGCAATAAGCTTGGGAATGGATCTAGAGAGAAATGGAAGTGAAGAAGGAGAGTTACCAAATGGGCAAACAGAGAGGATTGAATCATTACCTAGACGGGTAACCCTCTCTGTAGGAGAATATCAGGAAGCAATTGAGTGGCGAGTGATACAGTTAGCCCGTTATGATGCAATTTTAGGCATGCCATGGATGGAGCAGTACAACCCAATGGTGGATTGGAGGAAGAAAGTGGTGAGAACCCACCAATGGTCAATCATTGGGGTTAAAGAAAAATCACACAGGCAGAAACTACCTCTATATGTCGTAGGGACGACAACTGTCTGTAAGACCGATAGATGTTTTCTGGGTCTAATAAGAGAAGTCCAGTGTGCACAACTCGCTGGACAAATACCTGAGAAATTGAAGGATGTGGTGGATGAGTTTCAAGATGTCTTTCCCGATGATCTACCCTCAGGATTACCACCTAAAAGGCAAGTAGATCACAAAATAGAGACACTCCCGGGGAAGACACCTCCTTGTAAGGCCCCATACCGCCTATCACCTCATGAGTTGGAGGAGTGTAAGACTCAAATTGAGGAGATGCTACAGAAAGGGTTCATCCAACCTAGCGTATCACCATATGGGGCCCCTGTCTTGTTGGTGAAGAAGAAGGATGGTACAATGCGCATGTGCATTGACTATCGGGGTCTCAATCAGCAAACAGTGAAGAACAAATACCCCTTACCTCGCATGGATGACCTGTTTGATCAACTCCATGGAGCGAGATACTTCACCAAACTGGACTTGCGGAGCGGTTACAATCAAATCCAAATTGCAAAGGAGGATGTGTACAAAACTGCCTTTCGAACCAGGTATGGCCACTTTGAGTATCTTGTGATGCCTTTTGGCCTCACCAATGTGCCTACCACTTTCATGAGCCTAATGAATGACATATTTTGTCCATACTTGGATAAGTCTGTTATTGTCTTCTTAGATGATATCTTAGTATATAGTAGCACAATGACAGAACACAAACAACATCTACAAGAGGTCCTCCAGATTCTAAGACAGAATCAGTTGTACGCCAAAATCTCAAAGTGTGAGTTTGGCAAGTCTGAAGTAGACTACTTAGGGCATAGAGTAAGTGCAGAGGGCATTCAAGTATTGACAGATAAAATAGAGGTCATTCAAAAATGGAGTGCCCCAGAAGATCAGACTCAACTTAAGAGCTTCTTGGGGTTGATGGGATTCTATCGTAGATTTGTCAAGGACTTCTCTAAGGTTGCACAGCCTTTAACGGCACTACTTGGCAAGGGGAAGAAGTGGACATGGGGAACTGCACAAGAGTTGGCCTTTCAAGAATTGAAGGCCGCCTTGCTACATGCACCAATCTTGAAGTGGTATGACCCAAAACGTCCAATCAAGTTGGCTACGGATGCATCAGGCGTAGCAATAGGAGCAGTCCTACAACAAGAGTGGCATGACGGATGGCATCTAATTGCATATTTCTCTCGAAAGTTGTTACCGGCAGAGCACAACTACCACACCACAGAACGAGAAGAGCTGGCCATTGTTCTAGCAACCAAGCATTGGAAGCACTACCTGGGCGAGAAGGCATTTGTAGTAGAGACAGACCACAAACCTCTAGTCTACCTCGAGATGCAGAAGGATCTATCTCGTTGCCAAATTTGGTGGGCAGAGTGGCGACAACACTTCAACATGACAATCACCTACGTGGAAGGTAAGAAGCAACTTGCATATGCATTTACCCGCATGCCAATGGCCAACAACTTGGCGGTAGAGGTTAAGATTAACCCTGAATTCTGGCAAGAGATTCTAGCTGCTACAAAAACTGATCCATAGATTGTAGAAGCGCAATTGTCCAAAGGTGTCACCAGCACCTAAGGACTCACCTTTCGGGAGGGCCGATTGTGGATCCCAAATGTCCCAGAATTAGGCACCACCATTCTAGCGGAATGTCATGATTCGGCCATTGCAACTCATGTCGGAGTGGACAAGACCTTGGAGGCAGTCAAGCGCTATTACTATTGGCCCAAGATGAGCAACGACGTGATGGACTATGTGCGTAGCTGTCTACTTTGTCAACAGAACAAAGCTTCTAATCAAGCTCCTGCAGGGCTCCTTCAACCTCTTCCCACTCCTACCCAACGTTGGGAACAAGTGAGTATGGATCTCGTCTGTGAATTACCCAAGACCACCTCAGGGTTTGACTCCATTGTGGTCTTTGTGGACCAACTCAGCAAAATGATTCATGTACGCCCTACCACCAAGGAGGTGACCGCTCCACAACTAGCTCAACTATACTTAGATGCAGTCTTTGCTCACCATGGCTTGTCTAGAGTACTCATCACCGATAGAGGCACCCAATTCACTAGTTTGTTTTGGTGAACACTCTTTGGGTTCTTCAAAACCAAGTTGGCCCTGTCTACAGCTTACCACCCACAAACAGATGGCCAAATAGAGCGGGCTAATCGCACGATTGAAGACATGTTACGCGGCTTCACCTTAGAAGAGCAAGAGAGGTGGGACACCCTACTACCGTTGGTGGAATTTGCTTACAACAATTCAGTGAATGCCTCCACCCAAGTCACTCCGTTCTTCCTCATGTATGGTGAGCATCCCTTCACACCTTCTAGCTTGATGAAGATCCGTCCAGTGACTACCAAGGTTGATGTAGTCAACACATTTGTTTCTAGAATCCAACAAGGTGTGGAGAGCGCCAAGCACAGGTTACAGATTGTGCAAAATCGACAAAAGCAGTATGCTGATGCATACCGTAGGCACATGGAGTTCAATGTTGGGGATCAAGTGTGGCTATCGACAACCAACCTCACATTAGTTGGATCTCGTAAGCTCAGACCTCGTTTTATTGGGCCTTTCTCGATTCTTCGTCGCATCGGCGCTGTGGCCTATCACCTTGAGCTACCACCACACATGAAGATACATCCAGTGTTCCATGTCTCCCTATTATGCAGATATGCTCCCCGATCAGGCCAAGGTACTTCCACACAGGACATTCGACCTTGTCCAACAGTCATTGATGGCACAAAGGAATATGAAGTGGAGCAGATTCTCCAAAAGCGCATGCGTGGTACTCGCCATCCGCGGGTGGAATATCTAGTACAATGGAAAGGTTACCCCCTCTATGAAGCAACCTGGGAACCCGCTGCCAATTTGGCACATGCACCGGTGTTGGTGCAAGCATTTGAGCAACAATTGCACAACGAGGACATTGCGTCTTAAAAGGAGGGAGGTCTGTAATACCAAGGGTTAGCCATATGATGTAGATGTGAAATTTGGTTTGGTAACATCTAGAATGATGTTGTACATGATGGTCAAAATAGATCAGATAGAAGTATCACCAAAAGAGTACTTCTACTAATAGGGCAGAAACCGAAATAGACTTGAGAACCTTAGAACCAATAGGTAGACATATGATTTAAAGGTGAGAATTGGGTTGGTAACATCTGGAAGAATGTTACACATGATGGACTAAACAGATCAGAAAGAGGTATCACCAAAAGGGGACTTCTACTAATAGAGTAGGAACCGAAATATGCCTGAAATCTTTGAAGGCAATTTCGGAGGCCTAAACGGATGAATTAGGCCTTGAAAATGTGCAGATTCCCCCCCCCCCTCCAACGAAAGAAAGTCTGGCCTTCCCTCCCCCTAGTTTGTCTCGTCGAGAGCTTTCCAACGGTACCTTACTCATGTGATTCTGAGATTCCTACAGGAAGATTCCCTAAAAGATTCCCTCCGGTCAAAGCTCGTTTGACCAACCAGATAGGACCTAGACCAGACATGTCACCCATCCAAGTAAGTAATCCAAGGGTGGAGCTTGCTGACATGTCACCTATCTGTGTCCCTAATCCTATGGTGGAGCTTCCTTGGAGGAGATCCTCTTTGTCTATATAATAAAGAGAAGGTGCTCCCTTGGGGCATCAAATGTTTGAGTGTGCAATCTGTGGTTTCTCTCTTCTCTTGTCCTCGGAGTATTACAGAAGAGCAAGATCATGATAATCAACAAAAATAGCAAATGGAGAGAGTAGTATTTCAAGAAGGGGAAATAAATTTTGATCTCCAAAGCTAAAGGTATTTTAAGGCAAGATTTTATCAAATGTAATAGAGAATTTTGTATCAGATTGCAAATATCATTTGAATCTATAAATCTTTTAGATTAACAAAAATAGATTTTATTGGTTTCAACCCAATTAGATGGAGTGGCAAAATGGAAATTTTGAGTAGAGCAAGCTCAATGGAAATTTTTTACTCCAAACTTAATATGGGGATAATTCAAGAGTATAATATTGGAAGATTCCAAGCAATAAATTTTACATAAGCCATACAAGATAGATTAGTAGAATTAAAGCAAATTGGTTTTATGAAAAGCTATATCACTCAACTCCAAAACACAATAACATAGATTCTAGATATACTAGAATGAAAAGCTCTAGATCAATTTTTGAGAGGCTTGAAATCAAGTATCAAATTAGAAGTAATCATGTGTGAACGTAAACATTTAAAAGAAATATACAATTGGTTGAGCGCTTTGATTCCTTCATTGCTACAGCTTGGAATCAATCTAGACTCCAAAAAACCTACAATCACACCAAGCACAAAAGGAAGAGTTGGTACTAATGGACACTGATACCACCCACAAAGACCACTTGGCATTGCAAACCAAAAATGACTATTAAAAGTTAACGATTATTTTTATTATTGCCAAACTGGACATTGCATGGGTGAATATCCAAGAAAGGATGGATGACCTTGACCAATTGCTCAAATGGAGTTCTTGGAGCATAATGATTAGTGAAAAAAAAGGCTCAATAAGAAATAGCAACCCAATTATCGAGAACCTAATTAGTTACAACATGATTGAAGCCTCAATATATGTAAATTTTATTCACTTATAAGGTATTATATTTTGTCATGGTTGTAATATTTTGGTTGATTTTGAAAATTTTGAGAATACATGTCCATACAATTAGCAAAGAGATTATGTATTCTTATCAAGCTGATATTAAATAGCAAATTGATGATAGTGAGTGGTCAAAAAAGTTCTACATTTTATACCTCACACCTTGTTATATTCAAGGTTGGAAAAGAGTATTTAGAGTGCATACAATTTGTATTAGCTCCCTTACACTCTGATATCATTGTAGGTCTTCATTGGCTTGAACATCATAGGGTTTAATTGGGCTCTATGATAAATTCAAGTTCAATAAAAAGGTAAGGATTATCAATTAGGTTGTTTGGCATCTTTGGAATAGACACCTAAGTGTAGTTACTCCCAATATGGGAAATTTGTCAATATAATTGTTGTAGAACAAGCTTTGGAGGAAGATATTTTTGTTTTTTTTGTGTGGATCAAGCATATTATGCTAGAAGAATTTGATGAGGATAATAAGCTTCAAAAAGCAATCAGTCAAATAGTTCAAAAGTTTGCAAAGTGTTTTTGGATGACCTTCCAAAGGAGTTACATACCTATTGAGGTATACTCTTGAAGATTGAGCTATTGCAAAGTAGCACTCTAGTGAGTTGACCAATCTATCAGCTCTCACCAAAGAAATTAAAAAAAAAATTAACAACATTGACCAAGTTGTTGGAGAAGACTTTATATGATATAGTACATCTCCTTGAGAAGCATCAATACTCTTTGCAGCCAAGAAGGATGGAGTGCTTTGATTCTATATTGATTACTACTATACTGAGATCCTAATAAACAAACCATGAAGAATTTGTATCACTTGCTCCAAATTGATGGCTTGTTGGATGAATTAAGTGGAGCACATTACTTCTCAAAGTTGGATCTTTGAAGCAATTATTGGTATGTTCAAATAGATGGAAAAGATGTGTAAAAAGACTACCTTTTGTACAATGTATGGGTATTTTGAATAAAGAGTTTTACTATTTGGCCTCACTAATATCTTGGTAATTTTCATGGATCAAATGCACTGGGTGCTAGAAGTGCAATTAGATAGATACCATGTATCCAATATCTACAAACAACAAGTCTTAAAATGACTACAACAATGGAAGTTCTGTTACAAGAAGTCCAAGTGTGCCTTTTGGCAAAAGGAAGTTACCTTCTTGGGTCATACAGTTTAACCAGAGTGGATCAAGATGGAGGAGTAGAAAATCAAAGCCTTTACCTATAGGTATATTCTTAAGGATGCTAAAAAAGTTCAAGGATTTAATAGGTTTGCAAGTTTTTATCAATGGTTCATCCACTGTTATGCTCATATTGCTGCACCATTGACTGATCTCTTGGAGAAGACATTAAAATTTGAGTAGAACACAAGCAAGAAGAAGCACTCAAGAAAATTAAGCATATGGTGTCTTCTCAACCCATTCTCTAACCATATGATCCTCAACTACCTTATATGGTTGAGTTTGATCGTTTTAACTTTACAATTGAAGTTGTGTTGCAATAGAAGTTCCTAGATGGATTACATCTCATCGTCTTTGTATCTTGATGGTTAAACATAGAAAAAATAAATTATTCTATCGAGATCAAGGAAAACTTGCAATGATATACACAACAAAGATGTGGAGATATTATCTCTTAGGGAAAAAAGTGATAATGTGTATCAATCACAAACCCTTGTTGTAGACATTACATTTGAAGCACATGAAGAGTTGATATCATTGATTGGAGGATCAACTATAGTTATTTGATATCAAGCTTGAGAAAAAAGTGAGGAAATTCCATGTCATTCTTGATTTCTTGTCACAATGATCTGATTTGAAGATTCTTCTTAAATCTCCCATGATAGCAATAATCACCATGGTTTCAATAGACTCAAAAGTACACACAAAGTTCAAGACTAATTTACAATAGTACCCCTTCTTTCATCTTGTATAAAGTTTTCTTTTAGGACACAACAAGAAGTATGAGACCATTTTCATACAAAGATGATCTTCAAGTTTTGTGTGAACCAAATCTAATTCTAACTATGGGAGATCTACAACTTATGCAACTTAAGAGGCACATGAATTGCCAATTTCTGGTCACATGGGTATGGACAAGACCTTGGGTACTCCAAAACATCAATGGTGGTAGCCAAACATGGCATAAGAGATGCAAAAATTTATCCAATCTTATGAGAGTTGCCAATGCAACAAGGCTAGCAACCAAGTTGACAGCCACTACCCATTCCATCTTCCTAATGGAAACATGTAAGTCTAGACTTCATTACATCCTTGCCAAATATAGATCAATTCTATACAATAATTGTGGTGTTCATTGATAAGCTAAGCAAGCAGATTCACGTAACATCCATAGTGGATATCAAAGATGCTCCAATGTTGGCCCATATTTACTTCAATATGGTCTTCAAACACCATGAGATGCCAAGGGTTCTCATTTTTTTTTATCATAATCCTTGATTTCTAGAAAAAATTTGGCAAATGCTTTTCAAACTCCGTGGCACCAAGCTTGCCTTATCTATAGCCTATCATTCTCAAATTCATGGGAAAATAGAGCAAGAAAATTTCACTTTAAGGATTTTCTTAGTGCCTTTGTCAATGTTCACTATATTGATTGAGATACTTAACTTGCCACTAACACGTTTACCTACAAGAATTGAAAGCATGCAAGTACAAGCTTCTTTCTCGTCCTCCTAAATTATGAGCAAGATCCAGTTGTTCCAAATTCTCTTCTTTCTCCACAACCATCTCATTTTCTTCATAATTCCACCTTCTTATCTTGACTACCTATGTCCTTACAACAAGCAAAGTCTCACTTCTTGTTGCAAAACATCAACAAAAGCAATATGTTGATAACAATCATTTTGATCTCACTTTTCAAATCTATTAGAAGTTTATGGCTTTGTCTAGTAACCTTCCTCTTCCTCTTTACTTCCAAGTTTGTAAACTTGTTCCTTGTTGGATATATCTCTTTGATATTCTTTAGATACTTTCTCCTATTGCTACAAACTTGCACTTCCTAAGTCACATGAAGATCAATTTTGTCTTCCATGTCTCAAAGTTAAAACCCTTTGTTTCTAACCATCTTCTTTCCTACTCATATGCAAGGTACTCCTTCTCCAATCTCCTTAATAGTCATGAAGAACATGAAATTGACCATATACTTGCATATCATGACATCCAATATGGTTGCCAATGAGAAATTGAATATAAGATCCTTTGGAAAAGGCATACTCTACATGATAATTCATGATAAACTTAATTTTCTAACTCTTCTACTAACTCAATTATATTACATATGAACTCTCAAATGATATCCATTAAGGAAGGAATAGTAAAGGATTAGATTTGTAATGCATATCAGTTACATTGAAGTGCAAGAAGCTTTAATGCTTTAATTATAGAAGGGATGAGAACAGAAATTTCATTTTTTCAAATGAATTCTTTGCAACCTACAATTATTATGTTACTTTAGAAGGTTTATAAATATTTTAAAGAACATAGCAGTGTAAATTTTAAATTTGGATCAATTTACCTTATAATAGTAAGTAACAAAAATAGTGACAAGGAACTTAACTATCATTTTACGTTAGTGAAATAGTTAAGAGTTTTAGGTTAGTCACATATAGTTGAAGGGATAGAATCGAAGGCATCCAATTAAATTTTATATAATGTTATCCATTCTATTAAATTTGATTGATTCTTTGTTACGTTTATATCTCCTATATTGTTTGGATTCTTTGTTGGAATTTATTTAAATAGATGTTGGAATTGTGTTTAATTTCAAAACATATTGTTATTATGGTGTGTCTTGTAATATTTATGGTTGGAATTCTATACTCAAGGACTATTTGCTCAAAATGGATGGATGGTCACTTTATTCTCATAGTGAATCCATATATTCAAACAAATAAACTCTCTATTGTATGTTGAGTACTTTTATTATGCAATGACAAAGATCAAATTTATCAATGAAATTATAAATTTTATAGTTTAGTAGAAGATTTATATATTTTCAACTTTCCATATTTATTATTGTCCTTAATTCTTGTCTTACTTACTCTGTAGTGGTAAAGTATAAAACTTCAATTAGACATATGTCTTATAAGTGTGGAGGAGGAAAACCTCATCAAGAGGTATAGAAATATATGGATGCTAATTGTAATCCATCATTAACTTCTTTCATTTCACTTTGAGTAATTTAATTTTGGTTATTGAGTAGTAAAATCAATGTCAATTTGATTCTCTCAAGATCAAATACAAAAAAATCATATGTTTTTTTGTAAAATTTGTAATGAGAAAATTAATCTTTAGCTTCATCCAACATTGAACTAAACATTTTATTTTAGTATATACTAAAAGAGAAATGAAGAAAAAGATGTAAGTCTCTTTCTTTTAGTGTTTTATATGTATTTCAACTACTAGTGCATGCTAAAAAAAATTTCTGAGCAATAAACTTGGTTGATGATGATCTTCTCCTCAAAAATATAATGCATAAAATAGAGCTAGAAGTAAGAACATATGAAAGTTAATGTAGAAAATTGATCTATGAGCTAGCTTATCTTTCACTAAAGATTCATCTCTAATGGCTATTAAGGTAATGCACCATAGACTTAAAAGGTAAGAACCAATTTCCATTGACATTCCTTCAAGGCTAAAACTCCATGGACGGAGAGATTCCTCACTATAGAACTCATCTAGAGAGAAATAGTTGCAAAGAAAGGATGATGAATACCTCCTCATCTCTTGTTATGTACTTGTAACTTCTTATACTCAAAATTTAGTAATAAATAAAATAACTAGAACTAATATGCAAAAAGTAATCTAAAGTAAAAATTCTAAAGGAATAATTTTCAGAACCCTTCACATTAAACCACATCCTTATTTTGGGAATAATTCTCATAAGGATGTGGTCTCGTCTTGACCAAAGAACTAAATCAATGGAAACTCTCACTCATAGATAGATGAGCTTTCATACAATTCAATATATAAATCTTGCAACATGCATTATGAAAAAGTTAGAAAATAAATAAATTTTATAAAAAAAATTCCTTGATTTATAGATCTTTCAATCATGAGTTATATTCTCTCTAAAAATACAATTTATTACCTATTAATTGGTAATTTAGATGTCAGTTTCATTCATGGATTGTTGTCAAGTCCAGGATAGTTCATTCTCAAAGTCTGAAAGATTGATTGAAGTAATTTTATAATTTAAATAAATTTTAAAACTAAGATGGTTGATTCTTTTTTTAGTCTTCCTTTGATGTAAATTTATCTCTACAATCAATCAAAAAAATTAAATATTTTCTCACTCCAGAGTACTCATATGTTTACTTTCTTCTTCAACTAGTTAACAAATTTTTTTCCAAGATGAAGACTTGTATTTTGTGGTTTTAATATGATGTCAAAAGAAATTTACAGTTTAATAGTGAAACATAGATCCTAAAATATTTCTGTAAGTACACTCTTTTTTCTTAAGTTTGTCACGATATGGAAGTATAACTAGATTCTCTAAAACTTAGTTACTAGCCAGATATAATATGATATATACCAATTGTAGTACGTTGAAAACATATCCAAGGGAAATGAAAGTTTTTAGCTAGATCATTAATAGGGGTGCTATCAACCGATATATAAGTTACGATAGGGAACCCTATATATCATTGAAATAAGTAAAAATGCTAATAGAGATTGAATCGTATTAATTATTTTGGTGTTAGTCGAACAATCATCAAATTGTGGCGAGAATTACAACGATAGAATCAATTTGATGAAAGAGTGAATGGTTAAATGATACCTGCAAGCGAACATAATGCTATCTACGGTCGTCACAAACCTATACAAGCAGAACCTTTCATTGGTCCATTTTAGTTATATTTATATTTTTCCATTGTTATTCCCTCTCAAACAAGAGCATTTTAATTTAAATATTTAAATTATATAAGATCAAAAATATCAAATTTAAATGATCTATTCATAAATAAAAATTTAAAATTATGTATAGTAAAATATTTAGAGAGTTTGTTGAGTCTCTCCATTACAATATTTGAGTACTTTCTCGTATGTGTCAGTCTATTACATTCTTTGCCCGATAGGAAATGAAAACGTGAAATATGCATCAGATTTTACGCAATGACATTGCCTTTGAGGTTTCTCTTTGTCTCCCGTAACTATTGGTACGTCGTATTTGTTTAGAAAATGTAGTCACTAAAATCAGGAAACCGCTTACAAAGTCATTCCCTCGAAAAAGCCAAGTTCTATCATGAATATTCTTGAGCTAAGTGGATACTGGCTACGTGTATGCAAATCAGTTCTCTCAGCGAGGGATCTGAGTCCACCACGCCAGCCTGGCATGGTTCCAGGTCATAGGCTCCCATCCTGCCAAACTGGGATCGGTACATGTCAACATTCTGGGTGCACAATCCAGGGAAGGAACCTTTGCTCGCCACGTCATGCTGATATTCTTCACTTCGTGCGGTACGAACTTTAAGATGAAAGGAGAACGTGGGAGGAGCTTTCAGTTTCTTCCCTGATCTGTAACTGAATTTACTAAGAGAGAAGCAAAGAAATGATTGGATTGCTGTTGAATCGGGATGGCGTCAGCTACTGAGCGTCAATATGATGTCATCGATGATTGATGGGCGTCCGATTCCAGACGACAAAAGGAGGTGAATTATCAGTAGAGGAGCAAGTTCCAATCAGCCGTTTCCTATGTTGGTTTTGCCGCCACTTTCGCACTAGGGTCGCTGGAGACTCATCTCAAATCTGTGGTTTCGGCGTTCAATAACTGTACTACTGATTCTTGACAGACCTGTTTGGCTTCCACTTGTATACTGCGTATGGATTTCATCCTCAATCATCCTCCATCATGCACGGAAGGACAGTTGAAAATAAAGGCCTGAAAATGAAACCCTAATTCTAAGCCCAATTGATGCCTTTATTGGCGGGATTTACAAGAGTTTTGTTTCCACCAAGTGTTACTTGAACATCAGAGGCGGAGTAGAAGTCAGATCCCCGTATTGTTTTAATCTGTAGGCTTGTTCCGGCGAGAATTTATGAATTCTAATCAGAGGTATGGTACCGTACTGGAGATACGTGATACCTGAAAGAATCTTCGACTCTTGGAACGGGCAGAAAGGAAACTAATTACTCTAAAGAAGCCCCGGGTTGAAAGAAGGCGACGACCGTGTAGGAAAAAGGAAAGATGGGAAGACCCCATCAAGCAGAGAGATAGAAAAAGAAAGTTAAAATGAGACTAAGTTCCAATAGATTGTATATGAAAAATCGACCCTACCATATCTAAGATATCTACCGTATCCTAGTTATGCAAGTCATATGGTTTACGTACAACCGAAACATCCAAAGAAATGTGATTGCACTCTTAAGCATTAGTTTTGACACGTGCGAACTTTCACGCAGATCAGGTCGAATGCAAGATGTGCCATCACAAAGTGATGGCAGAACGGGAAGATCTCATTAAGCCTTGTAAACAAAAACACTCAAAAATGGAATTATAGACCATACAATTTGCATAACTCACATATTAGATGCTTTAGATTCCTCAACTTTATACCATTTTACCCCTTATATTTTTCCTTGTACGGTTTGATGGTGTTTATCTCCGGCTTTAATTTCTTTTATTTTGAATCAAAAATATATTTTATATTAAGAGAAGATTACTCTAGGTAGGTTATCTGATGTGAGTACGAAAAATGAAGGAAGGGAAGACCCCATCAAGCTGTACAAGGGAGAGAAAAAAAGATAACATGGGGCTAAGCCCCAATAGAGTCTATATGAGAAATCTGCTCTACCGCACCTAAGATATCCAAGCTATGCAAGTCGTACGGTCTACACACAACTGGAGCATCCAAAGAAACATCACCTAATGTGATTGCTCTCCTAAAGATTGCGCCAGCCACTGCCCTCTATAGAGCAATGGACACACGCTGTCTAAAATATGCTACAAAGTATGAGAGTGAGAGTGATACCCCCTGACGCCTTACATGCTAAGCTCTCATGCACTCCCTGACAAATGTGTCAAATGCCATGTCCATCGCTCCATATAACTCCAAGGCTAAAGGAACAAAGAGGTGACCTCGCTGCATGCCCCTATACTTGGAGACCTTACGACCTGCTGCTGCACTCGCCGCCCATCCAGGGAGATGGGTAATCACTCCCTCCAAAACTATATCCCGTATAGGGTCTGTAACCACGACATCCGCTACTATCACCTGATCATCTTGGACCAAGTATAAGTCTGCCCTAACATGTGTCGTCTGCAAAGCATACAAACGCTCCCTCCAAGCCAAGTATCCACTCTCTCGTGCCATAGCAAACACTATGTCTCTAATGGCATCATGGGTAGCTATCCTTGGTCCTCCAAAAGGACACCGTGTCATGTGGACCGCTGCTGCATCTAGTGTAGAACCACACTCACAAGTGAGTAATGAAGATGCAGATGGATGGACCAAACCTAGGCAAAACCTCATTGTTGTAGAGAAAGTAGCTGGTACGAGTCGGAAAGCCCTAATGCACGGTCAAGCTAGGATCCAAGAGCATGCACCCTTGCTGGAGCAAGAGCAAAGACATGCTCTAGTAGCCTGAGGAATGGTTGAGTCAACTAAGAGAGAATGTAGTGTGTGCTCACATTGTGGCTCCATCAAGGAAGACTGTAGACCTCTAGTCCAATCTGACAATAGTGAAGAAAAAGGTGGAAAATCCTTTCGTGCTCATGGGGATAGACTATCTCTTGTCTGCCGCAATAACACCTGAAGAGAAAAGGATCCTCCCTCCACCTCTATCACATAAGTCTCCAAAACCGGCCTATTAGCAACCACAAAATGAGAAGAAAGTAGGAGTGTCGAGAGAGCCCAACTACCCAAAAATGCTATAGGTGCCGTCTCCTCCATAGAAAGCAAGCCAACCCCACCACATGAGATTGGTAGAGCCATCTTTCTACATGCCAAATCCACTCACACACTCAAAAGTCCCTGGTCCAACAATAATATCACCAAAGACTCCCGTAATCCTCCTATCAAATGCTCTCAGACGTGATAGGAAGGATGGTGAGAGGGGAACTGTATGGATGAGGTAGGATGGTCAACAAGCAATACTAGAAGAGAGTATACCAAATGCCACATGCGGATCTCCTAGTAATGAAAGGTCATCCACATGGAGAACATCCTTTGCAAGAGCAGCATCTAAGAAGCATGTGACAAAATCCTCCAATCCTACTGGCACTCCAAGAACATGAAGTCCATCTGTGGATGTGATACAACCTTTTGGAAGCTCAAGGTGGGGAGGGATACCTAAAGGAGACCATGCCCTACACTTTGACACCTTGACTCTCAAGCCTACTAGATGTAGCTCGGTAGTCAAGTAGTGAAAGGCCTGCCTAATCTGATCTACAAGGCCTACGATGTGTGTATCATCTGCCAAGGAGGGAAATACACAACCTGGCATGGCCAAAGTAGTGGATAGGAGAGCTCTAAGGTGAGCCATGGAAAATAAGGGCCACCCCAAAGGATCTCCCTCACGTGTACCAATAGTTGACTCCAAGACAGTGACTCCCTCTTGTGAACCACCTTGCTGGTAGTAAAGGGAAGCCGGAGAGCCATAAAAAGACCGCACAAAAGGAATGAGACTTGCCAAGGATCCACCAGCCTCCCTAAGCTCTCTAAAGATGGATGCTATTAAAAGCATTCTCAACATCCACCTATAGGACGACCCACTCCGGATGGATATCTAGGAGTGTTCTAATGCCTAGAGATATAGCCTCACATCCTCCCGTTGTAGCTACTCCAAACTGATGTGGAATAATGTGGTGTCGAAAGTGAGAACAATGTTGAAAATGGTACGACTGACCAAACGCAAAAAGACCTCTCCAATAGCAATCAGTCTAATGCCTCCCATGTCCTTCTCCATTGTGAGAAGTCGACTAGCACCTAACACCCGACTAACAAACATAGGAATGTCTCCTCTTGCTACTGTTGCAACCACCTGAAACAACTCGGTAAAACCACTAGAAGGATCATCTGCCTAGAAGCAATCTCTAAGGTGCTCATAAACCATCCCTGACAAGCCTCATGAGGAAAAGCAAGGGGCAGTGCACAATGCTTATGTAAATAGCAACCTATCAAGACATAAAGGCTGCTTAGGCTGATAATCTAAGACCTCTAGTGGTAGTCCTTCTACTGCTATAGGATGTAGTGAGCGTAGGGAAGAGATGGTCTCATCAATAGGACTCACTATAGACAAAGGGTGTAGCGCTTGTGCTGCTCTACTAAACTCTCCTCCTTGACCCAATGTCCTACATCATTGTAATTGAGTAGAATCTATGGTATCATGTGGCAATGCCTACCTCCTAAATTGTGTAGCCTTAACAGACTCCTCTTGAAGGGCTGCCCAATCTCTTGCTCAGAATTGATAAAATCTAGCAACCACCTTTCTATGCCCCGCACATCCACCTCTAGCATAACAAAGACACCATCGAGGGAGTAAGAGGAATAGGAACCATGCTATCTTGTCCAAGGGATCACGTGCCAAATGGTCTAGTGGTAGGTAAAAAACCTGTCTAGCCTCATCATGGAGTGTGCGGGGTAGCCTATGGAATTGACGTGGACATGGAAAACTAGTCCCAAATAACCACAAAATGAAACTTGCTTGAGAAGCTAACCATTCCCACGACTCAATCGGTATCGCTAGAACAATCAACAAAGGTATAGAAGAAGCGTGCATAATCCCGAGTGTCACTGCTGTTGATGTGGTCGCTGGTCTCACGTGGGCATCCCAAGTGGTCCAATCATAGTCCATGTGCATCCTTCCCACATGGGTCTTTACCCCTTGCGAGGTATAGCGTTGGTGACACATCGGGCATGGTGTATCCCGACCCGCTCTAGGCGACCACACATAGGAAGGTGTAGCCATGGCTAGCACAAGAATAATGATAGTAACACATGCTGCTCCTCTCCATATCTGCAAAACCACAACCCCTCACATCTCAACTCACATAAAAAAAAGCTCTCCAAACCCTAAAATCTATAAACTCTCATAAATTTCAATTTCCATCTCCAAAATTTTCAAACTAAATTCCCATAGAACTTAATCATGAGAACCAAGAGATTGGAAATGAAAGTCCCCAACCCATCACTCTCAATGTATAATAATCACTCTAAACCCTAAAAAAATCTAAAAATCCTCATAACTTTCTACTCCATTCTCCATAGTCTTCAATCTAGGTGCCAATAGAACCAAAATTGGAAAACAAGTAGAATAGACTATTCACTTGAATGCTACATGCTAGAGAGCACTCAGAAATTACCAATATTGTCTCACGGTCTCTCCCTCTCCTCTCCCGTCTCCACACTCTCTCGCAGCTCCCAAGACCTTTAAAGATTGGGTAGGTTATCTAAGGGATGATGGACTGAACCAAGGACAGGAGATGACGGATGGATCAATGGATGGAATTACCTATGGGGACAAGATCGACAACTGGGGACAGTGGTTGATGGATGAATGTAGTTGTCTTTGGATGACAAATGAAAAACGATGGACAAATGATGGATGGAACAATGGATTGAACTACCATTGGGGACGAGAATGACAGATGGGCACAGGGGATGACTGAACTGTCTCTAAGGATGGGGCCGAAGGATGCAATTGTCTTTGGGGACGGGGACAATGGCCAGACCAGGGGATGGGATGACACAGGATGACAAACAGATTTGAGGATGATGCATATCTTCATGTTTTTTTTTTATGTCACGATACATCATGCACGGGGCTTACGCTAATAACCTTGATAAGAAATTTGTCTTCTAAATTTTAAAAGATCTAGGTAAGTCTACATCCCAATAGAAAATTTGAAGAAATCTCATTTATTATGGTTGTTCTCTCTTGTACTAGCCATTATCATTTTTCTATGAAGGATATTAGCCTTTGTTCTTTATAGAGTAATAGATACCCACAATCTAAAGTAAATTACAAAATAGCAAAGTGAAATGGAACATTTAAAGAAATATCATCTAGTATTGTTGTTGTAGCCATTGTTCTTTATAAGAATGGTACCAGATGTTCTTCTTTATAAAGTAGTATATACCTCCACTCCACAATAAATTATAGCAAAGTGAAAGTTATAGTAAGCTTTTGTGCAATCCTTGACAAGCATATCAAATCTAGATATAATACCAAGGCCAAAAGAAAAAAAGGTGATTTTATTCATATCTATATAAGTGGAGACTTTGGCGGTTGTTGTTAGGCTCGGTCTATTTAGGAAGATGAGTAATTAATTCTCTAAATTAGATTGTATGTGAGATCAATTATTATCAGTTAACCATCTCGGATAATATTACAATTCTTCTTCAAGTCTACATCTCTCTCTTTTTCCTTTAGTGTATTCCATTTTGCGCTCAATCTTCTTACCACTTCAACTCATATCATACACAAATGCATACCAAAAATTCCTCCAAGTAAAGTATTCACTCTCTTGTACCATTGTAAACATTATATATCTTTGATAGTATTATAAGTTGTTATCTTTTTTCCTTCAGAAGAGAAACCAGTCATATAGGTCCTTATTAGATCTAAGGTAGTACTACATTCACAAATGAATAATGAAGATGCAAATGGATAGACCAAATCAAAAAATAGATTATTATATTGAATAAAATAATTGGTGCAAGTCAAAATGCACTAATACAAGGTAAAAATAGTATTCAAAATTTTATACTTTGCTAGGGCAAGAGCAAAGACATGCACTAATAATAACAAAATAGTAGATCAACAAGAATTTAATGCTTATCAAAACTATTAATCCATCAACTTGTTGAAATTGTTGGTCCATCAAAGAAGATTTTAAACCTCTAGTCCAATCAAGAAGTCAATCAAGTAAAGAAGCAAATGACTAAAAGATCATCTTGGCTTGAGGAGACAAACCATTTCTTACTTTCTATAATCATACCTAGAGAGAAAAGGATCCTTGTCTACCTCTATCATATACATTTTTAAGGCTGACCTACTAGCATCCACACAAAAAAATGAGCAAAGATGTCAAGAGATCAAACTATCTGAAAACATTATAGGTGTTATCTCTTACATAAATAGTAGGTCTATACCTCAATGCAAAATTGATAAAGAAATCTCTATGAGCTAAGTCCACTATCACACCTAAAAAATTCCATAGTCCCATGATATCACCAGATAATCTTGTGGTTTTCCTATCAAAGGCTCTTAAACATGATAGGAAAGTCAAAGAAGGAAGAACCATATAAATTAGGTAGGTTAGTAAATGAGTAATACAAGAAGAAAAAATAAAGATACCACTTGAGTATTTCCTAGTAGAGGAAGGCCATCCACATGAAGGATATACTTTGCAAGGACAAAATTTAAAAGCCATATCATAAATTCTTATGTGATAAAATAAAATTTATCACATGGCACTCCAAGAATGTGTAAGCAATTTTGAAATATAATATACTCCTTTAGAAGCTAGAAGTTATGAGAATTACCTAAAGAGAACATATGCTATACAGTTTGACACCTTGATTCTCAAGCCTATAAGATGAAGCTCAATAGTCAAGTGGTGAAAGGTCTACCTAATCTAGTCTACAAGGCTCATAATAATGTGTGTATTGTTTGCCAAGAAGAGAAAGAGGCAATTTGATATGGCCAAAGTAGTAGAGATAAAAGAGCTAAAAAATGAACCATGCTAAATACAATTCCTTCTAAGGGATCTCTTTATTATATACAAGAAATTAGATAATGAATAATGACTCTCTTTTTTAAGAAGCCGTGTTGGTAGTAAAGAGAAGAAGGAGGTACATAAAAGGAAAACACAAAAGAATAAGACTTGAAAAGGATCCACCAACCTCAATGTAATATTCCAAGGACATAAGAACCCCCAAGAGAGACACAAGAGATGAAAAACAAGGCTTCAACACTCAATACTCTGATGCCCCAAAGGAGCACATTGTCTTTATTATATAGCAAGAGGATCTCCTCAAAGGAAGCTCCACCCTTGGATCAGATACATGGATCGGTGACATGTTAGTTAGCTTCACCCTTAGATTATTTGCATGGTTGGGTCACATGTTAATCCTTGTACTATCTGGTTTGTCAAACAAGTTTGACCAAAGAGAATATTTAGAAAATCTTCCTATAGGAAGCTTAGAATCACATGGAGGAGGTATCATTAGAAATCTCTCAATGAGATAAACTATGGGGAGAAAAGGTAAGCCTTTCTTCTTGGAGGGGGAACAGTTCTTATTTTTGAGGCCTAATTGATTCATTTAGGCCTTCAAAATTTACTTTTAAGTTTTTAGGTATTTTTGGCTCATGCCCTATTGGTGGAAGTACTCTTTTGATGACAACTCTATCTGATCTACTTAGTTCATCATATATAACATCCTTCCAGATGTTACCAAACCAATTTCCACCTCTAGATAATATGTCTAACTACTGGTATTACACTCACTAAGCTCTTTAGAGGTGAATGCACACAAAAGTCAAATGCACAATGGATGAACAACACTAAAGGCATTCTAAAAATCCACATACAAGGTCACAAGTTGGTTTTATATATAAAATTACTCTAATCCTAAGGTACAATAAGTCTTCCTTAATAACAATCAGTCTAATGCCTCTTATGTCTTTCTCTGTCATAAGAAGCAAACTAAACACTAGCAATTGGCTAATTAATGTAAGAGTCCACTTCTTGCTATTATTATAACCACCTATAAAAAAATTCAAACCACTAGAGAGATCATTGCATAGAAGCAATCTTTAATATGCTCATAAACCATCTTTTATAAGTCTTCCTAGAAGAGGTATAGAATTATACATACTAATAAGTAAAATAAAACCATCAAGACATGATATTTCATAAGGCTTATCTTGTAGGACCTCTAACAATATTTTCTAGAGGATATAATAGGAGTAAAGAAGAAATAATCTTGTTATTGTTCATAATGCTCTATTATACTCTCCAATTTGATTCAAGATCTTTATACCATTACAACAAATTAGAATCTGTACTATCTTGTGCTTTAGAACTATTTCTATAAATGTGTAGCTTGAATGGACTCCTTTTCTATACTAGTCTAATCCCAACCAAAAATTATAAAATCTAATATCTATTTCTTTTTTCTTCACACGCCTCTACTATAATAAAGACACCATCATATTCAAGAGTGTACAAGAAAACGTTTAGATTAAGCATAGATATGGTAAACTAATTTCAAATAACACCAAAATACAACTTGCTAGGGATGCTAACCAATCTCACCACTAAATTGTATATCTAAAGTGGTCAACAAAGAGATCATTATAACATGTGTAATCCTTAATGTCAATAATGTAAATATAGTTGTACTCCTCACCTAAGCATCCAAAGTGGTCCAATCATACTCCTTGTAGATGATTCCTACATAGTTATGTTCTCCTTAGAAAGGAAAGAATATATGATTGATTAAGCATATTGTATCTTAGCTTGCATAGAAAGTGAAGTCATAATTAAAACAAAATTGATAATGGGAAAGAGAAATGCTCCATCTTATAACTTCATATACTTTACAAAACCATGGTCTAACTCTTAGAACCATAAAATTGAAACACTGAAAAAAGTTGAAACTTCTCTTCCCATGTCCATAGTTTTCAAAGAAAAAAAAAAAACCCAGATATGAAAACCAAAAGCACTATATTTTACTATTGGACTAATTGCTTTAGTTGCAAAGGGGTTGCTTTCTTTTTGGTTTGGCAACAAACTTAGCAACTTTAGCCCGAGCAAGAAGTAAAATTTAAAAATAAAACATCTCAACCCACCACTCTCATACTAAAATAGTCCTATCTAAATATAAACCTAAATACATTCTTATTCTGTAACAAAATTTTCCATAGCAAACCATACAACTAACTCTAATAAAAAATCTATTCATAATCTATGATCTAATCCTAACATTTTGTTGATAATATTAACATTCTTACCTTATCCTAACATTTTGATATTATTAGGATTAGCTCAAGTTGATCTCTCATATCTTATCCTCATATTGCTTGATAGAGTCCTATCTTTCTTGTTATCCTACGCAATTGCTTTTCTTTTTATTCCCTTGACAATTGAGGAATTCCTTACAAACCAGTCTTTTCTCTCTTGTCCATCTTTCCAGTAGCCCACTTCCACTCACAAGCAATAGGAACCATCTTTCAACTAATGTGGGAACTTAAGAATCAGAAAGAACACATTAGCAATAAACTTCACGCATGACATAAGGAAATCATTCAGACCTTGAGGTAAAGTACTGCTAGTTCATGTGAAATTGGTTGCCTATGCAAATTCTTAAGTCTGTGGTACAATACTACTTGAGTTCCTTCATGCTCTTTTGTTGTTGTGACCTCCTCTTCTCATTTGTTATGTGAAATGGAAAAGAACAACCACGTAGAAATCATAAAGGATGGGAAGACCACATCAAGCCGAATAGGATGAGACAAAAAAGGTAAAATAGGACTAAGCCCCAATAGAGTTAATATGAGAAATCTGCCCTACTGCACCTAAGATATCTGAGCTATGCAAGTCATACAGTCTACAAACAACTAGAGCATCTGAAGAAGCATCACCTAGTGTGATTGCTCTCCTATGGATTGCACCAACCATTGCCTTTGTAGAGCAATGGACACATACAATCTAAAATATGCTTCAAAGTATGAGATTGAGAGTGGTACCCCTAGCACCTAACATGATAAGCTCTTGTGCACTCCTTGATAAATGTGTCAAACGCCATGTCCATCGCTCCATATAACTCCAAGGTTAGAGGAACAAGGAGGTGGCCTCACTACTCACATGCTCCTATACTTGGAGACCTTGCAAGTTGTTGTTGCACTCGCCGCCTATTGTAATACCAAGAGCTAGCCATATGATCTAGAGGTGAAAGTTGGTTTGGTAGTATCTAGAATGATGTTATACATGATGGTCAAAATAGATCAGATAGAAGTATCAAAAGAGTACTTCTACTAATAGAACAAAAACCAAAATAGATTTGAGAACCTTAGAACCAATAGCTAGACATATGATTTAAAGGTGAGAATTGGTTTGGTAACATTTAGAAGGATGTTACACATGATGAACTAAACAGATCAGAAAGAAGTATCACCAAAAGTGGACTTCTACTAATAGAGTAGGAATAGAAATATCCCTGAAATCTTTGAAGGCAATTTTGGAGGCCTAAATGGATGAATTAGGCCTAAAAAATGAGCAGATGCACTCCATAAGAAAGATAGGCTGGACTTCTCTCCCCCCTGGTTTGTCTTGTTGAGAGCTTTCCAAGGGTACCTTATGTGATTTTGAGACTCCTACAAGAAGATTCCCTAAAAGATTCCCTCCGATCAAAGCTTGTTTGACCAACCAATTAGGATCTAGACCAACATGTCACCCATCCAAGTAAGTAACCCAAGGGTGGAGCTTGCTGACATGTCACCTATCTGTGTGCCTAATCCTATGGTGGAACTTCCTTGGAGGAGATCCTCTTTGTCTATATAATAAAGAGAAGGTGCTCCTTTGGGGCACCGAATGTTGAGTGTGTAATCTATGTTTTCTCTCTTCTCTTGTCCTTGGAGTATTACACCTATTTAGAGAGATAGGTAATCACTCCCTTCAAAATTTTATCAGGCATAGGGTCCATAACCATGACATTTGTTACTATCACCTAATCATCTTGGACCAAGTACAAGTTTGCCTTGACACGTGTTGTTTGCAAAGCATACAAACGATCCGTCCAAGCCAAGTATCCACTCTCTTGTGCCATAGCAAACACTATGTCCCTAAGAGCATTATGGGTAGTTATCCTCTATCTTCCAAAAGGAAACCATGTCATATGGACCCCTACTGATGTTGCATCTAGTGTAGAACACACTCTCAAGTAAGTGATGAAGATGCAGATGGGTGGACCAAACCTAAGCAAAACCTCAATGCTGTAGAGAAAGTAGCTAGTGCAAGTCGGAATGCCCTAATGCACTGTCAAGCTAAGATCCAAGAGCTTGCACCCTTGTTGGAGCAAGAGCAAAGATGTGCTCTAGTAGACTAAGGAATGGACGAGTCAACTAAGAGAGAATGTAACATATGCTCACACTAACGCTCCATCAAGGAAGACTATAAACCTCTATTCCAATCTGACAATCATGAAGCAAAAGTTGGAAAGTCCTTGCATGCCCATAGGAATAGACTATCTCTTGTCTGCCACAATAAAATTTGGAGGAAAAGGATCCCTCTTCTACCTCTATTGTATAAGTCTCCAAAACCAGCCTATCAACAACCACAAAATGAGAGGAAAGTAGAGGTTTAGAGAGCCCAACTACCCAAAAATGCTATAAGTGCTATCTCCTCCATAGATAGCAAGACAACCCCTCCACACAAGATCATCATAACCATTTGTCTATGTGCTAAATCCCTTGTCACACACTCAAGTGTCCATAGTCTAATAATATCACCAAAGATTGCCACAATCCTCCTATCAAAGGCTCGCAAACGTGATAGGAAGGACAAGGAGAGGAGGATTGTGTAGAAGAAGTAAGTTGGTTGATAAGAAATACTAGAAGAGAGTATACCAAATGCCACCTAGGACCTCATAGTAATAGAAGGTCATCCACATGGAGAACATCCTTTGCAAGAGCAATGTCTAAGAAGTGTGTGACAAAATCCTCTAATTCTAATGACACTCTAAGAACAGGTGGTCCATATGTAGAAGTGATACACCCCTCACATCTACACTCCATTGGAAGCTCAAGGTGAGGAGGGATACCTAAGGGACCATGCCATGCAATTTGACACCTTGACTCTCAAGCCTACTTGATGTAGTTTGATAGTGTAATACCAATAGCTAGACATATGATCTAGAGATGAAATTTGGTTTAATAACATTTGAGAGGATGTTATACATGATGGAATAAGTAGATTAGACAAAGGTATCACCAAAAGAGTACTTCTACTAATATACCAGAAAACAAAACATGACTTTAGAATCAATAGCTAGACATATGATCTAAAGGTAGAATTTGGGTTGGTGACATCTAGAAAGATGGTATGCATAATGGAAAAGGTAGATCAGGTAGAGGTATCACCAAAAGAGAACTTCTTCTAATAGTGCAGAAACCAAAATAGGCCTGAAAACTTCAAAGGCCTAAATGGATGAAGTAGGCTTAAAAAATGTGCTAATTCCCCACCCCAAATAGAGAGGAGGCTGGCCCTCCCTTCCCCCTTGGTTTGTCTTGCCAAGAGCTTTCCAATGGTACATCATCCATGTGATTCTAAAGAAGATTCCCTTGGTCAAAGCCTATTTGACCAACCAGATGGGAATAGGATAAATATGTCATCCATCCAAGCAAGTAATCTGAGGGTGGAGCTTGCTGACAGGTCACCTATCCATGTACCTAATCCTATGGTGGAGCATCCTTGGAGGAGATCCTCTTTGGCTATATAATAAAGAGAAGGTGCTCCCTTGGGGCACCAAAGTTTGGAAACCTATGTTTTCTCTTGTGTGTTTCTCTACTATCCTCAAAATATTATAGGTAGTCAAGTGGTCAAAGGCCTACGTAATCTGATCTTCATGGCCCATGATGTGTGTATCATCTACCGAGGAGGGAAATACACAACCTGGCATGGCCAAAGTAGTAGATAAGAGAGCTCTAAAGTGAGCCATGGCAAATAAGGGTCCCCCTAAAGGATCTCCTTAACATGTACCAATAGTTGAATCCAAGATGGTGACTCCTTCCTATGAACAACCATGTTGGTAGTAAAGGGAAGCATGAGAGCCATAAAAAGACCACACAAAGGGAGCAAGACTCACCAAGGATCCACCTGCCTCCCTAAGCTCTCTAAAGATGGATGCCCGTGAGACACTATTAAAAGTGTTCTCAACATCCACCTATAGGATGACCCACTCTGGATGGATACCTAGGAGTGCCCTAATGCCTAGAGATATAGCCTCATATCCTCTAGGTGTAGCTACTCTAAACTGATATGGACTGTGGTGTTGTTGGAAGTGAGAATGATGCTCAAGGACAATGGTGTGGTTGAACAAACACAAAAAGATCTCTCCAATAGCAATTTTTCTAATGCCTTTTGTGTCTTTCTCCATCACAAGAAGTAGTCTAGCACCTAACATTTGACTAACAAACATAGGAATGTCTTGTATCTTTGTTTTTGTAGCCACCTAAAATAACTAGGTAAAACCACTAGAAGGATCATCTACTTGAAAGAAATCTCTAAGGTGCTCATATACCATCCTTGACAAGCCTCTTGAGAAAAGGCAAGAGGTAGTGCACAATGCTTGTGCAAAATGCAACCTATCAAGACATAAAAGCTATTCAAGTTGATAATCTAAGACCTCTAGTGGTAATCCCTCTCTTATCATAGGATGTAGTGAGCATAGGGAAAAGATAGTCTCATCAATAGGACTAGCCATAGGCAAAGGGTGTAACGCTCATGCTACTCTACTAAAATCTCCCGCTTGATCCAATGTCATACATGGTCATAATTGAGTGGAATTTTTGGTATCATGGTAAAACTTGTCTCCTAAAAGTGCATCCCTAACAGACTCCTCCTGAAGGGCCGCCCAATCCCCCACTTGGAATTGGCAAAATCTAACAGCCACCTCTTTATGCCCTGCATGTCCCCCTCTAGAATAACGAAGACACCATTGAGGGAGTAAGAGGAATAGGAACTATGCTAACTCGTCCAAGGGATCACATGCCAAACTATCAAGTGGTAGGCAAAAAGCTTATCTAGCCTCATCATGGAGTGTATGGGGTAGCTTATGGAATAAATATGGACATGGAAAACTAGTCCCAAATATTCCTAAAATGCAACCTAGTTGAGAAACCACCACTTCCATGACACGATTGACTTGAAACGGTCAATGAAGTGATAGAGGAAGTGTGCGTAATCTCGAGTGCCACTATTGTCGATGTGGTCCTTCGCCTCACGTGAGCATCCCAAGAGGTCCAATCATAGTCCTTGTGCATCCTTCCCACATGGGTCTTTACCCTTTGTGAGGTAAAATCTCGATGACACACCAGGCATGGTGTATCCAAAGCCGCTCTAGGCGGCCCCACATAGGGAGGTGTAGCCATGGCTATCACAATAATCACGATAATAACATATGATGCTCTTCTCCATATTTCCCCATACTTGCGAAACCACAACGCTTCATATCACAACTTACCAAAGAAAATATAATCTCTCAACCCTAAAAACTATAAACTCTTATAACTTTAAAATTCCGTTTCAAAAATTTTCAAACAAAATTCCCATGGAACTCAATTATGAAAACTAAGAGAATAAAAATGAAAACTCATGACCTATCATTCTCAATGTGTAATGAGCACTCTAAACTCTAAAATTCTCATGTCTTTCTACTCAATTCTCCATAGTCTTTCATCTAAATACCAATGAAACCACAGTTGAAAAATGAACAGAATCTCCTCTTCACTCAAGTGCTATATACTAGAGAGGCCTTATAAAATACATATCTTTCTTTCACATCTCTTCGTCTCCACCTTCCACTGAACTCCACCGTACTGTTATGTGAAACGGGGGAGGGAACCCGAGGTTATAACTGAACAGAAGGCCAAAAGACCAACACACCAGGGGCAAAAACCGCCCGGAGAAAGAAGGCAGACCAGCCGGAAAGCCGTACTGAATCCAAACCACGAGACAGCGAGCGCAAGGTAACGAGAGTAGAACGCCGAAGAAAAGACAGGCAGAAGGTCGGGGGGATAGGAAGAGCGACGGACCTTTCTTTGTTGTGTCCTTTATTTCATCTGCTGCAGAAATTTGTCTGTTGGACATCTCTGGCCAACAATTCTTAAAGAAGAGTCATTTGCGGAACAGAGGACGGGCGGGCGGACGGACCGGCGCGGGGGAATTAAGGTAACGGAGGCACTCATAGATTATGTTCGGATATGATATAACCACTTGTAGCCATCAGGTTTTCATGTAAATTACCCCCACCAAAGGGGTTCTAGGAAGGGCTCTCTGACCTAGGTCTAATAGTCGAGTGTTTGGGACATCCACCTAAATATAGGCTCCATTGAAAGTGTTTATAATTCTGGAGGGAGGATTAAGAAATAATGCGGAATTCATAGAGTTCTCGTTTATCTGTTCGTCTTGTTTTGTGTTGTCTAATTTGCAAAATTAGAAGAAGCTAAATTAAAGCAATGAATTAACTTGAACTTGCCACACTAGAACTTGCCTAGACAGAAATAGCACAATGAGAGGTTCTTGTTAAGAGACCTGGCTTCTGGCTTAAGGACAAGAGGATCCTTCATGCGATGTGTGAGAGGTGACTCGATGTAGAATGTATAACATCACTGGGATGATGAACATGGGCACTTCACGATGATGACGCGATAAAGGCACTGAAATTTCAAATGTTTTGTATGAATATCAACAAGGGAGTTTCACTGGTTCACTGAAGCTTGAACATGAAGTACTGCAACTGGAACATGAAGTCCAACGTACGTCTGTGAAGGCCATATGCAGTTAAAGAGGTACAAGAAATGTGCGTATCCACGATACCAATGGCTCTCATGATGTTAAAAGTCATGATTTCAGGAGAGCCAAATGCACTAATAGTAACTCACGGGCTGATGAATGATTTCTTCGCCGATCACTCCTTACTTTCACCTAGACTTGTTACTAAGTGGTGCTAGAACCTGGTGTTTTGGATGATTATCAATTACTGGAATTATGCACTGATAGATACTATGGTGACGTTTGTATCCACTACAGATCGTTGGCAAGTGAAAAATCTTCTTCCAGTTCCCAATTTGGGTAGGTAGAACGACTGGGCCTTGTCAAACATCTATACTTGTACATCGGTTCTCTTGAGGATGCTGCCTTCTCCATTCTACCTGTTGCAAATCACTCGGGTTCTTATGCAATCTTTGCAGGCTACATTGGAAGCTGTTACTGAAACAGAGGAAGAACAACGACTCCAGAGCAAGAGAAGAACGGTCACGCCGCCAACCTTGGCTATTTCCTACTGTACTTTTTGACCGACGGTAGAGGGTCAGGAGGTAGTAGTCACAGAGAGGAATAAAAGGAAAAGAGAGGGGAGAAAGGACAGCTTTCAACGTGGTGAACCAGTTGGAGACTTTGACTGCAGGGGAGGGAACTAGCTAGGTGTACATACTAATATACTCCCAGCTGTAGCCCGGAGCTGTGAGATGAAAGTGATCCTTGGCTGTCTGTGTTTCGATGAAGGATCTGTCGTTTACCGCCGTGGACACTGTTCTTAAAGGAAGGAGTCATCACACTGTTAGCAGTATGGTAGAAGAGCACAGGAGTAGAATCGTCTTTGATAATAAGCTTTGACTTTGATTTTTCGATTGCAAAAGTGTGTAATGAGACTTGATCGATCGCTGATTCTTTGCGCGAGGATTTCGCCGTTTTTGATTGCTCGCCCAACTGGTGGACGAATTTATGCCTGCAGAGGTCGGAGGCAAAGCCCCAGACTGTGTGCAGGATTGAAAGTTTTGTCAGCACGCATCGGTGAACTCTCTCGGGAGGAGTAGAAGAAGGAACTATTTTGTGTTTGTGGCGAAGAAGAAGAAGTGCCCACAAGGCAAAGACGGAAACTTGGAGCAAGCAACGCAATCGGAGCAGCAGTAGTAGCTTGATCTTTTATATTTCTATTTTCGATGATTGACCGCATGAAGTACTGTAGAGGCTCGATTGAGGAGCCGTTGGTGCTGTGTATTGGGGAAGCTCCTCCATACCTCAACACGGGGTAGATCAATCTTACTGATAGCGAACTGATCATCTTTGGTCCTTAGTGCAAGGCGGGTATGCTTTGAAATTCTGTCCCAGATTGGGTATTCTTGGTTCTTCCCCGTCGGGGCTATAGTCTCGAATGAATTGAGTCTTGTTAGCGAAGGGGTTACGGGGGTACGGGAAATTCAGGACATGAAATGAAGTGCACGGGTGTCATGATGGAGGGAAGGAATTTCCATCAGGAGCTTCCGAAATTCTTGAGCTCCATGGCTACTCTTGCACCTTTCTCTTCTCCAGTTAGACATGAAACAAAGTTTACCACTCTGTTTGCTGATTACTTACCTAGTCCATTCGAGGATACTGAGACTGGCGATGAAAATCGCAAATCATCCAGTCCATCTGAAGATGTTGAGGACGAGAATCGGGTGAAGAGGCGGAAGACAATGGCAACGTCCATCGAAATGGAAGAGGAATCAGTGACAGAGACAGAGGACCCACTTCCAGAGGAGCTGGTCGAAAAAATCCTTTCGGCTATCCCATTCCCATGGATTCTCAATGCACGGAGTTTGAACAAGTCCTGGAAGAAGATGTTCTCACCTAACTGCAGAGAGAGTGTTGGATTTCAGGAGCAAGTGAAGTCAGTTTCAGACAAATGGAGTCATTACTGTCCTGTCATTTTGAACAAAGATGAACAATGGATACTGGGTTATGATCGTGAGCAGAACCGCTGGCAAAAGATGACAATAGGATTCGATCATAAAGAGTCAACGACACCTTGGGATTCTGCGCAAAAAATCAGAGGAGCTGGATGCCTCATGTGTGGAGTGTCTGAACGGACGTCCATTTTTGCCACAAATGTGTTCACCAGAGACTGGAAGTGGTTGCCACCTCGGCCCAACATGGAGCAGCCGAAGGAAGTTCACCTGATTCTAGAGGGTTCTGATGCCTACAAAGTGCTGTTGATGACACCACTCAAGCGAAGTCCTTCGTTTGAAGTGTGTGCACAATTATATGAATCCAAAACAGATGCATGGACCATCAAGGTCTCGAAAGCTAACTCCTCTCTCTCTTTCAACAGCAGCAGTGTCTACTTGAACGGGTTCGTGTATGTTATGCAGTATGATCCTGACGACAGTCACGACGTCCTAAAACTGTTGGCTTACAGCGTACAGGAAGGAGTTTGGCACACCATTCCACACCCATTTTCTTGCATGCTTCACACGATTGAAACATACGAGCTGTTAGTTTGTCAAAATCAGCCCATGGTGGTGATTCATGTGATTCCAAGATATTGCTTTCCCAGAAGGGGGCCGGAAGTGCCTCTTACTCCCCGGAACACCCTCATAGTGTTCAAGGTGGATCCAGTGTCACTGGAGATCAGAGAGGTCTCGAGAGGTCCTCCCGAAACTATTTCGGGAGCGTCTGCCACATTGTTTGCCAGTGATACTGACTCGATCTATTTTGGAGATCCTCAAATAGAGAAAAGCTCCGTTGTGGCGTTCAATGTGGTGTCTCAAACTTGGAGCTGTCTTCCTCCTCCGGTGAGTACAGATGGGTCATACAAAAACAAATGGACGACCTTTGCCATCCAGCCTGGTATGAATCCGTTTGTTGCAGTATAATCCTTGATTGTGCAGACACCATTTAGACAGTGATCTATCAAGCCTTCAGGATCTTCGCTTTCAGACAGTCATGTGTACATATCAGCCCAAGATGGGACCGTCTAGTAGGAGGGATCGTCTATGGAGTTCGTTCGGAAGCGCACTGTGTAGTAGACAGCATACCTGTCTGGTCCTTTTCTCACAAGTACAACAGTTTCCCTAGTCAGTCATGTACAGAGTATCGAGTTTCTTCATATGATCTGCTTGGGTGAACCGATTTCTTCCTCCGTAGTGAATCAGATAATGGTGGGATACATGACCCATGAAACTTCTGGATGCTTTTCTTTTGCTAAGAAGTTGTGGGCCTACTGAAGAATGAAGTTCATGAGGAAAATTTCTGGAGGCCTTTCTTCTGTTAAGACGTTGTGGGCCTGTGAAAGACTGAAGTTCATGACGAAATTATAGCCAGTTAGCGGTCTCTACATTTGCATTACTTTTAACATAAAGAGGTAATGTGAAGGTGTAATGCCGGAGTGAAAAAGTCACTTGCTTCTCGACTTCACTAGCACTCGGGAAGAAGTTTGACAGAACAAAGCAATTCCGAGGATGCAGGTGTAAGTAAAAGTGTGTAGACAGAGACACGGGAGTTCATTTCAACTTCGCTGGCGAAAGCTTTAGAGTTACAATTCTTCATGGAGCTGCTGTAAAATTGTCACTAAATCATTTTATGAATTGGATGTCCTCTCTCACAATGTTCTTTCCCGTCTTAAAGGCGACGATATATTTCATAGCTTATTAAGTTCATAAGGGTTGAGTAGAATAGTAAGACTCGGTAACTGAGGACTTCCTGGTAGAGATTTGAAAGAATGTTTTATAAATTCTAATAAAGCTTTAGAAGTTGGAACATATATATTTTTTAATTATTCAAATAGGGAATTACTACTTTACCTTTTAAATACTATTTTAATCCCTTTACCTTTTCTGTTCATCCACCCCCACCCCTCCTATTCTAACACTTCGAGCGAATCAGATTGGCTAATTGTGAGAAATTGGTCGTTGTCGTATACCGGGGCACGGTTATAGGATTCTTTCTACATCATGTTCCAACAATGTAGCGAAGCTCATAATATGGCGAGAGTGGTTTGATTGGTTTATTTGCACTGTGTATAGTACCGTAGGGGGCGAGGTGAATGAGCAGAAAAAGTGAAAGTGAGGTGGGTTTACTATTTCCCATTCAAATAGCATTAGCAATGTCAAGACAAGGATGCATGAGAAAAAGGAGTTGCTTCATAGTATGCTTGAGGTGACTATCTGACTATTTTAGGCCATGGAGTGATTGATAAATTTACACACTATGGATTCCTTCTCCCAAATATGCGTTTGTTGCATTCAGACCTATAGTAAGCTATTTAGATAGGCTACCACGCCATCCATATGATGATGAAAAAGACACCCATTTCTCACAACCAAAGCAATTAGAGTATATAGAGTCAACCACTTGATGACTAAGGCAAGGTTTCATTGACCTTTATGTGACTTATAAGAAGTTGTTGCTCAAAACTCCTAGTCACCAAATACTAGAGACAAGACCAGTAAGACCATATCAGCTGCAAAAAAAAACTTACTTGAGTCAAAATAGTATGATTTGAATCAACTCTCATGGAAGATTTTGTGCTTACTTACCTTTAAGAAAGGCTAGCTAAGAAGTACTCGTTCCCAATTTCCATGACAGTTTTACTTTTGCATACTTAGATTATGGTATCGGCAATTTTTTAAATATCTTAATTTTCTACTTTAAGTATGGGTTTTGTTTTGTTTTGTATGTGGAGAGGTATGCATTCATTTTGTATTAGTTCATTGCAAAGAAGTATAGTTAGCTTGAAATTTCTTCACCTTTGGGAAGATTGGGGGTTAAATCAAAGGAACTTTACTATAAAAATGCCTTTGTTAAAAAGTCCAAGATACACAGTATGAAGACCAAAGGATCTTCACTTGAATGATATATACTACATACATCTTCACCCAAAGAACATGTACTACCGAGGATCTTCATCCAAGAAATATGTATCACAAAGGATCTTGAATCACCCGTAAGAATTTCACTATGTAAAGTCCAATCTTCTTGAAAATAGGCTTTGAGCAAAGTCATCTTCTTGAAGACATGTTAAAGAAAGCTAAAGTCCAAGGATAGTAGTAACTCCAAAGACCTCCATTACAAAGGAATTTGTGTTGCACTTTGAGGTCAGTATTTGTATGGTTACAAGTCCAATTGAAGCATTGTTTACCTTTTTAGAAGCATTTTCTGAAGGTTTTTCTAATGAAATAAATATTGCAAGGTTCAGAGATCTATAGACAAAATTTATGAGCATTTGATGTTTAGGAATTTCCCATGGGTTTTAAAGCCAAAAGGAGTGCAGATTGGTGGATTGTATCCTTGTCATCAGAAGTCCAATTCAGGTTTCTTCAATATGTTGGAATTTTCTTTGCAAGAGCTTTCAATTAAGTTTAATATGTCCTTGATTGGAAGTATGTATCACAAGTTACGAACATGTAAATATTGTGAATATTTCTTGATTTTTGAGCTAAACTTGACCGCAAAACAATTGATGGAACATACATCAAAGCCCTAGGCTATAAGATGTTTGTTCACATGGAGGTCTTGTTGCCAGTAAGATTTAAATTTGAAGGATCTTGAGTAGAAGTTGACTAGAGAAGAGACATTGCAAGATCTCCAAGACTTATGACAGTTTCAATAGTTAGAGAAGTAGAAAGGTCAATCTCAGTTACTTTTTGGAATAAATAATTAGTTTGTCCATTAGATTGTTGATGATAGTTAGGTTTGAGTATATCTACCATGTGTACCCAACTATTTAAGCTATAAATCTAAAGTGCTTTATGTTTAGTAGAAGCATATAGTGATTAAAGCTAAAGAGCAAAAACTCTTTGCCATTTTACTTAATTCTTGAATGCATTGATTGAATTCTTAGTATTTTGTATGTTGAGAAATCTTTGCAGTAAGAGTTAAGGATAATGTGTGTTTTATTGTTAGTGTTAGTGCAATAATTTTGCAGCAATGCCTTGACAAGATGATGTTCAAGTGAAGATGAAGAACAAGCATTGAGGCAAAGATTTTTTGGAAGACAGAATATCTTTGGAGAATGGTAGAATACAATGCTATGGGCATTCTTTATATGAAAGTAGCACCTTTGTATTGTGATGGAACATCATTTTCAAGATTTAATTGGAATTTACTCTTTGTGTAATTATGATTTTTCTTTGTATCTTTTTGTAGTGCATTTCAAGGTGACATTACCCTCTCCTACGAGTGGTTTCTGCCCAAGAGGTTAAAGATGTGATAGTAAGTAACTATTTTGTGACAATTTCTTTTGTATCTAATCAGTTTTGACCGTATACTCAAGAGAACTACTTGTTGGAATATTGTAATTTTGTGTTTGGTGAATTATTAAATAGATAACATACACTTAGGTAGTAGAGCAAAGGTTAACCAAATTTTTTCATATCTTTATTACTTTAGACTCAAAAACAACATATATTTGAATAAATTTTAAATATCAGACTGTTCATGAACTTATTTCAATATATGGATGTTGAATGAAAATTTGTACAATAGTGGAAAATCTGAGAATAATTAAAATTTTTAATCACATATGGTAAAAATTATATGTTTTTAGCTAATTTTAGGCGGATTTTATTCTTTCTTGTGAAGCTCTCTCACACTTATGAGGGACAATTATGGACAAAGCAAGTAAAAATTTAAGTTGCACAATAAAAAAACAAACAAACAAAAAAACAAACAAATCAATAAATCATTCAATCAATCAAACTCTTGTAACCAAATGAATAAAGACTAATATGCTAAATGCTAAAAGGAAAAATTCTGATATAAAAGTCCACTAACATCAATAAGAAATGTGTATGATATAGACCAATCTTCTTCAATTTGAATGGACTCTTTTTATTTTGAATTATCTCCATTAGTTTGAAGTAGAGAAAATATACTCTAAATATAGAAAAGCCTAGTTTAGCCTAGTTTGAATTATCTCTATTGGTTTGAAGTAGAGAAAAATATCATAGACCAATCTTCTTCAATTTGGATGGACTCTTTTTGTTTTGAATTATCTCCATTAGTTTGAAGTAGAGAAAATATACTCTAAATATAGAAAAGCCTAGTTTAGCATTACAAATTCATGAATTTTTTTTGCTTCTTATCATAATATAAATACTAAACTAACTATGAAAGAATAATGATAATGAAGAAATGTTACTTGAATGTAGACCAATCACCATAAATAAAACATTCAATATCAAGAGTGAAATTATAATAAAGGAATGAATATAGAGTGTTTTGCATCAAAACTACATAGATATTAAATTCTCAATTAATGTATTAATGGGTGATAACTAAGAGAAGAAATTATAAAGAATAAAATGTCAAATTGGATTAGTCATGGATCCTTATGTTGACTTTATATAAAGAACTAATTGCAACTATATAGCCCATAATGTAAGCTAATTCTACTTATAGAATCATATATTCTTTTTATTTATAGACATATGGATTTTAGGACCTATGCTTGAAGTGTGTGCATTTTCAATTCAACAACTATAAAGAAGGAAAAGAAAAGAAAATTATTTCATGAATCCAACATGGAGATCAAAGAGCATCTAAACATACAATAATATTGCAAGCCACCAAATACTGCAAAATAACTATGCATTTATTGACAAAACAAGAAGGACCTTAGCAAGGCTTTTGGGCCACTCCATATCTAGTCATGATACCTAAAGTTAAATACAAGCAAACTTTAAGAAATTGAGAGAGTAAGTGGTAGATCAATCAACTCTAATAAGCAATTACATAAAAACATACTGTAGAAAAGAGCTTTCCATGAAATATAACATATTATGTATTTCAAATAAACCATTGAGATTTTCCATATCAAACAAAGAACACCGTAGTACCAATTTTGAATTAGGACAATCTTTTATGTAAGATGAAGACTAAAAGATATCTAAATGCAGTAGAAGAGAAGATCAAAACCTCAAACATGACTTCATAGAGAAAGATTGGTATCACTAAATAGATGAAATACTTAAGCAAGGCCTTGAGTGGTACCAACTTCATATACAAAAAGAAAAGAGATTACATGGAATCTAAATACTCCACAAAAAAAATAAGGTAGTTGATAATATATTGCTTGAATATAGATACCTTGGGACAACCAAAAAAGGACCTTTGATTTTATATGTATGAAAGATGAGTAAGCACAAAACTATAAGTAACTACATAATAATGTTTTGAATTAGAGATAGCTTGGTATCAAAGTAGAGCACATTACATTATCATAGCAAGAGACTTTCCTTTGAGAAAGTGCAAATATTTTGCTTTGGAGATAGAGATAGATTGACCTACATACTAATCTAGGTCAATCTAACATCACATTCTACATCAACTCCTACTCTATACCTAAATTATGTAGTCTTGTTCTTATCCATAGATGCTCATAAGGAGATTTTTGGAATTTGCAAGTCTATGCTTGATTGAAGTATGAAAACTTCACACTAAAATTAGCATAAAAGTGATTTAGAAGTGAGTACAATCCATACAATTAAGTTAGATCGATGATGGAATTTGAAAGGTGGAGGTTTATAAACTCATTTATCCATTATTTAATGCATTATATTATTGTCATAATTGATAAGATCCTCAAACATATAAGAATATTTTACTCTTTTGTACATATCTTCATTCAAAGACTCATAACTCCTTGCTCATAAGCCAACATGTAGCAACCAAAGAATTCAAAGAAAGCTTATAGTGTATTTTATGAGTATGAAAAAATCTTAAGCTAACCTAAGTAATCCGTAGGATATGGTCAAGAATGTGCACACCAAGAATATATACATCAATTGATTTCTATAAGAATTCCACCCTAATTCAAAACAAAATATATTCTTAAGCTTAGGTACAACAATACCAAATTAAGCCCACTCATAGATACCTAAAATATGAAAGTAGGCTCATTTACTCAAGGCAACATGCCTTACTTATTGGAAGAAAATTTTGGCAGTGATTTCTCACCTCTCTAATATGCTAGTATAGTAACATAATACTAGCAAAATAGAGAGGTGGGAAATCACCAATAAAAGAAGTTATCATAATAATATTGAAATTAATGATTAGTTTACTTAATGATATTCACAAATTGATCAATATATGAAGGACTGAGTGAGATATATAAGTTTTCTTTAATAAGATAAGATAAAGTTATCTTTCTTTAATATATTCTATTATTCTAATCTAGTTAGAATTTAAAAAAATAAATTTGGCCAGTTATTATTAATCTTACTCATGATTAACTAAAGCTATTCATAACTATTTTATCAACCTCTAGCTACAGGAAGTTTCCTTATCAATGTATCAAAGGCTTCTTGTACAGCTCCAAGGTTACCTCGTCCACAAGTATGGGCTACTCAAGTGCTCTCCAAACCATACAAGATAGTTGCCTATGTAACTTGGTAAAGGATGTTGCATGTACAAGGTGTTATTCTTCACTTTATAACAACATTGCCTCAAACAACACACCAAGACTGAACAACTGGAAACAAGGTACTAAAACCAAAGAACTTCTTTTATGGAAACGATTTATATATTGAAAAATTTGAGAGGTTTGCCATCAAAACCTAGTATGGTATGTGCTCTCAAAGATCTATTTACATGAAGAATGAGAGAAAATATATAGGCCTTTGGACTTTGCTCCAACTAACAAAACTTAAGTTTAACATTCTTATATTTAATTATATCTTTGAACTTATGTATTTTCAAAAAATTTAGCCAAGATTTGTCATATTCTACTTAGATCATGTTCTACCATTTATTACCAATTTATTAATTTTCCAACTTTGCTTAAGACCATCTCTCCAAGAGTTCTTTCAACTTGTTTACAAATCACCTACTTAGACTTTGGTAACTTGGTGTGGATAATTATGGTGGATTCTCCTTCAATATGATTATTCCAAAAAAATTGACTGCAATTTTTAACTTGAAGGTTTATTATAGATCATTATCTAAGGAGGCTCCAAGAGAATCATATATGGCACAGGCACAATCTAGTTAAAATTCCAGCATATAGTGATGATATTAAATAGTTCATTTTAGCTAAAGTTTGAGGATATAGTGATGATATTGAAAGTACTACTTCATTTGTATGTTTATCTTATCAGAAACTTTTTTCTTTCAATGTTTAATGAATGCAAATAAATATTTTGACATTTCTCAACAAACTTTTGTGTGCAAGGATCTTTAGAAGGTTTATAATGACAAACTCATTGTTTAGCATAGACTAAATGGTTAAAAAATTCCTCTTGCATACACTAGAACAATCTATGTAAATATTAGCAACAAATCAACATTTCTTAACATAAAGGTGAGGATCTTTTAAAAACCACATTCTTGCAATAATATTATCAAATTCATTAAGACAAAGAGGTCTTGTAAATGACAACAAGTTTAGAAAATAAAGATTAGCATATATCTCAAACTAACCATATTGATGTAGTATGCCCTAAAGATACTATAATAGGGCTCGATGAATAGAAATAATTTCAATAAAAGAGGATCTCCTTTAGCAATTAAAGTGGGTAAGATGGTTGTACATTATTTAAATTTAGCTTCATTGAGCTCATCAACATGTTCTTGCATAGATCATGCCAAACTAAACTATAAAATAAAGAACTATTTCTAGGATTCCATCATCCTATATATATATTGGAAATATGTATTGAAATATGTATTGGAAGGATAAGAATAAAGGTCATCCTTACTATAGTGAAAGTAAGTGATTATGGTCAAATAAAAGGAAACTTAAGTGTAGATTTATTTCTAAAACTCCCCTCCTACATATTCACCTCTAGATGAATATAGATAAGTGTACCTTTTCAAACCAAAAACAACATCAAAGAGGTATAAAGGGTATGACTCAAGTATGTTGAATAGTGTACATTGGGATCTTTATCCAATAGTGTTTTATTTAGCTTATCAATTAGAGGCAAAAAGCTTGTGAATAAGAAAAAATTGATTATTGGTATTTTTTATTTTACTTATCAAATTACTTATATATAGACATGGTGGCTAGAAATTTTTTTCCATTTTTTACTGGAATTAGGAGTTTACTAATAACAAATTTTAGACCAGTAAATGGTCTTCAAATATCAAGACTAAAGAGTCAATTTTAGTTTTTAAACAAGCAAGTTAAGTTTTTGTAATTTAAAAAAAATTTATTCATCATTTAGGATTTTAGATTATAATCTAGATGATCTAAATAAGATCATATCACCACAGAAGACTTGTTTTTAGATTATAAAGAGCATTATTCAGAATTAAAATGACCATTTCAGAACAAAAAAAACCAAGTGAAAAAAAATCTTTGTTTAAAAACAGTAACTATTTCTGAAATTATCTCCTTAGATTTACAAGATATAATAAATTTTGAAGAGAATAAGAGATTATTTAGACAAAGGCTCATGGCTCTAGCATTTTCTCATCATAGTTTGATATTTTAGTTGAATTACTTCATAAAATATTCAAGGTATGCATATACTACTAAGTGTGCTCAATGATGATCCAATGTTGCACTATATATTTGATATGAGGTGATCTTTAGTACTTAACTCATACATTTATTTGTTGACTAGTAGAAGTGTGTGAAACAAATTCAATGATTGATATGGTATATCACACGTAAGCAATGTCTTATAGGTGACAAGATTCTTCTTAGCTAGGAACTATAATTGAATTTCCTATATTAAAATTGGAACCTAGGTAATTTTAGAATTCAATTGTGCCTCACTTGAGTACAATCTTCAATTATAAGGATCCATATTGAACCCACAATTTAATATTGGAAAAATAATTAGACTAAAATAAGATAACTCTATTTGCATTATGAAGAAGTAACTTATACGACTAGTCATGATTTTCATGTAGCCTCATTGTCTCAAATTAGCTTGAACTTACATTCTTTGTGAGTTCTATTTGGGAGGAGGGTTGAGCTTGGCGCTATGGTGCAGTATGGCTAGGCAAGACAAGAAGGGAAATAAAATAGTTGCAAAGGAAATTGTTCTTCCGCACCTCAAACATAATTAGACATGTTTGTATTTGTTTAAGTTTGAGCTTGGGTTTTGAGAAAGAGAAAAACTTGAACATCAGCAAAAGTGATACTCCTAAACATTGGCAAACACTCTTATACTCTTAGTCAATTTAGTTGATTGTAGTTCCATTGAAGTAGCAGAAAAATTAGCATTGAGCTTGCGTTCAAGAAGGAGACAAATTTAATTATCAGCAAAAGAGATATTCTTGGTCAATTGAGTGGAATCAATTCCATTGAAGTAGCTATAAAATTTTGTATTGAAGTTTGAGCGTAAATAGAGAAAGTGAGAGGAATTGTAGCAACTTATGGACAAAAATTTTGAGACTAAACAAATATTCTTGATGTTGTGATAATATCTTGTAGTCATAGATTTTAAGAATGAATGGAGATTTCTGTACAGCAGCAACTTCTATATGAAGTACCCATCTCGGATGAAATTTTAAAATTAGATAGTCATAGAATATAAAATGAATAGTCATAAAATTACATAGAGGAGAGTTTCTTATGGGTTGGGGAGAGAGAGTGAGAGATGAAAAACATGTGAATTTTCAAACCAACATAAGAAAGATATTGCTCAGAAGTGTTGTAGGATCAGACCATGTATACCTTTGGTTGCTTGAGAATTTTCCTCTCTAGAGGTGGTCTTGGCCATGGAGGAAAAACTGCAGCATTAAGATGGCCAAAATCTTAATGTTTAGGAACACACCTCCAACAAAAAAACTGGAAACAATTGAGAGACATGTTTACCACCAAGAGTTTTTTGATCTTTTTCAGGTGAGAGTGTTGAATTCAACTAAATATGGAGAAATGTTGATTCCTACCAACTTGAATGCTCTTTTGTTTAATGTATAGGAGCTAGACATCAGCAACCAAAATCCAAGAGGGAACTCAAGCCATAGGGAGGATTGGACCTGTAACACCCATTTGTGCATGTATATGGTATTGTGATATTTAGCTTGGTATTACAAGTACTTAAGAGATATTATTTATATAGAGATAAAGGATGGTTCTATATTAGTCATGGTTAGCTAAATTTAGTCATAGCTAAGATAGAGGGGACCTTACTTTAGAGGAAGTAGAAAAGATGAGCATCACTATTTTGGATTTAAGTGTGTTGACTTGGTATTATTCCTAGGTGTTTGGCTTTGAGGAAAGAGTTGAGAACTCTTGGGCCTGCAAGCATTTTTGTTTTGGATTCTTCTTTAGTCCAAGGATAGCCCATGTGAAGGAATCCTTGACTTAGTGGTTGGGTCAAGATAAGACCACATGCTTAGGAGAATATGCCCATGTGAATGGATATTCCTTTCTACTTTTTGACTTTACTTGACTTTTAGTCTAGTAACTTGAGTTACTACGGTAATTAGTAACTTTGGTACGTAACTATTTCACAAGTATATAAACAAGGGGTGAGGAAGTACTCATCATCCTTTCATTTGCAACTATCTCTCTCTCATTGAGTTCTCTAGTGAGCAATGTCTTGAGTCTTGGAGTGTTAGCCTTGAAGGAGTATGATGGAGTTGGGGTTCCTTGCCTTCTTAGTCCATGGTGCTCTACCATAATAGCCATCAGAGGTTCATCTTGAGTGAGAGACAGGCAGGCTCACAGACCAAAGAGAGAGCAAGTGTATTCTTTAATTTTTATGTTTAGTTGCATTGTTCACCCCAATATGATAATGATAACCATTTTTGCATGTCCTTTTACTACACACTTATGCATGAAAACAAACTGTATAAGCATCACCTTGACCTTCCTTTCATCTTGTGTGAATAGCCCACTATATGGACAATATTTGCATTGAAGTGTGAGTTATCTCTGGTCTTATATTGTATAGACTAGACTTGGGATCAAGCTTGGTCTTTGATTTGCAAAGCCCTTCCAAAGGGTGAGTTGTTTTTAAAAGGAGATAGTGTTCTACCATAAGCACTTCTAACATGGTGAAGATAAGATTGGAGTAAGAGCCCAAGCTAGAGGAGGGAGGATCTTCTTTGGACCTATCTTGATGGATATCATTGACAAGGTGATTGGAGGTTGTAAGCACTACTTTCTTCACATGGGTGGAATGATGTGTCCTTGGAGGTGCATTGAGAGTAAAAAGTGACATCAAAAGGTTGCATATATGCACTTCTTGCATTTCATACATATCTTTTCTATTGTAATTTCTCCTTATTTGGGATTTTTTTCCTATTGTCTATTTTCATCTTTTATTTATACTTGATATTCCATTCTTTTTTTATGTGTCCCTCCATAGACCACTCTATAATGCCTCCACTTTGCTCTTGGGCAGGTAGAGGGATTACTGGCAAGGTTCCTCATTTAGCATCCGATATTTACTCTATGCAATCAAAGAGTAGATATCAATGTCAACTCTTTCATCATACTCTTATTATTGTCCAAGTTCTCAATGGTTTTACCTCCACCTTGCCACATCTCTTACCCTACTTGGAGGAGGAACTTACCTTGGTTGATCCTCCCATGGATTATACCATACTTGAGCCTCCTTTCCCTACCATGATCCATCTCCATACCTTTGCACACCCACAATCACTACAAGATCAAACTCTTTACCCTAACTTTATAGACCTTCCACCACTAGATTATCAAATCCCTTCACCCAAATCTATAGACACTCTTCCACTACAAAGCCAAGGGATCTTAGGGCTCTTAGCATACCCTTACATACCACCCAACTAACAACCTACATAGTCATGCCTTGATTGCCCATGGATAGGTATTGATTTAACATAACACCAAGGGCGTGCTAGATGCTACTACTCCACCTCTTCCATGGACCCCCTTCATATATGTATCCTCTCTTTTTAGGTTCCACAAAACTCTTACTCTTGCTCAAACTCCTCCCTAGACTCTATATCATCATTCTTACTAGGTTTATCTAGATCTCATATGTATATCATGATCCCTTTACCACTATGATAGCTTGTGAGCTCTATGCTCTCCATCTTATTATGAGCCATCTTAATTTATGAAAAGAGAGAGATTTATCTACATGGAATTTATTAGCCCTCTTCCCACAATGGAATTTGCTCCTAGTTACACATGGAGGTGCATCAATGTTTATAATCAAAGACAAAGCATCCTTCACACACCAAGCATATGGCTCTCTAATTCATACATTACATAGAAGGTACATGGTTCACCTTGATAAGAGGCTATGTCCATAGGAAGCAACCAGAACACTCTTTACTTACTTAGGCTCCTATTCATATTCCAATCTTGTCTCTCAGACCATCTCTCAATTCATTCTTCCTCTCCATCTACGAGTCAACTATCTCAAATCTAGCATAATCCTAAGGAATAAGAGTAAAACCTAACAAACTCCCCTTTGACTCTTGTCTAGGAGTTAGTAACCTTGCACCAAGTTGTCACTCAGTGGGAAGTTCTAGACAGACAACAAATCACTCGATCCCTCCTTTTACTAGGATAAACTAGAACTTATAACCATAGTTCATATAGGGATAAAGTAACTAAAAACAGCCAAGGTCACCTCTAATGCTAGGTCACCCTACTCATGCTCCACAACACAACCTACAGGGTAGCACTATACCTAGAGAAAATTTCTAAAGTTATGACTTTGGTAAAGGCATCAGCCGGGTTAAGCTTACCATCAATCTTGACTAGATCAAACATTTTCTCAGACACAACTTGCCTTAGAAAGTGATATCTGATGTCTATATGCTTAACCCTACTATCTATCACTTGATTTTCAGCTAGGTGTAAAGAACTTTGACTATCACAATGAAGCATTACATTACCATGCATTAGCTCCATCTTAGCAACAAGTCTATCCAACCAAATCACTTCCTTTGCTACTTCCGCTGCTGCTACATATTCAGCTTCTATTAAATTGTGCAACATACTTTTCCAAGGTAGATCTCCAATTAATGCACCCACCACCAAGTGTGAATACATACTCCGTTGTTGACCTCTACTTTTCCACATCTTGTCCATAGTCAGCATCTACATAGCCATCTAGTGATGTGGTATTCATAGATCTTCTATTAAATAAGAACCCATAGTCTACTATATCTCTTAAATACCTGAGAATCCACTTAACTGCTTCCCAATGTGTCCTTCTTGGATTTGACATATACCTGCATACCTTACCCATTTCTAGGGCAGGTCTAGTGCAAGTCATCAAGTACATGATATTCCAAAAGCCTTCTCATAAGGAGTGTTAGCCATCAAACCTTTCTCCATGGCATTTGTAGGACAACATGCCGTGGAAAGCTTGAAATGAGAAGCTAGAGGAGTACTTACTGGTTTACAGTTCTCCATGTTGAACCTAGCAAGTACTTTCCTAGCATACTTACCCTACATCAACCATAACTGACCAGTGCCCAAGTTCCTCTTGATCTCCATACCTAATATCCTTGTGGCCACCCCTACATCCTTCATCATGAACTCCAAACTCAAGAGCGCCTTGAGCTTCTCACCTTAGATCTATCCTTGGTAGTTATCAACATGTCATCCACATACAACACAAGAATAATAAAACCAATGGTCTTATTACTCATTGGTTTCATGTACACACATGGATAAAAAAAAACTCTTTTTGGAACCCTAAGCATGCATAAACACATCAAACCTCTTGTTCCATTGGTGAGGTGCTTGCTTTAATCCATACAAGGACTTCAACAATCTGCATACCTTGTCCTCCTCATCTTTCTTCAAAAACCCCATAGGTTGTCTCATGAAGATCCTCTCATCTAAGGTGCAATAAAAAAATGCCATGACAACATCCATTTGATCTAAAGAAAGACCAAATAATGCAACAAGCATACATAATAGACATATTGTGGAATACTTTGCAATAGGAGAAAGAATCTCATTGTATTCCACCCCATTCTCTTGAGTGAACCCCTTTGCTGCCAACCTAGCTTTGTAGATCTTTGATCCCTTCTTAGGACCCACCTTCAACTTGTAGATCCACTTGCAATCTATCACTTATTGATCCTTAGGTAACCTAACTTACTCCCAAGTCTTTTTATTCCTCAAGGATTCCATCTCCCTCTCCAAAGAACCAAACCACTCATCCTTTTCACTAGAAGAAAATGCTTCTTTGTAGGATGAGGGTTCACCTTCTTCCAAGACTAGAGCATGAGCATCATCCACAAAAGTCAGGTCCAATCATCCAATGGCTTTGTTGAATCAATCCACGTACTATATTTGTTTGGAGCTCAACTAGCACACCTTGATGACCTCTTGGATAAACTCTCCGCTTGATCTCTATGTGTAGGTCCAATGTGAGACTGACCTAGCACATTTTTTTGCTCACTAGCAACTACTTGCTCCACTTGTTCTTGCTCCTCAGGAAATTGCTCTACTATAGGAGCACCTCCTTCCTCTTCATCACTTAAGTGATCAATCTCCTCCTCAACTAGATCCAAGATGAGAGACTTGCCTTTGTCAGTGTAGGGAGCTTGAGCATTCTCCCCCTTGTTCAATGATCTGGATTCATTAAAGGAAATATCCCTACTGACCACAACCTTACACATTATTGGATCCCATAACCTATAAGATTTCACTCCACTTGCATAGCCAAGAAAAACACATTTCTTTGACTTAACATCCAACTTGGACCTATCTTCCTTAGGTTTGAGTGAATATGCATCACAACCAAATATCTTCAATCTACCATAATCAGCTGGTCGTTGATGCCTCAACTCATATGGCGTCTTGAAGTTGATTGCACTAGATGGAGAAATATTTACCACATATGTCCCTGTGGTGATAGCTTTTGCCCAAAACTCATGTGGCAACTTTCATTTGCTCAACATAGTCCACGCATGTTTGAACAATGTCTGGTTGAGCAGCTTAGCAACATCGTTCTGCTGCGGAGTGTAAACTGTGGTAAGGAGATGAGTTATCCCTTGTTTTTTGCAATACGCCTAAAACTCTCCAGAGACAAACCTCCTTGTCATTGTCTGATCTCAAACACCTCACCTTCTCCCCAATCTGAGTCTCCATTGGGTCTTCCACTTCTTGAAAGTGGCAAAGACTTCAGACTTGTGGTGCATGAAATAAATCCACACAAACCTCAAGTAATCATCAATAAATGTTACATAGTAAATTTTTCCAAAGCGTGAGGGTGTAAGGGATGGTCCCCACATATCACTATATACATATTCAAGTAGACCCTTGGAACTATGGGTCCCTACTCCAAAAACAGATCTGTTCTATTTTCCCAAAGGTGCAATGCGCACAAAAATCCAACTTCATGGTCTTCAAGCCAGATAGCAAGCCGTTTCTTTTCAAGACAGCTGAACCCTTCTCACTCAAATGACCTAGCCATGAATGCCACATAGTTTTCATCCCATCCTGAGACCTAGTTACATTGGCTTCTCCACACATTGTAGTGCACTCCAATACAAATAGATTCTCAAAAGTTACCTTGCAAGATAACCTTTCCACCAAAAGTGACTTGAATTACCCCATCACCAACACTCCATTGATGACCTTTGGCATGAAATACTCCTAGGGAAGTCAAGTTCTTCTTCATGTTAGGTATGAACCAAACATCATTTAACTTCCGCCTAGCTACATCAAACATTCAAATCCTTATGGATTCAATATCCTCAATCCGACAAGGTTGATCATTTCCCATGAGAACTGAACCAGTAAATGTTGAAAGTGAATAGAAGAACTCCTTGATATAGTATATATGGTACAAGTAAGTACAATCTAGAATCCACTCATCATCCATACCAAGAGATGAGGCACAAAGGGCATACCCACAACATCACAAATCATACTAATCATCCAACATATCAATATCCTCCTCAACATAAGCTATGGTTGCTGAAGAGCCTTCATCTACCTTGCCTTTGCCCTTAGCTTTACACTCCTTCTTCACATGGCCTACTTTGCCACATCCCCAAAAATTCACCTATTTCCTCTCCTTGGACTTGCTTCTAGACTTAGACCTAGACCTGGCCTTGCATTTCCCCTTCTCACCATCATTAGTCTTCCACTGAGTTCTCCCATGGTGGACAACCAAAGCATTGCCTAGAGTAGAAGATGACACTAAGGTCACAACAAGCTTTTGTTGCAAATCATCCGTAAGCAGAGCTGCTATCACCTCTTCAAAGGTAATAGTCTTTTTCTCACTGTGCAACAAAACTTGAGAAAGTGACTGATAGGAAGGCGGCAAGGAGCCCAACAAGTGCAGTGACTTCCACTCCTCATTCAAGTCATCTCCCAAGTTTTTCAAGTCCACTACTAGGTAAAAAATGCATCCACATGGTCTCTTATGTTGGTCCCTGGTTTCATCTTGAATGTGATTAGTTTGAGATTGGTGTACAATCTATTTGACAATTCATTTTGATGATACTTGCTTTGAAGTGCATCAAACAAGGAGGTACAATCAGAATGCTCCTCCACTTGCTTGATCACATGGGGCTGAAGGTGAAGCAAAACAATATTCATGGCTTGCTCTTGCATTTCACTCCAATCACTTTGTCTCACATCCTCAGGTTTCTCCCTCAAGAGCTTGCCCAAACTAGTTGCCCTCAAAGCTCCTTTCACTTGCTGTTCCCACAACAAGTAATCCATGCGGCCATCAAACTTTGCCACATAAAACTTAGCTCCACCAAGCTTCAGAGTACCGATTTTGATTTTCTTTTGCTCCACAAGTACTACCAAGGCTATTTCTACACTTAGAGACTCCTCTTGAGTCCTAGAACGTTCCACCTTAAAATTCCAATACTTAGGGGAGTAAGACAGGAATTTTTTTACAGCAGCTTCTTCAAATACTCAAAGTCAACTTCTAGTTGCATCAACTTGTAGCCCCAAAGATAAGTTTTCCAACAAACTAAACAGATTATCCATCCGAATCCCAAGTCAAAAGTTATGAACTGAATTCCAAGGGGGGTTAAAACCTTGGAGTCTATACCACATTCACCATCCAATGGCCGCCATATCCTCAACATTTCAGATCCTACCTTCCATCAACAGGTTCTTCATTCTAGGTCAATCTTCACAACCAAATTGAGGACATGAAGTAGCTGCTTGAGATTTAGCTCTCTTTGCTACAAGAGAAAGGACAGCAAAGGAGAAGGTGTGGGATGTGGATCGAGAGAAAGAAAGTGAATTGAGACAACAGTCTGAAAAGAAGAGCCCAACAAAGGATGGTGTGACAACCTGGCAAATATCACTTTTGCGGTAATCGGGTAAGTAAAGTTTGTTCCCGTAGAGATACAAGTCAGAATTGGTCAAATACAAAGCAAAGTAACAATTGTAGTTCTTCTTGGTTGCGTCTTTAATCTCTCAGGTAGAAACCACACCCAGAAGAGAGTAACAAGCATTGATTTGCAGTCTTGTCACAAATTCATAGTCCTTAATCACAAATCCTTCAATTCTTTCCAAACAATCTTGATTGTGATGATTTAGGCTCTCCCAAAAACGGCACTTCACTGCAAAACAACTTCACCTCAGAATTGTGTTCCACCCCTCCACTGAAGGCACAACTTCCTTGATCAAAATTGCTTCACATCAACTTTGCACTGCACTCACAAATGCAGAATACTACCAACACTACAATTCCTCTCAGATCTGTCAAGGCATTGCTTTGATTGCACTTCACTCAGGATCAAACACATAGAATGAAGATCAAGGTTGTGGAATCCAACATCCAACAAGCACTCTGACTTGCACTTCAAATTTCTCCAAACACTCACAAACACAAGTACAACGTTGATACTCGGAATCAAGCTCAAGCGACGAGCACTGCTTCATAGCACTTTGCTTTATCTATTCTCAGAAATAATGAGCACTGAACAACATTTGACTACGAATGCCACTCTTAAATAGTGAACAAATTGACAGTTCTAACAACTATACCGTTCTACAACAACTCTTCTAACCTGCAGATCCAAAATGACAATGCACCTCTTCATATCTACCTCTTCAAATCTCAAATTTGTTACTAATCCGATCCGATGTCTACTTTATCCTCGGCTTTCAAACCCAAACACGAAGTAACTTTACTTCCTACTACTCTATCCTCGGGTTTCACAACTTCTAATTCTTCTACCAGATCCAACAATTCTCTTTCCTGATCTGAAATTCCACTAGTGGGTAATCTATCTAACTCCTTATCTCTTGACCTACTCTTCTCAAATGTCTCCATCGGTAACTCCATAGACATTTGTACTCCTACGTTATTTACTTTGCGTTTTGCTTGAACATCTTTCCAAAGATTTTCTATCTCTATTTTCACTAAGTCTAATCTAATTGAAATGTTATCCTCTACTATTAAAATCTTCCTGTCTACCTGAGTCCTTAAACTAATCAACAAGGTGTTCAAATAAGTGGCTTTTGCCTGTCTTTGCCTCGTCCAACAATTTCAACTTGTGCAGTCTCGTCTCTTCAATTTGAACGCTGGCCTCTATACTCAACATTGCATTCATCTGGAGGACAATCTCCTTTATTGGCTCCAATCTTGTCTTCCTTTCTCATTCCCAATCTGCAAGCCAGTCCTCTTGATACATCGCCAACTCCTCCTTGATCTTGGCTTTCACCGACTCCTTCTCCTTCTCTTTCTGGACAACCTTCTCCTCCTGATTACAAAGTAACTCTTGTAATCGGTCTTCTTCTCTGTATCATGCAGCCAACTCTTGTTGCCAGAGTTGCTTCTTCTCCTTGACACTCTCTATCACTCTATTGACCTCTTGATCCTTTGCAGCTACTCTCGCCATAGCATAAATTACTTCTACTCTTAAATCAACAAACTGCTGCTTCAAGATCTCATACTCCGCTACTTGTCTCTCCCTTGCTACGTCACTCTTCTTCACAAGATCCTCTCAATAATTTACCTCTCTCTTCAGGTCTTCAATTACCTGACTTCTCACCACTGCCTCTGCTCGCAGCACTTCCCTTTCCTCCTCTCCTCGGGTTACACTCTTCTTCAACTCCGAGTTCTCTTCTTCTAATCGCGCTAATACCTGCAACACAGTTGTCACCTCCGGACATGTTGACTGCAACTCCCTCTTCTTGTACTCCAACCTCACCAACAATGAACACATGATTTCTTGCAGGTACTCCACTCCATTTCTCACACCTACTTCTTCCGGCATAGAAATCTCCCTCCTTACCTCTTCTTCACCCAATACTCACCTTCTCCTCTGCAGTCTTCGTATCGGAATTGATGCCTCACTTCCCAAGCTTTTGCTTACCTCATCTTTTGCTTTACTTGGCCCCGCTTCACACTTCGCCTTACGTCTTGAGTGAACTCCTCGCTGTACTGCAATCTTCTTTTCTTCGGGCACAATTACTTTGTCTTCCAACCGTGTATGAACTTCTTCTTCTTTTGCTTCTTTAGCCAATGGAGCCAATGTCATTTCTCCCCCTTCATCACTATCGCTACTTGTATCCCCACTCTGCAGCGTTAGCTCAGGCTCTTCCTTGTGTTCCCAGTTTTCAGTCTTGAGCTCGGCATCTCCTTCTGAGTCTTCATCCTCTGACTCAATTACCATCATTCCTTGCCTCGGGTTGCCTCTCCACGTCTTCCGGGGTTTCTTGATATCTTTGGCTTCACCTTGCCGACCTCTCTTCTTTGTTGTCGGAGTACTCGCTTCTATCTCCACGCTCTTACCCATCTTTGTGTAGTAATCATCTATGCTTTGGATTTGGAGAATGTACTGCTGCTCCTCCACGTTGACTTCTCTTCTTAAGTCGGGATGGAAGTGAGACACCATTCTATTTTGCTCCGCCAAATTGAGCAAATTCAACCCGAGGTAGAAATGTGCTGCAAACGGTACAATGTAGTGTGGAGGCAACTTATCTTGCAAATTCCACACCATCTATCTTGTCCTGCCATGGAAGCACCTTGCCCAATTAATAGGTTCTCCTGCAAACAACTTATGGAAGAACACCGCTTGGTGTTTCATCATATAAGTTGTTCTCTCCGGCTTCAAGATTGCCATGAAAGCACTCACAATCCCTCTCTTCACTGGATCCTTGTAACTCTCAACCTTCTACCCATTCTTCTTCCTCTTCAAAGAGAAAGCGTCTCTCACCTCCTGAGTCTCCTGAGCTATCTCTCCCTTCCCCAAGAACGTGGCTTCCTGCTCCGAGCTTGCCTCCTTCCCGAGTATGAGTCTCCAATCCGACTCTGTCCAGCGAGCCGGATTTCCTCTCTTCCCTTCTTCCTTGGGTCGATCAAGACACTTACTCTCGATGATTTCTGTCATGAATACTGGAAAGCTTACATTCCAATTCCATGCCAGAAATGTGATCCGAAGTCGGCTCAAGACTTCGATCCTCGCTATTACGTCTAACCTCCAAATCACATGATTTCTCACTACAAATTTGGAGTTCTTCTTTCCTCCTCCCATCTCTTCTACTTTCTCACTCTCTCGTGACTTCTCCCTTGCGCACTAACACAATTCCAACACTATTTCCCTTCCCCTGATCACCTGCAAGACAACTTCTCAACAACAAAGGAAAATTACTTGACATTTTATCGTTGCAAGTTCAATTTTTATAGAGTTGCACTTCTTTGTCTTCTGTCACTTTGAGTTTCTACCAAAAAATCACACCTCTTGCATGCACCTATCACTGTCAAACAACCTTCGCGCGTATGGGCTGCCGGTTTTTGAACGGTCCCTTCTTGAATTTCTTGCCCCGACGAAAGGTTGTTAGACTGTCTTCGCCTCGAGCTCCCCTTGATACGAAGACATTTTACTTTGGGTTGTATGCTGATGGGGCATTTCTGAGTACTTTGCCTTATGACCCGAAGTCACTTTACTTTGGGTTTCATCCCAAAGACTCTTTTCTTTGCCTTCTTCGGCCATACAGGTGCAATACAACTTCTCTATACACTTCTTCTCCTTTATTTTGAAAAAAAATAAAAAATGTGGGCACCACATACCCCCTCCCTCAAATGTGAGCGTCCCCGCGAACATAGACCTCGGATGTCTTAGAAACTTCCAAGTCTATGGTCCAATATCTACAAACTCTCCACCCGTTTACTCGAGTGGCAAAAGGATTACCTTCCAAGTCTACAAGCTGTATGGACCCATTTTTGTAAAGATGAAGAACTTGATAGGGATCCATCCATCTCAAATGCAACTTGCCTGGAAAAAATATTCGGCGATTATCATATAACAAAACCAAATCCCTGTCTTGTATAGTCACAAGCTTGATTCTCTTATCGTGCCTGACTTTCCTCTATGCTTGTACTTCTTTTGTGGTTTGCATTGCATCGTCTCTTTTCTCTTCTAACCACATCAGTTGATGAATCCAAAGATCCTGACTTTCCTCTTCCGACATTTGTTCTTTGCAAAGTACATTACAAAGTAACCCATTCGCTTTTTCCGTTAAGCCATTTGCTTTTGGATTATAAGGAGTAGTCTTCCGATGTTTAATCTGAAAGTACTTAGTTAATGACTCCATTACAGAGTTCAAAAAATGTGTTCCTCGGTCACTGACCAATTCCAAAGGACAACTATATTGAGAGATGATGTTTCAAAAGAAGAATTCCGCTACAGTTTCAGCATCATCTCTACAAGTTGCTTCAGCTTCGACCATCTTGGTAGCATAGTCAGTGCAAACCAAAATGTATCACTTTCTTGTGACTTGGGTCACTGGTTGAATGGGACCCACAAAATCAATCCCCCATTTCTCAAATGGGGCCAAAGGAAAAATTGGTCTCAAATGCCATTGAGAAGTAGGCGTTGGCTTCCCCGTTCTCTGACAAGCATCATAGCTTCGGATATGAGCATGCACGTCTTTGTACATTGTAGGTCACCAATACCCTGCCAAAAGAATTTTCTTTACAGTATTCTTCAGAGCATAGTGTCCTCCCAATGCTTCGGAGTGTAAAGATTCAATCACTCATCCTACTTTGTATGACTCCAAGCATCGCCAAAGTACTTCATCTTCGCCTATCTTAAATAAAATGCTGTGTTTAAGCTGGTACGGCCCCATTTTCCTGAGAAAGACTGCCCGCTGTTCCAAATCCATCCCCTCAAGACAATGGAGAGTATTCAGATAATTATATTCAGCTGCATACCTCGTACTTCGCATTGCTGATAAGTGATACAACTCTTCGTTAGGGAACCGATCATCAATTTCCCACTCCTGGTCTTGAGTTTCTAACCTGGACAGGAAGTCCACATTCAAATGTAAAACTCCCTTCCTTACTTGTATAGTATACGTGAACTCTTGTAACAACAAGATCCATCTTGCAATGCGCCTAGATAAATCTGCCTTCTTGACCAAATGTTGCAATGCGTAATGGTCAACATAGAAGACAAACTCATACCCCAACAAATAATGATGAAATTTCTTGCAAGCATACACCATTCTGAGTGCTTCTCTTTCAGTCATCGAATAGTTCTTTTTCAGTCATCAAATAGTTCTTTTCAGAAACTGAAAGTTGGTGGCTAGCATAATACACCGGGTAGTCCTTCTTCTTCTTGCCTTCTGACTTAAGACGACTCCGATGGCCATGGACAAAGTGTCCACATATACATGAAAAGGGACGTCCCAATTTGGGGCCCTCATAACTGGTGCTTCAACCAGCTTCTTCTTCAACACCTGGAAAGCTTCTTCTTGATTTGCTTCTCATAGATAGTCTTCGGATTTCTTCAGAAGCTTTGTAAGTGGTGCAGCAAGCACTGCATAGTTTGACACAAAGCGTCTGTAATATCCGACATGTCCCAAGAAGGCTCTCAGCTCCCGGATGTTCTTTGGGGATTCCAAAGCTACAATTATCTTAACCTTCTCAACATCGACTTCAATACCTCGGCTTGATACCCGATGCCCCAAAAGAATTCCCTCCTTCATTGCAAAGAAGCATTTCTCCGGGTGTAATGACAAGCCGGCAAAATGACACCTTTCAAACGTTTGGCAAAGGTAATCTAAATGTACATCTCTTTGTCCAAACACACAAAAGTCATCAATGAAAACTTCCACAAATTTGCGTAGGAAATCTTTGAAGATTGAATTCATCATCCGTTGGAAAGTAGCGGGAGCATTACACAACCCAAAGGGCATTTTGATTGTAAGCAAAAGTACCCCAATCGGTCGTGAATGTAGTTTTATCCTTGTCTTCTTCTCAAATGGATACTTGATTGTACCCTGAAAATCCATCAAGAAAACTATAACAAGGATGCCCAGCTATCTAATCTAAAATTGTTTCGGTAAAAGGCAAGGGATGATGATCTTTCCTTGTGACTGTGTTCAACCTCCGGAAGTCTTGGCACACTTGGATCTTCCCTGTTTTCTTTTTCGGGACAATGACAATGTGGGAAACCCATTCACTGCTTAAGACATGGAAGATGATTCTGGCCACTAAGCACTTGTCTATTTCATCTTTCACCAACAACGAGTACTTTGAGCTTAGGCGGTATTGCCGCTGCCGAACCGGAACTGCACCTTCAACCAGATCAATCCGATGTTCTCTGAATTCTCATGGAATACCCGGCATTTGATCAATAGACCAGGCAAATACATCCTGGAATTCTATAAATAGGGCAGTGTATCCTGCCAACTCCTCCAAAGTAACTGTCTTCAAGATTTTTAAAATTTTTCCTTCAGTTAATAAAACATCTTGACAGTCATCAGGGTTGATGACTCCTTCAACATGGCTTACTCGGCTTAATCCGAGGCAAGCTGCCATCAAACCCCCTTCCTCCAAGTCAGGTTCACATGAGGTGAGGTCATATGGATCTTCATCTTCAACATCCACCTCGTAGCACTCCAAGTAATTAACTTGGACTTCATCTTTGGATTCGTCTGAGGACGAAGATGATGAGTCTTCGGATTCATCCTCCTCTTCCGACGAACTTGTTTCCCCGAGGTGGGGAACCTTTGTCCAACTCACAGTCACTAGCTTCTGATCTTTGGACGAAATGTCCTTGAATCTTAACTTCTGCTGATGCCAATCCACCACAATTGGGCGCTATACAACCATGGTCTGCCGATCAACAGAGAGTAACCAGTCTTTGTCACAGGTTGCAACACAATGTAGTTCAACTTGAAGGGTACTCCTCTAATGATCGTGGTGATGTTTGACAGCATGCCCAAAGGCTGTCTCTTGGTTTGGTCTGCAAACTTCAACACTCGGGTGTTGGTTCAAACGTGTGATACCCGAGTCAATTTGCAGTATCTTTGGTCATGACATTCACACCGGACCTAGAGTCAATGGGTATCGATGTGATCATGCACCCTGCAATCTCCGCGTCTACCTCGGGAGATCCCAAATCTTCTTGCTCAATACAATAGATAGTAGGCAGGTCCTTCTTTGACATTGACCTCACCTTCTTGAGGGCCAAATTCAGCTGTCTCTTGTATAGCTTGTTATCTTCCCACAATTGCTTGAATGTAATGTTGGCATTTGTGGATGCCAGATCTGCTACAATATCATATTGGGGAACTCCTCCCAATTTGACCGATCTGCCTTTGGCTTTGGGTCCAAAGTCTCTCCATGTTCCTTCTTGACTTCGGGACGCTTCAAAATGGTGACGGGCTTGCTGATGGCCTTAACCCAAGGTTCCTCGGCTTGGCCTACCTCGGCTTGGATCAGACCTGTTACTTTGGATCGGATGTCTACCAAAAAAACTGGAGACTTAGTCTTTGTCTCCTTTTCCAAACTCAGTTCCCAAGTCTTGAGTAGTGCCGCCTTTAGTTCTTTCTGCAAGGCTTTAGCTTTGGCTTTTGCAAGGATCTTTTCCTCCTTGGCAGAAAGAATTGCCTTTGGGCGCAGTCTCTTTGCCTTTCTAGAAGACGATGAGGTCATACTCAGTTCTTTGGGATCATGCTTCTTCTTACTGGAGCGTGTCTCAACTTTCAAAATTTCAAGGTTCGGCCATTCTCCTTCTGAGGCCGGAATCCCTTCTTGAGGTCTTTCTTCCTCAAGAGTAAGCAATTTACATTAGTATCCCCCTTTGGCTGAAGTCTGCGTGCTCAGCGCGGGTCTGTACATACTTTACAGGCGGCTTTGGGTTTGCTGGGTGAGGACATTGGTTGCCCGTATGCCCCGATCCCTTACAATTTCCACACAGGGAACGTACCCAATTTGCCTTCTTGGCTTGGGATAGTTTGGAGACCAATGTTCCATCAAGCCACAATTATAACAGGCTCCGAGTGCAACATTCTGAGGCCAATTTTGGTTGCTCATTGGTGGTCTTCATGGAGGAGCATTGGGGTTATACTCCCTTGGTCCAAACCTCGGACCTTGATACAATGTGCTCGCTTGAGGCTGTACTTCTTGAGTTTGGTACACAGCTTCTTCATCCTCGTCTTGGTTCCATCTCGGAACCCAATCAATTTGCTACACCAGGAATGCATTACGAGTATTGCATTCTGTGGTGGCGTGGCCTGATTTGCCACATGCGGTGCACCATACATTCGATCTTCCAAATGCTGGGACCTTCCTTCTGTGTTTGGCCCCAATCATCTAGATCTTGAAATCCAAAAACTCCTTGATGAGGGCATCCAGCTTGGTATCCGCCTTATGTACACTCTTTGCTGGAGGAGTCACTGGTTTCTTGCCTCCACATCTTTTGACTTGTCTTGGCTTTGATTCTTCTTCAGATTCCGAAGAAGAGCTCGAAGACGTGGAGGATTCGTCCGAAGAAGGGGATGTACTACACGAACCTCTCCTTCTGGGCTTCTTGCCTTTCTTCTCCCGATTTCTCCGGTTACCGGCAGAGTGAGAGTGGGCCGCTTTGTAACGAGCAACATGTTTGAGTACTTTGTCCAGGGAAGTTACATTCCTCTCCCTTGCAAAGATTCGGATCTCTGGTGAAAGGCCCCCAAGGAACCAGGTAATGGCTTGGGCATTGGAGTAACCCACCACCCCCGATTGTTTGGGAACTCAATTCAATAGTGCCATGAACCGCTCAGAGTAGTCTCTCAACTTCTCCTTCTTGCCTCGGTCCAAATCGTTGAGTGCCGCGAAGACACTTGTGTTGTAGTCAACCTCCCGGAATCATTCCAAGAAGTTGTTTCTCAAGTCTGCCTAGTTCGCTGGTACAAACCTCTTTTGGGTCACATGGGTGTACTAGGTCTGAGCTTTCTTTCGGAGCAAACTTGGGAAAATTCTCAATCGATCCACCGAGTCATGCTCCTTGTTAACAAAGGAGATGACTTCAAATTCTTTGATGAATTCATTGGGGTCTTTGTCTTGTTCTGTCCCCTTATACTTCTGATAGGCGTGTTGGGTGATAGGCAACAAAGTCATTGTTCGATGCACTGGGATCGGCTGAAGAAGTGGTGAACTTGACGGAACTGAAGGATTGGTTGGTATCGACGCCGTATTGTCAGCCCAGGGGTTCCAATTTGTCAAATTCAAGGTGGGGTCTTCTTCAACAATTTCTACTATGAGAGTGTCAATTTCAACCCGAGTGGAAGATTCAGGATCAACACCTTTGATTGGTTCTTCAAAATTCCTTCGAGACAATCAAGGAATCATTTGTAGAAGATATTGACACTCGTCTTTAGTAAGTGTTTGTGCTGTCTTTTCTCAAACAAAGTTCTTCAAGGACACAACTTCCTTTACATCTCTAGGGGAAGTTGGTGTACGGGGCTGCAAGGCATATTTTTGCCCACTTGATTCTTTCTTCTTCTTGGACAAAGAGGGAGATGCAAAATAGCCTTGCCAACCGCCTTTGCATTTCTTGTGATCAAGTTCTTGCAAGGCTTCTTGAACTTCATGAAGAAGTTGAAAATCCAATGCCTCTTGTTCAGTTTTGTCCATGGTGGATGGGACGTTCAGACATTTGTCTTCTTCACGCTGAAGTGCTCGTCTTCGAGCTCTCTCTTCCCGTTGTTCTCTCGATGCAAACATTCATATTGCATTGATACCCAGTTTCAAATTTGGCTTTGTATTCTTCCACTTCCGAGATTTGTATCCCCGGCAGGGGCACCAAAAATCATGTGACAACCCGGCAAATATCACTTTTGCGGTAATCGGGTAAGTAAAGTTTGTTCCCGTAGAGATACGAGTCAGAATTGGTCAAATACAAAGCAAAGTAACAATTGTAGTTCTTCTTGGTTGCGTCTTTAATCTCTCAAGTAGAAACCACACCCAAAAGAGAGTAACAAGCACTGATTTGTAGTCTTGTCATGAATTCACACTCCTTAATCACAAATCCTTCAATTCTTTCCAAACAATCTTGATTGTGATGATTCAGGCTCTCCTAAAAACGGCACTTCACTGCAAAACAACTTTGCCTCAGAATTGTGTTCCACCCCTCCACTGAAGGCACAACTTCCTTGATTGAAATTGCTTCACATCTACTTTGCACTACACTCACAAATGCAGAATACTACGAACACTACAATTCCTCTCAGATCTGTCAAGGCATTGCTTCGATTGCACTTCACTCAGGATCAAACACATAAAATGAAGATCAAGGCTATGGAATCCAACATCCAACAAGCACTCTGACTTGCACTTTGAATTTCTGCCTCTTTAAATCTCAAATCTGTTACTAATCCGATCCGATGTCTACTTCGTCCTCGACTTTCAAACCCGAACCCAAAGTAACTTTACTTCCTACTACTATATCCTCGGGTTTCACAACTTCTAATTCTTCTACCAGATCCAACAATTCTCTTTCCTGATCTGAAATTCCACTAGTGGGTAATCTATCTAACTCCTTATCTCTCGACCCACTCTTCTCCAATGTCTCCATCGGTAACTCCAAAGACATTTGTACTCCTACATTATTTACTTCAGGTTTTGCTTGAACATCTTTCCGAAGCTTTTCTATCTCTATTTTCACTAAGTCTAGTCTAATTGAAATGTTATCCTCTACTTCTACAATCTTCTTGTCTACCCGAGTCCTTAAACTAATCAACAAGGCATTCAAATAAGTGTCTTTTGCCTGTCTTTGCCTCGTCTCTTGCACCAACAATTTCAACTTGTGCAGTCTCGTCTCTTCAATTCGAACGCTGGCCTCTGTACTCAACATTGCATTCATCTGGAGGACAATCTCCTTTATCGGCTCCAATCTTGTCTTCCTTTCTTGTTCCTGATCTGCAAGCCAGTCCTCTCGATACATCACCAACTCTTCCTTGAACTTGGCTTTCACCGACTCCTTGTCCTTCTCTTTCTGGACAACCTTCTCCTCTTGATTACAAAGTAACTCTCGTAATCAGTCTTCTTCTCTGTATCGTGCCGCCAACTCTCGTTGCCAGAGTTGCTTCTTCTCCTTGACACTCTCCATCACTCTATCGAGCTCCTAATCCTTTGCAGCTACTCTCGCCATAGCATGGATTACTTCTACTCTTGAATTAGCAAATTGATGCTTCAAGATCTCATACTCCACTACTTGTCTCTCCCTTGCTACGTCACTCTTCTTCACAAGATCCTCTCGATAATTTACCTCTCTCTTCAGGTCTTCAATTACCTAACTTCTCACCACTGCCTCTGCTCGCAACACTTCCCTTTCCTCTTCTCCTTGGGTTACACTCTTCTTCAACTCCAAGTTCTCTTCTTCTAATTGTGCTAATACCTGCAACATAGTCGTCACCTCCGGACATGTCGACTGCATCTCCTTCTTCTTGTATTCCAACCTCACCAACAATGGACACATGATTTCCTGCAGGTACTCCACTCCATTTCTTGCACCTACTTCTTCCGGCATAGAAATCTCCGTCCTTACCTCTTCTTCACCCGATATTGCCTTCTCCTCTGCAGTCTTTGTATCAGAATTGATGCCTCACTTCTCGAGGTTTCGCTTACCTTGTCTTTTGCTTTACTCGACCCCACTTCACACTTTGCCTTACATCTTGAGCAAACTCCTCGCTATACTGCAATCTTCTTTTCTTTGGGCACAGTTACTTTGTCTTCCAACCATGTATGAACTTCTTCTTCTTCTGCCAATGGAGCCGATGTCATTTCTCCCCCTTCATCACTATTGCTACTCGTATCCCTACTCTGCAATGTTAGCTTAGGCTCTTCCTTGTGTTCCTAGTCTTCAGTCTTGAGCTCGGCATCTCCTTCTGAGTCTTCATCCTCCGACTCAATTACCACCATTCCTTGCCTTGGGTTGCCTCTCCGCATCTTCTGAGGTTTCTTGATATCTTTGGCTTCACCTTGCCGACCTCTCTTCTTTGTTGTCGGAGTACTCGCTTCTATCTCCACGCTCTTACCCGTCTTCATGTAGTAATCATCCGTGCTTTGGATTTGGAGAATGTACTGCTGCTCCTCCACGTCAACTTCTCTTCTTAAGTCGGGATGGAAGTGAGACACCATTCTGTTTCGCTCTGCCGAATTGAGCAAATTCAACCCGAGGTAGAAATGTGCTGCAAACGGTATGATGTAGTGTGGAGGCGACTTATCTTGCAAATTCCACACCATCTGTCTTGTCCTCCCATGGAAGCACCTTGCCCAATTAATAGGTTCTTCTGCAAACAACTTATGGAAGAACACCGCTTAGTGTTTCATCACATAAGTTGTTCTCTCCGGCTTCAAGATTGCCATGAGAGCACTCACAATCCCTCTCTTCACTGGATCCTTGTAACTCTCAACCTTATACCCATTCTTCTTTCTCTTGAAGAGAAAGCGTCTCTCACCTCTTGAGTCTCTTGAGCTATCTCTCCCTTCCCCAAGAACGTGGCTCCTTGCTCCGAGCCTGCCTCCTTCCCAAGTATGAGTCTCCAATCCGACTCTGTCCAGCAAGCTGGATTTCCTCTCTTCCCTTCTTCCTCGGGTCGATCGAGACACTTACTCTTGATGATTTCTGTCATGAATCTTGGAAAGCTTACATTCCAGTTCCATGCCAGAAATGTGATCCAAAGTTGGCTCAAGACTTTGATCCTCACTATTACGTCTAACCTCCAAATCACATGATTTCTCACTATGAATTTGGAGTTCTTCTTTCCTCCTGCCATCTCTTCTACTTTCTCACTTTCTCTAGATTTCACTCTCGTGACTTCTCCCTTGCGCACTAACACAATTCCAACACTATTTCCCTTCCCCCGATCACATGCAAGATGACTTCTCAACGGCAAAGGAAAATTACTCGACATTTTGTTGTTGCAAGTTCAATTTTTATAGAGTTGCGCTTCTTCGTCTTCCGTCACTTTGAGTTTCTACCAAGAAATCACACCTCCTGCATGCACTTGTCACTGTCAAACAACCTTCATGCGTATGGGCTGCCGGTTTTTGAACGGTCCATTCTTGAATTTCTTGCCCCAACAAAAGGTTGTTAGACTGTCTTTGCCTCGGGTTGAGCTCCCCTTGATACAAAGACATTTTACTTCGGGTTGTATGCTGAGAAGGCATTTCCAAGTACTTTGCCTTATGACCCGAAGTCACTTTACTTTAGGTTTCATCCTGAAGACTCTTTTCTTTGCCTTCTTTGGCCATACACACGCAATACGACTTCTCTATACACTTCTTCTCCTTTATTTTGAAAAAAACAAAAAAATGTGGGCACCACAGATGGTTTTGGCCAGAATTTAGTGGATCAGAGTTGAACAAAGTCCTGGCTGATATTGCATGGTTCAGAAAATGGCAGTTTGCTCCCTTTGTTGATTCTATTACTACACATGATTAAATTGGTGCTCCATCTCTACAAAGTGCCTTGCAAGTTACATCCAACCAACTGCCATATCTAACTATTGGAGACATGCCGGCTACAAGTTGGACCCCAATTTTATGCCCTCAGGCAACTCCCTCTCATTCACCTCCCCGTTCTATAGCAAGACGCACATTTGGGATGGCTGAAGAAGACAATTAAAAATTACAAGGTAATAATAGCAGTGAGATTGTCCATGTGAGTAGTGATTCTCTAGCTAAAGATGCCTCATTGGCAGGTGGTGGTTGTACCTTGTTAAGAGCATCTTCTTTAGGTAGGGGCCAGTCAAGGACATGCATTTGCAAGACTTTGACCGTCTCCAACTCTTCCTCCTCTCACCCGTATCTTCAATCACTCACTGATTGATTCTGTTGGTTACCTATTTCCCCTTCATCTTTGCCTAGTTCTACTCAAGTGAGTACTTGACCACTTTTCCTTTGACTTGCACCTACACTTGTACTTGCAATCATGGATTGTTTTGGACAACAATCTCACAAAGTTACTAAATCTAAAATTGGGTCTGATATCAGTAAGAGAACTGCTGTAGGTAGTGAGATTTGTTCAACAGATTGGCTTCCTTAGAGAGCTATTGTCTCCTAAGGTATCCATCAAGAAATGACCTCTTTTGCCTCAATAATGACCACAACTCCAAAATGCTCATCTCATTCATACATTCATTGTCACTCCTCACCTCCTTGGATCATATGAAATTCAAGCAAATTGATCCACCTCCAAACGACAATAGTATCCTTCAAAATCTAAGGCAAAATCCTTATCTAAAATGCAACATCAATTGATCAATTCTTCTGCTAGCCAGAAATTCCTTGACCTGATTGCCCAACAGCAGGGATGGATTGTGACAACCCGGCAAATATCACTTTTGCGGTAATCGGGTAAGTAAAGTTCATTCCCACAGAGATACTATCCAGAATTGGTCAAATACAAAGTCAAAAGTCACAATTGCAGTTCTTCTTGATGGCTTCTTTAATCTCTCAGGTAGAAACTACACCCAGAAGAGAGTAACAAGCTCACAATCTTGACAACTTGTCATGAATACACACACATAATCACATCATAGTCAATTCTGTCCAATCAACTCTTGATTGTGATGATTCAGATTCTCCCGAAGATGGCACTTCACTGCGAAGACCGATTTCGCCTCAAAATTGTGTTCCACCCCTCCACTGAAGGCACAACTTCCTCGATCAAAATTGCTTCACATCAACTTTGTACTGCACTCACCAATGTAGAATTCTAACAACACTACAATTCCTTTCAGATCTGTCAAGGCATTGCACAGTCGGAATTAAGCTTAAGCAATGAGTACTGAAAACAACACTTTGCTTTATCTATCTTTAGAAATTTGAATACTGAATAACATCATACTACGAATGCTCCACTTAAATACTGAAGCAAACGGCAGACTTGACTACCTAGGCACCGCTTCCTAACATCCTTTCCTACCTACAGATCCCAAGGGACAATCTATCTCTTCATATCTGCCCTTTCCTATCTCAAAATTGACTTCTATCCCGATCCAATGACTACCTCATCATCGGCTTCCAAACCCAATGATCTTCCTACTATTTCACCTTCTTCGGGTATGACTGATTCTACTAATTTCTTCACTAATTCTACAACTTCTACACTACAATCTACAATTGAACTTTGGGTTACTCCATCTATTGCTTTATCTCCTGACCCACTCTTCTCCAAAGCATCACTTAGCAAGTCTGATGACACTTGAGTTCCTACATCTGCAACATTGGGTTTCTTATCCACTATCACACTAGTCCAAATTTTCTCTAACTCCAAATTGACTAAATCTAATCTAAGACTAACATTATTTTCTACTTCCAACATTTTCCTATCTACGCATTCTCTCAACGGGATTAGCAAGGTATTCATGTCCACGTCCTTGGCTCTTCGCTTCCGAGTCTCTTGCACAAGTAACTTCAACTCATGCAAACGAGCTTCTTCCAATCTTCCTTTAGCCTCCGTGCTTAAGAGTGCTCGTAATTTCCCTGCAATGTCTCCTACTGATTTGGATGCATATCCCCGAGAACGTTCTACCTTCAACTCCACTCGATACATCTTCAACTTGTCTTTGTATTCTGTAGTGAGCATCTTCTTCTCCTCTGCATACTGCATCTTCTCTTGTTTCGCACTCTTGACAAGTTCTTACAAACGCTCTTCTTCTTCTTGCCTGGACGCCAACTCTCTTTGCCATGCTTGATCTTTTGCTGTGGCACTCTTCTTCAAGCTGTCCAGCTCCTGCTCCATCACGATGGTCATTGCCTTCAGATGAACATTTTTGATGCGCACATCACTCACTTCCTCCTTCATCTTACTGATCCACATCGCATGCTCCTTCAATTCTCCGGCTTGCTTCTGCAATTCCTTCTCCTTCTCTGTGCAGCTTCCTTGTAGCACCCTCAACATTTTCTTCCTTGCGTCTTCCTCCCTCCAAAGATCTTCAATTTCTGCACTTCTTCGGACTTGATGCTCCTGCACTTCATTCAACAGATGCTTCACCACTTGCAGCTCATTCATCCCTTTCCTTTGATCTTGGGCAATTCCCATCTGATATTCTTTCAACAACTCAAGCAATGGTGTGACCACCTTCGTCAAATATGCTATCCCGCCAAAGTTTCCTTCTTCATCATTGCCACCTTCGTCTGGAGTCTTTTCCTGTGTCATCGGCTCCTTCATCCAAAGTTGCAATCTTCGTATCTTCATAGCGTCGGGACTGTCTTCGTCTTGGCCTCTTGAACTCGGCCCCGCAGGATTCTCTGCCTCCTCCTCTGGTCTTGACATATTCTCCACCATCGCCTGACCAGCTTCACTCACCACCACCGATTGCTGGACTTCTGGTTCTCCCTCACTATCGCTCCCAGACTCCTCACTTTTCAACATGAGCTCTTCTTCTTCCGAGTCCTCTTCTTGCGACTCAGTTTCTTCATCCGACTCCAATCCTGATGATGTCTTTCTTACAACGTTAGTAGTCTTCAACATCAGCCTTCAAGTCTTGCGTTGGATGGGCGATGATTTGGCTTCTTTGGGTTTCCTTCGCTTCTTTGTCTTCGGACTGGCAACATCTTCAATCTTCCACTGTCCCGTCCTTGCAAAGTACTCGTCATTTGCTTGCAAATGAAGTATTTACTATTGCTCCTCTTTGTCTGCTTCTTGTCTCAAATTAGGGTGCATGTGGGAGACCATACAATGACGCTCATCTTCGGACAGCAAATTCAGCCCGAAGTAGAAATGTGCTGCGAACGGTGCAAAATAATGCGGTGGCAAGCCCGTTCTCCAATTCACCACCATCTGCCTTGTTTGGTGATGGAAGCGCTTTGCCCAATTCACTGGTGCTCCTGCAAACATCTGATGGAAGAAGATTGCCTGCTGCATGGTTACGTAGGTCGTTCTGTGAGCCGGCCTATCTCTCACTTAGGATGAACCTCTGATTGCTATTATGGTAGCGCACCATGGACTAAGAAGGCAAGGAGCCCCAACTCCATCATACTCCTCCAAGGCTAACACTCCAAGACTCAAAACATTGCTCACTAGAGAACTCAATGAGAGAGAGATAGTTGCAAATGAAAGGATGATGAGTACCTCCTCACCCCTTGTTTATATACTTGTGAAATAGTTACATACCAAAGTTACTAATTACCATAGTAACTCAAGTTACTAGACTAAAAGTCAAGTAAAGTCAAAAAGTAGAAAGGAATATCCATTCACATGGGCATATTCCCCTAAGCATGTGGTCTTATCTTGACCCAACCACTAAGTCAAGGATTCCTTCACATGGGCTATCCTTGGACTAAAGAAGAATCCAAAACAAAAAGGCTTGCGGGCCCAAGACTTCTCAACTCTTTCCTCAAAGCCAAACACCTAGGAATAATACCAAGTCAACACACTAAAATCCAAAATAGTGGTGCTCATCTTTTCTACTTCCTCTAAAGTAAGGTCCTATCTATCTTAGCTATGACTAACTTTAGCTAACCATGACTAATATAGAACCATCCTTTATCTCTATATAAATAATATCTCTTAAGTACTTGTAATATCAAGCTAAATATCACAATACCACACACATGCACAAATGGGTGTTACATTTACCCCCGGACTAAGTTTTCACTTTGTCCTCAAAGTGAAGGTCTCTCTACCTTCTATGGTACATCTTCAACTTATCATGGTAAATCCTATCAAAGTGTCTTCCTCCCAACTACTTGAGATCATAGGTGTAATTGCGCCACACCTTCTCTACTATGAAAGGTCCAAAGTACTTAGGCAAAAACTTATTTTGCACTCTCTTGAATCGAATGGAATCAAACAACATTACCCAATCACCTTCTTTGAAAGGCTCCACCTTCTTCTTGCCTTGCCTCTTGTCATAGCTCTCCTTTTGTTTCCTTTGGGCTTGCTCCACTTGAACCATAGCAACTGCTCTTGCCTCTTCCAACTCCATGAGTTGATCCTTCCTTGACTTCTCTGCATCACCTCCTTGTGCTTTCTTCAATCTCCTATGAATGCTTTGGAAGGTAGGAAGATCAAAGTGAATAGGTAAGGTAGACTCAATACCATACACCAATTGAAATGGAGAATATCCGGTGGAAGTCTTCATGGTTGTCCTATACTCCCACAAAACTGCATGAATCCTCTTGTCCCAATGATGTTTAGCCCCCTCCATTTCTGCATCTTTGGCCAACATCATGCACAAGGTCTGATTGGTTCTCTCTGCCAAGCCATTGGAATTTGGCTTATAGGATGTAGTTACTCTATGCGTGATAGAGAAATGTTGTAGCATGGCTGTAGTAATGCTTCCTGTAAACTCTCCTCCTCTATCAGAAACCAACTCCAAAGGGCATCCAAACCTAGTGATAATGCGTTCATAAAGAAATCTACCCACTTCATCTTCATTCTTGTCCCTCAATGGTCTAGCCTCAACCCACTTGGTAAGGTAATCAGTAACTACCACAATGTACCGATTGTTCCTTGGGGTTCTATTGAGAGGACCTACAAAATCAATTCCCCACTTCTCAAAAGGTCCTAGCAATGGAATTGATCTAAGTGGTGGAGTGGATGTAGACTTTCTAGCAAAAGCTTGACAAACATGACAAGTTTTGCAATAATCAAGACAATCCTTGAAAATCCCTCTCCAATGGTAACCTACATCTAGAATCTTGAAAGCAGTCACCTTTCCTGCAAAGTGTCGTCCACATACTAAACCTTCATGAAACTCCTTTATGAGTAGGATAGAATCTTCCTTACCCACTACTCTTCGAAGTAGACCATTTGCTCCTTGGTGAAAAAGAATATCCTCCACCATTGTGTAAGGTCTAGATCTTGCTGCAAGGGCCTTCCTCTCCCTAGCATGCATCCCTTCTGGATAGTTACCTTTTGTCACAAAATCCGCAATCTCCTTGTACTCCATTGGAACCTCTTGAGTGACTGAGATTGTCATGAGCTCCTCATCCGGGAAGGAATCATCCACTGGCTCATCTCCATCATGATCATAGGCTCTAGATAATAAATCAACATTTGCATGTTTCTTTCCTGGCCTATCCTCAATTGTGTAGTCATACTCAGACAAGAGTATCATCCACCTTGCTAGTCTCCCTTCAACATTACGCTTGTTGCAGATGTACTTCAAAGCCTTGTGATCCGTGACAATTGTGGCTTTCCCTCCAATCAAGTAGTGTCTAAACTTCTTGAGACCAAAAATCATTGCCAACCCTTCTCTCTCCGTGACAAAGTAGTTCTTCTCTGCTGAAACCATCTGCCTACTAGCATAAGCTATTGGATGATCATGCCCATCTTGGTCTAATTGACTAAGAGTGCATCCTATAGCTACATTAGAAGCATCAGTGTAGAGGATGAAAGGCTTACTCCAATCAGGTTTAGCAAGAATTGGAGTTACAACAAGGGATTGCTTGAGCTCCTCAAAAGCTTTGAGAGCCTCCTTGTCTTCCAAAATCACCATGTAATCTACACCCTTCTTCATGTAGATGGTCAATGCATAAGCCTTGTTGGAAAATGAGAAGATGAACCTCCTATAGTACCCAACCATTCCCAAGAATTGGTGTCACTTTGTCAAGCTTGAAGGGAATGGAAGGTCTGAGATTTTCCTCACCTTCTCAGGATCAACTGCTATTCCATCCTTGGAGATGATGTGCCCCAAAAGTAGACCTTCTTCACATTCAAAAATGCACTTCTCTGGGTTGAGTGATGCATTTGCCTCATCCAAGCGATGCTTCGGAGTGTAAAGATTCAATCACTCCTCCTACTTCATATGACTCCAAGCATTGCCAAAGTACTTCGTCTTTGCCCATCTTAAACAAAATACTGTGTTTAAGCTCCATTTTCCTAAGAAAGACTGCCCACTGTTCCGGGTCCATCCCCTCATGACAATGGAGAGTATTCAAATTATGATATTCAGCTGCATACATCGTACTTCACATTGCTGATTAGTGATACAACTCTTTGTCAAGGAATGGATTGTCAATTTCCCACTCCTGGTCTTGAGTTTCTAACCTAGACAAGAAGTCTCCATTTGAATGCAAAGCTCCCTTCCTTACTTGTACAGTATACGTGAACTCTTGTAACTACAAACTCCATCTTGCAATTCGCCCCGATAAATCTGCCTTCTTGACCAAATGTTGCAATGCGTAATGGTCAACATAGAAGACAAACTCATACCCCAACAGATAATGACAAAATTTCTTGCAGGCATACACCATTCCGACTGCTTCTCTTTTAGTCGTCGAATAGTTCTTTTCAGAAACTGAAAGTTGTCGGCTGGCATAATACACCATGTAGTCCTTCTTCTTCTCATCCTTCTGACTTAAGACGACTCCGATGGCCATGGACAAAGTGTCCACATATACATGAAAAGGGACGTCCCAATTTGGGGCCCTCATAACTGGTGCTTCCACCAGCTTCTTCTTCAACACCTAGAAAGCTTCTTCTTTATTTGCTTCCCACAGATAGTCTTCGGATTTCTTCAGAAGCTTTGTAAGTGGTGCAGCAAGCACTGCATAGTTTGACACAAAGCGTCTGTAATATCCGACATGTCCCAAGAAGGCTCTCAGCTCTCGGATGTTCTTCGGGGATTCCAAAGCTGTGATTATCTTGACCTTCTCAACATTGACTTCAATACCTCGGCTTGACACCCGATGCCCCAAAAGAATTCCCTCCTTCATTGCAAAGAAGCATTTCTCCGAGCGTAATGACAAGCCGGCAAAACAACACCTTTGAAACGTTTGGCAAAGGTAATCTAAATGTACATCTCTTTGTCCAAACACACAAAAGGCATCAATAAAAACTTCCACAAATTTGTGCAGGAAATCTTTGAAGATTGAATTCATCATCCGTTGGAAAGTAGCGAGAGCATTACACAACCCAAAGGGCATTTGATTGTAAGAAAAAGTGCCCCAATTAGTTGTGAATGTAGTTTTATCCTTGTCTTCTTCTCAAATGGATACTTGATTGTACCCTAAAAATCCATCAAGAAAACTTTAACAAGGATGTCCGGCTACTTGATCTAAAATTGTATTGGTAAAAGGCAAGTGATGATGATCTTTCCTTGTGATTGCATTCAACTTCCGGAAGTCTTGGCACACTTGGATCTTCCCTGTTTTCTTCTTTGGGACAATGACAATAGGGGAAACCCATTCACTACTTAAGATAGGGAAGATGATTCCGGCCCCTAAGTACTTGTTGATTTCATCTTTCACCAATAGAGAGTACTTTGGGTTTAGGTGGTATTGTCGGTCGATTGATCAAATGCCGGGTATTCCACGAGAATTCGGAGAACACCGGATTGATCTGGTTGAAGGTGCAGTTCCGGTTCGGCACTAGGCAAATACATCCTAGAATTCTTTAAACAAGGCAGTGTATCTTGCCAACTCATCCTAAGTAACTATCTTTGAAATTTTTAAAATTTCTCCTTCAGTTAATAATACATCTTGACAGTCATTGGGGTTGATGACTCCTTCAATGTGGCTTACTCGGCTTAATCCGAGGTGAGCTGCTATCAAACCATCTTCCTCCAAGTCAAGTTTACCTGAGGCAAGGTCATATGGATCTTCGTCTTCAACATCCACCTTGTAGCATTCCAAGTAATTAACTTGGATTTCGTCTGAGGATTCATCTGAGGATGAAGATGATGAGTCTTCGGATTTGTCCTCCTCTCTCGACGAACTTGTTTCCCTGAGATGGGGAACCTTTGTCCAACTCACAGTCACCAGCTTCTGATCTTTGGACAAAATGTCCTTGAATCTTAACTTCTGTTGATGCCAATCCACTACAACTTGGGCGCTATACAACCAGGGTCTGCCGATCAACAGAGGGTAGCCAGTCTTTGTCACTGGTCGCAACACGATGTAATTCAATTTGAAGGGTACCCCTCCAATGATTGTGGTAATGTTTGACAACATGCCCAATGGCCGTCTCCTGGTTTGGTCTGCAAACTTCAACACTTGGGGTGTTGGTTCAAACGTGTGATACCCGAGTCAATTTGCAATATCTTCGGTCATGACATTCACACCGGACCCAGAGTCAATGGGTATCGACGTGATCATGCACCCTGCAATCTCCGCGTCTACCTCGGGAGATCCCAAATCTTCTTGCTCAATACGATAGATAGCAGGCAGGTCCTTCTTTGACATTGACCTCACCTTCTTGAGGGCCAAATTCAGCTGCCTCTTGTACAGCTTGTTATCTTCCCACAATTGCTTAAATGTAACGTTGGCATTTGTGGCTGCCAGATCTGCTACAATATCATATTGGGGAACTCCTCCCAATTTGACCGTCTTTGCCTTCGGCTTTGGGTCCGAAGTCTTTCCATGTTCCCTCTTGACTTCGGGACGCTTCAAAATGGTGATGGGCTTGCTGATGGCCTTAACCCAAGGTTCCTTGGGTTGGCCCACCTCAGCTTGGATCAGACCCTTTACTTCAGATCGGATGTCCGCCAGAAAAACTAGAGACTTAGTCTTTGACTCCTCTTCCAAACTCAGTTCCCGAGTCTTGAGTAGTGCCTCTTTTAGTTCTTTCTGCAAGGCTTTAGCTTTGGCTTTTGTGAGGATCTTTTCCTCCTTGGCAAAAAGAATTGCCTTTGGGCGCAATCTCTTCACCTTTCTGAAAGACGACGAGGTTGTACTCAGTTCTTCAGGATCACGCTTCTTCTTGCTGGAGCGTGTCTCAACTTTCAGAATTTCAAGGTCTAGCCATTCTCCTTCCGAGGCCGGACTCCCTTCTTGAGGTCTTTCTTCCTCAAGAGTGATGCAATTTCCATTAGTATCCCCCTTTGGCTGAAATGCTACACGCTTAGCGGGGGTCTGTACATACTTTATAGACGGCTTCGGGTTCGGTGGGTGAGGACATTGGTTGCCCGTATGCCTCAATCCTTTACAATTTCCACAAAGGGGAACGTATCCAATTTGCCTTCTTGGCTTGGGACAGTTTGGAGACCAATGTCCCATCAAGCCACAATTATAACAACCTCTAAGTGCAACATTTTGAGGCCAATTTTGGTTGCTCATTGGTGGTCTTTGTGGAGGAGCATTGGGGTTATACTCCTTGGGTCCAAACCTCGGACCTTGATACAATGTGCTCGCTTAAGGCTGTACTTCTTGCATTTGGTACACAGCCTCTTCGTCCTTGTCTTGGTTCCATCCCGGAACCCAATCAATTTGCTGCACCGGGAATGCATTACAAGTATTGCATTCTGTGTTGGTGTGGCCTGTGAGCCGGTCTGTCTCTCACTCAGGATGAACCTCTGATGGCTATTATGGTAGCGCACCATGGACTAAGAAGGGAAAGAACCCGAACTCCATCATTCTCCTCCAAGGCTAACACTCCAAGACTCAAGACATTGCTCACTAGAGAACTCGATGAGAGAGAGATAGTTGCAAATAAAAGGATGATGAGAACCTCTTCACCCCTTGTTTATGTACTTGTGAAATAGTTACGTACCAAAGTTACTAATTACCGTAGTAACTCAAGTTACTAGACTAAAAGTCAAGTAAAGTCAAAAAGTAGAAAGAAATATCCATTCACATGGGCATATTCCCCTAAGCATGTGGTCTTATCTTGACCCAACCACTAAGTCAAGGATTCCTTCACATGGGCTATCCTTGGACTAAAGAAGAATCCAAAACAAAAAGGCTTGCGGGCCCAAGACTTCTCAACTCTTTCCTCAAAGCCAAACACCTAGCAATAATACCAAGTCAACACACTAAAATCCAAAATAGTGATGCTCATCTTTTCTACTTCCTCTAAAGTAAGGTCCTCTCTATCTTAGCTATGCCTAACTTTAGCTAACCATGACTAATATAGAACCATCCTTTATCTCTATATAAATAATATCTCTTAAGTACTTGTAATAACAAGTTAAATATCACAATACCACACACATGCACAAATGGGTGTTACATTTACCCCCGGACTAAGTTTTCACTTTGTCCTCAAAGTGAAGGTCTCTCTACCTTCTATGGTACATCTTCAACTTATCATGGTTAATACTATCAAAGTGTCTTCCTCCCAACTCCTTGAGATCATAGATGTAATTGCTCTACACCTTCTCTACTATGAAAGGTCCAAAGTACTTAGGCAAAAACTTCTTTTGCACTCTCTTGAATTGAATGGAATCAAGCAACATTACCCAATCACCTTCTTTGAAAGTCTCCACCTTCTTCTTGCCTTGCGTCTTGTCATAGCTCTCCTTTTGTTTCCTTTGGGCTTGCTCTACTCAAACCATAGCAACTGCTCTTGCCTCTTCCAACTCCATGAGTTGATCCTTCCTTGACTTCTCTGCATCACCTCCTTGTGCTTTCTTCAATCTCCTATGAATGCTTTGGAAGGTAGGAAGATCAAAGTGAATAGGTAAGGTAGACTCAATACCATACACCAATTGAAATGGAGAATATCTGGTGGAAGTCTTCATGGTTGTCCTATACTCCCACAAAATTGCATGAATCCTCTTGTCTCAATGATGTTTAGCCCCCTCCATTTCTGCATCTTTGGCCAACATCATGCACAAGGTCTGATTGGTTCTCTCTACCAAGCCATTGGAATTTGGCTTATAGGATGTAGTTACTCTATGTGTGATAGAGAAATGTTGTAGCATGGTTGTAGTAATGCTTCCTGTAAACTCTCCTCCTCTATCAGAAACCAACTCCAAAGGGCATCCAAACCTAGTGATAATGCGTTCATAAAGAAATCTACCCACTTCATCTTCATTCTTGTCCCTCAATGGTCTAGCCTCAACCCACTTGGTAAGGTAATCAGTAACTACCACAATGTACCGATTGTTCCTTTGGGTTCTATTGAGAGGACCTACAAAATCAATTCCCCACTTCTCAAAAGGTCTTAGTAATGGAATTGATCTAAGTGGTGGAGTGGATGTAGACTTTCTAGCAAAAGCTTGACAAACATGACAAGTTTTGCAATAATCAAGACAATCCTTGAAAATCCCTCTCCAATGGTAACTTGCATCTAGAATCTTGAAAGCAGTCACCTTTCCTGCAAAGTGTCGTCCACATACTAAACCTTCATGAAACTCCTTTATGAGTAGGATAGAATCTTCCTTACCCATTGCCCTTTGAAGTAGACCATCTGCTCCTTGGTGAAAAAGAATATCCTCCACCATTGTGTAAGGTCTAGATCTTGCTGCAAGGGCCTTCCTCTCCCTAGCATGCATCCCTTTTGGATAGTTACGTCTTGTCACAAAATCCACAATCTCCATGTACTCCATTGGAACCTCTTGAGTGATTGAGATTGTCATGAGCTTCTCATCCGGGAAGGAATCATCCACTGGCTCATCTCCATCATGATCATAGGCTCTAGATAACAAATCAACATTTGCATGTTTCTTTCCTGGCCTATCCTCAATGGTGTAGTCATACTCAGACAAGAGTATCATCCACCTTGCTAGTCTAGCTTCAACATTAAGCTTGTTGAAGATGTACTTCAAGCCTTGTGATCCGTGACAATGGTGGCTTTCCCTCCGATCAAGTAGTGTCTAAACTTCTTGCGACCAAAGATCACTACCTACCCTTCTCTCTCCGTGACAAAGTAGTTCTTCTCTGCTGAAACCATTTGCCTACTAGCATAAGCTATTGGATAATCATGCCCATCTTGGTCTAATTGACTAAGAGTGCATCCTATAGCTACATTAGAAGCATCAATGTAGAGGATGAAAGGCTTACTCCAATCAGGTCTAGCAAGAATTGGAGCTACAACAAGGGATTGCTTGAGCTCCTCAAAAGCTTTGAGAGCCTCCTTGTCTTCCAAAATCACCATGTAATCTACACCCTTCTTCATGTAGATGGTCAATGCATAAGCCTTGTTGGAAAATGAGAAGATGAACCTCCTATAGTACCCAACCATCCCCAAGAATTGGCGTAACTGTGTCAAGCTTGAAGGGAATGGAAGGTCTGAGATTTTCCTCACCTTCTCAGGATCAACTGCTATTCCATCCTTGGAGATGATGTGCCCCAAAAGTAGACTTTCTTCACATCCAAAAATGCACTTCTCTAGATTGAGTGATGCATTTGCCTCATCCAAGCGTTGCAAGACTTTGATTAGGTGCTCAAAGTGCTCCTCCTTGCTCCCATAGACACAAAAGTCATCAATGAAGTCTCTCAAAAATTTCCCAATGAAAGGTTCAAATACCTTGTTCATGAACTATTGGAATGTGGCTGGAGCATTGCAAAGCCCAAAGCATAAGTTGAAAGCATAAGTTCCCCAAGGTGTGGTGAACGTGGTGAGTTGTTGATGCTCTAATGCAATCTTGATTTGGTTGTACTACTATAACCATCTCCAAAACTGTACCTCTCATGACTTGCAACCTCCTCCAAGATCTCATCAATGAATGGCAATGGGTAGTAGTCCTTCTTGGTAACAGCATTAAGCTTCTTGTAATCCACACATACCCAAAGCTTACCATTCTTTTTCTTCACAATGACAATTGGAGACACCCATTCTGAATTCTCCACCTCAAAGATAAATCCAGCCTCCTTGAGCTTATCAATCTCCTCCTTCACAACCAAAGATATTGGTGGGCTAATGCAATGTTGCTTTTGGCGGATTGGTCTTGCATGTGACTCCACCTCTATCTTGTGCTCCTCCAAGGTGACTTCCCTCAAATCCTTGTAACTAAAAGCAAACACATGGATGAACTTGCGGAAAATCTCCTCAAATCTCACCTTCTCCTCCTTGGTAACATTTGTGCCATACTTGAGGGTAGATAACCTTCTCTCTACCTCCTCAAGTGTCAATGGTGATTTATCTAGGTCCTTCAAAACCTCTGGCTTAGGAGCAAAATCCATAGCACACAAAGGATACACATCTGAATCAGATTCAGATTCATACTCCTCCGTGGAAGTCTCCTCTTCCATGCTTGTGTCCACACCTGAAGCTCCTTCTTCAAAATCTGATTCCCAATAATCAGAAGATGGTGTATCCAAATGGTAAGTGTTGGTGGTGTTAGTCACAAGAACTGTGACTCTTTGGTTTGATGGCCCAATCCTCAAGTACCCTTTGTGCCATTGATCAGTTGAACATGCTGCTCTCAACCATGGCCTCCCAAGAAGTAAGTCATAACTTGAATCCTTCAAGACTTGGAAAGTCATGAGATTTTGAACTCCCATAACTAAAACTACCACTTTATCCATCACCCCTACTGGTCAAACTTGTTGCTTGTTTGCCATGCTCACCACAAATTTTGAAGGTCTTGAGGGTATCATACCCAACTTCTTCATCAACCTTTCTGACATGGCATTCACTACTGATCCTCCATCAACCAATGCATCCTTGATGTTGTGACCATTCACTCTCACATCAATCTTGGAGGCATATTCACAAGCCTCCCATGGTGCTGGCTTGGCATCCACCACCCCCATTGATACTGGAACTTTTTCCTTCTTCTTCTTCTTGCTCCTTGTAGAACTCAAACCACCTCTAAGCTCCTTTCTCAAGGTAGGGTTCAAAGCAATCAATAGGCCCACTGTGATGTTAGCCTTGTGACTACCAACATCCTCCAACACATTGTAGTTCCATTGTTGCTTTGAAATCAAGAAATCCTCCATCCCGAACTTCTTCCTTGGAGTCTTTGTTGTTGATGGTGTTGAGATGCGAGTGCTCCTAGTAGACATAGGAGTATCCTTGCTTGGAGTAAATCCTTGAGAAGAGTGAACATCCTCTGCAAAACAAGCTCTCTTCTTCTCTTGTGCCAAAAGCTCCAAATTAAGACTCTTGGAGTTTGAGCACTCTCCCTTCTCATACTTGCTCTCCACCACATCTATGGATGCTATCCCCTTACCTTTGTTTGGATTAGGAGCCACTTGGGTTTCTTTACTACCCTCTTTACTTCTATTGGCTCCCTCATAACCCCTTCTTCCATGGTAAGTGGAATTTGGGCAATTCCTTTGGATATGGCCTCTTCCTCCACAACCAAAACAATTTCTATCATTGAAATTGCTGGCTGGTTGAAATCCTCTAAATGGATAGTTTCCATAACTCCTAGTCCCTCTCCCTACATTGTGATCCACTTCTTTCTTCTCCCATAGTTGTACCACATTGATCTTGAAATCCGCAAGTTGTTTTGTAATGGTTTGAAGTGGATCCTTTGGTGGAGGTGCAAGAATTGGAGCAACTATTACTTGTGGAGCAACCCTTGTCACCAAAGTATCAGAAGTTCCACCATACTTGTAGCCTTGAGGAGGATGCACAACCTCCTTCACCACCAAATCACTCTCATCCCCTTCCAAACTCTCCTCCATACAAATTGCGATCTTGATAGCTTCAACCTTAGAAGAAGGTTTCTCATATCTCACCTTGCTTCTAATTTGTGGTCTCAACCCTCCCACAAAATTCTTGGTGAGCATGGCCCTTATGCCAATCATTGTAGTCTCCACATCATCCCCACCCTTCCTCAACACTATGCGAAATTTGGACTCTAATTTTTCCACTCTTTCCACATAGACTCTCACTTTCTCTCCATCTCCTTGCTTGAGAAATGTAACCTCACTCATCAATCTCTCATAACTCTCATCAAGAAGAAAGTTCTCAATGAGTGCTGAAGTCAGAGTCTCCCAAGACTCCTATTCCCTCTTTCTCCTCTCTCTGTTTTGGTATTTTGACTCATACCATGTAAGTGTTGCATCCTCAAAAAAATCTGGTAATAATGAGGCCCACTCATTCTTCCTCCTCTCATTGTTTCCTATGCAAGCTCTCTTGAAGTCTCTCACAAAGGCCTCCACATCTTCTCCATCCTTGCCAAAGAAAACCGGAAATTTCCCCATCTTAACCTCTCACTATCTTTCTTTCTCTCAATTTTTTTCTCTCTTTTCTTTTCTCTCAGTCTATTACTAATAGAGTATATACATGACTAACACCATCTGAGAATAATCCACTCAAGGGAACACAAAAGGTTCAGGTTGCTCCAAGATTTCTATAGTAACATCAAATCCTAGAGTGCATATTCATGGATAGTTTATCCATAAGTTGAAAGATTATCTCCATCACTAATCTTGAGAACTAGCTGATGAAGGTGGTAGTTTTTCTGTAGCTTTACTTAGACTCTCTCCAAGATTCTTCACCAAAGTCTCCAAAAGTGCTTTTTCTCCACTACACTCATGTCCTTTTGGAAGTCCTTCAACTCCACAAACCTCACACAACTCCTTGGTCTTAGACTTCTCCCTCCCAATCTTGGTGAAGAAGGTCCAACATGCAAACCCAAGTCAAGTAAGCCTCTCCTTTCCCTCAATCTCTTGCTCTCAAAGGTCAATGGACATGAACTTGCCTTATGTCCCTTCTCTCCACACAGAAAGCACTTAGACTCACTCTTTCCTCCAAGTGGTATACGTTTTTGGATCCTTTCAACTCTCTTCAAATTCTACTGTAAACTCTTTTTTCCTCAAATCCACCCCTTAAATCATCTCAAACCCTTGGGGAACCTTGTATAATATCAATTTCTACTCTTGATGACCCTCCATGTTCCCAAGATGAATCTAAACACTCAAACATGTTTTTTGTTGATCTCAAACTCCTCATGCATGAGATCTCCACTCTGCAGAATTGACCCTTCCTCACAATGTCACTCAAACCTCCCAACCAATATGTCACAGTCCTCTGAAATTTTGCACACTAATCACAACTCTTGGGCGTCCCTCCTTGCAAAATTTCAAATCTTTTCATGGAGCCATTTGGCCTAGACACCTTTCTATTCAGCACACATATTTCAGATTTGGTTTGAAAACCATCCCCCTCACTTCAAAAACTCATAACTCCCTGCACAAGAACGATATTTCTCTAATTTTTGTGCCAGCAAGTAGGATACAATGCACTGAATTTTCTTGGAAATTTTCAGGACAATTTACTGAAAATTGAAGAAATGGCAGACTCTGTACAATTTTCTAGAGAGCATGCAATTGCGGGAGCACTTTACCCTATCAACTTTCAAAAATTCTAGCCCAGTGCAAAAGCTCTCACAATAATTTCAAGTGTGCTAACTGAAAGATAACCCAAGCTATCATGTGTAGAAATTTCAAGTCCAGATCTCAAACTTGAGATTTTGCCCAAAATCACCTTAATCCCCAAAATCTGCAATCCACCTCACACAATCTCTCCAATTCCTCTCATGTGTACAAGATGTACAAAATCACCTCAAAGACATCATAATGAACTACAGGGTATACAAATGGATCTTGGTTCTCTAACATAAGTTCAGGCCTCTCCTCTCCTAATGTTCTCTCCAAGTGAGCTCTCATAGCCTCCTTTTGCCTAATGCAGAATTGAACGCTGAACATTATCTTGCCTTCTAGAGAGGTCCCGGCAACGGAACCAAAAATGTGAGCCGGCCTGTCTCTCACTCATGATGAAACTCTGATGGCTATTATGATAGCACACCATGGACTAAGAAGGCAAGGAAACCCAACTCCATCATACTCCTCCAAGGCTAACACTCCAAGACTCAAGACATTGCTCACTAGAGAACTCAATGAGAGAGAGATAGTTGCAAATGAAAGGATGTTGAGTACCTCCTCACCCCTTGTTTATATACTTGTGAAATAGTTACATACCAAAGTTAATAATTACTGTAGTAACTCAAGTTACTAGACTAAAAGTCAAGTAAAGTCAAAAAGTAGAAAGGAATATCCATTCACATGGGCTTATTCCCCTAAGCATTACCAAAGTAGATAACATAGGAGTGCAATTGTCTTCGGAATTACCAGTGGAGACATTAGAGAAGAGTGGGTCGAGAGATGAAGAGTAAAATAGATTACCCACTAGTGCAATTTCAGATCAGGAAAGAGAATTGCTGGATCTGGTAGAAGAAGTAGAAGATATGAAACCCGAGGATAGAGTAGTAGGAAGTAGATTTACTTCGGGTTCGGGGAAAGCTGATGACAAAGTAGACATCGGATTGGAGTAGTAACAGTTTTGAGATATGAAGAGGCAGATATGAAGAGGTGCATTGTCATTTTGGATCTGCAGGTTAGAAAAGTTGTTGTAGAACGGTATAGTTGTTAGAACTGTCAATTGCTTCACTACTTAAGAGTGGCATTTGCTGTATCATGTTGTTCAATGCTCATAATTTCTAAGAATAGATAAAGCAAAGTGCTGTGAAGTAGTGCTTGTTGCTTGAGCTTGATTCCAAGTATCAATGTTGTACTTGTGTTTGTGAGTGTTTGGAGAAATTCAAAGTGCAAGTCAATGTGCTTGTTGGATGTTGGATTCCACGGCCTTGATCTTCATTCTATGTGTTTGATCTTGAGTGAAGTGCAATCGAAGCAATGCCTTGACAGATCTGAGAGGAATTGTAGTGTTGGTAGTATTCTGCATTTGTGAGTGTAGTGCAAGGTTGATGTGAAGCAATTTTGATCAAGGAAGTTGTGCCTTCAATGGAGGCGTGGAACACAATTTTGAGGCAAAGTCGTTTTGCAGTGAAGTGCCATTTTCAGGAGAGCCTGAATCATCACAATGAAGATTGTTTGGAAAGATTTGTTGGAGTTGTGATTATGGAGTGTTAATTTGTGACAAGATTGCGAGTTAGTGCTTGTTACTCTCTTCTGGGTGTGGTTTCTACCTGATAGACTAAAGAAGAACTCAAGAAGAACTACAATGTTATTGTTTGACTTTGTATTTGGACATTTTTGACTCGTATCCTTGCGGGAACAAACTTTACTTACCTGATTACCGCAACAGTGATATTTGCCCAATTGTCACATGATTTTTGGCACCGCTGCCGGGGATACAAATCTTAGAAGTGGAAGAATACAAAGCCAAATTCAAAACTGGGTATCAATGCAATATGAATGTCTACATTGAGAGAACAACAGGAAGAGAGAGCTCAAAGACAAGCACTGCAGCATGAAGAAGACGAACGTTTGAATGTCCCATCCATTGTGAACAAAACCAAACCAGAGGCATTGGACTTTCAACTCCTTCATGAAGTGCAAGAAGCCCTGCAAGAACTTGACCACAAGAAACGCAAATGTGGTTGGCAAGGCTACTTTGCATCTCCCTCCTCGTCCAAGAAGAAGAAAGAATCGAGTGGGCAAACATATGCATTGCGGCCTAGTACACCGACTTCCCCTAGAGCTATAAAGGAAGTTGTGTCCTTGAAGAACTTTGTTCAAGAAAAGACAGCATGAACACTTATTGAAGACGAGTGTCAACATCTTCTACAAACGATTCCTCGGTTGTCCCGAAGGAATTTTGAAGAACCAATCAAAGGCATTGATCCTGAATCTTCCACTTGGGTTGAAGTCAACACCCTTAGCAGAAAGTGTCAAAGAACACCCCACCTTGAATTTGAAAAATTGGAACCCCTGGGCTGACAACACGGCATTGATACCAGCCAATCCTTCAGTTCCGTCAAGTTAAACACTACTTCAGCCAATCTTAGTGCATCAAACAATGACTTCGTTGCCTGTCATCCAACACGCCTATCAGAAGTACAAGGGGACAGAACAAGACAAAGACCCTTGATGAATTCATCGAAGAATTCAAAGTCATCTCCTTTGCTAACAAGGATCATGACTCGGCGGATTGACTGAGAATTTTCCCAAGTTTGCTCCAAAAGAAAGCTCAAAGCTGGTACACCCATGTGACCCAGAGGGGTTCATACCAGCGGACTGGGCGAACTTGAGAAACAACTTCCTGGAAAAATTCTGGGAGGTTGATTACGACATGAGTGTCTTCACGACACTCAAAGATTTAGACCAAGGCAAGAAGGAGAAGTTGAGAGACTACTTTGAGCGGTTCATGGCACTATTGAACCAAGTTCCCAAGCAATCGGGGGTGGTGGGTTACTCCGATGCCCAAGCCATTACCTGGTTCCTCGGAGGACTTTCACCAAAGATATGAATCTTTGCAAGAGAGAAGAATGTAACTTCCATGGACAAAGTACTCAAACATGTTGCTCGTTATGAAGCGGCCCACTCTCACTCTGCTGGTAACCGGAGAAATTGGGAGAAGAAAGGCAAGAAGCCCAAAAGGAGAGCTTCGCGCAACACATCTCCTTCTTTGGACGAGTACTCCATGTCTTTGAGCTCTTCTTTGGAATCCGAAGAAGAATCAAAGCCAAGACAAGTCAGAAGACGTGGGGCCAAGAAACCAATGACTCCTCCATCAAAGAGTGTAAATAAGGCTGATACCAAGCTGGATGCTCTCATCAAGGAGTTTTTGGATTTCAAGATCTAGATGATTGGAGCCAAAGACAGAAGGAAGGCCCCTGCATATGGGAGATCAAATGTATGGTGCACCGCATGTGGCAAATCAGGCCATGCAAACACAGAATGCAATACTCGTAATGCATTCTTGGTGTAGCAAATTGATTGGGTTCCGGGATGGAACCAAGACGAGGACGAAGAGGTTGTGTACCAAACACAAGAAGTAAAGCCTCAACCAAGCACATCGTATCAAGGTCCGAGGTTTGGACCAAGGGAGTATAACCCCAATGCTCCTCCACAAAGACCACCAATGAGCAACCAGAATCACCCTCAGAATGTTGCAACCGGAGCCTATTATAATTGTGGCTCGATGGGACATTGGTCTCCAAACTGTCCAGAGCCAAGAAGGCAAATCGGGTACATTCCCCTATGCAGAAATTGTAAAGGATCAAGGCATATGGGCAACCAATGTCCTCACCCACCAAACTCAAAGCCGCCTGTAAAGTATGTACAGACCCCCGCTGAGCGTGCAACAATTCAGCCAAAGGGGGATACTAATGTAAATTGTGTCACTCTTGAGGAAGAGAGACCTCAAGAGGGGAGTCCGGCCTCAAAATTCAAGAAAGGATCGATCAAAAACCGGTGGCCCATACGCACGGAAGTTGATTGACAGTGACAAGTGCATGCAGGAGGTGAGATTTCTTGGTAGAAACTCAAAGTGAAGAAAGACAAAGAAAATGCAACTCTATAAAAATCAAACTTGCAACGATGAAATGTCGAGTAATTTTCCTTCACCGTTGAGAAGTCGTCTTGCAGGTGATCGGGGGAAGGGAAATAGAGTTGGAAACGCGTTAGTGTGTAAGGGAGAAGTCGCGAGAGTGAAATTGAGAGACAATCAGAAAGCAAGAGAGATAGGAGGAGGAAAGAAGAACTCCAATTTGCAGTGAGAAATCATGTGATTTGGAGGTTAGATGTGATTGCTAGGATCAAAGTCTTGAGCTGACTTCGGTTCACTTTCTTGGCATGGAACTGGAACGTGAGCTTTCCAGGTTTCATGATAGAAATCATAAAGAGTAAGTGTCTCGATGGACCCAAGGAAGAAGGGAAGAAAGGAAATCTGGCGTGCTGGACAGAGTTGGATTGGATACTAGTACTCGGGAAGGAAGCAGGCTCGGAGCAGGGGGCCATGTTCTTGGGGAAGGGAGAGATTGCTCAAGAAACCCAAGAGGTGAGAGATGCATTCTCATCAAAGCGGACAAAGAATGGGTACAAAGTCAAGAGTTACAAGGACCCTGTCAAGAGAGGAATTGTGAGTGCTCTGATGGCAATCCTGAAGCCAGAGAGAACAACGTATGTGATGAAACACCAAGCGGTGTTCTTTCACAAGTTGTTTGCAGGAGAACCGATCAATTGAGCAAGGTGTTTCCATGGGAGAACGCAACAAATGGTATGGAATCTGCGGGATAAATTGCCTCCACACTACATCATGCCGTTTGTAGCACATTTCTACCTTGGGTTGAATTTGCTAAACTCGGTAGAGCAAACTTGGATGGTGTCGCACTTCCATCCCGATTTGAGAAAGGAGGTCAATGTCGAGGAGCAGCAATACATTTTGCAAATCAAGAGCACCGACGACTACTATACAAAGACAAGGAAGACTGTGGAGATCAAAGTGAGTACTTTGAACTCAAAGAAGTGAAGTTGGCAGGGCAAAGCCGAAGACATGAAGAAACCTCGGAAGACCAGGAGAGGAAACCCGAGGTGAGGTATGGTGGTGATCGAGTCGGAGGATGAAGACTCGGAAGGTGATGCCGAGCTCAAGACCAAAGACTCGGAACACGAGGAGGAACCCGAGCTAACACTACATAGTGGCGATATGAGTAGCGCCAGCGATGAGGGTGGAGAAATGACATTGGCACCAGCTACTACAAAAGAAGAAGAAGTGCAGGTAGAGATCAAAGCCAAGGACAACACGCAGTTGGAAGATGAAGTAACCGAGCCCGAAGAAAAGAAGATTGCAGTGCAAAGAGGAGTCCGCTCGAGATGTAAGGCAAAGTACAATGCAGGTCCGAGTATGGTGAAGGAAGAAGCACATGAAAGCTCGAGAAGCGAGGCCTCTATTCCGATCTGAAGACTGCAGAGAAGAAGGCGAGTATTGGATGAACAAGAAGTACGAAGGGAAGTGGCCGTTGTCGTGGGGAACGTTTGGTCTCGAGAGTGCGCCGAGCACATGGCTGCTTGTGCTTAGTTTTCCCTACTGTCCTTCTTTTGGGTCTTTCCCATAGACTGACATTCCTTCCCTACTCCTGGTTTGTCGGGAATTTGTCTCTATATGAACCTGTTGTTTCAGTTTCCCTAAGGTTGGCTCTCCCTGAAGGTTTTGTTTTATCCTTGACTTTCATAAATTTAATCTTGTCATGCTAGTCTGGTGTTATGGTTTCTACCTCTGCCTGGTCTCATATTCTATTTTCACGTCAGGTTCAAGCTATGGTTTGGGATCTGGCAGTTCATAGACCTAGGTCAGGTGGCCCTTTAATAAAATAAAAGAAACAACAACTGAGTGATCTAACCAAACATAAACCCGGGCCTCCAGATCATTTACTTAGGCTATTCACATGGACCGGACTGAGAGTTCCTAGAATGGAGTTTTCCTCAACTCTAGTCACAATTCATAACACAATCCGCTTCTAAGATTCATCATTCACAGGAGTTTCAACAACAACGTTCACAAAGTTGGATAAGTCAAATAGTTCTAGTCAAGACAATGCCTGCCCTAAGGTTGCAACTGATCATCAACTCAGCCGGCAGTTCACATATATTCTGTCCGGCAGCAGGCAAGGCAATTCACCCTCCGAACCTCTTCATTCTCCTATGCCCTGTTTTGCATATCAGATTCACTCCATTCAGACAGGCCAACCAACTTCAAATCTTTCTTGCCTTTGTTCCAGATGAGCTGAGCCACCTCGAAATTCTCCTCCTTTTCTTCCTGACTAGCTCCTATCACTGCCTATTCAGTCACTCTTCACAACATCTTCCCAAAAAAAATTATATCTTTCTTCTTCACTCCTATCCTCACCTTCGGGAGATTATCCTTTGGCAACTTCTGCAGCAAATCCCCTTCAGACCTGCAAAAATTCCTCTCCAATTCTGTCCCTCAACACTCTATCAACATTTTCACATTGAAATCTCTCTTCCTCAGTCCTGTTCTCACCTTCGTGAGAGTTTCTTTTGCTACTCTTGCAGCCTGCCCTTCAGACCTGCGAAAATTCTCTTTCCAATTCTGTCCCTCAACACTCTATCAACATTTTCACACATAAATCCCTCTTCCTCAGTCCTGTTCTCACCTTTGTGAGAGTTTCTTTTGCTACTCCTGCAGCCTGCCCTTCAGACCTGCGAAAATTGCCCTTCTGTCCAAGCACTTCCTCTCCTGCACATTTGTTCATTCCTTCAAGAAGAAACCTTTCTCTCCCCTGCACTCTCAAGTCCCTAACAGTACCTGCTAAAATTGTCTTCTTGCAACCTCACCAAACCACTTCACATTGCTGCAAAATTTGTCTTCGTGCAGCCCTCACAAACCCCTTCACAGTCCTGCGAAAATTGCCTTCATAAAACACTTTCTGCCCTGCACTTTCAAGCCCTCACATTCCTGCAAAAATTGCCTCCCTGCACCTCACCAAAACCCATCACAGTCCTGCGAAAATTGCCTTCATGAAAACACTTTCTGCCCTGCACTTTCAAGCCCTCACATTCCTGTGAAAATTGCCTTCATGCACCTCACCAAAACCCATCACAGTCCTGCGAAAATTGCCTTCATGAAAACACTTTCTGCCCTGCACTTTCACATTTCGAAAATTCCTCTCCTGGTCCAAGCACACAGCCTGCACTCTCACCTTTCGAAAATTCCTCTCCTGGTCCAAGCACAGCCCTGCACTCTCACATTTCAGAATTCCTCTCTTGGTCCAAACACAGCCTGCACTCTCACATTTCGAATTGGTCCAAGCACAGCCTGCACTCTCACCTTTCAAAAATTCCTCTCCTGGTCCAAGCACAGCCCTGCACTCTCACATTTCAGAATTCCTCTCCTGGTCCAAACACAGCTTGCACTCTCACATTTCAAAATTGCTCTCCTGGTCCAAGCACAGCCCTGCACTCTCACATTTCAAAATTGCTCTCCTGGTCCAAGCACAGCCCTGCACTCTCACATTTCAAAATTTCTCTCCTGGTCCAAGCACAACCCTGCAGTCTCACATTTCGAAATTGCTCTCCTGGTCCAAGCACAGCCATGCACTCTCACATTTCAAAATTGCTCTCCTGGTCCAAGCACAGCCCTGCACTCTCACATTTCGAAAATTCCTCTCCTGGTCCAAGCACAGCCTGCACTCTCACCTTTCAAAAATTCCTCTCCTGGTCCAAGCACAGCCCTGCACTCTCACATTTCAGAATTCCTCTCCAGGTCCAAACACAGCCTGCACTCTCACATTTTGAAATTGCTCTCCTGCTCCAAGCACAGCCCTGCACTCTCACATTTCAGAATTCCTCTCTTGGTCCAAACACAGCCTGCACTCTCACATTTTGAAATTGCTCTCCTGGTCCAAGCACAGCCCTGCACTCTCACATTTCGAAATTGCTCTCCTGGTCCAAGCACAGCACTGCACTCTCACATTTTGAAATTGCTCTCCTGGCCCAAGCACAGCCCTGCACTCTCACATTTCGAAATTCCTCTCCTGTCCAACTCAAAAATCCTGGCCCTGATTGTTCCTCTTCCACCCTTCAGTTCTCGAGAAATTTTCTCCCCTGCACTCTCAAGCCCTCCTGTCCAACTCGAAAATCCTCTCCTGTGTGTCTTCCTCTGTCCAAACCCTCCAGCTTCTCGAGAATTTCTCCTCCTTCCAAACCCTCTCCTGTCTAACTCAAAATCCTCTCCTGTGTGTGTTCCTCTGTCCAAACCCTCCAGCTTCTCGAGAATTTCTCCTCCTGCCAAACCCTCTCCTGTCCAACTCAAAATTTTTTTTCTCCTGATTTTTCCTCTGTCCCTAAAAGCCTTCATGACCTCTCCTTCCTGATCATTCCAGCCCCTTTTGATTCACTTCCTTCCTGCCCACCTTTTGTCCTCTGCCCCCAAACTCCTCCTGTCATTCCCGAAAAAAAAAAACCCTTTTTCTCCCGAAACTCCTCTGTCCCTTTTAAAAAAAAACCCTACTCCTTTCTTCTCCCAAAAATTTCTGCCACTCCTCTCGAAATCCTCTGCCAAATCCTCTCGAAATCTTTTGGCATTTTGTGAAAACCCTCAGCCCTTCTCTGTCTCCTCACTTTCTCCCAAAACAAGATAGCAAAACCACACCCAAGATATATTATCATAAATCCCTGTTCCTTACAACAAATAAAAGAGAAAAGAAAATTCATCACACCAAAAGCCTCAAGGGTACACGTGGGCTATTTTCCCGATGACACCGTGCAAGAAGAAGTAACTCCAAGCGATGGAGTCAAGTATCTGTGGGAGGTGGTGTGTCCTCTATTGGTGAAGCTCGAATACAAGAAGAAGGAGATGCAATCGACTTGTCCAGAGGTAAAGACTATATTGCAGGTGTTGTCCTGATTAGAAGAAGAGAACTTGGAGTTGAAGAAGAGTATAACCCGAGGTGAGGAGGAAAGGGAAGTACTGCGAGCGGAGGCAGTAGTGAGAAGTCAGGTAATTGAAGACATGAAGAGAGAAATGAATTATCGAGAGGATCTTGTGAAGAAGAGTGACATAGCAAGGGAGAGACAAGTAGCTGAGTACAAGATCTTGAAGCAACAGTTTGTTGATTCAAGAGTAGAGGTTATCTATGCTATGGTGAGAGTAGCAGCGAAGTATCAAGAGCTTGATAGGGTGATGGAGAGTGTCGAGGAGAAGAAGCAACTCTGGCAATGAGAGTTGGCAACACGGTATAGGGAAGAAGAGAGATTACAAGAGTTACTTCGTGATCAAGAGGAGAGAGTTGTATAGAAAGAGAAGGAGAAGGAGACGGTGAAAGCCAAGTTTGAAGCAAAATTGGCAATGTACAAGGAGGATTGGCTTGTAGAACGAGAGTGGAAGATGAGATTGGAGCCTTTGAAGGAGATAGTCCTCCGGATGAATGCAATGTTGAGTACAGAGGATACATTTGGATTGAAGAGACGAGGCTGTACGAGTTGAAGTTGTTGGTGCAAGAGACAAGGCGAAGACAAGCGCAGGACACAAATTTGAATGCCTTGTTAATTAGTCTCAGAACTCGTGTAGACAGGAAGATCTTAGAGGTAGAAGACAACATTTCGATTAGATTAGACTTAGTGAAAATAGAGATAGAAAAACTTTGGAAAGATGTAAGAGAAAAACCCAAAGTAGATAACATAGGAGTGCAATTGTCTTTGGAATTACCAATAGGGACATTAGAGAAGAGTGGGTCGAGAGATGAAGAGTTAGATAGATTACCCACTAGTGCAATTTCAGATCAGGAAAGAGAATTGTTGGATCTGGTAGAAGAAGTAGAAGATATGAAACCCAAGGAAAGAGTAATAGGAAGTAGATTTACTTTGGGTTTAGGTTTGAAAGCCGATGACGAAGTAGACATCGGATCGGAGTAGTAACAGTTTTGAGATATGAAGAGGTGCATTGTCATTTTGGATCTGTAGGTTAGAAAAGTTGTTGTAGAACGGTATAGTTGTTAGAACTATCAATTGCTTCACTAATTAAGAGTGGCATTCGTAGTATCATATTGTTCAATGCTCATAATTTCTGAGAATAGATAAAGCAAAGTGCTATGAAGCAGTGCTCGTCGCTTGAGCTTGATTCCAAGTATCAATGTTGTACTTGTGTTTGTGAGTGTTTGGAGAAATTCAAAGTGCAAGTCAGTGTGTTTGTTGGATGTTGGATTCCACGGCCTTGATCTTCATTCTATGTGTTTGATCCTGAGTGAAGTGAAATCGAAGCAATGCCTTGACAGATCTGAGAGGAATTGTAGTGTTGGTAGTATTCTGCATAAGTGAGTGTAGTGCAAGGTTGATGTGAAGCAATTTTGATCAAGGAAGTTGTGCCTTCAATGGAGGGGTGGAACACAATTTTGAGGCAAAGTCGTTTTGTAGTGAAGTGTTGTTTTTGGGAGAGCCTGAATCATCACAATGAAGATTGTTTGGAAAGATTTGTTGGAGTTATAATTATGGAGTGTTAATTCGTGACAAGACTACAAGTTAGTGCTTGTTACTCTCTTCTGGGTGTGGTTTCTACTTGAGAGACTAAAGAAGAACTCAAGAAGAACTACAATGTTATTGTTTGAATTTGTATTTGGACATTTTTGACTCGTATCCTTACAAGAACGAACTTTACTTACCCAATTACTGCAAAAGTGATATTTGCTGAGTTGTCGCAAGGTAATTGAAGACCTAAAGAGAGAAGTGAGATATCAAGAAGAGCTTGTTAAGAAGAGCGACATAGCAAGGGAAAGGCAAGTAGCAGAGTACAAGATTTTGAAGCAGCAATTTGCTGATTCAAGAGTAGAACTTATCCATGCTTTGGCGAGAGTAGCAGCGAAGGATCAAGAGCTCGATAGGGTGATGGAGAGTGTCAAGGAGAAGAAGCAACTTTGGCAAAGAGAGTTAGCAGCACAATATAGGGAAGAAGAGAGATTACGAGAGTAACTTTGTAATCAGGAGGAGAAGGTTGTACAGAATGAGAAGGAGAAGGAAACTGTGAAAGCCGAGTTTGAAGTGAAGTTGGGCATGTACAAGGAGGACTGGCTTGCAGATTGAGAGCAAGAGAGGAAGATGCGATTGGAGCCATTGAAGGAGATAGTCCTCAGAATGAACGCAATACCAAAAGATACCGATTTGAACGCGCTGCTGATAAGTCTCCAGACTCGTGTAGATAGGAAAATCTTAGAGGTAAAAGACAATGTTTCAATTAGATTAGACTTAGTGAAATTGGAGATAGAAAAAATTCGGAAAGATGTTAGAGCAAAACCCAAAGTAAATAACATAGGAGTGCAAATGTCTTTGGAGCTACCAGTGGAAACATTAGAGAAGAGTGGGTCGGGAGATAGAGATTTAGAAGACTTAATTATGATAGGAATTGCAGATCAAGAAAGAGAATTGTTGGATTTGGCAGAAGAAGTAGAAGATATGAAACCCAAGGACAGAGTAGTAGGAAGTAAATTTACTTCAGGTTTAGGTTTGAAAGCCGATGACGAAGTAGACATCAGATCGGATTAGTATCAGTTTTAAGATTTGAAGAGGCAGATATGAAGAGGCAGATATGAAGAGGTGCATTGTCATTTCAGATATACAGGTTAGAAAAGTTGTTGTAGAATGGTATAGTTGTTAGAACTATCGATTGCTTCACTACTTAAGAGTGGCATTCATAGAGAAATGTTGTTCAGTGCTCATAATTTCTAAGAATAGATAAAGCAAAGTGTTGTGAAGCAGTGCTCGTCACTTGAGCTTGATTCCAAGTATCAGCTTTGCATTTGTGTTTGTGAGTGTTTGAAGAAATTCAAAGTGCAAGTCAAAGTGCTTGTTGGATTCTGCAGCCTTGATCTTCATTCTATGTGTTTGATCTTGAGTGAAGTGCAATCAAAGCAATGCCTTGACAAATCTGAGAGGAATTGTAGTGTTGGTAGTATTCTGCATTTGTGAGTGCAGTGTGAGGTTGATGTGAAGCAATTTCAATTGAGGAAGTTGTGCCTTCAGTGGAGGGGTGGAACACAATTTTGAGGCAAAGTTATTTTGCTGTGAAGTGCCGTTTTTGGGAGAGCCTGAATCATCACAATCAAGATTGTTTGGAAAGATTTGATGGAGTTGTGATTATGAAGTGTAAATTTGTGATGAGATTGTGAATCAGTGCTTGTTACTCTCTTCTGGGTGTAGTTTCTACCTGAGAGATTAAAGACGCAACCAAGAAGAACTGAAATTGTTACTTTGACTTCATATTTGGACATTTCTGACTCATATCTCTACGGGAACAAACTTTACTTACTCGATTAGTGCAAAAGTGATATTTGTTGGGTTGTCACAAGGATTACCCATTGATTATGCCCTTCAAGATTGAGTTATTGCCAAGGAGTACTCTAGTGAGTAGATCAATCTATCGGCTCTCACCAAAGGAGTTGGAGGAGTTGCAAACAACACTTACAGAGTTGTTGGAGAAGGACTTCATATGACATAGTACCTCTCCTTGGGGAGCACCGGTACTATTTGTTCCAAAGAAGAATGGAGGACTTTGTTTCTGTATTGATTATTGTGGGCTCAATAAGCAAACCGTGAAGAATGCATATCCCTTGCCTCGGATTGATGGCTTGCTTGATCAACTAAGTGGAGCATGCTAATTTTCCAAGTTTAATCTTTGTAGCGGCTATTGGAAAATTCCTATTGATAGAGAGGATGTGCAAAAGACTACCTTTTGCACAAGGTATAGGCATTTTGAGTGGAGAGTTCTACCTTTCAGACTCACTAATGCTCCAGCAGTCTTCATGGATCAGATGCATCGGGTATTGGATGGACTATTGGATCAGTCCATGGTAGTGTCCTTGGATAATATCTTGATAGAGATAGAACACGTGAATCATGTGCGAGATGACCTAAGACAACTACGACAATGGAAATTTTACTGCAAGAAGTTGAAGTGTGCCTTTTGGCAAAAGGAGGTTACCTTCTTGGGGCATAAGATCTCATCAAAGGGGATCAAGATGGAAGAAGAGAAGATCAAGGCCATTACTGATTGGCCTACCCCAAAGGATGCTACAAAAGTATGAGCATTCAATGGATTGGCCAGCTTTTACCGACGGTTCATCCACTAACATGTTTATGTGGCTGCACCATTGACTGACCTCTTAGGAAAGAACTCGGGCTTCCAATGGACCACCAAGCATGAAGAAGCATTCTAGAAGTTAACGCATATGGTGTCTTAAAGACTCATTCTTCAACCATATGATCCTCAACTACCTTGTGTGGTTGATTTTGATGCTTCTAACTTTGCAATTGGAGTTGTGTTGCAATAGGAATTCCCACATGGACTACATCCCATTGCCTTTGTGTCTCACCAACTAAATACAGCTAAAAGAAATTACTCTGCTTGAGATTGGGAGCAACTTGTAATGGTATATGCCACCAAGGTATAGAGGCATTATCTCTTGGGGAAACAAGTGATCATGCGAACTAATCACAAGCTATTGTTGTAGACCCTACACTTGGAGCACATGAAGAGTTGACATCATTGATGGGAAGAGCAACTCCAATTGTTTGAAATCAAACTTGAGTACAAACCAGGTCGGTTCCATGTCATCCTTGATGCTCTATCACAACGACCTGATTTGAAATCTCTTCCTCTCATCACGGCGGCAATTGAGACGGTGTCAATTGACCCCAAGGTCCATAACGAGTTTTGATCAGCTCTAAAACAAGATCCCTTCTTCCAAATGGTACATGGTCATCTGACAACATGCAACAAGGAGTACAAAACCTTCTCCTTCAAGGAAGGCCTTCTATTCCATGCGGATCAGATCTATGTTCCAGCTAAAGGTGATTTTTGACTTATGCGCCTTAATGAAGCCCATGATTTACCAATAGTTGGTCACATGGGAGTGGACAAGACCTTGGGCACCCTCCAACCCCAATGGTGGTGGCCCAACATGACACAAGATGTTTGGGACTTTGTCCAATCGTGTGAGAGTTGTCAATGTAACAAGGCCAGTAACCAAAAGCCGAGTGGACTCCTTCAGGCACTTCCCATTCTAGCTACTCATTGGGAACATGTGAGCTTAGATCTCATCACCTCCTTACCCAAGACACAACAAGGTCACACATCAATTGTGGTGTTTGTGGATGAGCTTAGTAAGCAAATCCATTTGGCACCAACGGTTGATACTATGGATGCTCCAACCTTGGTGCAACTCTACTTTGATAGTGTCTTCAAACATCATGGGATGTCACATGTACTCATCTCCGATCGTGATCCTCGCTTCACCGGAAAGTTTTGGCAAGCACTCTTCCAACTACTTGGCACCAAGCTTGCTTTGTCCATAGCCTATCATCCTCAAACTAATGGACAAACTGAACGTGCAAATTTCACCTTGGAAGATATGCTTCATGCCTTTATCAACATTCACCATACCAATTAGGATCAATGCCTTGCAGCTGTAGAGTTTGCATACAATAATTCTAAATAGGCAAGCACCAGATTCTCTCCTTTCTTTCTGAATTTTGGCCAAGATCTGCTTGTCCTAGATTCTCTTCTTGCTCCTCCTCCATCTCAAGTCCCCTATACTTCAACCTTCTTGACCACCATCTCCGAATCTCTCCAACAAGCCAAATCTCACCTCCTTGTTGCTCAAAATTGTCAAAAACAATATGCGGACCATCATCATCGTGATCTCACCTTTGAAGTTGGTGATAAAGTTATGTTATCATCTAGTAATCTAACCCTCACACTTGCTACCCAAGTTTGTAAACTTGCCCCTAATTAGATAGGACCTTTTGATGTCACCTAAATTGTCTCTCTTGTTGCTTATCGACTTGCCTTGCCTTGTCATATGTGCATCCATCTTGTCTTTCATGTTTCCAAGTTGAAATCCTTTGTTCCTAACCGGTCTTCTTTCTCCTCTCAAGTCCAACCTCCTCATCCCCCTATCCCTATCAATGATCATGAGGAGTATGAAGTTGATTGTATCTTTGCACGTCGCCACATCCAACGAGGACGCTGCCAACATACGGAGTACAAGGTCCTTTGGAATGGGTACCCCCTTCATGATGCCACATGGGAACCTCTTTTTCCCCTCCAAAATGCACAAATGGCCATCCAAGAATTTGAAGCTTCAATGGCAACGAGGACGTCACCAACTAGCGGTGGGAGAATATGTAACAGTATGGAGTTTAGCGACAAAGTTAGTAAGGCTAACAAAGTAGAGAATAAGCCAAATCAACCTAGAATATTCCAAAAGCATCTAGGAAGCTTCTTGGGAAGCTTCATGACTAGTTAACTTGCCCTCCAAGCAGGTAGCTTCTAGAAGGAAGCTTCTAGAAGCTTCTAACTAGCTTAGCTTGCACGCCAAGTAGGCGGCTTCTAAAAGGACACTTCTTGAGAAGCTTCTTAGTTAACTTGGCTTGCACTCTAAGAAAGCAGCTCAAGGAAGCTTCTTGAGAAGCTTCTCAAGGGCCTTGTATACTACCTATAAATATCAAAGCCAAAGCTCATGCTAGGCATTTGGAGTTTTCTCTCATTCAAGTGTCCCAATGTGAGTTTCCATTCTCCTATTTCTTTCCTCGGATTTGGTCTTTTACATTATTGTGGCACTTTAGAGTCCATGTATGACTCATGTGTGAGTTGTGCTTCTATAGTATATGATGTTGATAGCAATGTATGTTGTGTAGCAATGCATATAAACATGACCAACCCATCCCCTCAAATTAGGGATTTGGAGATCCTCATCCTTCCAATTGGACTCGAGTGGATATTAGGAAAGGATTGGCAATCAGCCAACTATAGAGGAGTTCCATTAGATTTATGTCAGATTTGGTGGAGGTTGCCTAGTTTTGGAGGTCACCTAAATTGCCTTAGATTTGGCTCAAGTTGGGTGAAGCTTGGCCAAATTTAGAGAAGAGTTATGTCAGATTTACGTGAGATTTGGTAGAGGTTGCCCAGATTTGGAGGTCATCCAAACTACACCAGATTTGGATTGAGTTGGATGAAGCTTGACCAGATTTAGAGAAGGTTAAAATTGGCAAATTTATGTCATATTTGGTATATGTTGTACAAATTTAGAGGGCATCCAAATTGCCCCATATTGGGCTTAAGTTGGGTGAAGCTTGGCTAGATTTAGAGAGGATTTGCAAAATTTGAAGAGAGTTCATTTGGCTGAATTTTGGCATTTAGAGGCTTTAAAGCATAAGGTTGTGGGCTATGAAATGTTGTAAAGGCCAAAAAGCTAACTTGTTGGCATGAGGCTAGGTAGTTTAGATGAGTTTTGTTGATTTGGAGGTCACAATTGGTCCAAATTTGGATTGAGTTGGATGAAGCTTGACCAGATTTAGAGAGGGTTCAAATGGGCAAATTTATGTCATATTTGGTGGAGGTTGCCCAAATTTGGAGGTTACCCAAACTGCCCCAGATTTGGCTCGAGTTGTATGAAGTTTGGCTAAAATTGGAGAGAGTTTGTCAAATTTAGAGGGAGTTCATTTGGTTGAATTTTGGCATTTAGAGGGTTAATGGCTTGGGATATGAAAGGCCTAGAAGGGTCAGAAAGCTAACCTGTTGGTGTGAGGCTAGCTAGTTTAGATGAGTTGCTTTAAGGCTATGGGCTATGAAAGGCCTAGAAGGGCTAAAAAGTCAGCTTATTGGCGTGAGGCTAGCTAGTTCAAATGAGTTTTGATGGTCATTTTTTGGAAAAATCTGCCCTTCTAGATTATGTGCAATAAGGACTGAACCCCATATCTCTAGTTCCTAGATTGGTGCCCTAGCCAATTGATCCATCTTCACTTGTTTTCCTAGTGATTGCTTTGTTGATACTTATACACATGTAGCTTTGGCTAGGAGAAGCAGTTTGATCCTATTATTGGTCATCTTGGTAGCTAAGGAAGAATGTAGATACTCCTATTATGTCAAATGCCAAATGGTGAAAATTCAATTTGGTGTTGATTTAAGAGATGGAGGGTTTTGTTTAGACTTAGAGGTAGATTGGTAGTACTCACAAGTTCTAGCTCTAATAGCATTGGTGGATCTAGTGGAGGTGCACTAGTTGGAGATGGTGCTACTACTAGTGGAGGTACTACTACAAGAGGTGGTGTGATATCAGGGTCTAACCCCATGGTAGAGTTCTTCCAATGCTTGAGGGAGAACTACTAGGGAGTGCAGACAGACAAGCTAAGGAGCTTGTAGGAGTTCTAATAAAAGGTTGTAAAGAGCCTACCCAAGGCAAACACTTGCATGAGACGGATGATTAGCTTAAGTCAACGAGTTACTAAGGCCTATGCAGTCTAGTTTTGGCATGGGATCTTGGATAGGAAGTTGCAACATAGAGTAAATGATGTTATGTTGTTACATGCTACTTCACCTACTTTGGCAATGGTCTTTAGTGTGGCTGAGCATATTGAGCTTAATATGATAGAGGAGAGAGTGATGATATTTGGACTTGGTAGGGAGACCTCATCTATAACTATTACTTCTTCTAGAGTGCAATAGAGTACACCATGCCATGTTGGCTTCCAAGGACAAAATTAATAACCTAGATCTTATGGAGCAAGTACAGGCCTATTGAGATAGACCCTTACCTTCATTTTCAAGTCAACAACAACCAATGAGTGGTGGTGCTACTTGTTGGACTTTTGGTAGACCTTACCACAAGAAAGAGTGCACTCAAGGTAGTAGACATGATACTTTTGGTGCATCATAGCCAACATAGAGACAATGTGACCATTACCACAGATTTGGTTATACTAGTGACCAATACTTTGACCTTCACCATGAGTTATGAAGTGGTAGGGCTACTATGACAGGTGGTAGAGGAGTTCCACGTCATGAAGGATGAGGTGGTAGTAGAGGATCCACACTTGGTAGGAGTGCAATCTCTACCCTTACTTTTGATATAGCCATGGCTACTTGGATTGAGCGATTGGAGCAAAGATTGGCTAGCATGGCCCTAACTTAGAGGAGATCAGATTTGGGTGTTGAGGTTTCCACCTCTTATGTTGGTGATAGAGACATCTTGGACTTCATGTATGGAGCACCATAGGTAGATGCATTTGCCACATTGACTAGGAGTGCAGTATGTGCTATAGAGCCTAGGGGACCATCAATGGAGTTGGACTCACAAAGAGGAGAGGCTGGTAGATAGGTTAGACTCTCCTAGTCTTTTATGCTCTCAAAGGCACTATAGACAAGATCTATGGCTCTTAGATGTCCTAGTGTATGTGTGATAGGCGGTGATGAAGTGCATGATAGACTACTTGCTAGTTAGCCACCTGCTACTATACACATTGAGTCTAGCCTGATGTTGGAGGCGGCTCAATTGATTATGCACTTCCCGTTATTCTCAACTAGTGACATGTTTACATTGGGAGTTGACCAGCTCTTGTGTTCTGGTTGGTTGCCACACTTTATGAGAGTAAGGATGGTGTGGTTCCTACTTCTATAGCAAAGGTGATTCATAGTGGAGCTAACTTGGTTGAGGAGCATGGGATCCACTCAACGACCAATGGTTTATGGTAGTGTAATACTCTGAGGACAAGAGAAGAGAGAAAACACAGATTACACACTCAACATTTGGTGCACCAAAGAAGCACCTTCTCTTTATTATATAGACAAAGAGGATTTCCTCCAAGGAAGCTCCACCATAGGATTAGGCACACAGATAGGTGACATGTCAGCAAGCTCCACCCTTGGATTACTTACTTGGATGGGTGACATGTTAGTCTAGGTCTTATCTGGTTGGTCAAACAAGCTTTGACCAAAGGGAATCTTTTAGGGAATCTTCCTATAGGAGTCTCAAAATCATGTGAGTAAGGTACTTCTGGAAATCTCTTGATAAGACAAACTAGGGGGAGGGAAGGCTATCTTTTCCTCTAGTTGGGAGAGACTATGCACATTTTCAAGGCCTAATTCATACGTTTAGGCCTCCAAAATTGCCTTTAGAGATCAAGTATATTTTGGTTCCTACTCTATTAGTAGAAGTCCCCTTTTGGCGATACCTCTTTTTGATCTATTTATTGCATCATGTGTAACATCCTTCCAAATGTTACCAAACCAATTCTCACCTTTAAATCATATGTCTAGCTATTTGTTCTAAGGTTCTCAAGTCTATTTTGGTTTATGCTCTATTAGTAGAAGTACTCTTTTAGTGATACTTCAATCTGATCTATTTTAACCATCATGTAAAGCATCATCCTAGATGTTACCAAACCAAATTTCACATCTAGATCATATGGCTAGCTCTTGGTATTACAGACCTCCCTCTTTTTAAAGACACAACGTCCTTGTTGTGCAATTGTTGCTCAAATGCTTGCACCAACACCGGTGCATATGTCAAATTGGCAGTGGACTCCCATATTGCTTCATAGAGGGGGTAACCTTTCCACTGTACTAGATAGTCCACCCGCGGATGGCAAGTACCATGCATGCATTTTTGGAGAATACGCTCCACTTCATATTCCTCTGTGCCATCAATGAGTGTCAGACAAGGTTGAATATCTTGTAGGGAATGACCCTGGCCTGATTGGAGAGCATATCTGCATAGTAGGGAAACATGGAACACTAGATGGATCTTCATGTGTGGTGGTAGCTCAAGGTGATAGGCGACAATGCCGATCCAATGAAGAATCAAGAAAGGCTCAATAAAATGAGGTCTGAGCTTACAAGGTCCAACTAATGTGAGGTTGGTTGTCAATAGCCACACTTGATCCCCAACATTGAACTCCATGTGCCTACGGTGTGCATCAGCATACTGCTTCTATTGATTTTGTGCAATCTATAATCTGTGCTAGGCACTCTCCACATTGTGTTGGATTCTAGAAACAAATGTGTTGATTGCATCAACCTTGGTAGCCACTGGATGGATCTTCATCAAGCTAGACGGTGTGAAGGGATGCTTACCATACATGAGGAAGAACGGAGTGACCTAGGTGGATGCATTCACTGAATTGTTGTAATCAAATTCCACCAACGAGAGTAGGGTGTCCCACCTCTCTTGCTCTTCTAAGGTGAAGTCGTGTAACATATCTTCAATTGTGTGATTAGCTTGCTTTGTTTGGCCATCTATTTGTGGGTGGTAAGTTGTGGATATGGCCAACTTGGTTTTGAAGAAACCAAAGATTGTCCGCCAAAACAAATTGGTGAATTTAGTGCCTCTATTGGTGATAAGTACTCTAGACAAGCCATGGTGAGAGAAGATTGCATCTAAGTATAATTGAGCTAGTTGCGGAGCGGTCACATCCTTGGTGGTAAGGCGTACATGAATCATTTTGTTGAGCCGGTCCACAAAGACCACAATAGAGTCAAACCTTGAGGTGGTCTTGGGTAATTCATAGACAAGATCCATATTCACTCGCTCCCAACATTGGGTAGGCATAGGGAGAGGTTGAAGGAGCCCTGCACAAGCTTGATTAGAAGCTTTGTTCTGTTGACAAAGTAGGCAGCTATGCACGTAGTCCATCATGTCGTTGCTCATCTTGGGCCAATAGTAATGGTGTTGGATTGCATCCAAGGTCTTGTCCACTCCGACATGACCTGCAATGGCCAAATCATGACATTCTACTAGAATGGTGGTGCGTAATTCTGGGACATTTGGGATCCATAATCTACCATCACAAAAGGTGAGTCTTTGGGTGTTGGTGACGCCTTTGGATGATTGCGCTTCTATAATCTGCGGATCAGTTTTTGTAGCAGCCAGAATCTCGGGCCAGAATTCACGGTCAGTCTTAACCTCTGCCACCAAGTTGTTTGCCATTGGCATGGGGGTGAATGCATCTACAAGTTTCTTCTTACCTTCCACGTAGGTGATTGACATGTTGAAGTGTTGTTGCCACTCTGCCCATCGATTCTAGCAATGAGATAGATCCTTTTGGGTCTTGAGGTAGACTAGAGGTTTGTAGTGTGTCTCTACTACAAATGCCTTCTCACCCAGATAGTGCTTCCAATGCTTGATTGCCAAAACAATGGCCATATCTTCTTTTTTTGTGGTGTGGTAGTCGCGCTCTGTCGGTAACAACTTTTAAGAGAAATATGCAATTGGATGTCATCCATCATGCAACTCTTGTTGTAGGACTGCTTCTATTGATATGTTTGATACATTTATAGCCAACTTGATTGATTGTTTTGGGTCTTACCACTTCAAGATTGGTGCATGTAGCAAGGCAGCTTTCAATTCTTGAAAGGCCAACTCTTGTGCAATTCTCCATGTCCACTTCTTACCCTTGCCAACTAGTGCCATTAAAGGCTATGCAACCTTGAAGAAGTCCTCAATAAATCTATGATAGAATCTTGTCAACCCCAAGAAGCTCTTGAGTTGAGTCTGATCTTCTGGGGCACGCCATTTTTGAATGACCTCTATTTTATTTGTCGATACTTGAATGCCTTCTGCACTTACTCTATGCCCCAAATAGTCTACTTCTAACTTGCCAAACTTGCACTTTGAGATTTTGGCATACAATCAATTCTATCTTAGAATCTAGAGGACCTCTTGTAGATGTTGTTTGTGTTCCATGATTGTGCTACTGTATACTAAGATATCGTCCAAGAAGACAATAACTGACTTATCCAAGTATGGAAAAAATATGTCATTCATTAGACTCATGAAAGTGGTAGGTGCATTGGTGAGGCCAAAAGGCATCACAAGATACTCAAAGTAGCCATACCTGGTTCGAATGGTAGTTTTGTACACATCCTCCTCTGCAATTTGGATTTGATTATAACCGCTCCGCAAGTCCAATTTGGTGAAGTATCTCGCTTGATGGAGTTGATCAAACAGGTCATCCATGCGAGGTAAGGGGTATTTGTTCTTCACTATTTGCTGATTGAGACCTTGATAGTCAATGCACATGCGCATTGTACCATCCTTCTTCTTCACAAATAAGACAAGAGCCCTATATAGTGATATGCTAGGTTGGATGAACCCCTTCTGTAACATCTCCTCAATTAGAGTCTTACATTCTTCCAACTCATGAGGTGATAGGTGATATGGGGCCTTACAAGGAGGTGTTTTCCCCGGGAGTGTCTCAATTTTATGATCTACTCTCCTTTTTGGTGGTAATCTTGAGAGTTGATCTTTAGGAAAGACATCTTGAAATTCATCCACCACATTGTTCAATTTCTCAAGAACTTGTCCATTGAGTTGTGCACTCTGGACTTCTCTTATTAGACCCTTGAAACATCTATCAATCTTATAGACAGTTGCCGTCCCTATGACATATAGAGGCAGATCCTACGTGGGTGATTTTTCTTCAACCCCAATGATTGACCATTAGTGGGTTCTCACTACTTTCTTCATCCAATCTACCATAGGGTTGTAATGCTCCATCCATGGCATACCTATGATTGCATCATAACGAGCTAATTGTATCACTTGCCATTCAATTGCTTCCTGATATTCTCCTATTGAGAGTGTTACCCGTTGTCGGGGAATTTGTTTGGCCTCGAGAGTGCACCGGGCACCTGGCTGCTTGTGCTTAGTTTGTCCTTGGCTTTCCCAAAACTGGCTAGCTCATGCGGTTTCAGCTATGGTTTAGGGACCTCACGGTTCCTAGGAGAGGCTGGAATTTTATTTTACAAACAACAACTAGTATTCTAGTCAGCTCAACCAGGCCAAACTACTGAGTCAAACCTTTCATATAGATGAACTGAGAGCTCCTAAAATGGGGCTTCCACAATGCTAGTCATAGGCCAAACACACCATCCTCTCAGCTCTACTAGACCTGCAAAATTTTCTTTCCTATCCAGCCTTCTCTCTCTTGTAAGGTCATTCATTCTCTTGCAAAGAAACCCATTTTCTGCCCTGCACTCTCAAGGCCTTGTTTTCTTGCAAAAATTTCTCTCCTCTACCCTGCACTCCTTCAAGGCAGACTCCTTGCCATTTGTTCATCCTGCCACTATCATGCTCAAAAGCACTTTCAAAAGTTTCTCTCTCCTTCTGTCACAGACCAAGGCAAGGCAACCTTCAAAAATCTCTCTTCAATAGTTCACTCCTGTCTAGACCAAGCCATGGAGACTCTCGCTCCTTCACTCTAAACAGTCTCTCATTCACTTTGTCCAATCTCTCATTCGCTCTGTCCAATCTCTCATTTACTCTGCCCAGTCTCCCCTTCATGAGAATTCTTCACTATTACATTTGCAACAGCACATCCTCTACATTCAAAATTCATTCCACGTCCACCTCTTCACAACAAACATTCTTCATTCAAGATTTGCTCTCCTATCAACATTCTCACAATAAACATCCTTCCACATTCAAAATCATTCCTTGTCCAGCTAGAGCAACCCTAACACAAATCTACCATGTCATTGGCTACTACTCAGGGAATCCAACCTTCAAACTCTCTCCTATCTTGTGCAAGGCAAAGTCAGACTACCAATTTTCTTCTCCTGCTCTCGCCTTAGTTCAGTCCTTCTTGCAGATTTCAACTCCTTCTCTTCTTTACTATTCCAAATCAATGACCAAGCAAAACTCAAAAACATCCTCCTCCTTTGAATTTCTTTCTGCTCCTATCACAGCCCTAAGGCATTTTTGAAAATCCTTCAGCCTTCAAGACACTCACTCAGATTTTGAAAATTCCTTTCCCTGGTCCAAGCACATCCTAAGGCATCTCAAAAATCCTTCAGCCTTCAAGACACTCACTCAGATTTCAAAATTTCATCTCTTGGTCCAAGCACAGCCTTAAGGCATCTCGAAAAATCCTTCAGCCCTGCAAGAGTCCCTCTCAACTTTTGAAAATTCCTTCCCCTAGTCCAAGCACAGCCTAAGGCATCTCGAAAATCCTTCAGCCTTCAAGACACTCACTCAGATTTTGGATTTTCCTTCCCCTAGTCTAAGCACAGCCCTAAGGCATTTCAAAAAATCCTTCAGCCCTGCAAGAGTTCCCTTCAACTTTCAAAAATTCCTTCCCCTGGTCCAAGCACAGCCTAAGGCATCTCGAAAATCCTTCAGCCTTCAAGACACTCACTCAGATTTTGGATTTTCCTTCCCCTAGTCTAAGCACAGCCCTAAGGCATTTCAAAAAATCCTTCAGCCTTGCAAGAGTTCCCTTCAACTTTCAAAAATTCCTTCCCCTGGTCCAAGCACAGCCTAAGGCATCTCGAAAATCCTTCAGCCTTCAAGACACTCACTCAGATTTTGAAAATTCCTTCTCTTGGTCTAAGCACAGCCCTAAGGCATTTCAAAAAATCCTTCAGCCCTGCAAGAGTTCCCCTCAACTTTCAAAAGTTCTCTCCCATGGTCCAAGCACAGCCTAAGGCATCTCAAAATCCTTCAGCCTTCAAGACACTCACTCAGATTTTGAAATTTCATCTCCTGGTCCAAGCACATCCCTAAGGCATTTCAAAAATCTTTCAGCCCTCAACACTCTCCTGCAAACTTTGAAAATTCACCCACTGGTCCTATCTCAGACCTCAGGCATCTCAAAAATCCTTCCCCTGCTCTTGTCTCAACAGAAGGCCTCTTTCCCCGAATTCTCTCTCCCTTCACTCCCTCTGTCCAGAACCCTTTCCACTCAAAAAATTCTCTCCTTCCGAGCTGAGTTCCTTCACTGTCCTCTAACTTTTTCCTGTTGTTTTCCCCCCAAACCTTTCATTGTCACAACTCCTCTAAAGCCTCCCAAGTATTTCCAACTCAAAGACTCCTTTTTGCTCCTCCTCTAAGGCAAATACTCCTTCATTCCAATAACGTAAAACAGAACCTGAGCTAGTGTAACCCAACATTATTTCTTGGCTCAAGCCACATTAAAAGACTCCTTGAGCTAATAACACCATAACTTTTTCCGGCTGCACAATAATATAGGAAATATCTCCCGCAGCAAGGTAGCATAAAACTACACTTGAGACATATTGACATAAATCCATGTTCCTTACAACAACTAGAAGAGAAAAAGAGAATTTATTTATCACACCAAAAGCCTCTACACATTTTCAAGGCCTAATTCATCCGTTTAGGCCTCCAAAATTGCCTTCAAAGATTTCAAGCATATTTCGGTTCCTACTCTATTAGTAGAAGTCCCCTTTTGGTGATACCTCTTTCTGATCTATTTAGTCCATCATGTGTAATATCCTTCCAAATGTTACAAAACCAATTCTCACCTTTAAATCATATATTTAGCCATTGGTTCTAAGGTTCTCAAGTCTATTTTGGTTTTTGCTCTATTAGTAGAAGTACTCTTTTAGTGATACTTCTATCTGATCTATTTTTACCATCATGTATAACATCACTCTAGATGTTACCAAACCAAATTTCACATCTAGATCATATGGCTAGCTCTTGGTATTACAAGTAGGCAACAATAGCTAGATTGGAGGAGTTACTGACTAGACTTGCCTTTGAGCAAACACAATTCATACTTAGAGTTGTCCTATTGGATGTTTTCCATTTGGGGGGACCTCTAGGGAGTGTCTATAACCCATAGAAGGTTTTATTAGACTTTGGCACACAACCTTTTATGTTGGAAAAGATTGCAATTGTTGATCTAGAGCTATGGAAGATTGATGTAGAGAGGTCTCTATTTTAGATCCAACTATCTCTAAGGAGTGGTTCTACATAGTATATCACATGAAGAGAGCTCATTATCCACATTCAGCCTAGTCATCCAATTGATAGCTTTTTGGTGAGAGCTCAGGCCATTGCAATAGTAGCAGAGTCATACAATGTGCTAGTTGGTGGAATAGTGTTGTACCTCATGGGTTTCAATATTGACTATTAGGAAGAGGCATCTTCCTATAGATCAAGCTAGCAGTCAGGTTGAGGGATGGGTACATCACCTTCCTATATGCTTTAGTAGTGGCAGTCTTGGCTCATTATAGTCAAGGACCATAGCATCAATTTCAGCTTTCAATGGTTTCATTACTTGGCTTTGTGACTTGTTGGAAGGGAATCCTCATGTAGAGGATACTCTAGTACCAAAGGAAATCACTCGGATTTGGGGTATGAGTAGGATTGTTCAATCTACCTTGGATGTATCTATCTAAATCTATGAAATGAGTCTAAGGAGTCATTGCAACAACATACAAATCAGTTGGTGCAAAAAGCTTGGAGTGGAGCCTTTGTACCATCATGAGGTTAGTGTGAGGATGAGCTTCTGGAATCTATTACATTGTCACCATTGGATACCACACTCATTGCTTGGCAATACACAATAGAAGGAGTATGTCTATTGGAGTTGTTTGGTGGCATTAACACTAAACTAGTTGTGGTATTATAGGCAAGTATACAAGTACTTGTATGTGGAGAGATGAGATGCTAGGCAGGTCTCTCTACATTATATGCCATACTTGGTCTATTGCTATCTTGAGTTATTATTGACATCAATAGTCAAAGGTTACAAAAGACCCTACCAATAAACATTTCCTTGCTAGGGTCATAGGATTTGGAGAGTTATGGTCCCATTCATTTGGTGATTTTTGAATAGCCATATTAGGGACATACTTGTGCTGGCCAAGATCAAGGTCTCCAAGATCCCTATTCTAGTGTGTTTTGGGAGAAATTACAAAAACTACAACATCTCCAAGTTCATTAGTTTATTTCTCCAACTTACATTTTGGAGCACATCCCTTTGATGGGTGATTCTTGTAGCTAGGTGGTGGCAAGTACACATCATGTCTATTCTTGGATGGGACTTGTTGCATTGTTGGATGCAGTTAGAGTGGGATCATGGGCTCATTGTCTTTGTCTTTGGTGGATGAACTTCTTATCCAGATATATTCTCCTAACATGCTTCTGATTGGATTCAATGACTAGACCACCTTGCTATTGATGATAGTTTGAATTTTGGGCACTAGTCTTAGATGGTGGTAATGGTTGATAGGTCACCTATGGTAGTAGTGAACCTTGTTGGACAACATAGAGCCGCTTTACCCACACTTATGAGTTTTCCAAGCTCCCATGCTTTTTGAGAGGAGGTCATGGGCTTTTTTGGGACTCACAATTACAAAACTTGGTGGAGTCCAACATCAATGAGAGGGAGTGGGCAATGGATTTCCATATCAACATTACATCTATTATAGTAATGTTGGAGGCATCTAGGTGTCAAGTGTTAGGCTAGAGACCTAAACTATCTGACCTGGATTGTGAGCCTTGGCTTGGTAGAGTAGCATATGATGTGCTTGATAGGCATCACTACTTGGACACTCGTGAGCTTTGTGCACATCAAGATGATTTAGGCACAAGTTGGAGATGATGGATTGAGTGGGCAGAGTATTCTTGGGACACAACTAATGGCTACTAGTGAGAGTGGTCTACTTGAGGTCTATGCAAGTGAGCAAGGTTGGCTTGGATTACATCCTTGCTCTACTTGGAATGAAGCTAGAGGATGTATAGAGTTTGCAGCCAAAGAAGAGTGAGCTTTCTACACTGAAGTTGGGAACTCTAGTGGTTGGGAGCATAACACTACTACTCCCAAGGGCCTAGTGTAGCAGCTAGTCAATACATCTACCACTCCTACATTAGCTATAGAGGAAACTTGGGAGCCAGATATTGGACCTAAGCTTATAGGAGGGGAAAGACGAAGAGTTTGGAGGTTCTTGAGGAGCTACAGGAGTTGTTTTTCTTTGCTATGAAGGATTTGGATGCTTTGAAAGGACATGGTATTAGGATTGGGCTAATTAGTGATACACCAATGTTTTGATGTTCCTATAAATATAATGATATGGAAAGATCATTGATTCAAAGCCAGAGTAAAGACCTTTTTGAGACTAGTTTGGTGGAGATTTCATATGGAGACTATGCATCAGCTACAATAATGCCAATCAAGAAGGATATGCATAGCAACTACACAAATAGATGGTTATATGGAGATTACCGTTGTCATGTTGTGGTTTGCGTAGCCCATAAAGAAGTACATCATCATGGTTATCTCCACATTAGTTGAATAGTTTGTATGATAGATCCCACGGATGAGATGTTGCCATGTGAGCAATCTATGTACGAGTATGCAATTGACCACGTGGGTTACAATTTTATCTTGTTCAAGGGCTCTGATGTATATAGGTGAGGGAGAGTTAGAAGATGAGTGTGGTTTTAATTGAAGAGTTGTGACAACCCGGCAAATATCACTTTTGCGGTAATTGGGTAAGTAAAGTTTGTTCTCGTAGAGATACAAGTTAGAATTGGTCAAATACAAAGTCAAAGTAACAATTGCAGTTCTTCTTGAGTTCTTCTTTAGTCTCTCAGGTAGAAACCACACCCAGAGAGTAACAAGCACTGACTCACAGTCTTGTCATAGATTAACACTCCTTAGTCACAACACCTTCAATTCTTTCCAAACAATCTTAATTGTGATGACTCAGGCTCTTCCGAAAATGGCATTTCATTGCAAAACAACTTTGCTTCATTATGTTCCACTCCTCCACTAAAGGCACAACTTCCTCGATCAAAATTGCTTCACATCAACTTTGTGTTGCACTCACAAATGCAAAATCTACCAACACTACAATTCCTCTCAGATCTATCAAGGCATTGCTTTGATTGCACTTCACTCAGGATCAAACACACAAAATGAAGATCAAGGTTGTGGAATCCAACATCCGACAAGCACACTGACTTGCACTTCAAATTTCTCCACACACTCACAAACACAAGCACAATGTTGATACTTGGAATCAAGCTCAAGCAACGAGCACTGCTTCACAGCACTTTGCTTTATCTATTCTTAGAAATAATGAGCACTGAACAACATAAGACTATGAATACCACTCTTAAATAGTGAAGCAGTCAACAATTATCTTCCTAACGTACCTCTTCTTAACAACTCTACAAACCTGCAGATCCAAAATAACAATGCACATCTTCATATCTACCTCTTCAAATCTCAAAACTGTTGCTAATCCGATCCGATGTCTACTTCTTCTTTGGCTTTCAAACCTGATTCCAAAGTAACTTTACTTCTTATTGCTCTATCTTTGGGTTTCACAACTCCTAATTTCTCTACCAAATCTAACAATTCTCCACTCTTATCTACAATTCCTATCACAAGTAATCCTTCTAAGTCTCTATCTCCCGACCCACTCTTCTCTAAAATGTCAAATGTCAAATCCGAAGACACCTGCACTCTTACTTCTACAACTTTGGGTCTAGCTACTATCAATTCCTTTACTAATTCTATTGTGTACTCATCAAGAATTGTAATTGAAAGCATGGGTATACTATCTACGCCTTCAATTTGCAACCCAGCTTCTCCTAATCACTCACGTAACTGACCCGAAGACACTTACAGTCTAACCTTGCACTTCAAGCTTCTTCACTACTACTATTTCTCTTCTAATTCTCTCCTATCTTCAATCAGAATTGAAATTGAAGTCATGGGTATCCTAACTATCTTCTTTCCTTACTCTAACTTCCTCTAATACCTCTAGCAAGATTCCCAAAGTCACCTTCATTGCACTCCGAGGTCCAACTTCCTCAAGTTGAATCATATTTGTCTTGAGGTAAAGTCTTTAGACCCAAAGTCATGTAAACCCAAAGTCCAAAGTCCGAAGTCCGAAGTCACATTGACCCAAAGACACCAACCCAAAGACATTAAACTACTTTGTACATCTACTCTTGAAAGTTCAAATGCTTGTAACTTCTTTTACAAAGCTTCAAACTCTGAGACTTTTGTAGCAATGAAAAGCCCTGAACAAGATGCTTCTAACAAGATATAGCATGCATGATTTGAACTTGTTATCATTGAGATATAGCCCCCACAAGAATCTTGACCTGCAACTTCCCTTCCTCCTTCGGGTCTACCCTCCTTTGGTGTCTGGTTCGAGTTTTTTCCTCCTCTGACACAAAGTAAGCTTCTTTGGGTCTGATCCAGTCCGAGCACTTCTTCCTTTTACATGAAGTCAACTTCCTTGGGCTTGATCAAAACACAAGTTTCCACTCATTTCTTCTCCATTTGGTTTCAACAAGGCACTTCTTCTTCTAAACTCGCCCAAAATGAAAAATGTGGGTACCATAGGAGTCTTGAGAGGGAGGAGGATGTTGGGAGTGAGAGTTGTAGTAGAGTGCAAGTGGTAGAGCATCGGAGACAACATTTGAGGATGGAATGTCCTGATTTTCCACTCCCAAATCCTTTTCTCATCAGGCTTCAGATTTTACATCATGACGGCTTATAGAACTAGATGGTGGTATGTTTTGAAGCAGCATTCATGGAGTTGGTGATAGGAAACCCGGATCCTATCATACTTCCAATATTTAATTACAAAAAAATTTAGGATTTGACAATCTATGTGCTCCTATAGTTGGGGAATGCCTTAAATTTTTCTCATAAGCTTCAAGGTGGAGTTGTGTTTAGGGTTTAGGGTTTAGGGTTTAGGGTCCATTTGTCAAGAAGTGAAAAGACTAAATGACAAATTGCAAGATATTGGGTCTCATGATAGGAAGTTTGGAGTTTTTTGGGGATCAAGGGAGTTCAAGGAGGGCATTTGAGGAGTGAAGACCACTATCGGAGGGAAGAGTTGATAGGCTTCAATTTGAAGATAGAATAGACAATTTGAGCAGATTCTGAGGGAGATATCATCGATTGAATCAAGTGGGGTAGAATTCATACTTAGGAGGACAAAGTAGGCCATTTGGAGAGTTGTATGAGACCTTTGTATGATTGTTTAGTAGGGTTGGACAATAGAGAAATTTTTTATAGCATTGAGTATAAGAAATTCTAGTTTTGGATCAACCTCAAATCAAATTTAATTGATTGAAGTTGAAGCTTTTGAGATGTAAGGTGTTGGAGAAGAGCTAATGATCAGGTTTGGAGTTTTGGTCACTCCCTAAGTTGTGATTCAAGTCACTTTATGAAAATTTCCAGTTTTGTTAGTGATTAGGTTTTTCACCTTTAGGCAAATATTTTATATGAATTCCTCAAAATGAAATTCAAGGTCTTGTATCAAGTATACTTGGGTCTGTAGAGCTCACAAGTTAGAACAATTTATGAATTGATCCATATCTAGGGATTGGGATTGGATTAGGACATCAAACTCTCCAAAATTTTGTTTGCTTTGAATTCTTGGGGAGTGAGATCTGATGCAACAAATTCTACTGCAACAATTGTCATAAGCTTAATAGAGCATTTTGTCTTCAATTATGATTGAGTGTCAATTCTCCCATCATTATGACTACGATTAGAGATTTTAGGTTGATAGAGTGATTGTGAGGATTGTGTGTACCTTTGATCTAGAAATCTGGAAAAAGATGCTAGGAATCAAGAGCAAGCATGTGACAACCCGGGAAATATCACTTTTGTGGTAATGGGGTAAGTAAAATTCGTTCCTGTAGAGAAACAATTCAAAAATGTCCAAATACAAAGTCAAACAGTAACATTGTAGTTCTTCTTGAGTTCTTCTTTAATCTCTCAGATAGAAACCACACCCAAAAGAGAGTAACAAGCATTGATTGCAGTCTTGTCACAAATTCACACTCCTTAATCACAATACCTTCAATTCTTTCCAAACAATCTTGATTGTGATGATTCAGGCTCTCCCAAAAATTGCACTTCACTGCAAAACAAATTTGCCTCAAAATTTTGTTCTGCCCCTCCACTGAAGGCACAACTTCCTTGATCAAAATTGCTTCACATCAACTTCACGCTGCACTCACAAGTGTAGAATACTACCAACACTACAATTCCTCTCAAATCTATCAAGGCATTGCTTTGATTGCACTTCACTCAAGATCAAACACACAAAATGAAGATCAAGGCTGCACAATCCAACATCCAATAAGCACACTGACTTGCACTTTGAATTTCTCCACACACTCACAATTACAAACACAGAGTTGATACTCGGAATCAAGTTCAAGCGACAAGCATTGCTTCAGAGCACTTTGCTTTATCTATTCTTAGAAATTATGAGCACTGAATAACAATTTCTTGGAAATGAGACCTTTAAATAGTGAAGCAAACGACAGTTCTAACAAAAATACCGTTTCCTAACAACTCTACAAACCTATAGATCCAAAATGACAATGCACCTCTTCATATCGGCCTCTTCAAATCTCAATTTTGTTTCTAATCCAATCCAATGTCTACTTCTTCCTTGGCTTTCAAACCCGATCCCAAAGTAACTTCACTCACTACTTCTCAGTCCTCGGGTTTCACAACTCCTAATTCCTCTACCAAATCTAACAGTTCTCTTTCTTGATCTGAAATTTCACTAGCATGTAATCTATCTAACTCCTTATCTCTGGACCTACTCTTCTCTAATGTCTCTAATGGTAACTCCAAAGACATCTGCACTCCCACTTCATCTACTTTGGGTTTTGCTCTGACATCCTTTCGAAGTTTATCTATCTCTAATTTGACTAAGTCTAATCTGATTGTGATATTGTCTTCTACTTCCAATATCTTCCTATCTACATGAGTTCTTAGACTGATCAGTAAAGCATTCAAGTCTCTTTGTCCTTCGCATTTCTCCTCCTCATCTCCTGCACCAACAACTTCAACTTGTGCAGCCTCATCTCTTCAATGCGTACATTGGCCTCTGTACTCAACATCACATTCATCTTGATCACGATCTCTTTTAATGGCTCCAACCTCAGTTTCCTCTCCCATTCTCGATCTGCAAGCCAATCTTCTCTATACATTGCTAATTCTGCTTTGAACTCGGCTTTCACAGCTTCCTTCTCCTTCTCTTTCTGCATAATCTTTTCCGCCTGATTGCAAAGTAACTCTCTCAACCTTTCTTCTTCTCTATACCTCACTATCAACTCTTGTTGCCATAGCTACTTCTTCTCCTCTACACTCTCCATCACTCTATCAAGCTCTTGTTCTTTCTCTGCTACTCTCGCCATAGCATGGATAATTTCTAGTCTTGAATCAGCAAACTGCTACATCAAGATTTCATATTTGGCAATATGTCTTTCCTTTGCTATGACATTTTGCTCTATTAGTTCCTCTCGATTCCTTGCTTCTCTCCTCAAATTCTCAAGCACTTGATTCTGCACTACTGCATCTACTCGTAGTACTTCCCTTTCCTCCTCACCTCGGATTATCTTCTTCAATTCCGAGTTCTCTTCTTCTAATCGTGCTAACACCTGCAACATAGTCTTCATCTCCGGACACTTTGACTGCATCTCTTTCTTCTTGTGCTCTAACTTTACTAATAATGGGCTCACAACCTCCCGTAGGTACTCCACTCCTTCACTCGGAGTTACCTCAACTTGTGGAGTGATCTCCTTCTTCACCTCTTCTTCACTCAACACTCGCCTTCTGAGCCACAGTCGCTGTATAGGAATGGATGCTTCACTCCTTGAACTTTCATCCTCCTCTTCTCTTACCTTACTCAGCCCCGCTCCACACTTTGCCTTTCGCTTGGAACAAACTCCTCTTTGAATGGTAACTTTCCTTTCTTCCTGCTCTAGCACTTCATCTTCCAACTTCAAGTTACCTTTCTCCTCCATCTCCATCGTGGCTTTCTCTTCCTCGGGCACCAATGTCATCTCCCCTCCATTGTTGCTATCACTACTCGTATCTCCACTCTGCAGTGTGAGCTCGGGTTCTTTATCTCGTTCCGAGTCTTTGGACTTGCACTCGGCTTTGCCTTTTGATTCTTCCTCCGCCGATGTGATTACCACCATACCTTTCCTCGGGTTTACTCTTCTAGCCTTCCAAGGTCTTACTTTTTTGACATCTTCTCCTTCTCCTTGTCAACTCCTCTTCTTTGACTTTGGTGTACTCACGTCCAATTGCACACTCTTCCATGTTTACGTGTAGTACTCATTGATGCTCCAGATCTAAAGAATGTATTACTACTCTTCCACGTCAACATCCTTTCTTAAGTTGGGATGGAAATACGACACCATCTTGTTGCACTCTGCCACATTGAGCAAGTTCAGCCCTAGATAGAAATGAGCTACAAATGGCACAATGTAATGCAAAGGCAATTTATCCCGCAAATTCCATACCATCTATCTCGTTCTCCCATGAAAATGCTTCACCTAGTTAATTGGCTCTCCTACAAACATCGTATGGAAGAACACCGCTTGGTGCTTCATCACATAAGTCATTCTCTCTATCTTCAATATTGCCATGAGAGCATTCACAATCCCTAACTTGACAAGATCCTTGTAACTCTCTACTTTGTAACCATTCTTCGTGCGCTTCAAAGAGAAAGCATCTCTCACCTCCTAGGTTTCTTCTGCCACTTCTCCCTTCCCCAAGAATGTGGCTGCTCTATGCTTGCTTCTCTTCAAAGTACTAACCTCCAATCCGACTCTGTCCAGCAAGCCAGATTACCTCTCTTCCCCTCTTCCTCAGAGCCATCAAGACATTTACTCTCAATGATCTCAGTCATGAACCCTAGAAAGATTACATTCCAATTCCACACCAAGAATGTGATCCAAAGTCTGCTCAAGTCTTCAATTCTTGCGATCACATCTAACCTCCAAATTGCATGATTTCTCACTGCAAATTTGGAGTTCTTCTTCCCTCTTCCATCTTTCTCTCTTCCACTCCGGGCAGTGAACTATTCTTCTTATTGATTCCCAGATTAGCTCTCTCAAATTCTTCTCTACACACCAATGCGTCTTTGACTCTACTTCCCTTCCCATGACCTCTTGTAGGATGACTTCTTAATGGCAAGGGAAAATTGCTTGTCATCGCTTTGTCTTTAGCCCAATTTTTATATGTTGCGCTTTCTTTGTCTTTCTTCAATTTGAGGTTGCCCGTTACTTCCCTACCCAATAGATAGAATCTTAGAAACAAGAGTGGAGGGTTTTACTAGCTGGGTACCATGTGTGCTCAGATTAGTAGTGACAAGTCAACACACAACCTCTGATCCATAAGCTCTACAGCTAGGCACATTATGTGTTCACAGAGAGAAGGCAAAGTACAACACCATCCTATCAACCAATAGACTAGGGTTGATCGATATACTATACCTACATCAGAAGAGATCTTTGATGCAATTGGGCATGCAAAGGTCTTTAGTACTTTAGATATTCAAGTAGGATATTATTAGTTATCACTCAAGGAAGAGGATAAGTCCAAGAAAGCATTTTGAGCTATTGATCCTCACGGCAAGGATGTATTATATCAACAAAGGTTCTTTTTATTTGGGTAAAAGAATGCTCTTGCCAAGTTTTAAAGGGTCATGGACAGGATCCTAGCAGGATTAGATTTTGCTTGGTGCTATATTGATGACATTTTGGTCTATAGCACCATTGTGGAGGAGCATGCAAGACATTTGTTGGAGGTGTTTGAGAGACCAAGATTACATGGACTCAAATTGCATCTTGAGAAGTGTAGATTCTTCCACAAGCAGGTTGAGTATTTGGGTCACACTATCTACCTTGGAGAACTTGGTGTTCAATAGACCAAGGTGGAGGCTATTGCATATACTCCTTGGCCTATGGATGTGAGTAGAGTGCAAGCATTCCTTGGGTTGGTAAACTTTTATTACCGTTATGTTAGAGGGCTTAGTGCTATTGCTAAGGCCTTGACAAAGCTAACCAAGCTTACACATGAGTGGTGTTGGGAAGATGAGTAGGAGAGAGCTTTTATAGGACTTAAGGAGAGGTTGACATTTGTACCTAGTCTTAGGAGACCAATTAGAGGATGACCATTCTAGGTTTACATTGATTGGAGTACATTAAGGCTTGAAGTAGTGCTCACCAAACATTATGATGAGAGTAAGGAGTTTGTGGTGGCCTATGCTAGCCCTTCTAATAAACTAGCAGAGGCAAAGTATAGTTCATATGAGGGAGAGTGCTTGGCTGCAATGTAGGTAGTAGCACATATTTGATGTTACCTATTTGGCAACCATTTTACTCTCATCATTGATCATCAACCACTGAAGTGGATGATGGAGTCCAACAAGATTTTAGGGAAGCTTGCACAATGGGCTCTGATTTAAGGACTATAATTTCATGGTTATTCATAGATCTAGAGTGATGAATTGTGATGTAGGTGGGTTGAATAGAAACTCATGTCCCAGCCAGCTAGATCAAACCAAAGCATGCTGGCATGGTGAGATCCACATGAGGAGATGGTGTCAAGTTTGCATGCATCTACCTTTCTATGTATATTTTTTGAAGCTTTAGTGGTATCTCTCTGAACACATATAGGAAGAGTTATTGAGGTCATGGATCTAGAAGGTGGAGATATTGATATAGTTTAGCGAGACATTCATGATGATGTCTTAGTGATAGATTATCTTTGCTCTTGTGTTGTGGGTAGCATAATTAGTGCCAAGGAGAAAGATTAAGTTCTTAACAAGCCAAGCGGTTTAGAGTGGAGTGCAAACATCTTCTTTGTGTATGGGAGGATGGTAGAATGCGAGTAGTACCACTTCCATCTCAAAGACCATAGTTGGTCCATCATGCTCATGAGGAGTTAGGGCATTTTGGAGTAAAGCATACATATAGCTTACTTCAAAGTCATTATTGGTGGCATGGTATGCAAACCAATGCATAACATTTTGTTGCCAAATGTGTAGTTTGTGACCAAGTTAGAGCATCATTTTATGCTCTTATGCCACAATTACACCCATTACCTTTCATGGGATTGGGTTACCATTGGAGTTTGGACTTTGCTAGAATTTTATTGTTGATTGTGAGATATCATTGGTATGTTTTGGTTATGGTGGAGCACTTCTCCAAGAGGATTGAGTTGGTGGCACTTCTTGACTTCTCAAGAAGTGAAAGGACAACTTACTTGTTCTTGGATTGGGTTCTTAGTCATTTTGATGCACCATTTGAGGTTTTGACTGATCAAGGTATAGAGTTGTTGAGGGGAGTTTTAGGTCCTGTGTGACAAGGCCTTGCTTGGTCATCATACTAACTACCAAGATCACCTTGAGGCAAATGCTTAGTAAAGAGAGTGGTTCAGACAATGAAGAGAGGATTGCATAAGTACGGTTTGCAAAGAGACCACTTGGGAGATTGGGATCTCCAATTGCCTTGGTTCATCATGGACTATTGGTTCAGCTGGCAAGCCTCCTTATCATCCTTCTCTACTTACTTTCTACTCTATGGATGAGATCCATATTTATCTATAGCCATTTGTCAAGATGCTATTGTAATTTTGGACTTGGATGATCCAAACGTATGGGTGAGTCTATATTCTCAACAAACATAGGTCTTTTGGAGAGTGATGTTGATGGCTTTTGAGAACTTGATGACTGCTCAACATGGGGATACCATATACTATGCTACCATTTGAAGAGGAGGTTAAAGACCCTCAATCCACTAATTTCATCTAGATGACTATGTATATCTATAGTAGATATCACCAATGACACTTGATGTTACTACAAGCCGCACTATCTTGAGAGTGCATGAGGTTTTGTGTGTTGGAGTCCTCATGTAGGAAGGACATGATGGTGTTATTTGGAAGGATCATGTGCACAATTAAGCACCATGCATGCTCCCAAACATTGATGGCACTATGGACGTAAGCTTGGCATTTGTACGTGCAAGCTTGTAGTGTATGTTATGAGGCCCTTCTGATAGAGTTGCTACTATATTAGTGTGTGATAGCTATTCAAGATGATGGCATATGGCATGTTTGACTCCTTCCTCCTCAAGGACAATAGTTATGTCCTACATGTACTTGACTTATAGCTAGTTCACCCTTTATACAATATAGATTGCAGACAAGCAATTAACTATGGAGCTTGATAGCACCCGGCTTCCTGATCTTTGCCCACCATAGTGTTTACCACATACTTGGAGTAGATGGCTATCTGGAGTTAGATGGACCTAATTGCCAACTAAGGGCGATTTTGGCACTTTAGAGTTCATGTATGACTTATGTGTGAGTTGTGCTTCTATAGTGTATGATATTGATAGTGATGTATGTTGTAGAGCATGTATATATGCATGAGATTGTCCTTCTCTTTTGGCATCTATTATGATAGTTGATTTCAACATTTATCATTTCTAATAATATCTTGTTTGGCTTGCAACTTATTACAAGGCTTTGCATACACACAATCTCTTACTTTTATTGACTTCATACCACTAGACTCTATGTAGACTCTTGTGGTTTACTAGTGAGTGAAATTAGATATTTTATCTATGTAGTGCTATAATATACTATGTGAAGGACTCTACTAGTGGATCAATTACCATGTGAGCAATCTATGTACATTCAAATGATTCACCACATGGATTATGGTATTGTTCTCATCTCGTGCTCTAATGTATATAGAGGGTTGAGGTTTTGTAGAAAGTAATATGTTATAGTCTTGCAAATCTCAAGTAGTAATAGATCATAAAAGCTAGAGTGTTAGAGTAGTGAGTCTCAATTGGTAATAGAGTGTAGAAACTAGAGCATTTGATAGGAAAGCTTTATCATAGAAATGTTTCATACCCTTGATTTATCTCTCTTAAACCATTTCCATATTATGCTCTAGTTTATGCATCAAGATCACTTTTGGGCTTGATTGTAGTTCATTTTGAACCCATAGTCATGACCTTAATGATAGGAACCCAAATCATATTATCTTTTATGTTCTTACTTATGGATAGGTTTGGGATTTGACCATTTACACTCTTTATCGGAAGTAGAAGAACCATAAATCTTGCTCAAGGCTTTGGAGGTGGAGTTTGGAGGTCCATGTGCCAAAAGAAGGATTTGCTAAGAATCCAAGGCATAATAAATTAAGTCCCACCATGTTGAGTCTAGAGTTTTGGATGTTAAGTGAGTTCAAGAAAGGAATTTGGAGAGATAAGATCATCTTTGAAGAGAAGAGAAAATATGCTACAATATAAAAACCAAAAACACAAGATTTAAGCAATTAATGACCAAGCTATGAATGCTTGAAGCAAGAGGTTCTAATATATACTCATGCAAACACTTTGGATAGCATATGTAGTTTTACAATATATTTCATGATTTGTCAATGAGGTTGGAGAGTTTAAATCTTCTTGGTTATGCTATAACCAATAATTCTACTCATTTATTGATTTCAAACAAGATATAACCAATTCAAGCTGGAGTATTTGAAATCAAGGGTGTGTGGAGATTATGATCAAGTTTTTGATTTTGATTGCACCTCAAGTTTTGATTTAAATTTGCCTATTAAATTTTGCAAGATTGTTGGTAGTTTTATCTTGTACATTTTTATGAAATTTAGAGTGAAATACTCAAACATAGAATTCAAAGTCTTGGATCAAGTATACATGGGTATGTAGAGCTTAAATGTTAACAAAGCTTGGGAATTGATCTAAATTTAGGGATTAGTTTAAAATTTAGAAGCCAAACTTCATCAGATTAAAAAAAATTCATGACTAGCTATTGTGTAGGATTAAGTTGGTTTGGGGTTTATAAGTTGTGAGATCTAAAGCATCAAATTTCAATAAAATTATTTTCCTAAGCTCCAATAGATTATTCCATCTCCAACCATAATTAATTGCAATTTTTCCTATTTGAGGTTATTATTAAAATAATTGTATCTTGTTGTAGTGTTCTTGATACTTAAATGAACCTCTAAGCAAAGACTCTGGAAATGTTTTGGCAAGAACAAGGAGTGCATCTTGATTTGAATTAAGGTTTGAATTGCAAAAACTAGGTTCAATACATTTACAAGGGAGCTATAGTAATCAGATTGGTACACATTATATATTGTTAAAAAGCTTATTTAAAAGATTTCTTGAGGTTTAGAACATATCAGTTGGAGCTATATTGAAGAAGTTATCTAGGCCAAGTCTCGTAACTATTTTTCCCAACAAAAGGACAAAAAATTGCCCTATTTGGAGTACAAGTTGAAAGTAGCATATGGAAACAGGTTGGAACCACTATTAAACAAAGCAAGGAGTACTTGTATAAAAAGAATTCATGGAGGGTTTTGATTAAGTAACTCATGTTTTGATCTTCTCCATGTTTACATTCTTGATTGTTTGTCCAAATGATTTGGACAAATGTGCATGTATTGAGCTTACATTTACTTTCTTTTGATGTATTGTGTATTTCTCCTATTAATGTTTGAAGAGAGGATGTGCAAACCAAAAGTGCATGTTTCACTTGCAAGTTAGTTTGTCATTTTCCTATCTTGATAGAAAGAAGATTGGGATTAGGGTAGAAATTTTGAGTAGTTAGAATACAAGTGAGCACAACCATCCATGATAGATCTGATACAACTTCTTGTCCATAAATCCACAACTAGGCACTCAAATTTTTCTCAAAGAGAACAAAGTAACGTATAACAACATATGCATACTCACACTCTTAACAACATCATCATTGATATGCCTTTCTTTGACAAACAAGGATTCTCTCTTGTACAGGAAAAGGCTTTTGAGCTTGGCTTTATGCTTCCTTCTTGATTGAGGAATTTTTCTTCATGTCCAAGGAGTTTATATGACACTCCATTTGCATTTAGGTTTACCATATCCAATACTTGTAGGACTACTAGACCAATGTGCTTGAGGATCTCCAAATCATACACATAATGTACATATCTTATGATGTGCTTTAGGTGACAAGCCTATTATATTTCATGATGCTATTTGAGATAGAGTAGCATAGATTCTATGCTATATGCAATCCCAAGTATAGAATGAGCAGTGGTTGGATCTACTAAGACAACTTCCTTGATGTGTGAGATTGGATATAACGATCTTCACTGATGGACAATGCACTTTGTTTGATACAATGGTCACCAAACTCCTACAAGTGAAATCATTGGCATGAGCAAGCATTCAGGTTGGAATAATAGCAATCATTGCCACCAAGAGGAAGGAAGATCATTATGCACCATAACTATCCTTTTATACCTTTGTACCCTTTTGTTTAGAGATGTTTGGGCATCTTCATCACCAATTTGATGATCTACTTTGAGATGTAGCACAAAGTTCCTTGTAGAGGTTTGATAATCTACTTTGAGAGGTAGCATGGAGTTCCTTCTAGAGGAGAGGAGCTATACATGCCTCTCTAGCCATGCTTACCGCATACTTTAGATAGAGAGTTTCTTTCACTTTATAGTGCTCTCAAGTATTAGGCCTTCATAAATAGGCAATGGCAATAGTAGATCCCATCATGTTTAGGACCCTCCTTCCTCATCTATCAAATATGCTTTTAGAGGACCTATATCACACAATTTAGTAATAGATTACATGGTCTCTTTCCTCTTTGTTTTATTTGAATTAGAGATAATAGTTTAGCACTTTCTCTTTAAGTCTTGAGCTCCCTACCTCCGTGTATGGTGCTTTTTAGTTCTTTTCCTTTTCTTTGGCATTGTGCTTCTTTCTCTCTTGCACTTATATTGCATTGTATTTATTTTCCTTACAAGACCAAAAATACGAGAAGACTCCAAAGAAGACCTGAAGAAGACTTAAAAATTTTCGAACCATAAACATGATTACTTAGTTCCTCGTGGATGTGCGTAATTCTTTATGGTGTAACATGTATAATTAATCTATGGTTAGATGGTAACGTTTGAAAGTAAGGACCTAAGCTAATACTATAAACTAGATTTCCTTATTGTTAGCGATCAAGGCACAGATTCACACTAGTTTCCTCCTTTAAAGTTCCTGATACCACGAAATAAATATTATGTTTCCCAAATAAGCTACCGATCAAAAGAGAAACAGTCAACAATCGTGGTATCCTGCCAAATAAATAATGAAAAGTCTTCACTCTCATGTCGAAGTACAGTATGCAGACAATCTACATCTGGCCTGAAGTGTATTGGGATGATGAGTATGTGGGGCACATTTCATTAAGAAACAACTTTTCAACAGACAATAGAGGCTGAAAGGCAGATGGCTCCCTGTAATCAGTCGACAAAATCTCAAGTTTGCTACTTTATCCCAAAGGAACTTCTAGCTATCGAAACAACTGCATTCTTCATGGGTATCATATCTAAGCATTAATGATTCGTTATCCAGATGTATTTCATTTCATCATTCATACATCATGTACTTCATCCACATTCACCCCAAGCTTGCACTACCCGTCACCTGTTTCAAACACAAACATCGGTGCTATCACGTGGTGGATTGAGCGCGTGGTGCAAAAACTTGGTCCTCATCTTCTGAGGTTGCACTTAAGTCGTCAGAAAACTGGTACAGAAGCCAACAAGTGCGAAGATTGCGTAATACAGCAGTTGAGACATTGGGGCACGCAGAAACTCGTTCAGAATTGACTCAACACACCCAAATACAGAGCGGGAGATGATCATCTGGATAAGTACAACGGACGTAATAGCGATTCCGTAAGATAGTTGGCATTCAGTCTTTGAAGTTTCCAAAACGCGTCAACTGCTCAAAGCCACCCTTTGTACACTCATCGGAAGTGATCCTCCCAGGTTCGACCATCCTTCCCGCCCTCCCCTGCTTCCTCTCCCACTGACGTAGTTTCTAAGGTGTTGAATCTGTACCAGCACAGTTGTAAGCACAAACGACAAGTGAGAGCTCTCACATGATTACCTCCTAGGCCCAGCAGGCCTACATTGTTTTGAATGAATTTGATTCTTTCTGCTCTGGATAAATCAGCAGCAGCAATTTGTTTGAAGCATTTTGACTTCTTGATTTTCGCCAGATGCTGAAGTTGATGGAGACAAATTGAACAAGCTCGACACCTTCGCCATGCTTTGTAGCGTGTCCGAATTCCGCTTGATCCAAGAAACCCAAAATCAGGGAAATATTCGATACGGTTTATATTTCCAACCATGGACAAATTCGAAACATATTTATAGAATTCCTACTGGCCTTTAGTCGCCATCTCCACCAATAAGAAGACCACCGTATTTCGCCCGAGCTTTGGTACCTTAGTACACAGTTGTGCAAAAAGTGTGCGGATGCTTATCCCTTACCTCCATTTTAGAAGTCTTCCCATCCTTCTTGTTATCACACCCTTCTTGTTATCACACGCGGTCGCCTTCTTCGAATTTTAGAAGTCTCCAATGTAATAATACACCGCATCATCTCTCATGTTTAGCATCTATCCCGTCTGCCTACGAGTACAACTTCTTCAGAGCACCTATCAGTCCTAGATAAAGACAAAAGAGATTAACCTCGTGGGCAGCATTCCCCTCTGACAGGGTACAGATCTCCTCTGCTTCTACGTCTTGTTTCCGGGTGTTGTTTCCATCAATTTAGTGAGCCATCTACGGAAGCAAGTGGCGACATAACCAGGACGCTTTAGTTGTGGACTGTTTGGGGCTCCAAGGAGCCCACAATCTGGAAGGGGTAGAAACCGTAAGAAGAAGATAAAGTATAACAAAAATATGTGATGTTGTAAAGCCTGATCTTCTGCTCTCCTCTACTTTGGATGCAACGTTGGCAGCTTACCACTGCAGTGTTTAGTAGTGAACTGCTCCTCCTGCAGACAGAGACAGACTAGACTTCCTCCTCCTTTCCTTTTCCCCACGACCACCACCACCGGCTGTTCCGTTCTGTTCTTTCTGTTCATTTCAGTTCAGCCCTTGCCCTCTCGCAGCAATCAGGAGTTTGTAGCTTCTTGAGAAATTGTTTGTTGTTTCTCGGGACGATCGGTTTGCGGGTTGGTGTGAAATTGAAAGAGAGAAGGAAGAGATGGCATCGTCGACTCTGGATGTTACCAGGATAGAGGTTGCGTTCCTGGCAGCGTATTTGAACAAAGCGGAGACGAGGGACAAAATATGCCGAGCCATTCAGTACGGATCGAAGTTTGTAAGCAACGGAGAGCCAGGGACAGCAGCGACGGTGGATAAGAACACGAGTTTGGCACGAAAAGTGTTCCGGTTGCTGAAGACTGTGAACGAATTGCAAGTTTTGCTGACCCCGGCACCGAAAACCACACCTTTGCCGATTGTGCTTCTAGGGAAGTCGAAGAATGTCCTCGTTGGAACCTTTTTGGCTCTGGATCAAATTGTGTGGCTTGGAAGAAGCGGGATCTACAAACAGAAGGACACAACGGATCGGTTGTCGAGGATCTCTTTATTTTGCTGGATGGCTGGAACGTTTTGTACCAGTTTGGTAGAGGTGGCAGAAATTAGCCGCACACGCCTGGCTGTGAAGAAGGTGGAGAGGGAATTGCGCAAGGCGAATCATGATAATTTGGCTTTGGTGGATACTCAATGTCTGAAAGAGGAGCGAAGGGCTCATTACAAGCAATCGAAGGCGAGGACCTTGAACCTGGTAAAATCAGTGATGGATATCTTTGTTGCTGCCGGCCTTCTTCAGCTCGCGCCCAAGACAATTACTCCTCGAGTTACCGGTGCCTTGGGACTGACCACATCTCTCATATCGTGCTTTCAACTCCTACCCCCTGCACCCGCCAAGGCCAAGAAAATTTAAGTTGGAACAAATCACAAACCTGAGGGTCTTTACTCACTCATCACAATTTTTTTTGTTTTTCTAGGGTTTAGAATTTGTGCTATTATTTGCTGCTGCTTCTCTGTCTTCACTAGGACCCTCCTTGGGTCTCTACATACTTGGCATACCTTCTTGTCGAAGTCAATTAGGGTTACAATTGCATCCTCTGCTATTAGCCGCTAGTACCTTCACAGCTGTGACTATTCATGTCACACTTGAACTCTTAGGGTCTCTACATATGTTCATATTGCTCAAAATATTCAATCTTTCTTAGTACGAGGCTTACTGACTCTCATTATGTCACTTCCCTAACTGTCATCGATTTTCTGCGAGTCAGCTGCTGTGTAGTATTAAAGGCTCATTCTAGATCATCTCTTCTGCGTTCCTTGGTATCTGTTCAACTTGGTCGACACACTAGAAGATCTCAAGTCCCTAGAATTATTTTATCTGAAATTGGATGAAGAAAGTAGACCTTACAATCATGTCGGAGTGGCGTTCATTATGCTTGTCAAAATGGTTGTATCTGCTGTTTAGCTTTCGCTTAATCAGTTCCAGCAGTGTTTGAGGATTCTTCTTTCCGAGGTTTGTCAACTACTAAACTTATTCTGGGTGGACATCTTACACCCAGAATAAGTTTACGTGAGAACCTCAGGTTTGGGGTTAATCAGACGCGGGTGTAGATAAGCGTTGGAAATGTGTCTGTCGTACACACTCCCCTGGAATTGGAGTTTATAGTTCAAAAAATGTGGATTTCAATTGCAAAACAGATCTTCCTACTAAACTCTTGTACATGTTAGATATATTGCTGAGCTGGTTTTGTGACAAGAAGTCATGGGTGAAGTTGTGGACTTGGCGTTTTGACATAGTGGCAGTTTATACTCTTGACCTTGGTTCCCACTTACTAGCATCTATGAATGAACAAAATCCATGGAGAGTTCTTTCAGTGAAACGAATGCATATAATTCCAAATTAGTCATGTACTTGTTTATTTCCTGTTGGTTTTGCGCTGTGCTTAACCTCTACAGCAGCAAATATTGTGTACTCGAAACTTCCTGAAAATGAGCTGGCCGTCTGTTTGATGCATAAATCTCTTGGTTCCTTTCATGGGTGATCAGTGTGTCGAGCTGCTGCGACCTTCGGGTGAATCAGAAGTAGTTTCTCTGAGCATCTATTACGAGTAGAAGATTACATGTTGTTTGCCAAGAGTGCAACTCAACTGAAAGGGTTAGCTACACACATTGTGAAGAGCATTTTCGTTATAAATCTGGTGAAGAATTCTCCCCTTGATTGTGTTTGGTTGTCACTCATGGGCTGAACGTCCAGCTCTATTTGTGGAGGGTGTTGCCTTCGGTACCGGTGATAGTTGGTAAAGAAATTTGACTGTGGGTGGAACATGTTAGCTCCTTCTAGAACGACTAGTACCGACGGCGAAAGATGACTAGTTCTACATGTGACAAGAAACGGTAGTTCTTTAAGGTTCTTCCTCTAGTGTATAAGAAAAGGTGGAAGCTGAATTCCGGCGGCATCTGTAGAGAAATAAAGGAAATAATGCTGCGAGTTGCTGACTTTATTTTTAAGTAAAATGATAAATCCTGTGGATGATTAAATACGGCGCTTATGAGCCTAAAGCACCGTATTGGATCTCAAAAGTCTCACTTCTTGGAATTGTGCTACATAGAATTGTGCTAACGTTTGTACATTCATTATAACTATGTACAGAACCTGATCCTGGCAACAGCGAAAAAGAATGTGATGTGATTACATGGTTCAAAGCGTAATTCTTCTAATTCGCCTCTTGCATTGTCACATCCACCAGCACGAACAAAATTGTAAGAATCATGGGTGGTGTTCTCACTCATTAGTTGTAACATCATCACTTCCAGGTGCATCAGAATATGGACACAGGCAAAGAATGGGGTTCATCCAACTCTATCCATGGATCTCCAATTTGTGTCCACACCCTAAGCGCCTATGTACCGCTAGAAAGTTTAGCTGGCCTTGTCGACGCATATCTTGTCCGTCTAGCCATGCCATGCAACAGGAGGCGTCCCGCACAGAATCTTTAGAAGAACCAAGCAATCAGGATAGCGCCAGTCGCCTAGCAGTCGAACAGACCAGTCATTAGGAATTTGCCGCCTGTGACAAGTTATCCTCAAGGGGGGCTGAATACTGCGTGCCTTCGTGTCTAAATATCTAAAGCTCATTCGTCTAGGAGTGACGTAAATATCCATGGACGCAACACGTAGACTTGTTCCAGTTAATTTTTGCTGGCTGGGTCATACTCCCTCCCTTTCATGAACCTTTGGATCTACTCCAAGTCATATTGCGAGCACTCCAAATTTGTGGGACCATTTTAGCCCCACTTTACCTTTTTTTTTCATCTCTCCCTTGTACGGCTTGATGGGGTCTTCCCATCCTTCGTGTTTTCTACGCGGTCGCCCTTTTTCTTAATTTGTGGGAGTTTTGGACCATTTTTCTTGGACCGTGAGAGCTTAGTGCAAAAGGAGACCCAACTCTCAACAAACTGATAGGAAAATCACATCAAATTGATGGGGGTACACCATACGTGTAATTGCTTACACATGTGGAGATTATCGCCTCCGATGATCTATCTCAGACTAACATGTCAATATGCTAGTCTCCACCTGCTAGCAACTCAATCCAATGCGGGGAATGTTGAATCTAAGTATAGAGTTCGCGTCATGGAAAATTTACTTCCATGCACATGGCGTTGGATATTGCTACTGCTCTATTTGTTGTGGCTCAAACAGGATAAGTTTGACTGAAAACCGTCGAGTGCGATTGGACATCTCCTTTCGGTTTTCTAACAGTTAACCTTTAAGGAAATAGTTTGACTTAAAGGAAATTACCTAGAGATTGCAGTGGATACTTGAGCAATGAAGTATGTATTATCAGATTTTTTTCTTCAAAATAAGCAAGTTTTATTAACACAGTTCATACCCGCACAGTTTATGGACGGAGCCAAGTTGTTCTTTAAACCATTGTACTATTCTTCCTTGCAATACTTCGGACTACGTATCCTCACATCAATGTTTGAACGAACGTATCGCACCAGACCCAATAACGTCCTAGTCCAGGGCACCAAAGATATCACTCTTCTCTGACTATATGACCCAAGAAGGCGAGATTCAACCCGCCATCCTTGCCACAGCACAGATCAACGAAACAATGGATCATGCGTACAGTTCACTATTTCAAACAGCTACGATGTCCCAATGACAATTATCGTCTACTCAAGAGGTGAATGCACAACTGTCATCTGAAAGCAGCAAGGAACAGTGTTACATCCTCTCCTGCATAAGCTGAAGGGGGGTTGAAAACATCATAATGTATTGGATAGCAATTCGAACTGCTATCCAAACAAGTGACTCGGAGTGAAACAGTTGAGCATGTACTCCAATTTGGATACTGCAAGCAAAAGCGAGGCTTACCCACAACTTCAGGCAAATTCAAGAGACTCCCTATCTTCAAGTAGTTAACTGGCAGTTCCTGTATTATTCAAAGACTCCGTTTGGCACCGTCCTCTTGGTCGAAAGAATCTTCTTCAGAATCATCTTTTCCCGTCAGTAGGGCCAACCCTTTCAATAATTTGTCATGGAGCTGCTAGACTCGACATTGCTAATCATACTCCAAGGGCTCTCCTCTCATAATCAGTAATCTCATTCTCAAGACATACCGGTGGTCAACATTCTGGTATTCCACCCCAACCTCACACATATCTATGAGGCAATAAAGTCCCTGATCTCATTCTTAAAACTGGTCAACATTCTATTACTCCAATCCTGACCACACCACGGGTACAACTCCGTGGTTCACCTCGTTATCGGAGCAAGCAGCTAGGACTATACACCGTGCTCAAATTTTCACTGGGTGTGAAGTGCCCTCGTTTCCTGGATTACCATATTCAACAGTGATGACATATTTTCTCCTCATTCCAACACCACTATCGCAACACATCCCACTGTTCAACCCCCACAATCCGCCACTTGAACGGGCCATTGAACTCCATTCAAACCTCGAGCTGAACATGGTGCAGACGAGAATCTCCAATGGAAGTCAAGCCTTTACTGCATCCTGTTTATATTCTACGCCTTCAATGAGTTGAATTCCCAAATGCATAGATGTACCGATCTACAGAAGCTCTTTCTACCTCTGCAGTGTAGTAAGCAACTGGTCTCGCTCTTCTACTGAACTTTCGTAACCAATCTCATCAAGTAGAGACAAAATTTTCGCACTTACTCTTGAAGTTGTGTGTCACTCAATCATTCAGTCAAAGATTCTCCTCCTTCAAAACTCCATTCTCCATTGCTCTGGATATGAAAGGTAAGCCTCAAATCATCCTTCAAACGTGGATATTGGTCTAGAGTCGTCTTCTCCGTTGACAGTAAGGCCTCGAACTTGCTACCCAAGAGGCTCCAGCTTTTCACGTCAACTGCTAGGCTGAGAATGCCAGAAGTCCTCTCATTCAAGACGTAAGATCAACGAGCAGCTAAGAAAGGGCATGGTTGACGAGGTTTGCGTGTATTTCAATTGTCTTGGTGAACAAGTCGCAATGAAATTTAATTCCCCAGAAGCAGATGAGGTTGGAGACTAACTTTCATTTAAATGGTTTTGAATGCACTTCACCGATGTCCAGACGCACATGGGCTGAAGCCTTCACCACAAATGATCGCCTTTGCTAAGAAAGGAGAGTTTCAGAAGCCTGATCCAGAAAACGAACTGTCAAACTTGGTGCGCCGAGAGTAGGATGTGGTGATTTGAGCAATTAGACACACTCTCGCCATTGACAGTCTGTGTAAAGCATAAAAAGAGGTGTTCATTGAAAGGGAGTGTCAAACTTGATGAGCTGTGCGTACTGTAGTCAGTACTCTGTAGATTGAGGAAGTGAGACCCGATATCAAACTTGACAATAGGTGGGAGTATTAACCAGTATAAATAAGGATGGAGATGAGGTTGCCTATAGTAATAAGTTTGCACATACCACATTCTTCTGCCGAAGGGAAACATCCCACACTAACTGCAGCAGATTGTGTACGATAGAATGCCGAATCCATCGATCTCGAATGAGTGGAAACCAAATTAGGATATGAGTTTCAGACACCATAACCTTGCTGTAAAAATATCTATCAACTTGTTTAGAATTTGGGAGACGTTTCCATGTCGACACATTGTGGGGACCTAGGTCCAATGTTCGCATCGATCGGTGTTTGTTGCTTCTCGTCGGGTCGATATGCGAGAGAGGAGTTCAACTCTCTTCTTGACTGCTTTATTAGGAAATCGATTTTCTTTGTGTGCTAGAGCAAATAGATAAAGTTATCCACCACTCATTACTTTGAAATGCTACCTCAGTCATCAAACTAGACGCCAACACCTACTAACATCTACCTTGAGATCAATTTCAGCAAACAACCAACTGCTGTAATCCTCTTTAGACTCTTCTCCCCCACCAGTAAAGACGCCAAGCCCTAGTTTGCTTCTGCCAATCCATGGCGTTTCAACTCTATACAATCACCATTCTACCAGCTCATGAAAAGGAAATGAAACGATGGGAACTGATAACACTGAAAGAAGCAGATCGAATTTGATCAGCTGCAACCTGGGAGAAGCAAATCTGATCAGAATTTGATCACTGAGAGAAGCTGATCAAACTTGACTGATAGAGAGAAGCTACGATCGGTTGAATTCATTGGGGACGAACACGGCGCATTCCCCAGATCACAGAGCTTGAGGATATACAAATCATCGATTTGTTTAGCTTCCTGGCCTAAGCGCCAAATAGAGATCAAATCAACCAGTTTTAGGTTATGGAATGGCAAAAGTTATCCGAGCAGATGCTCAGTTAGCCTATAAACTATCCTTAACCGTTGGAACAAAAAGTAATACACTCGAAAGGGAAATAAAGAATAAGAACAGGAAATATATTGTTATTTCTCCGAATATAACAGATAAGGAACAGGAAAGAAGTACATCCCAATAAGTATCTCTTATGGACGGCAGCCGGGCTCAGTCTCAATCATATTACGAGACTTCAGACAGACCTTATCAAGCCAGCTTCCTTCAGTAGGAACTGCGGCGTAGGAATCCGAATAGCTTCGATGCTACACCAAGGTACTCAAAACTTCAGAATTTTTCGATGATCTGTCTCCTTCCCGTTTTGAATCACGATAGTGAGGTAGTCAGCTCACGGTATCTTAGTTCGTTGATCGATCTCGCACTGGGACCTAAGCTTCGCAAGTTAACAAAATAGTAGAGCATTGTAACTTCAATGGGTACAGAACTCCGAAATGTTTATTCGAACTGACAGCGAGTACTTACTAAGAATCACAGCATGGAGTGGCTGCAATGATCCATGTTCGGTCGAATCATTAACACGTCCTGCTTCTTCTCTAAATTCTTCAAGAAACACAAGATCTAAAAGAGCAAAAAGATCCATGTGATATATGAGAACTGATGATGACTCAATGCACATTGGACCTTTCATTCCGTCCATGATAGAGTCAAAACCTTATACGTAACGTATGATTAAACTTTAGACAAGATCCAAGTTAAAAGTAAAATTGTCGTTTGAGAATGTAAAGAAACAGCGAATGAGGTTGCTTGAAGAAAGCACGGATCCATCGTGATCTTCTCTATTGATCAATCCGGACTTCACTTATCTTGTCATAAGAATACGATCAACCCTCAGCAGCTGTATAAGGAAGTAAGTGTAGTTACACCATAACTGACAGATGACTTGCTACTGAGACGTGTTTGTAAACTGAAGAACTTGTCTGAATTAAGATGTCATCAACTCACTCGGATGGTCATTACAGACCAGAAGAAGAGATATAATCACGGCGAAATAGAAAAGAAAGTTACAAACAGAACTGCCATTTAAAGTGAAGAACATCTAACACATGAGTACAGCTTGCTGATTACGACAAATCAGGTCCAGTTTTGACCAGCCTACATACTCTATACGCTTGTAGCCAGATTTGATGAATGTATGATCTCCTGAGCAGTGGATGAAGCATAGAAGCCATGAGATAGAAGCCATGAGCAAGAATTGAACCTGCGACATTAAGCCAGCCTCTACTTGTACGTGGTAGCACCAATGTAAAGGAGTCGAATGCAGTCCTTATAGGAAATCGCGATACACAAGTGTTTGAGTGGAGCTCTCAAAATGTGAGAGCGCAATTGTATTTACAATTATTATAAGATAGATCACACAACGATCGCAGCACTTGAGCTGCTAGATTACGAGGGTTGCCTGGCACCTAGACTGTTACTAGGCTGACTGGATGGCAACTGGGGCAATTGTTACTAGGCTGATTAGATGGCAACTGCCATCATATACGCTAAGTCACCTGAACTGTCTTATGACAGTTCGCAATGCACACGGTGATTTAACTGAAAGTGAGTCTAAGTGAAGACAGGTTTCCCACACTCCCTCTTAAATAAATCACTGTAAAATTGTAGCCCTAAAGTTCTCCTCCAAACTGGTCGATCATCAGGAGATGACCTGTAAGTTTCGGGCCTGAAAGACCCTTAGTCAAAAGATAGGCTCCTTGCTCCAAAGTTGGACAGTAAACAAATGCTATCGTCTGATCTGCTGCCAACTGCTTGATAAAATGATACGGTATTGCAATATGTTTGGTACGTTGGTGAAAACGCTTAGAATCAACAAGCTGAATGGCATTTTGGTTATCACCAAAGATAACAGTTGGAGCTGAAATGACATAGTTGAGGTTGGAGAGGAGGTGTCCGAACCACACCGCTTCAGATGCCGTTGTGGGCATGGCAAAGTAATTTGACTCAGTAGATGATAGAGCAGTTGACGTCTGTCGAGAAGAACCCCAATTAACGATGCCATTTGCAACTATAAACAATAGCTTGATGTATAGCATCGCTCATCAATCTCGCCAGCCGAATCCACATCACTTAACCCATATAGTGGACGTAGGGTCTTTTGATCTTTTGTACTCCAAGTAGTAATGGATATTACCCTTAAGGTACCTAAAAGCGTGCTTACATACCTGAATATGAGTACTGCATGGGTTATGCATATATTGGGATAGAACGCCGATGGTGAACGCCATGTTAGGACGCATACAAACACCTGCCCAAGTTAGAGACCCTACTGCATTGGCATAAGGAAAATTCTTGCACTTCTCCTTTTCCGCCTTAGTTGAGGTGCTATCTAGAGACGAGAGTTTGACTCTTGGTAAGATGGGCGTGGAGACCGGCTTAGAATCTTGGAAGCCAAACTCCACCAACTTCTGTTTGGCAGTAGAGCTATTGAGAAATTTGCAGCCGCCCTTGTCTGATATTTCGAATAACTTGGAGGCTAAGAAGGTGATGTACCACTTGTAAGTCTGTCATTTGAAATCTTGAACGTCGTAAAAGGCGACCGCGTAGGAAAAACGAAGGATGGGAAGATCCAATCAAGCCGTACAAGGGAGAGAAAAAAAGGTAACATGGGGCTAAGACAAAAAAGGTAACTGAGTTTCCCCTTTACAATCTAAGTAAAGACATGCGTGTACTAGCTATCATAGTGTTATCTACATAAAGGCTCAAAATTACAAAGTCAAAAGCCTGGTACATATAGTAAACATGTCTATTGGCCTCTGAATTAGTGAAGCCTAGTGAGATAAGGAAGGAACCTATCACTTTAAATCATTCCCTTGGAGAATGATCCCTTGTTTTAGCCCATATAGTGTCTTCTTCAATGACAAAACATGCCTTTTTGGGAGAAGATACTCCCTCTAGAGCAATATATGTGTGTGTGTTAACTAAGTAGGCCATTTAAAATGCAGTCTTAACATCCATTTGGTGCACATACAGATTATAATAAGCAGCAAGTGGGTATTAATTTGACTGAATAAGTCAAAGAATAAGTCTCTAAGTAGTCAAGCCCTTCAACCTGACTAAAAACTCTTGCCACAAGTGTTGCCTTGAATCTATCAATGCTCCATCTACCTTGAGCTTGATTTTATACAGCTACCATCAAGTGATTGGGCGTCTTCCAACAGGTGGAGTGGCAAATGTCCAAGTACCATTGGTTGCATGTGAGTTTAGTGCATCTATTATTGCATGTTGCCATTGTGATGCCTTTGGTGTTTGCATGGCTTGGACATAAGTATGTGGTTTGAGGGATACATTTGAAAAATTTCAAGAGAGCATTCCTTGTTCTAGTGTGTTTCACTGGAAGAAGCACTATCATATCATGACCTTCAATTGAGTCTTAAGTAGATGGCTTCCCTTTGGTTGACCGAGTGCGCTCCCATTTGGTTCAAGAGGGGCAGGTAAAGGAAATGGTTCCTCTTGAGAAGTGGTCAACTGTTCTTGAGCCATTGAAATGGAATGAGAAGGTCCAGAGAGACTTTGTCGTAAGGATCCAATGTATTTAGATGTCTTGTCGTGCATATATACATCACTATACAACATACATTACTATCAACATCATACACTATAGAAGCAAAACTCACATAATAAGTCATATATGAACTCTAAAGTGCCACAATAATCAATTCATTCTTCCACTCAAATCACACTCAAATCAAATCTATACTCGATCGTTCACTCAACAATCTGCCAACAATCAAGCATTGATTACAGTCAAGCCACACCCACTCTAGCTAAGAGAATATAGGTGACGCTGAACAACCTCTATCCACCATAGCCAGGCTCAACATCAGAGAAGTGAGCTCTCTAGAGCTACACTTCAAAGGTATACCCCTCTGCTTGACCTAGATCTCCACCATTGATGGCACATCCAATGGTGCAAATCGTGCAAGTGAAGATGAGTCTCACCATGTGATCAACATGAAATCAACCACCAACAAGTAGTCCATGTGTAAGTACCAAAATACCTATGACTGCATAGCACTACCACTCTAGCATCCAAGAAAACTAGCTTTGGCACTAAAAATGTTATGACAATTATGTTGAGTATATACATTCATTGTTAACATCATATACTATAGAAGCACAACTCATACATAAGTCATACATGAACTCTAAAGTGCCACAATCACCCACCTGGCTGGCGGTTAGGTCTATCTAACTCCAAATAGTCATCTACTCCAAGTATGTGATATGCCCTATGGTAGGCAAAGATCAGGAGGAAGGGTGCTATCAAGCCCCATTGTTAGTTGCCTATTTATAATCTATACCACATAGAGAGTGGAATAGTTATAGATCAAGTACATCTAGGACATAACCACTATCTTTGAGGAACCACCATGAGAGGAGGAGTGAAACATGCCATATGCCATCCTTTTGAATAGCTATCATGCACCAACATAGTAGTAACTCCACCAAAAGAGCCGCATAACATATACCGCAAGCTTGCACATACAACTACCAAACTTGGGTCCATAGTGTCATCAATTTTTGGGAGGTGGCATTGCACACATGATTCTTCTAACTAACACCATAATGTCCTTCCAACATGAGGACTTTAGAAGGAAAAACCTCATGCACTCTCAAGATGCGGCATGCAGTAACATCAAGTGTTGTTGGTGTAGTCTGCTATAGATATACATAGTCACATGGATGAAATTGATAGATCAAGGGTCTATAACCTCCACTTTGAATAGTAGCATAGCATAAAGTATTCATATGTTGAGTAATTGCTAAGTTCTCAAAGGCCATCGGCATCACTCTTTGAAAGATCTCTACCCATTGAGAACATGCGCTAACCCATACATTTGGATCATCCAAGTCCAAGACTACAATATCATCACAACAAATAGCTTTAAGTAAATCTTGATCTTGTCCATAGGATAGAAAGTAAGGAGAGAAGGATGCTAAGTAAGCTTGCCAATTGAATTGATAGCCCATGGCTAACCAAGGCAATTAAAGATCATAATCTTCTAGGTGGCCTCTCTATAGCTATACTTACGCAATCTTCTCTTCACCGTTTGAACCACTATCTCTGCCAAGCCATTTGCCTCAAGGTGATCTTGAGAGATAATATGATGATCAATCAAGTTCTTGTCACTCAAGACTTGAAACTCCCCCAAGAACTCTGTACTTTGATCAATCAAAACCTCAATTGGTGCACCAAAATAACTTAGAACCTAATCCATGAATGAGTAAGTCATCCCTTCATTGGACTTGTAAGGAAGAACCACTAATTCTATCCACTTAGAGAATTGCTCCACCATAACCAAAACATATCAATGGTATCTTACAATCAATGATAAAGGTCCAACTAAGTCCAAAATTGAATGGTAATCCAATCCCTTGATAAGTAATGGGTGTAACTATGGTGTAGGAGTATTAAATGATGCTCTAACTTGGTCACAAACCACACATTTGGCAATAAATTACTATACATTGGTCTGCATACTGTGCCACCAATAATGATTCCAAAGTAAACTATATGTACGTTTTACTCCAAAATGGCCTAACTCTTCATGAGCATGACATACAAATTGTGGTCTCTGAGATGGAAATGGTATTACTTGCACTCTACCATCCTCCCATACACAAAGAAGATGTTTTCCCTCCAATCTAAACCGCTTTGCTTGCTGAAGAGCATGGTCTCTCTCCTTGGCACCAACTATGCCACCCATAACACCAATGCAAAGATAATATATCACTAAGACATTATCATGAATATCTCATTGACTTGTACCAATATCTCTACCCTTTGGATTTTTTATCTCAACAACTCCTCTTGTATGTGTTGAGAGAGATACCACCAAGGCCTCAAAAAATATACTTAGAAGGTTAGATATATGCCAACATGGCACCATCTCCTCATCTTTCTCACCATACCAACATGCTTCAATCTGATCCTGTTGGCTAGGACATGGGTTTCTACTCAACCTATCTACATCATACTTCACCACTCTAGGTATATGAAAAATTGTAAAATCATACTCTTGTAAAATTAGAGCCCATTGTGCAAACTTCCCTAAAATCTTGATGGATTCCATCAACCACTTCAATGGTGATGATCAATGATGAAAATGGAGGAGTTACCAAATAGATAACATAAAAAATGTATTATTGCCTATATTACTACAAAGCACTTTCCCTCATATGAACTATACTTTGCCTCTATTGAATTTTTGGAGCAACTAACATAGGCCACCACAAAATCCTTCCCCTCATTATTTTATTAGATGAGCACTACTCCAAGATCCAATGTACTCCAATCAATATGAAGTTGGAATGGTCATCCTCTAATCTGTCTCTTGAGAATAGTGGCAGATGTCAACCTCTCCTTGAGCTCTATAAAAGCTCTCTCATGCTCATCTCCCCAACACCACTCTTTTGTAACCTTGGTCAGCATCATCAAGGCCTTGGCAATGGCACTAAATCCTTTAACATGTTGGAAATAGAAGTTTGCCAACCCAAAGAATGTTTGCATTTTGCTCACATCCATAGGCCAAGGAATACATGGAATAGTCTCCACCTTGGTCTACTAAACACCAAGTCCTCTAGAGTAGATAATGTGACCTAAATACTCAACTTGCTCTTGGAAGAATCTACACTTCCCAAGATGAAATTTAAGTCTATGCAATCTCAATCTCTCAAACACCTCCAACAAATGCCTCTCATGCTCCTTCAGATAGTGCTATAGACCAAAATGTCATCAATATAGCACCAAGAAAAATCCAATCCTACTAGGATCCTATCCATGATCCTTTGGAAGTCAACAAAAGTGTTCATTAACCCAAATAGTAAGAACCTCCACTAATATAATACATCCTTTTTGTGAGGATTAATAGCCCAAAATGTTATCTTGGATTTATCCTACTCCTTGATCTGCAAATAATGATATCCTACTCAAAGATCCAATGTATTTAAGACCTTTGCATGCCCAATTGCATCAAAGATCTCCTCCGGTGTAGGCATGGTATATTGGTCAACCCTAGTCTATCGGTTGAAAGGACAATAATCTCCACATACCTGCCTATTAATGTACTTGCCATGCATATCCTTCTTGGTTGGCATCACTATAGCTAAAGCATACTCTTCATGTGAAATCTCCACCAAACTAGTCTCAAATTTTTGGCTCTAAATCAATGCTCTCTTCATATCATTATATCTATAGGGACATCAAAAAATGGATGCATCATTAATAAGTTCAATCCACATGTCAAGTCCTTTTAGAGTATCTAAACCTTTCATATCAATGGTAAAACAACTCATGTAGCTCCTCAAGAACCTCCAAACTCTTCATTTTCTCCTCTTATAAGCTTGGGTCTAATGTTTGGCTCCCAAGTGTCCTTTGTAGCTGATGTAGGAGTAGAAGATGCAATAACTTGATGCTACGCCAGGCCCTTGGGAGTAGTAATATCATACCCCTAACCACTAGAGTCCCCAACCTTAGTGCAAAAAACTCCCTCTGCTAAGGCTGCAAGGTCCATATGTCCTCTAATAGCATCCTAAGTAGATTATGCTTACTTGAATGGACTCCAAGTAGACCACTTTCACTAGTAGCCATTGGTTGTGTCCCAAGAATTCTCTCCACACTTGGTTCATTACTCCCAATATGTGCTTGAATTGTCTTTATAGGCAGAAAGCTCACAAGTGTTTGAGTGGTGATGCCTATGAAGGGCATCCTATGTTGCTTTGCCAAGCCAAGGCTCACAATCCATATGAAACAATTTAGTTCCATAGTCTAACCTAACACCTAATGCTTGGATGCCTCTAACATTGTTGTAACAACAATAATATCAATATGAAAACCAATAGCTTGCCTCTCTCATCGGCATTGGAATCCACCAACTACTATGACTGGGAGTCCCAAATAATTCCATGACCTCACTCTTGAAAAACATAAGAGCATGGGAAATCATAAATGTGAGTAAAGTTGCTCTAGGTTGTCCAACACAGTTCACCATTACCATAGGTGGTGTAACAATATGGAAGTTACCAATGAGTTAATCAAGACTAACAAAGTAGCAAATAGGCTAAATTAACCAAGAATTATAAGAATATTTTAGAAGCATTTAGGAAGCTACTTGATACTTTCAAAGTATTGGATAATGTGCATGCCAAGTGGTGACTTCTAGTAGGAAGCTTCCCAAGAAGCTTCCTATCTAGCTTAGATTGCACGCCAAGTAGGTGGATTCTACAAGGAAGCTTCTTGGGGAGCTTCCCAACTAGCTTAGCTTGCCCACCAAGTAAGCAACTTCTAGAATAAAGTTTCTTGAAGAACTTCCTTACTAGCATACCAAGTAGGCAACTTCTTGAGAAGCTTCTCAAGAACTATGTATGCATCTCTACAAATACCAAAGCCTAAACTCATGCTAGGCATTTAATGTTTCCTTCATTCAAGAGTCTCAATGTGATCTTTCACTTTGGTCTTTCATTCTCTTATTTCTCTCCTTGGGCTTTTACATTAGTATTAGAGCAAGAATGGGATGGATGGAATTTATGGACCATCAAATCTATTTTTGCTAAACTCTTGGGATTTTTTTGTCCATGTATTAACCAAGCATCATTTCATATAATTCATCATCTCCCGCTTTGGATAAAAAAATTTTAATATGATCACCTTGTCTGATGAACCCTTGGTCCTTCCAATTGTAACTTATGGAGAAAGATGGACTTGTTGCATCTATATTTTAACTTAGATAAATTGTAGATAGTTTGATATAGTAGTAGCTATGGTGGCAATGCCCAAATTTATCATTGCTATGTAGCAACAAATCAAGAACCTTACTTGATTGTTGGAAGAATGAGACCATCAATGACAAGAGCATGTAGAAAGAGCACCATTTCAAGGAGAAGAGAAAATTAGATTTCCAAAGCTCAAGGTATTTGAAGGCAAGAATCTCTTGAGCGTAGTGGAGAATTTTGTGCTTGACTATAAATGTTATTTTGAAGCTACAAATCTTCAAGATGAACAAAGATAATTTCTCTTAGCTTCAAGCCAATTGGATGGAATGGAAAAACTATGGTGGCAATTTTGAGTAGAGCAAACTAAATTGAAGTTTATTATACCAATCTCAACATGGGAAGAATTCAATAGTACAACGATTGGGCAATTCTAAGCTATAAATGCCACACAAGTTGCATGAGATAGGTTGGCCGAGTTGAAGCAGATTGGTTTTATAAGAAATCATATAACTCAATTCCATAACACTAATGCAAATTCTAGATAAACAAGAAGGTGAAGCTTTGGACCAATTTGTGAGGGCTTTAAAGTCACATACCAAATTAAAAGTGACCGTGCACAAGCCCAAACACTTGGAGGAAACCATGCAATTGGCTTAGCACTTTGATTCCTTGGTTAGGAAAACTTGGTCTTGACTTCAACCTTTGTAGAACTTGCCAACACACTACACACAAGTGGAGGAGCTGGCACCAATGGAGATTGATGCCATCCAACAAAGATCACTTGGCATAGTAGATAGTGAAAGACTACAACAAAATGATGATTTCTTTTATTCTTGCCAAATTGGATATCGCATTGCTAAATTCTCACTCAAGAATAGACAACTTCAACAAAGTGCCCAAATAGAGTTTTTGGAGCATGATAATCAAGGAAATGAAGACTCCCAATAGGAGAATTTGAACCATCTATTGGGAACTTGATCAATTCCAATGAGATTGAAGGCTTGACCCATGTAAGTTTACTTCATTTGCAAGGTATGATATTTGATTATGGTTGTAAGATTTTGGTTGATTTTAGAAGTTCAAAGTATTGCATGTCTATGAAAATAGCAAAAATTTAGGTATTGTTATAAAGCCAATAATTAGAAGTAGATTGATGATAGCAGATAGTAGAAAGGGTTTTTCATTCTATATCTCACATCCTTTATATTCAAGATTGGGAGGGAGTATTTGAAATGAATGAGATTTGTAGTAACACCCCTACACTATGGTGTCATTCTAGGTTTACCTTAGCTTGAACTTCATAAGGTTCAATTTGATTAGACCTAATGACAAATTCAAGTACAACACCAAGGTAAGCATTACCAATTACATTGTTTGGCACCTTTGAGTAAGACACTTGAGAATAGTCAATCATAAAGATAAGCCTAGTTTTGCAATGTGTGTCTGTAACACCCATTTGTGCATGTATGTACTATTGTGATATTAAGTTTGGTATTATAAATATTTGAGAGATATTATTTATATAAAGATAAAAGATAGTTCTACATTAGGTATGATTAGCTAAAGATAGTCATAGCTAAGATAGAGGGTACCTTACATTAGAGGAAATGGAAAAGATGAACATCACTATTTTGGATTCTAGTGTATTTACTTGGTATTATTCCTAAATGTTTGGCTTTGAGGAAAGAGTTGAGAACTCTTGGCCCCACAAGCCTTTTTATTTTAGATTCTTCTATAATCCAAGGATAGCCCATGTGAAAGAATCTTAGACTTAGTGGTTGGGTCAAGATAAGACCACATGCTTAGTAGAATTTTCCATGAGTATGGATATTCTTTTAGCTTTTCAAATTTATTTGACTTTTGGCCTAATAACTTGAATTACTCTTGTAATTAGTAACTTTGGTGTATAAATATTTCATAGATATATAAACTAAGGGTGAGGAAGTACTCATCATCCTCTCATCTGCAACTATTTCTCTCTCATTGAGTTCTCTAGTGAGTGATGGTTTGAGTCTTGGAGTGTCAGCATTGGAAGAGTATGATGGAGTTAGTATTCCTTTTCTTCTTAGTCCATATTGTGCTACCATAATAGCCATCAGAGGTTTATCTTGAGTGAGAGACATGCCGGCTCATAGATCAAGCAAATTGTGCATGGAAAATCTGATGAAGGCTAGAAGCCTCATCAAGAAATGGTTGATCAAATAGTTCAAGAGTTTGCAAATGTGTTCTTGGATGATCTGTCAAAGGGATTACCTTCCGATCATGATATGCCCTTCAAGATTGAGTTATTACCAAGAAGTAGTCTAGTTAGTAGACCAATTTATTGGCTCTCACCAAAGGAGTTGGATGAGCTTTGAACAACAATAATAAAGTTGTTGGAGAAGGATTTCATATGACATAGTACATCTCCTTGAGGAGCATTGGAATTATTTGTTCCAAAGAAGGATAAAGTAATTCACTTCTATATTGATTATTGTGGCCTCAATAAACAAACAATGAAGAATGCATTCATCAATTGGTGGAGCATGATACTTCTCCAAGTTAGATCTCCGAGGTGGCTATTGGTAGAGAGGATCTTCAAAAGACTACCTTTTGCATAAGGTATGGGCATTTTGAATAAAGAGTTCTACCTTTTAGGCTTCCTAGTGCTCTAATAGTCTTCATGGATCATGGATCAGGTGTTGGATGGGCTATTGATATGTGGTGGTGTTCTTGGATGATATTTCAATCTATAGCGAGACAGAGGTAGAATATGCAAATCATGTGCGAGAATTCCTAAGACAACTACATCAATGGAAGCATATTGCAAGAGGTCAAAGTGTACCTTTTGGTAGAAGGAAGTTACCTTCTTAGGTCATCAAATCTCATCAGAGGGGATCAAGATGGAAGAAGAGAATCAAGACTATTACTGATTGGCCTACTCCAAAAGATACCACAGAAGTGCAAGGATTTAATAGATTGGCAAGTTTTTACGAACAATTCATCCACTATTATATTCATGTGGCTGCACCATTGACCAACCTCTCGGGGAACACTTCAAGTTTTTAGAGGACCACCAAGTACAAAAAAGCATTCAAAAGCTCAAACATATGGTGTCTTCCAGACCCATTCTTCAACCATATGATCCTCAACTACATTGTGTGGTTGACTTCAATGCTTCTAACTTTACCATTGGAGTTGTGTTGTAGTAGGAATTTCCAAATGGGTTACATCCCATTGTCTTTGTGTCTTTATGACTAAACATCACAAAAAGGAATTATTTTGCTCAAGATCAAGAATAATTAGCAATGGTATATGCCACCAAGGTGTGGAGGCATTATCTATTGGGGAAACAAGTTGTAACAATATAGAGTTTAGCGACAAAGCTAGTAGGGTTAAAAAAGTAGCAAATAAGACAAATTAGCCAAGAATATTCTAGAAGTATCTAGGAAGCTTCTTGGGAAGCTTCCTAGCTAGCTTAGCTTGCACCCCAAGTAGGTAACTTGTAGAAGCTTCCAACTAGCTTAGCTTGCATGCCAAATAAATGGCTTCTAGAAGAAAGCTTCTTGAGAAGCTTCCTAGTTAACTTGGCTTGCACTCCAAGAAAGCGGCTCAAGGAAGCTTCTTGAGAAGCTTTGCAAGGGCCTTGTATGCTCCCTATAAATACAAGAGCCAAAGCTCATGCTAGGCATTGGGATTTTTCCTTCATTGAAGTGTCCCAATGTGAGTTTCTAATCTCCTATTTTCTCTCCTTGGTCTTGGTCTTTTCAAATTGGTATCAGAGCAAGAATGGGGTGGATGGAATTTATGGACCACCAAATCCACTTCCGCTAAACCATTGGGATTTTTGTATCCAAGTACTACCCAAGCATTGGTTCAAACACTTCATCACCTCGCACTTTGGGCAGGATTTTCTAGATATGATCACCTTGTTTGAGGAACCCTTGATACTTCCGATTGTAACTTATGGAGAATGGTAGACGTGTTGCATCTATGTGTTTAATAAATAAGATAAATTGGGAGTAATGGGATAGAGTAGTAGGCATGGCAGAAATATCAAATGTTATCATTGCTATGCAATAACAAATCAAGCACCTTACTTGATTGTTGGAAGAACAAGCCCAACAACAAGCCCAACAACAACAAGAACACAAAGAGAGAGCACCAATTCAAGATGGAGAAGATTGAATCTGATTTCCAAAACCCAAGGTGTTTGAAGGCAAGAATCTTTTGGGCATAGTGGAGAATTATTTGTTTGACTGCAAATGTTACTTTGAAGCTACAAATCTTCAAGATGAATGGAAATAGATTCTTTTGGCTTCTAGCTAATTGGATGGTGTGCCAAAACTTTGGTGGCGATTCCAAGTGGATCAAGCTGTGAGCTGGCCTATCTCTTACTCAAGATGAACCTTTGATGGCTATTATGGTAGTGCACCATGGACTAAGAAGGCAACCCTAACTCCATCATACTCCTCCAAGGCTAACACTCCAAGACTCAATGCATTGCTCACTAGCAAACTCAATGAGAGAGAGATAGTTGCAAATGAAAGGATGATGAGTACCTCCTCACCCCTAGTTTATATACTTGTGAAATAGTTACACACCAAAGTTACTAATTACTAGAGTAACTCAAGTTACTAAGCTAAAAGTCAAGTAAAATCAGAAAGAATAAAGGAATATCCATCCACATGGACATATTCCACTAAGCATGTGATCTTATCTTGACCCAAACACTAAGTCAAGGATTCCTTCACATGGGCTATCCTTGGTCTATAGAAGAATCTAAAACAAAAAGGCTTGTGGGCCCAAGAGTTCTCAACTCTTTCCTCAAAGCCAAACACCTAGGAATAATACCGAGTCAACACACTAGAATCCAAAATAGTGATGCTCATCTTTTCCACTTCCTCTAAAATAAGGTCCCCTCTATCTTAGTTATGATTAACTTTAGCTAATCATGACTAATGTAGAACCATCCTTTATCTCTATATAAATAATATCTCTCAAGTATTTATAATACGAAGCTAAATATCATAATACTACACACGTACACAAATGGGTGTTATAGAGCTGAACGATAGATTGTTGTACCAATCTTAACATGGGCAGAATTCAAGGATGCAATACTTAGTCTATTTCAAATATAAACGCTACTCGAGCTACACGAGATAAATTGATAGAGTTGAAGCATATTGGCTCTGTAAGGAGCTACATCATGCAATTTCAAAATATCACCATGCAGATTCTATATATACAAGAAGGCAAAGTTCTGGATTAATTTATGAGGGGCTTGAAGTCACAAACCAAATTGGAGGTGACCATGCAAGAACCACAAAATGTGGAAGAAGCCATGCAATTGGCTGAGCGCTTTGATTCCTTGGTTGCAACAACTTGGTTTTGACCTCGACTTCCACAAAGCCTACCAATACACATCGCACAAGTGGAAGAACCGGCACCAATGGAGATTGATGCTATCCAATAGAGACCACTTGGTATAGAAGATAGAGAAAGATTGTGACAAAATGGTGGTTGTTTTTATCGTCACCAAGTTGGACATTGCATTGTTGAATGTCCACTTAAGAATGAGCGACCTCAACAAGTTGCCCAGATGGAGTTTGTGGAGCGCAATGATCAAGGAAATGAGGAATCCCAATAGTAGATTTCAAGCCGCCTACTAAGAGCTTGATTAGTTCCAATGGGATTGAAGGCTTGAACTATGCAAGTTTGCTTCACTTGCAAGGTACAATATCTAATCAGGGTTGTAAAATTTTGGTTGATTATGGAAGTTTAGAGAATTGCATGTTTATGCAAGTAGCAAAAGAATTGGGTATTTCTATCAAGCCAGTAATTGGAAGTAGATTAATGATAGCGGATGGTAGGAAGAGTTTTGCATTCTGTACCTCACATCTTATTACCTTCAAGATTTGGAAGGAGTATCTCCAGTGTATGAAGTTTGTAGTGGCACCTCTACACTATGATGTCATTCTAGGACTACATTGGCTTGAATGTCATAAGGTTCAATTTGATTGGAACCAATAACAAATTCAAGTACAACACCAAGGTAAGAATTTCATATTAGGCTGTCTGGCACTTCTGAGTAAGACACCTAAGAATAGTCAATCCTAGGATGGGAAGTTTTTCAAGAAGGTAGCAATAGAGCAAACCTTGAAGAGAGATGAGTCCTAAGATGGGAAGTTTACCAAGAAAGCAGCCATGGAGCAAGCTTTGAAGAAAGATGAGTCCCTAGATGGGAAGTTTGTTAGTGAATCAGCCATAGAGCAAGCTTTGGAGGAAGATAAGTTTGTTTTTTCAAAGTGGATCAAGCCAATTGCACAAGGACAATCCAAGGAGGGCCAAGAGCCTCATCAAGTAATGGTTGATCAGATAGTTCAAGAGTTTGCAAATGTGTTTTTGAATGATTTGCCAAAGGGATTACCTCCAATCGTGGTATGCCCTTCAAGATTGAGTTATTGCCAGGGAGTACTCCAGTGAGTAGACCAATCTATCAGCTCTCACCAAAGGAATTGGAGGAGTTTTGAACAACACTTAAAAAGTTGTTGGAGAAGTACTTCATACAACATAACACCTCTCCTTGGGGATCATCAGTACTATTTGTTCCCAAGAAGGATGGAAGACTTTGTTTTTGTATTGATTACCGTGGGCTCAATAAGCAAACATTGAAGAATGCATATACCTTGTCTCAAATCAATGACTTGCTTTATCAATTGATTGGAGCATGATACTTTTCCAAGTTGGATCTTCACAATGACTATTGGCAAATCTCCATTGATAGGGGGATGTGCAAAAGACTACCTTTTGCACAAGGTATGGGCATTTTGAGTAGAGAGTTCTACCTTTTGGGCTCACTAATGCTCAAGCAATCTTCATGGATCAGATGCATTGGGTGTTGGATGGACTATTGGATCAATACATGGTGGTGTTCTTGGACAATATTTTAACTATAGCAAGACAGAGGCAGAACATGTGAAACATGTGCAAGAAGTCCTAAGACAACTACAACAATGGAAATTTTACTGCAAGAAGTCAAAGTGTGCCTTTTAGCAAAATGAGGTTACCTTCTTGGGTCATAAGATCTCATCGAAGGGGATCAAGATAGAAGAGGAGAAAATCAAGGCCATTACTGATTGGCTACTCCAAAGGATGATACAGAAGTACAAGCATTCAATGGATTGGCCAGTTTTTACCGACGGTTCATCCACTATTATGCTCATGTTGTTGCACCATTGACTGACCTCTTGGGGAAGAACTTGTGCTTCCAATGGACCACCAAGCATGAAGAATCATTCTAAAAGTTGAAACATATGGTGTCTTCAAGACACATTCTTCAACCATATGATCCTCAACTACCTTGTGTGGTTGATTTTCATGCTTCTAACTTTGCAATTGGAGCCGTGTTACAATAGGAATTCCTAGATGGACTACATCCCATTGCCTTTGTGTCTCACCGACTAAATACAATTGAAAGAAATTACTCTGCTTGAGATTGGGAACAAATTGCAATGGTATATGCCACCAAGGTATGGAGGCATTATCTCTTGGAGAAACAAGTGATCATGCAAACTAATCACAAACCCTTGTTATAGACCTTGCACTTGGAACACATGAAGAGTTGACATCATCGATGGGAGGAGAAACTCCAATTGTTTGACATCAAACTTGAGTACAAACCAAGTTGGTCCCATGTCATCCTTGATGCTCTATCACGATGACATGATTTGAATTCTCTTCCTCTCATCACGGCGGCAATTATAATGGTATCAATTGACTCCAAGGTTAGCTCTACAACAACATCTCTTCTTCCAAATGGTACATGGTTGTTTGATAGCATGCAACAAGGAGTACAACACCTTCTCCTTCAAAAAAGGCCTTCTATTCTATGAGGACCGGAACTATGCTCTAGCCAAAGGTGATCTCTAACTTGTGCACCTTCAAGAAGCCCATGATTTACCAATAGTTGGTCACAAGGATGTAGACAAGACCTTGGGTACCCTCCAATACCAATGTTGATGGCCCAACATGGCACGAGATGTTTGGGACTTTTTCCAATCGTGTGAGAGTTGTCAACACAACAAGGCCAATAAGTAGATACCAAGTGGACTCCTTCAACCACTCCCATTCTAGCTACTCTTTGGGAATATGTGAGCTTAGATCTCATCACCTCCTTTCCCAAGACAAAGCAAGATCACATAGCAATTGTGGTGTTTGTGGATAAGCTTCGTAAGAAAATCCATTTGGCACCAACGGTTAATATTGTGGATGCTCCAACCTTGGTGCAACTCTACTTTGACAATGTATTCAAGCATCATGGGATGCTGCATGTACTCATCTCTGACCGTGGTCCTTGCTTCATTGGAAATTTTTGGCAAGCGTTCTTCCAGATACTTGGCACAAAACTTGCTTTGTCCACAACCTATCATCCTCAAACTAATGGACAAACTGAATATGCAAATTTCACCTTGGAAGATATGTTTTGTGCCTTTGTCAACATTCACCATACCAATTAGGATGAATGTCTTGCAATTGCGGAGTTTGCATACAACAATTCTTAATAGGCAAGCACTGGATTCTCTCCTTTCTTTCTCAATTTTGGCCAAGACCCACTTGTTCTAGATTCCCTTCTTGCTCCTCTCCCGTCTCATGTCTCTCATACTTCCACCTTCTTGACCACCATCTTCCAATCCCTCCAACAAGCCAAATTGCATCTCCTTGTTGCTCAAAATCTTCAAAAACAATATGCAGATCACCATCGCCATGATCTCAGCTTTAAAGTTGGTGATAAGGTCATGCTCTCATCCAATAACCTCCCTCCTCCACTTGATACCCAAGTTCATAAACTTACCCCTAATTGGATAGGACTCTTTGATATCACCCAAATTGTCTCTTCTATTCCTTATCAACTTGCCTTACTTTGTCATATGTGCATCCATCATATCTTTCATGTATCCAAGTTGAAACCCTTTGTTCCTAACTCCTCTTCTTTTTCCTCTCAAGTCCAACCTCCCCCTCCTCTTGTCCCTATCAATGATCATGAGGAGTACGGAGTTGATCGTATCCTTGCATGTCGCCATACTCAATGAGGCCATTGACAACATACAGAGTACAAGTTCCTTTGGAAAAGGTGTCTCCTTCATGATACCACATGGGAACCTCTTTCTCATCTTGTGACAACCGGGCAAATATCACTTTTGCGGCAATGAGGTAAGTAAAGTTTGTTCTTGTAGAGATACTAGTCCAAATTGGTCAAATATGAAGCAAACAATGACAATGTAGTTCTTCTTGGGTTCTTCTTTAGTCTCTCAAGTGAAACTACACCCAGAAGAGAGTAACAAGCTCACAATCTTGACAACTTGTCACAAATTCACACACCCATAATCACAACATAGCAAATTTTGTCCAAACAAATCTTGATTGTGATGATTCAAATTCTCCCAAAGACTGCACTTCATTGCAAAACTACTTTGCCTCAGAATTGTGTTCCACCCCTCCACTGAAGGCACAACTTCTTGGATCAAAATTGCTTCACATCAACTTTGCACTGCACTCATAAATGCAAAATACTACCAACACTACAACTCCTCTTAGATCTGTCAAGGCATTGCTTTGATTGCACTTCACTTAGGATCAAACACATAGAACAAAGATCAAGGCTACAGAATCCAACATCCAACAAGCACACTGATTTACACTTTGAAATTCTCCAACCACTCACAAACACAATCACAAAGTTGATACTTGGAATTAAGCTCAAACAACAAAATCAGCACGTAGCATTGAAATTAGCACTTTGCTTTATCTATCTTCAGAAATTATGAATACTAAACAACAACATATTGCAAATGTTCCCCTTAAATACTAAAGCAATTGACAATTACTAACAACTATACCATTCTACAACAACTATTCCTACCTGCATATCCAAAATGACAATGCACCTCATCATATCTGCCTCTTCAGATCTCAAAATTGTTACTAATCCAATCCAATGTCTACCTCAACTTTGGCTCCCAACCCTGAGAATCGTTTGAGAATTTCACCATCTTTGTGTCTGCTCAATCCCACTCCTAACTCTTCTATCTCTACAATATCTTCACTAGAAACTACAATTGCACTAGTTGGAACTTTGTCTAATTCATTATCTTCCAACCCACTCTTCTCTAACATCTCAAATGACAACTCTAAAGACACCTGTACTCCTATTTCTAGAACTTTGGGTCTTCTTACTTCTTGTACTTCACTACAAAGTTTGTCTTACTCTGTCCTAATAAGATTCAGTCTAAGACACACATTGTCTCCTACCTCTAACATCTTCCTATCTACACGTTCTTACTGACAAATTAACAAATTATTCAACTCCATTTCCTTTGCCTTTTGCTTGCGCATCTCCTACACCAATAATTTCAGCTCATGCAATCTTGCTTCCTTGAGTTTACCTTCAACTTCTGTGCTCAACATTGCCTTGATTTCATTCACTACACCGACTACCTCATCGACTTCTCCTACAATCTTGAGCTTCTCCTTCTTCCTTTCTTCCTCCAATTCATTACGATAGATTTGGAGCTCATCTTCAAATTTAGCCTTCAACACCTTCTTCTCCCTCCAATTCACAGAGATTTTATCTTTTTCTACCCTCACCAATCCTTGCAAATGATCTTCTTCTCTATCGCACTCTGTTAGCTCACATTGCCAAACTTGATCTTTCTCAATAGCCTTCTTCTTGAAACTTTCCAATTCTTGCTCCATCACTGTTGTACTTGCATTTGAGTGTATTAATTCTACTTGGGCATCTATGATTTCTCCCTTCAACACCACAACCAAGGCCATCATCTCCTTTGCCTCCTCACGACACTTTACTTAATCCTCCCTCATAACTTCAAAGTGCTTACTCCGAAGAATCTCCTCAGCCCAAAGTTCTTTGGCTTCCATCTCCACCCTCGTTAACTTACTTTGCAACAACAAGGTTTGTGCACTCTAGGTCTTCACTACTACCAACTCATCGTGCACATTGAGATTTTCACTTACCATTTCTACTTTCTTTTGCTGCAAAACCACCAACAGCGGACATACTACCTTTGATAGATACTCCACTCCTTTGCATTTCTTGTCTTTGACTTGGCCGTCGTCTTTCAACAACTCTACTTCTTGCACCTTACCCCGAAGTTGCAATCTTTATACTTTCAAGGTTTCACCATCTAAACTTTCCTCCTCTTCCATGACAACTTTACTCGGCCCTACCTCGACCGCATGTACACTATTTTTCCATTTGGCAGTTCATGGTCATACCATGACTTCTTCTTCCTTCTTCTCACCTCCCCGTTCAATCATAGTGACTTCTAGACTCGGCTTCCCTACATCCTCTATCGGCCTTTTGGTTTGCTGAACCTCCACCTTGCCTTCACTGCCACTACTCGACTCTTCACTTTGTAGAGTGAACTCCTCTTCTTCTCCTGATGCTTCTTCCTTCAATCCACTTTCTCCTTCCAACTCTTCTTTGGATTTCTGTGTAGCTTCTTGCATCTTCACCATAAATGTCGTTGGGTTAAGCTTTGGCACCTTTTGGGGCTAGACTGTTGCAAGGCAACTCTCAGGCTGGCCTCTCTTCCTAGCTCTTGGAATGTCAATTGCTGCAATTTTCTCCTTCCCACTTTTCTTGTAGTACTCATCCCCATAGGGTGCAAGTGCATTCTCCATATAATATCATTCATCTGCATCTACCTCGTTCTGCAGATCCGGATGAAAGTGTGAGTGCATTCAATTTCTTTCTTCCAAAGTCAGCAAGTTCAACCCCAAGTAAAAGTGTGCTACAAAGGGCACAAAAAAATGCGGTGGCATATCCATTCTCGACCCCAAAATCATTTGCCCCACTCTCTAATGTAGACATTTTGCCCAATTTTCTGCCTCTCATGCAAACATTTGGTGAAAGAACATTGCTTGTTGCATTGTAACATAGGTGGTTTGCTCCGGCTTGAAAATTGCCATCATCACACTTACAATCCCTCTCTACTCGTGGTCTTTATAACTATCCACCTTATACCCATTCTTGGTTCGAGGTTGATCTGAACAAATTCCTCACTTTAGCAGTCTCTTCAAAAGCACCACAATTCCAATAGAAGGTGGTCCCTCCTACCTCTCCTACCTCTCTCCCCAGGACTACTCTCCAATCCAACTCTGTCCATCAAGCTAGGTTTCCTTTCTTCCTCTCATGCTTTGGTCCATCATTGCAATTGCTTGTTGTGATCTCTACCATGAAACCTGGAAAACTAAAGTTCTAGTTCTAGGCCAGGAACGTGATGTGAAGTCTCACCAAGACCTTGATCCGCGCTATTACTTCTAACCTTCAAATTGCAAGTCCTCTCACCACACTCTGCTTACTCACTTTTGGGGCCATTGTGTGTTTCCTCACCTTCTTCTTGTGGAAAATCATTCTCGAGATCCTAGCCCATTCTTCTTCTTGCAGATTTGCAATTTTCATTACTTCAGGTCGACTCTAGATAGGGATAGGGTAGCAATTGGACATTGCAATGCTTCCTTGCACCACTCTTGATTTTATAGTCTTGCGCTGATTGGTCATTCTTCAGTTGTTTCTCCTCTCCAGTCACCAATTTTGTGGGATTGGTTTCCTATCACTATTAAGAACTTCTTGATCCCAAGGTCATTACTTTCTTCCCATGTACTTTCTTGATTGGGCCGAATCCAAAGAAGTTTGTTACATGTTCTTTGGATCAGACCACACCACCCAATACAAAGTCTCACCTTCTTTGTCTTTGTCTTCATGTCTCCTGGGTCCTTTGATCTTGACCTGAGGTCAACTTTACGTTTGACTCATTCACACGCTTCTTCTACTTTCTTTCCCGTTCAACCCTCTTTAGGCTTTACTCACGTACTTCTTCTTCAAATTTTCCTAAAACTATCCAAATTAAAAAAATGTGGGTACCACCATATCTCCAAAATGCACAACTTGCCATCCAAGAGTTCAAAGCTTCACAGGCAACAATGACATCACCAACTAGCGGTGGGAGAATATGTAACAATATGGAGTTTAGCGACAAAGTTAGTAGGGCTAACAAAGTAGAAAATAAGACAAATTAGCCTAGAATATTCCAAAAGTATCTAGGAATCTTATTGGAAGATTCTTGACTAGCTTAGCTTGCACTCCGAGTAGATAACTTCTAGAAGCTTCCAACTAGCTTAGCTTGCACACCAACTGAACGACTTCTAGATGGAAACTTCTTGAGAAGCTTCCTAATTAACTTGGCTTGCACTCCAAGAAAGCAGCTCAAGGGAGTGTAAGCTCTGTGAGCTTCTATTCTCCTATTTCTTGACTAATTTGGCCTATCCGCTACTTTGTAGGAGAAATCAGGTAATCTTGATAGGACATCGAGGAGGACATGGAACCTACCAGATTTGTATTCAAGTTTCAGGTCAAATAGCTAAAGCTGTTCCTCCCATTGATAATGTTGACTCTTCATGTACTCCAAATGTAATGTCTACAACAAGGGGTTGAGTTCAATTTGCATGATCACTTGTGTAAAAGATCAAGACCAAGGAGAGAAATAGGAGAATAGAAGCTCTATGAGCTTCTATTCTCCTATTTCTTGGTCTCAATCTTTTACACAAGTGATCATGGAAATTGAACACAACCCCTTGTTGTAGACATTACATTTGGAGTACATGAAGAGTTAACATTATCAATGAGAGGTAGCTATTTGACCTGAAACTTGAATACAAATCTGGTAGGTTCTATGTCTTCCCCGATGTCCTATCAAGATTACTTGATTTGAAGTCCTCTCATCACGACAAAAATTACAATTGTGTCAATCAACTCACAAGTCCAAATTGAGTTTAGTATAGCTTTAGAACAAGATCCCTTCTTTCAAATGGTAGAAGGTTGTATCTTGTAGCACACAACAAGGAATACAACACCTTCTCCTTCAAGGAAGGGCTTCTATTCTATGAGAACCAGATCTATATTCTAGCCAAGGATGATTTATGACTTATGCATCTTCAAGAAGTCCATGACTTACCACTCCCTAGTCACATGGCTGTGGACAAGACCTTGGGTACCATACAAAGCCAATGGTGGTGGCCCAACATGGCACAAGATGTTTGATAGTTTGTCCAACCTTGTAAGAGCTGCCAATGCAACAAGACCAACAACCAAAAACCAAGTGGACTTGTTTAACCACTTCCCATCCCATCTACTTGATGAGAACATGTGAGCTTTAGATCTCATCACATCCTTACCCACCACAAAGCAAGGTCACACAACAATTGTGGTGTTTTTTATAAGCTTAGTAAGCAAATCCGTTTGCCACCAACCTTTTGGTACAATTAATGCTTCAACATTGGCCCATATCTACTGTGATAATGTCTTCAAGCATCATGAGATACCTTGTGTACTCATCTCCTATCGTGATCCTTAGTTCATTGGAAAATTTTGGCAAGCACTCTTCTAGCTACTTGGCACGAAGCTTGCTTTGTCCATAGCCTATCATCCTCAAACTAATGGATAAACCAAACATGTAAATCACACCTTGGAGGATATGTTTTTTGCCTTTGTCAACGTTCACCTACCAATTAGGATGAATGTCTTGTAGTTGTTGAGTTTACCTATAATAATTCTAGATAGGCAAGCATCAAATTCTCTCCCTTCTTCCTTAATTTTGGCTAAGACCCACTTGTTCCAATTTCCTCCTTGCTCCTCCTCCATCTCATGTCCCTCATACTACAACCTTCTTGACTGCAATATCCCAATCTCTACAATAAGCCAAATCTCATCTCTTTGTTGCTCAAATCATCAAAAGCAATAAGCGGACTAACATCATTGTGATCTTACTTTTCAACTCAGTGATAGGTCATGTTTTCTTTTAGTAACCTAACCCTCCCACTTGATAGCCAAGTTCATAATCTTACTTCTTATTGAGTAGGTCTATTTGATGTCACCCAAATCATTTCTCTTGTTGCTTATCAACTTGCCTTACCTTGCCTTATCATATGCAAATTCACCCTATCTTTCATGTGTCTAATTTGAAATCCTTTGTTTCTAATCCATCTTCCTTTTCCTGTTGTGTCCAATCCACTCCTCCTCCCATTTGTATCAACAATCATGAGGATAATGAAGTTGATTGTATCTTTGCATGTCATCACATTCAACCTAGTCGCCAACAACATACAAAGTACAAGTCCTTTGGAAAGTGTATCCCCTTCATGATGCAACTTGGAGCCTCTTTTGCATCTCCAAAATGCACAGATAGCCATCTTGGAGTTCAAAGCTTCCATAGTGACAAGGATATCACAAATTAGTAGTGGGGGAATATGTAACAATACATATTGATTATCAACAAGTTAGTCAAGACTAACAAAGTAGCGGATAGGCCAAATTAGTCAAGAATTATAAAAATATTCTAAAAGTATCTAGGAAACTACTTGATACCTTCCAAGTTTTGAGTAATGTGCATGCCAAGTGGTGACTTCTAGGAAGAAGCTTCTTGGAAAGCTTCTCAACTAGCTTAGCATGCATGCCAAGAAGGCAATTTTTAGAAGGTTTCCAACTAGCTTAGCTTGCACATCAAGTAGGCGGCTTCTGTAAGAAGCTTCTTGAGAAGTTTCCCAATTAGCTTGGCTTGCACTCTAAGAATATGGCTTCTAGGAAACTTCTCAAGAGCCTTGTATACTTCCTTATAAATACCAAAGCCTAAGCTCATGCTATGCATTCAGAGTTTCCTTCATTCAAAAGTCCCAATGTGATCTTTCACTTGGATCTTCCATTTTCCTATTTCTTTCCTTGGTCTTTTATATGTGACCTATCAGCCACTACCACCATTTGATGCCCAACATCCAAAATGTCATCAATAGTAAGGTTGTCTAGTTGCTTAATCCCATTATAAGCACATTGTAGAGCCTTTCTAGGTAAGAGGTTTGTCCACCAAAGTTGAAGATGATAAGCTCGTGATCCCACTCTAGCTGCATCCAAAAACTTGGTAAGTACTATCCAAGAATGGACCTGACATGTACTCACCACCACCTATTTATGAGAATCACCCATCAAAGGGATGTTCTCCAAATTTAGATTGGAGAAATAGATTGATGAACCTAGAGATGTTATAGTATACACAACATCTCCCAAAACATACTAGAACAAGAATCTTGGAGACCCTAACCTTGGCCAGCATGGGTATGTCCCTAACATGGCCATCTAGAAATAAACAAATGATTGGGACCATATCACTCTAAATCTTACATTCCCAACAAGAAAATGTTTGTTGATAGGGTTTTTTGGTAATCCCTAATTGCTGACATTGGTAATAACTCAAGATACGAATAGGCCAAGTGTGCCATATGATCTAGAGAGACTTACTTAGCAATCTCATCTCTCTCCGCATTCAAGTACTTCTATACTTTCCTATAGTATCATGGCTAGTCTAGTGCTAATCCCACCAAACAACTTCAATAGACATACATCCTCTACTATATATTGCTAAGCAATAAAATGTGGTATCCAAAGGTGATGAGGTAATAGACTTTGGATGCTCATCTTCACATTGGTCTCATGGTGATACAAATGCTCCACTCCAAACTTGTTGTACCAACTGATCTGCATGTTACTACAATGCTTCCTTAGAACTCCACAATGGAACATCCAAGGTGCATAGAACAATCCCACTCTTACTCCAAACCCAAGTGATATTTTCTAGTACTAGAGAATTCTCCACATGGATGTTTCCCTCCAAAAAGTCACAAGGCCAAGTAATAGAACCACTAAAGGCTAAATTGATGTTTTGGTCCTTGATTATAGTGAGCCAAGACTACCAATACTAAATTTTATTGGTAAATGACATATTTATCTCTCACTTGACTACCAACCTGGTCTATAGGAGGTTGTCTCTTCACACTAGGTCAATCTTGAAACCCATGGCGCATAACCTTGCTCCACCAACTAGCACATCATATAACTCTACTATTGTTGTAATGGCTTGAGCTCTCACCACAAAGCTATCAATCAAATGACCAAGCTGATTTTGTACATTGAGCTCTCCACATGTGATACACTATATAGAACCACCTCCTAAAGATGTATGGATCTGAAATGGACACCTCTCCACTTTGGTCTTCCATAGCTCAAGACTAATAATTATAGCCTTCTCCAACATAAAGAGCTATGTACTAGAGTCTAATAAGGTCCTCTATTGTGTATAGACCTTCCTTGAAGGTCCCACTAAATAAAAAAATTCTCCTTTGATGATCCAATAGGACGACTCTAGGTGTGAACCAAGCTCACTCAAAGGCAAGTCAAGTTGGTAATTCCTCCAACCTAACTATTATTGCTTCCCATAAATCATTGGTTGTTGATTGGATCCCATGTTCCTCAACTAAGTCAACTCTACTCTCAACCACCTTTGCTCTAAAAGTATGAACCACATCATCCTTATTCTCACAAAGTGTGGTAGCCAACTAGAACATTGAAGTTTGGTCAACTTCCAATGTGAACATGTCACTCACTAAGAATAAAAGGAAGCCCATAATCAACTTAGCTCCTCTTCCTCCTCCTCCCCCCCATCCCTCCCTCCCAAAATTGTGCTAGACCCAATCTATATGTTAGTAGGTGGTTGACTAGCACTTGGTTCATCATGCGCTCCATCACCACTTACCATACTTGCACTAGGATTTCTAGGAGCCATGGATGTCATTGATAGTGCCTTAAAGAGTGTGAAAGACTAGGGAAGTCTATAACACCCATTTGTGCATGTATGTAATATTGTGATATTTAGTTTGGTATTACTAGTACTTGAGAGATATTATTTATATAGAGATAAAGGACAGTTCTACATTAATCATGATTAGCTAAATTTAGTCATAGCTAAGATAGAGTGGACCTTACTTTAGAGGAAGTGGAAAAGATGAGCACCCCTATTTTGGATTCTAGTGTGTTGACTTGGTATTATTCCTAGGTGTTTGGCTTTGAGGAAAAAGCTGAGAACTCATGGGCCCACAAGCCTTTTTGTTTTGGATTCTTCTATAATCCAAGGATAGCCCATGTGAAGGAATCCTTAACTTAGAGGCTTGGTCAAGATAAGATCACATGCTTAGTGGAATATGCCCATGTGGATGGATATTCCTTTATACTTTTTGCCTTTACTTGACTTTTATCTTAGTAACTTGAGTTACTCTAGTAATTAGTAACTATTTCACAAGTATATAAACTAGGGGTGAGGAGATACTCATCATCCTTTCATTTGCAACTATCTCTCTCTCATTGAGTTCTCTAGTGAGCAATATCTTGAGTCTTGGAGTGTTAGCTGTGGACGAGTATGATGGAGTTGGAGTTCTTTGCCTTCTTAGTCCATGTGCCGTAATAGCCATCAGAGGTTCATCCTAAGTAAGAGATATTCCGGCTTACATTTTTGGTTCCGTTGCCAGGATATCTTTAGAAGGCAAGATAATGTTCCGTGTACAATTCTATATTAGACAAAAGGAGGCCATGAGAGCTCACTTGGAGAGAAATTTAGGGGAGTAGAAGGCTAAACTTATATTAGAGAATTTGGACCCATTTTTATACCCTATAGTTCAATATGATATCTTTGAGGTTATTTTGTACATCTTGTACACATGAGAGGATTTGGAAAGATTGGGTGAGGTGGATTGCAGATTTCAGGGATTAAGATGATTTTGGGCAAAATCTCAAGTTTAAGATCTAGACTTGAAAATTCTACACATGATAGCTTGGGTTATCTTTCAATTATCACACTTGAAATTATTGTAAGAGCTACTATGCACACAATGCTAGAATTTTTGAAAGTTGATAGGGTAAATTGCTCCCGCAATTGCATGCTCTCCGGAAAATTGTACAGAGTCTGCCATTTCTTCAGTTTTTAGTGGATTATCTTGAAAATTTTGAAGAAAATTCAGTAGGTTGTATCCTACCTGCTGACTTAAAAATTAGAGAGAGATTATTCTTTCACAAGGACTTATGAGTTTTAAAAGTGAGGAGGTGGTTTTAAGACCAAATCTGAAATATGTGTGCTGAATAGAAAGGTGTCTAGGCCAAATGGCTTAAAAAAACCTGAAAATTTTCAAAGAAGGATCCCTTGAGTTGTGATCAAATTTGCAAAATTTTAAAGGATTGCAACATACGAGTTGCAAGATTTGAGTGACATTGTGAGTAAGGGTCAATTTTGTAGAGTTGAGATTTCATGCATGAGTGTGAGAGCAACAAAAAGCATGTTTGAGTGTTAAGATTCATTGTGGGAACATGGAGGGTCATCAAGAGTGGAAATTGAGACTATGCAAGGTTCCACAAGGGTTTGAGGTGATTGTAAGGGTGGATTTGATGAAAAGAGATTTTACAATAGAATTTGAAGAGAGTGTTGAGAGGATCCAAAAACCTACACCACTTGGTGGAAAGAGTGAATCTAAGTGTTTTCTATATAGAGAGAAGGGACATAAGGAAATTTCATCTCCATTGACCTTTGAGAGCAAGAGATTGAGAGAAAGGAGAGGCTCACTTGACTTGGGTTTGTTGGACCTTCTTCACCAAGATTGGGAGGGAGAAGATCTAAGACCAAGGAGTTGTGTGAGGTTTGTGGAGTGGAAGGACTTCCAAAAGGACATGAGTGTAGTAGAGTAAAAGCACTTTTAGAGACTTTGGTGAAGGATCTTGGAGAGAGTCTTACTAGCTTCAGAAATATGATCATCTTCATGAGCTAGTTCCCAAGATTAGTGATGGAGATAATATTTCAACTTATGTATAAACTATCCATGAGAGTTCAATTAATATGCACTCTAGGATTTGATGTTGCTATAAAAATCTTGGAGCAACCTAAACCTTTTGTATTCCCTAGGGTGGATTACTCCAAATGGTGTTATTCATGTACATACTCTATTAGTTATAAAGTGAGAGAAAAGAAAGATAGTGAGCAGTTAAAATAGAGACACTTCTGATTTTCTTTGGCAATGATGGAGAAGATGTGGAGGCCTTTGTGAGAGACTTCAAGAGATCTTGCATAGGAAACAATGAAAGGAGGAAGAATGAGTGGGTCTAATTATTACCAGATTTCTTTGAGGATGCAACCCTTACGTGGTATGAGTCAGAATATCAAAAGAGAGAGAGCAGAGATGGGCAAGAAGAGTCTTGGGAGAGTTTGACTTTGGCTCATTGAGAACTTTCTTCTAGATGAGAGTTATGAGAGATTGATGAGTGGGGTTTCCTTTCTCAAACAAGGAGATGGAGAGAAAGTGAGAATCTATATAGAAAGAGTGGAAAAGTTAGAATCTAGATTTTGCATAGTGTTGAGGAAGGGTGGGGATGATGTGGAGACTACTATGATTGGCATAGGGGCCATGCTCACCAAGAATTTGTGGGAGAGTTGAGACCACAAATTATAAGCAATGTGAGATATGAGAAACCTTCTTCTAAGGTTGAAGCTATCAAGATTGCAGTTTGTATGGAGGAGAGTTTGGAAGGAGATGAGAGTGATTTGGTGGTGAAGGAGGTTGTGCATCTTCTTCAAGATTACAAGTATGGTGGAACTTCTGATACTATATTGACAAGGGTTGCACCACAAGTAGTAGTTTCTCCATTTCTTGCATCCCTACCAAAGGATCCACTTCAAACCATCACTAAACAACTTGCAGATCTCAAGATCAATGTGGTGCAACTATGGGAGAAGAGAAAGGTGGATCACAATGTAGGAGACATGGTACCCACATTTTTTGGTTTTGGATATTTTTAGGAAAATTTGAAGAAGAAGTACCTAAGTAAAGCCTAAAGAGTGCTAAAGGGGAAAGAAATAAGAAGAAGCGTGTGTTTAGGGCAATCCCAAAGTTAACCTTGGATCAAGATCAAAGGACCCAAGAAGATGGAGACACAAAGACAAAGAAGGCAAGACTTTGTATCGGGCGGTGGTCTAATCCAAAGAACTTGTAAAAAACTATTTTGGAGTTGGTCCAATCAAGAAAGTATGCGGGAAGAAAGTAATGGCCTTGTGATCAAGAAGTTCTTGATAGTGATAGGAAACCAATCACACAGAATTGGTGACTAGAGAGGAGAAACAACTGAAGAATGACCAATCGGCCTAGGACTATAAAATCAAGAGTTGTGTGAGGAAGTAGCACAATGTCCAGTTGCTATCCTATCCCTAGTCAGAGTTGACCTGAAGTAATGCAAATTGCAAATCTGTAGGAAGAGGAGTGGGTTACGATCTCGGGAACAATCTTCCACAAGAAGAAGTTGAGGAAACACACAATGACCCCAAAAGTGAGTAAGTAGAGTGCAGTGAGAGGACTTGCAATTTGTAGGTTAGGAGTAATAGCGCAGATCAAGGTCTTGGCAAGACTTTGTATCCCGTTCTTGGCCTAGAATTGGAACTTTAGTTTTCCAGGTTTCATGGGTAGAAATTGCAACGAGCAATTGCAAGGATGGACCAAAGCACGAGGAGAAGAGAGGAAACCCAACTCAATGGACGGAGTCGGATTGGAGAGTAGTCTTGGGAGGAGAGGCAACAGAGGTAGGAGGTACCACCTTCTATAGGAAGTGTGATGCTTCAAAAGAGACTGCCAAAGTAAGGAATTTGTTCAATCAACCTCAAACCAAGAATGGGTATAAGGTGGATAGTTGTAGAGACCCCAAGCGGAGAAGGATTGTAAGTGCAATGATGGCAATGTTTAAGTGAGAGCAAACCACCTATGTTACAGTGCAATAGGCGGTGTTCTTTCACCAAATGGTTGCAAGAGAGGCAATAGATTGGGTGAAATGTCTGCATCAGAGAGTGAGGCAAATGATTTTGGGATGGAGAATGGATATGCCACCACATTATTTTGTGCCCTTTGCAGCATACTTTTACTTGGGTTGAACTTGTTTACTTCAGAAGAAAGAAATTGAATGCACTTGCACTTTCATCCGGATTTGTGGAAGGAGGCAGATGCAGAGAGATGATATTATATGGAGAAGATGCAAGATGGGGATGAGTACTACAAGAAAAGTGGGAAGGAGAAAATTGTAGCAATTGACATTCTAAGGGCTAGAAAGAGAGCCAAGCTTGAGAGTCACCTTGTGACAGTCCAGCCCTAGAAGGTGCTAAAGCTTAACCCAATGGCAATGATGGTAAAGGTGAAAGGAGCAACGCCGGAATCTAAAGAAGAGTTAGAAGGAGAAACTGGATTGAAGGAAGAAGCGTCAAGAGAAGAAGAGGAGTTTACTCTACAAAGAGAAGAATTGAGTAGTGGTAGTGAAGGCAAGGCGGAGGTTCAGCAAACCAGAAGGCCAATGAGGATGCAGAGAAGCAAAGGCTAGAAGATCACAACTTTGTGGTAAGGTGCAAGAAGTAGAGTTGTTGGAAGACAAAGGCCAAGCCAATGACAAGAAATGCAAAGGAGTGGAGTATCTGTCAAAGGTAGTATGTCCTTTGTTAGTGTTTTTGTAGCAAAAGAAAGTAGAGATGGTGAGTGCCAATCTTGATGTGCGCAATGAGTTGACAGTAGTGAAGACCTGGAGTGCAAAAACTTCATTGTTGCAAAGTAAGTTAACAAGATGGAGATGGAAGCCGAAGAACTTTGGGTTGAGGAGATTCTTTGTAGTAAGCACTTTGAAGTGATGAGGGAGGATTAAGTAAAGTGTTGTGAGGAGGCAAAGGAGATGACGGCCTTGGTTGCAGTGTTGAAGGGAGAAATTGCAAATGCCCAAGTAGAGTTAATACACTCAAAGGCAAGTACAGTAGTGATGGAGCAAGAATTAGAAAGTCTCAAGAAGAAGGCTACTAAGAAAGATTGAGCTTGGCAATGAGAGTTAGCAGAGCGTGGTAGAGAAGAAGATTGATTGTGAGGATTGGTGTGGGTAGCAGAGGAGCAAATCTGTATGAATTGGAAGGAGAAGAGGCATTGAAAGCTGAATTTGAAGATAAGCTCTAGATGTATCGTAATGAATTGGAGGAAGAAAGGAAGAAGGAGAAGCTTGAGATTGAAGGAGAAGCCGATGAGGTAGTTGGTGTAGTAAATGAAATCAAGGCAATGCTGAGCATAGAAGTTGAAGGTAAACTTGAGGAACAATATTTCATGAGATGAAATTATTGGTGTAAGAGACGTGCAAGCAAAAGGCGTAGGACACAGAGTTGAAAAATTTGTTAATTTGTCTGCAAGAACGCGTAGATAAGAAGATGGTAGAGGTAGGAGACAATGTGTGTCTCAGACTGGATCTTATTAGGACGGAGTTAGACAAAATTTGTAGTGAGGTACAAGAAGTAAGAAGACCCAAAGTTGTAGAAGTAGGAGTACATATATCTTTGGAGTTGTCCTTCAAGACATTAAAAAAGAGTGGATTGTAAGATAAGGAAGTAGATAGGTTACCTACTAGTGTAATTGTAGTTCATAGTGAAGAAGTAGTAGAAATAGTGAAGGACTTAGTGGTTGAAGATATATCCAAAGAAGGAGAAGTAATAAGAATATCATCGGGTTTGGAAGTCAAGGAAGAAGTAGACATCGGATTGGATTAGAACCAATTTTGAGATTTGAAGAGGCAGATATGAAGAGGTGCATTGTCATTTTGGATTTGTAGGTAGGAAAAGTTGTTGTAGAATAGTATAGTTGTTAGTAACTATTGATTGCTTCACTATTTAAAGGTGGCATTTGCAGTCATATGTTGTTTAGTATTCATAAGTTATGAAGATAGATAAAGCGAAGTGCTGATTTTAGTGCTCATTGCTTGAGCTTGATTCCAAGTATCAACTTTGTGGCTGTGTTTGTGAGTGTGTGGAGAATTTTGCAGTGCAAGTTAGTGTGTTTGTTGGATGTTGGATTCCATTGCCTTGATCTTCATTCTGTGTGTTTGATCCTGAGTGAGGTGCAATTGGAGCAATGCCTTGATAGATCTGAGAGGAATTGTAGTGTTGGTAGTATTCTGCAATTGTAAGTGCAGATGTGAAGCAATTTTGATCAAGGAAGTTGTGCCTTCAATGGAAGGGTGGAACACAATTTTGAGGTAAAGTCGTTTTGCTGTGAAATGCCATCTTTGGGAGAATCTGAATCATCACAATCAAGGTTTGTTTGGACAAAATTTGCTATGTTATGATTATAGGTGTGTGAATTCATGATAAGTTGTCAAGATTGTGAGCTTGTTACTCTCTTTTGGTTGTGGTTTCTACCTGAGAGATTAGAGAAGAAATCAAGAAGAACTAAAATTTTTACTTTGCTCCATATTTGACCAATTCTAAATCAAATCTCTACGAGAACGAACTTTACTTACCTAATTACTACAATGGTAATATTTTCCAAGTTGTTACAACCTAGGAGTTATGGAAACTATCCATATAGAGGAGGCCAACCAGCCAACTATTTCAATGATAGAAATTGTTTTGGTTGTAGAGGAAGAGGCCATATCCAAAGGAATTGCCCAAATTCCACTTATCATGGAGGAAGGTGTGACAACCCAGCAAATATCACTTTTGCGGTAATCAGGTAAGTAAAGTTCATTCCCGTAGAGATACTAGTCAGAAATGTCCAAATACAAAGTCAAACAGTAACACTTTCAATTCTTCTTGGTTTCATCTTTAATCTCTCAAGTAAAAACCACACCCAGAAAAGAGTAACAAGCACTGACTTGCAGTCTTGTCACAAATTAACACTCCATAATCACAACTCCATCAAATCTTTCCAAACAATCTTGATTGTGATGATTCAGGCTCTCCCAAAAATGGCACTTCACTGCAAAATGACTTTGCCTCAGAATTGTGTTCCACCCCTCTATTGAAGGCACAACTTCCTCAATCAAAATTGCTTCATATCAACCTCGCACTGCACTCACAAATGCAGAATACTACCAACACTACAATTCCTCTCAGATCTGTCAAGGCATTGCTGATTGCTCTTCACTCAGGATTGAACACATAGAATAAAGATCAAGGCTACGGAATCCAACATCCAACAAGCACACTGACTTGCACTTCAAAATTCTCCTAACACTCACAAACACAAACACAAAGTTGATGCTCGGAATCAAGCTTAAGCGACGAGCACTACTTCATAGCACTTTGCTTTATCTATTTTCAGAAATAATGTGCACTAAACAACATCTGACTGCAAATGTCACTCTTAAGTAGTGAAGCAATTGATGGTTATCTTCCTAATGTACCTCTTCCTAATGACTTTACAAACTTGCAGATCCTAAATGACAATGAACCTCTTCATATCTACTTATTCAAATCTCAAATCGGTTTCTAATCCGATCCGATGTCTACTTCTTCCTTGGCTTTCAAACCCAAACCCAAAGTAACTTTACTTCCAACCACTCTATCCTTAGGTTTCACATCTCTTACATCTTCTACCAAATCTAGCAATTCTTTTTCCTGATCTGACATTCCACTAGTGGGTAATCTATCTAACTCTTTATCTCCCAACCCACTCTTCTCTAATGTCTCCAATGGTAACTCCAAAGACATTTGCACTCCTACTTCATTGACTTTAGTTTGGCTCTAACGTCCTTCTGAAGTTTGTCGATCTCTAATTTCACTAAGTCTAATCTAATCACAATATTATCTTCTACTTCTAGTATTTTGCTATCTACACGAGTCCTGAGACTAATCAACAACGTGTTCAAATCTGTGTCCTTTGCTTGTCTCTTCCTTGTCTCTTGCACCAACAACTTCAACTCGTGTAGCCGCATCTCTTCAATCCGAATATTGGCCTCTGTACTTAACATCACGTTCATTCTGAGGATGATCTCCTTCAATGGCTCCAATCTCATCTTCCTTTCACGCTCTTGATCTACAAGCCAATCCTCTCTGTACATCGCCAATTCTGCTTTGAACTCGGCTTTCACCGTTTCTTTCTCCTTCTCCTTCTGCTCAATCTTCTCCTCCTGATTACAAAGTAACTCTCGTAATCTCTCTTCTTCCCTATATTGTAATCCCAACTTCCTTTGCCAAAGTTGCTTCTTCTCTTCTACACTCTCCATCACTCTATCAAGCTCTTGTTCCTTTGTTGCTATCCTCGCCATAGCATGGATAAGTTCTAATCTTGAATCAGCAAACCGTTGCTTTAAGATTTCATACTTTGCTACTTGTCTTTCCCTTGCTATGTCATTCTTCTTAACAAGTTCCTCTTGATATAGCACTTCTCTATTCAAGTCTTCAATTACTTGACCCTGCACTACTTCCTCCCTTCGTAGTACTTCCCTTTCTTCCTCACCTCAGGTTATAATCTACTTCAACCCCGAGTTCTCTTCTTCTAATCTTGATAACACCTGCAAGACAGTCTTCACCTCAGGACATGTCGACTGCATCTTCTTCTTCCTGTGCTCCAATTTCACCAACAATGGACACATGATCTCCCATAGGTACTCCACTCCATTGCTTGCAACTACTTCCTCTTGCATAGCAATCTCCTTCCTTACTTCTTGTTCACCCGATACTCACCTTCGTCTCTGTAGTCTTTGTATCGGAATTGACGCCTCACTCCCCGAGCTTTCATTCACTTCTTCCTTTGCCTTACTTGGACCCGCTTCACACTTCACCTTGCATCTTGAATGAACTCCCCTCTGGATTGTAGACTTCTACTCCTTGGCCTCAGGTATCTCATCCTCCAACTTCTCATTATCTTCTGGTTCAAGCTCCACCCAAAATTCTTCTTCTTCTACCGCAGCAGCTAGTACCAACGTCATCTCTCCACCTTCATCATTGTTGCAACTCGTATCTCCACTTTGCAGCATAAGCTCTAGTTCTTCCTCACATTCCAAGTCTTTGGACTTGCACTCGGCTTTGCCTTCCAAGTCTTCGTCTTTTGACGCGATCACCACCATGCTTCTCCTTGGGTTTCCTCTCCTGGTCTTCCAAGGTCTTGTCTTGTCTTCGGCTTCTCCTTGCCGACTCCGCTTCTTTGACTTTGGAGTACTCGCTTCTATCTCTACGCTCTTCCCCATCTTTGCGTAGTACTCATCCGTGCTCCGGATTTGAAGAATATATTGCTGCTCTTCCACATCTACTTCTCTTCTCAAGTCGGGATGGAAGTGAGACACCATTTGATTTCACTCCGCCGAGTTGAGCAAATTCAACCCGAGGTAAAAGTGTGCTGCAAATGGCACAATGTAATGTGAAGGCAACTTATCTTGCAAATTCCACACCATTTGTCTTGTTCTTCCAGGGAAGCACCTTGCCTAGTTGATCGGTTCTCCTGCAAACAGCTTATGGAAGAACACCGCTTGGTGTTTCATCACATGAGTCGTTCTCTCTGGCTTCAGGATTGCCATGAGAGCACTCACGATCCCTCTCTTCACTGGATCCTTGTAACTCTCAACCTTATACCCATTCTTTGTTCTCTTCAAAGAGAAAGCATCTCTCACTTCTTGAGTCTCTTTTGCTACTTCTCTCTTACCCAAGAATGTGGCACCCTGCTCCGTGCTTGCTTCTCTCCCAAGCACTAATCTCCAATCCGACTCTATCCAGCGAGCCAAATTTCCTCTCTTCCCCTCTTCCTCGGGGCCATCAAGACACTTGCTCTCGATTATCTCGATCATGAAGCCTGGAAAACTGACATTCTAGTTCCATGCCAAGAACGTAATCTGAAGTCGGCTCAAGACTTTGATTTTTGCGATCATGTCTAGTCTCCGAATTGCATGATTCCTCACTGTGAATTTGGAGTTCTTCTTTCCTCCTCCCATCTCTCCTACTTTCTCAATGTCTCTTGGTTTCACTCTCTTGACTTCTCCTCTACACACTAGCAAGTCTTCAACTCTATTTCCCTTCCCACAATCACCTGCATGATGACTTCTCAACGGCAAAGGAAAATTGCTCGACATTGCTTTGTTGTGAGCCCAATTTTTATAGAGTCGCGCTTTCTTTGTCTCTCTTCAAATTGAGTTTCTACCAAGAAATCACACCTCTTGCATGCGCCTATCACTATCAATCATACTTCATGCGTATGGGCCACCAGTTTTGAGCGGTCCCTTCTTGAATTTCTTGCCCTAACAAAAAGGTTGTTAGATTGTCTTTGCCTCGGGTTGAGCTCCCCCCGATACAAAGATTCCTTACTTTGGGTTGTATGCTGGTAGGGCATTTCTGAGTACTTTGCCTTATGACCCAAAGTCACTTTACTTCAGGTTTCATCCCGAAGACTCTTTTCTTTGCCTTATTTGGCCATATAGGCACAATCCAACTTCTCTATACACCACTTCTTCTTTATTTTGAAAAAAACAAAAAATGTAGGCACCACAGAAGGAGTTATGAGGGAGAAAATAGAGGGAAAGAGTGAGGTAGTGAGACCCAAGTGGCTCCTAATCCAAACAAAGGTAAGGGGATAACCTCCATAGATGTGGTTGAGAGAAAGTATGAGAAGGGAGAGTGCTCAAACTCCAAGGGTCTTAATTTGGAGCTTTTGGCACAAGAGAAGAAGAGAGCTTGTTTTGGAGAGGATGTTCACTCTTCTCAAGGATTTACTCCAAGCAAGGATACTCCTATGTCTACTAGGATCACTCATACCTCAACATCATCAACAACAAAGAATCCAAGGAAGAATTTGGGGATGGAGGATTTCTTGATCTCAAAAAAACAATAGAACTACAATGTGTCGGAGGATGTTGGTAGTCACAAGGCTAACATCACAGTGGGCCAATTGATTGCTTTGAACCCTACCTTGAGAAAGGAGCTTAGAGGTGGTTTGAGTTCTACAAGGAGCAAGAGGAAGAAGAAGGCAAAGCTCCAATATCAATGAAGGTGGTGGATGCCAAGCCAACACCATGAGAGGCTTGTGAATATGCCACCAAGATTTATGTGAGAGTGAATGGTCACAACATCAAGTATGCATTGGTTGATAGAAGATCAGCAATGAATGCCATGTCAAAAAGGTTGATGAAGTAGTTTGGTATGATACCCTCAAGACCTTCAACATTTGTGGTGAGCATGGCAAACAAAAAACAAGTTTGACTAGTAAGGGTGATGGATAAAGTGGTAGTTTCAGTTATGGGAGTTCAAAATCTCATGACTTTCCAAGTCTTGATGGATTCAAAGTATGACTTACTTCTTGGGAGGCCATGGTTGAGAGCAGCACGCACAACTGATGGATGGCACAAAGGGTACTTGAGGATTGGGCCATCAAAACATAGAGTCACAATTCTTGTGACTAACACCACCAACACTTCACATTCAGATACACCATCTTTTGATAATTGGGAATCAGATTCTGAAGAATAAGAATTTCACTCCACCACTAAGATCAATTCCATTGTTAGGACCTTTTGAGAAGTGGGAATTGATTTTGTAGGTCCTCTCAATAGAACCCCAAGGAACAATAGGTACATTGTGGTAGTTATTGATACCTTACTAAGTGGGTTGAGGCTAGACCATTGAGGGACAAGAATGAAGATGAAGTTGGTAGATTTCTTTATGAACATATTATCACTAGGTTTGGATGCCCCTTGGAGTTGGTCTTTAATAGAGGAGGAGAGTTTACAAGAAGCATCACTACAGCCATGCTATGACATTTCTCTATCATACATAGAGTAACTACATCCTATAAGCCAAATTTCAATGGCTTGGCAGAGAGAACCAATCAGATCTTGTGCATGATGTTGGCCAAAGATGTAGAAATGGAGAGGGCTAAACATCATTGGGACAAGAGGATTCATGCAGTTTTGTGGGAGTATAGGAAAACCATGAAGACTTCCACCGGATATTCTCCATTTCAATTGGTATATGGTATTGAGTCTACCCTATCTTTTCACTTTGATCTTCCTACCTTCCAAAGCATTCTTAGGAGATTGAAGAAAGCACAAGGAGGTGATGTATAGAAGTCAAGAAAGGATCAACTCATGGAATTGGAAGAGGCAAGAGTATTTGCCATGGTTTGAGAGGAGCAAGCCCAAAGGAAGCAAAAGGAGAGCTATGACAACATGCAAGGCAAGAAGAAGGTGAAGACTTTCAAAGAAGGTGATTCAGTAATGTTGCTTGAATCCATTCAATTCAAGAGAGTGCAAAGAAGTTTTTGCCTAAGTACTTTGGACCTTTCATAGTGGAGAAGGTGTGGGCCAATTACACCTATGATCTCAAGGAGTTGGGAGGAAGACACTTTAATAGATTTAACCATGATAAGTTGAAAATGTATCATAAAAGTTAGAGAGACCTTCACTTTGAGGACAAAGTGAAAACTTAGTCCGGGGGTAAATGTAACACTCATTTGTGCATGTATGTAGTATTGTGATATTATGTTTGGTATTACTAGTACTTGAAAAATATAATTTATATACACATAAAGGACGGTTCTACATTAGCCATGATTAGCTAAAGTTAGTCATAGCTAAGATAGAGTGGACCTATAACACCCATTTGTGCATGTGTGTGGTTTTGTGATATTTCACTTGGTATAACTAGAACTTGAGAAATCTTATTTTTATAGAAATAAAGGATGGTTCTACATAAGTCATGATTAGTTACAATTAGTCATAGCTAAGATAGAGTGGACCTTACTTTAGAGGAAGTGGAAAAGATGAGCACAACTATTTTGGATTCTAATGTGTAGACTTGGTATTATTCCTAGGTGTTTGGCTTTGAGGAAAAAGTTGAGAACTCTTGGGCCCTCAAGCCTTTTTGTTTTGGATTCTTCTATAGTCCAAGGATAGCCCATGTGAAAGAATCCTTGACTTAGTGGTTAGGTCAAGATAAGATCGCATGCTTAGTGGAATATGCCCATGTAGATGGATATTCCTTTATACTTTTTGACTTTACTTGATTTTTAGCCAAGTAATTTGAGTTACTCCAGTAACTAGTAACTTTGGTGCGTAATTATTTCACAAGTATATAAACAAGGTGTGAGGAAGTACTCATCATCCTTTCATTTGTAATTATCTCTCTCTCATTGAGTTCTCGAGTGAGCAATGTCTTGAGTATTGGAGTGTTAGCCTTGGACGAGTATGATGGAGTTGGGGTTCTTTGCCTTCTTAGTCCATGGTGCGCTACCATAATAGCCATTAGAGGTTCATCTTGATTGAGAGACAGGCTGGATCACATTTTTGGTTCCATTTCCAAGACCTCTCTAGAAGGCAAGATAATGTTCCACATACAATTCTATATTAGACAAGAGGAGGCTATGAGAACTCACTTGGAGAGAACTTTAGGCAAAGAGAGGGTTGAATTTATGTTAGAGAATTTGGACCCATTTGTATACCCTATAGTTCATTATGATGTCTTTCAGGTGATTTTGTACATCTTGTATACTTGAGAGGATTTGGAGAGATTGTGTGAGGTGTATTACCAATTTTGGAGATTAAGGTGATTTTGGGCAAAATCTTAAGTTTAAGATCTAGACTTGAAATTTCTACATATGCAAGCTGGAGGTATCCTTTAATTATCACACTTGAAATTATTTTGAGAGCTACTATGCACATTGGGCTAGAATTTTTGAATGTTGATAGGGTAAACTACTCCCGCAATGACATGCTCTCTAGACAATTGTACATAGTCTGCCATTTCTTCAATTTTCAATGGATTCTGCTGAAAATCTCCAAAAAAACTAACGGCATTGTAGCCTACTTTTTGGCATAAAAATTAGACAAAGACCATTCTTGAGCAAAGAGTTATAAGTTTTTAAAGTGAGGGGGTGGTTTTAAGACCAAATCTAAAATATGTGTAATGAATAGAAAGGTGTCTAGGCCAAATGGCTTGATTAAAACATCTTTAATTTTTCCAGGAGGAATGCCTTAGAGTTGGGATCACATGTGCAAAATTTCAGAGGAGTACAACATAGTAATTGCAAGATTTGATTGATATTGTGAGGAAGGGTCAATTCTAGAGATTTTTGATTTCATGCATGAGGAGTGTGAGAGCAACAAAAAGCATGTTTGCGGAGTGTAGTAGTCACAAAAATCCAAGGCTCTAAGCTCATTATCTTGGCTTTGAGTATGGAGACTAAACGACATCTCAATGCAAAACGGCCTTGCACCAACAACCGGCCAAGAACTGTAGGCAACACCGGTGATGTGTTTAGACTCATCTTGGGAACATAGAACGTCATCAAGAGTGGAAATTGAAGCTATGCAAGGATCCCAAAGAGTTTGAGGTGATTTTAGGGGTGTATTTGAGGAAAAGAGAGTTTACAATAGGATTTGAAGAGAGTGTTGAGAAGATCCAAAAACCTACACCACTTGGAGGAAAGAGTGAGTCTAAGTGCTTTTTATGTAGAGAGAAGGGACGTAAGGCAAGTTCATGTCCATTGACCTTTAAGAGCAAGAGATTGAGGGAAAAGAGAGGCTAACTTGACTTGGGTTTGCATGTTGGACATTCTTCACCAAGATTGGGAGGGAGAAGATCTAAGACCAAGGAGTTGTGTGAGGTTTGTGGAGTGGAAGGACTTCCAAAAGGACATGAGTGTAGTGGAGTAAAAGCACTTTTGGAGACTTTGGTGAAGGATCTTGGAGAGAGTTTTAGAACAGCTTCAGAAATACTACCACCTTCATGGGCTAGTTCTCAAGATTAGTGATGGAGATAATCTTTCAACTTATGGATAAACTATCCATGAGAGTTCAATTAATATGCACTCTAGGATTTGATGTTGCTATACTAATCTTGGAGCAAAATGAACCTTTTGTGTTCCTTAGAGTGGATTATTCTCAGATGGTGTTAGTCATATATATACTCTATTAGTTATAGAGTGAAAGAAAAAAAAATTGAGAGAAAAGAAAGATAATGACAGGTTAAGATGGGGAAACTTCTAGTTTTCTTTGGCAAGGATAGAGAAGATATGGAAGCCTTTGTGAGAGACTTCAAGAGAGATTGCATAAGAAACAATGAAAGGAGGAAGAATGAGTGGGTCCAATTATTACCAGATTTCTTTGAGGATGCAACACTTACATGGTATGAGTCAAAAGAGAGAGAAAAGAGATGGGCAAGAAGAGTATTGGGAGAGTTTGACTTCAGCACTCATTGATAACTTTCTTCCAGATGAGAGTTATGAGAAATTGATGAGTGAGGTAACCATTCTCAAACAAGAAGATGGAGAGAAAGTGAGAGTCTAGATGGAAAGAGTGGAAAAATTAGAATCCACCTTTTGCATAGTGTTAAGGAAGGGTAGGGATGATGTGGAGAATACTATGATTGGCATAGAAGCCATGCTCACCAAGAATTTGTGGGAGGGTTGAGACCACAAATTAGAAGCAATGTGAGATATGAGAAATCTTCTTCCAAGGTTGAAGCTATCGAGATCACAATTTGTATGGAAGAGAGTTTGGAAGAGGATGAGAGTGATTTGGTGGTGAAGGAGGTTGTGCATCCTCCTCAAGGTTACAAGTATGGTGGAACTTCTGATACTTTGGTGACAAGGGTTGCACCACAAGTAGTAGTTGCTCCATTTCTTGCATCCCTACCAAATGATCCACTTCAAACCATCACTAAACAGCTTGCAGATCTCAAGATCAATGTGGTGCAACTATGGGAGAAGAGAGAGGTGGATCAGAATGTAGAAAAGGGCCTAGGAGTTATGGAAACTATCCATAAAGAGAAGACCAACCAACCAACCAACAATTTCAATGATAGAAATTGTTTTGGTTGTGGAGGAAGAGGCCATATCCAAAGGAATTGCCCAAATTCCACTTACTATGGAGGAAGGGTTATGAGGGAACCAATAGAGGGAAAGAGGGAGGTAGTGAAACCCAAGTGGCTCCTAATCCAAACAAAGTTAAGGGGATAACATCCATAGATGTGGTTGAGAGCAAGTATGAGAAGGGAGAGTGCTCAAACTCCAAGGGTCTTAATTTGGAGCTTTTGGCACAAGAGAAGAAGAGAGCTTGTTTTGCAAAGGATGTTTTGTAACACCTATTTGTGAATGTGTGCGGTATTGTGATATTTCACTTGGTATAACTAGTACTTGAGAGATATTATTTATATAAAGATAAATGATGGTTCTACATTAGCTAGAGTTAGTCATAGCTAAGATAGAGGGGACCTTAATTTAGAGAAAATGGAAAAGATAAACACCACTATTTTGGATACTAGTGTGTTGACTTGGTATTATTCCAAGGTGTTTGGCTTTGAGGAAAGAGTTGAGAACTCTTGGGCCCACAAGCCTTTTTGTTTTGGATTCTTCTATAGTCCAAGGATACTCCATGTGAAGGAATCCTTGACTTAGTGGTTGGATCAAGATATAATATCACATGCTAGTGGAATATTCCCCATGTGAATGGATATTCCTTTCTACTTTTTGACTTTACTTGACTTTTAGTCTAGCAACTTGAGTTACTATGGTAATTGGTAACTTTGATGCGTAACTATTTCACACTTATATAAACAAGGGGTGAGGAGGTACTCATCATCCTTTCATTTCCAACTATCTCTCTCTCATTCAGTTCTCTAGTGAGCAATATCTTGAGTGAGCAATATATAGAATAGCAATTGATCGTGAGAAGGTGAGGAAAATCTCAGACCTTCCATTCCCTTTAAGCTTGAAAAAGCTATGCCAATTCTTGAGGATGGTTAGGTACTATAGGAGGTTCATCTTCTCATGTTCCAAAAAGGCTTATGCATTGACCATCTACATGAAGAAGGGTGTAGATTACATGGTGATTTTAGAAGACAAGGAGACTCTCAAAGCTTTTGAGGAGCTCAAGCAATCCCTTGTTGTAGCTCCAATTCTTGCTAAACATGATTGGAGTAAGATTTTCATCCTCTACACTAATGCTTCTATAGCCATAGGATGTACTCTTAGTCAATTAGATCAAGATGTGCATGATCATCCAATAGCTTATACTAGTGGGCAGATGGTTTAAGCAGAGAAGAACTACTTTATCACAAAGAGAGAAGGGTTGGCAGTGATCTTTGGTCTCAAGAAGTTTAGACACTACTTGATTGGAGGGAAAGCCACCATTGTCATAGATCACAAGGCTTTGAAGTACATCTTCAACAAGCCTGATGTGGAAGGAAGACTAGCAAGGTGGATGATACTCTTGTCTGAGTATGACTACACCATTGAGGATAGGCCATGGAAGAAACATGCAAATGCAGATTTGTTATCTAGGGCCTATGATCATGATAGAGATGTGTGATAACCCGTCAAATATCACTTTTGCGGTAATCGGGTAAGTAAAGTTCATTCCCGCATAGATACTAGCAGAAATTTCCAAATATAAAGTCAAAGTAACAACTTTAGTTCTTCTTGGTTGCGTCTTTAGTCTCTCAGGTAGAAACCACACCCAGAAGAGAGTAACAAGCACTATTTTGTAGTTTTATCATGAATTAATATTCCTTAATCACAACTCCATCAAATCTTTCCAAACAATCTTGATTGTGGTGATTCAAGCTCTTTAAAAGATGGCACTTCATTGCAAAACAACTTTGCCTCAGAATTGTGTTCTACCCCTCTACTGAAGGCACAACTTCCTTGACCAAAATTGCTTCACATCAACATTGTGCTGCACTCACAAATGCATTATATTACCAACACTATAATTCCTCTTAGATCTATCAAGGCATTGCTTCAATTGCACTTCACTCAAGATCAAACACACAAAGTAAAGATCAAGGTTGCGGAATCCAACATCCAACAAACACACTGACTTGCACTTTGAAATTCTTCACATACTCACAAGCACAATCACAATGTTGATACTTGGAATCAAGCTCAAACAACGAGCACTACTTCACAACACTTTGCTTTATCTATTCCCATAAATTATGAGCATTGACAACATATGACTGCAAATGCCACCTTTAAATAGTGAAGCAAATAAAAATTGCTAACAACTATACCGTTCTATAACAACTCTTCTAACCTACAAATCCAAAATGACAAACCATCTCTTCATATCTGCCTCTTCAAATCTCAAATATGTTACTACTCCAATCCGATGTCTACTTCTTCCTTTGCTTCCAATCCTAAAGTAACTTCACCTACTACTCTATCCTCAGGTTTCACAACTACTAAATCTTCTACCAATTCTAACACTTCTTCATTCTGATTTACAATTCCCATTACAGGTATTCTTTCTAAGTTTCTATCTCTTAAGACCCACTCTTCTCTAAAGTGTCACATGTAAAATCCAAAGACACTTGCACTCCTCTCTTTCTTACTTTGGGTCTAACTACTATCAATTCATTTACTAATTCTACTATGTACTCATCAAGAATTGTAATTGAAAGCATGGGTACACTTTCAATTTGCAACTCACTTTCCCCTAATCACTCATGTAACTGACCCAAAGACACTTACTACTGATCTTGCACTTTAGGCTCATTCACTATTGGTATTTCTCTATTAATTCTATCATATCTTCAATTAGAATTGAAATTAAAATCATGTGTATCCTAAATATTTTCTTTCCTTACTCTAACTTCCTCTAACGCCTCTCGCAAGATTCCCAAAGTCCCTTTCATTGCACTTTGAGGTCTGACTACCTTGGGTTGAATCATATTTGTCTTGAGGTGAAGTCCTTAGATCCAAAGTCCGAAGTCCAAAGACCCAAAGACACCAACCCAAAGAACCTCAACCCAAAGTCTTTCAACTACTTTGTACATCTACTCTCAAAACTTAAATACTTATAACTTCTTCTATAGACCTCCAAACTCTACGATTTTGGTGGCAATGGAAAGCCCTAGACAAGACGCTTCCAACAAAATATAGCACGCATGAATTATATATTTTTTCAATGAGATACAGCCCCCGAAAGAATCCTGACCTACAATTTCTATTCTTCCTTTGGATTTGCCCTCCTTTAGCGTCTGATCTGAGTTTCCTTCCTCTGACACAAAGTAAACTTCTTCGGGTTTGATCCAATTTAATTCTTTCTTCCTCCAACACAAAATTGACTTCTTTGGGTCTGATCAAAACATAGGTTTCTCCTCATTTCTTCTCCATTTGGTTTCAATTTGGTTTCAGCAAGGCACTTCTTCTTTAAAACTCATCCAAAATGAAAAATATGGATACCACAATATGAAGTTGTTGATGATTCCTTCTTGGATGAGGCGCTCATGATAATCTCAATCACTCAAGAGGTTCCAATGGAGTACAAGGAGATTGTGGATTTTGTGACAAGAGGTAACTATCCAGAAGGGATGCATGCTCGAAAGAGGAAGGCACTTGCAGCAAGATCTAGAGCTTACACAATGGTGGAGGATATTCTTTTTCACCAAGGAGCAGATGGTCTACTTCAAAGAGCAATGGATAAGGAAGAGTCTATCCTACTCATAAAGGAGTTTCATGGAGGTTTAGTATGTGGAGTACACTTTGCACGAAAGGTGATTGCTTTCAAAATTCTAGATGCAAGTTACCATTGGAGAGGGATTTTCAAGGATTATCTTAATTATTGCAAAACTCTTCATGTTTGTCAAGCTTTTGCTAGAAATTTTACATCCACTCCATCACTTAGATGAATTCTATTGCAAGGACCTTTTAAGAAGTGGGGAATTGATTTTTTAGGTCCTCTCAATAGAACCTCAAGGAATAATTGATATATTGTGGTAGTTACTAATTACCTTACCAAGTAGGTTGAGGTTAGGCCATTGAGGGACAAGAATGAAGATGAAGTTGGTAGATTTCCTTATGAATGCATTATCACTAGCTTTGGATGCCTTTCGGAGTTGGTTTTTGATAGAGGAGGAGAGTTTACAAGAAGCATCACTACATCCATGCTACGACATTTCTCTATCACACATAGAGTAATTATATCCTATAAGCCAAATTCCAATGGCTTCGCAGAGAGAACCAATCAGACCTTGTGCATGATGTTTATGTGCAATGAACAATCAGACCTGCCAAAGATGCAGAAATGGAGAGGGCTAACATCATTGGAACAAGGAGATTCATGCAGTTTTGTGGGAGTATAGGATAACCATGAAGACTTCCACTAGATATTCTCCATTTCAATTGGTATATGGTATTAAGTCTACCCTACCTATTCACTTTGATCTTCCTACCTTCCAAAGCATTCATAGGAGTTGAAGAAAGCACAAGGAGGTGATGTAGAGAAGTCAAGGAAGGAGCAACTCATGGAGTTGGAAGAGGCAAGAGCGATTGCTATGGTTCAAGTGGAGCAGGCCCAAATGAAAAAAAAGGAGAGCTATGACAAGATGCAAGGCAAGAAGAAGGTGGAGCCTTTCACAAAAGGTGATTGGGTAATGTTGTTTGATTCTATTTGATTCAAGAGAGTACAAAAGAAGTTTTTGCCTAAGTAATTTGGACCTTTTGTAGTGGAGAAGGTGTGGGCCAATTACACCTATGATCTCAAGGAGTTGGGAGGAAAACACTTTGATAGGATTAACCATGATAAGTTAAAGATGTATCATAGAAGGTAGAGAGACTCTCACTTTGAGGACAAAGTGAAAACTTAGTCCAAGGGTAAATGTAACACCCATTTGTGCATGTGTGTGGTATTGTGATATTTAGCTTGGTATTAATAGTACTTGAGAGATATTATTTATTGAGATAAAGGATGGTTCTACATTAGTCATGATTAGCTAAAGTTAGTCATAGCTAAGATAGAGTGGACCTTACTTTAGAGGAAGTGGAAAAGATGAGCACCACTATTTTGGATTCTAGTGTGTTGACTTGGTATTATTCCTAGGTGTTTGGCTTTGAGGAAAGAGTCAAGAACTCTTGGGCCCACAAGCCTTTTTGTTTTGGATTCTTCTATAGTCCAAGGATAGCCCATATGGAAGAATCCTTGACTTAGTGGTTGGGTCAAGATAAGATCACATGCTTAGTGGAATATGCCCATGTGGATGGATATTCCTTTATAATTTTTGACTTTGCTTGACTTTTAGCCTAGTAACTTGAGTTACTCCAGTAATTAGTAACTCTAGTACGTTATTATTTCACAAGTATATAAACAAGGGGTGAGGAGGTACTCATCATCCTTTCATTTGCAATTTTCTTTCTCTCATTGAGTTCTCTAGTGAGCAATGTCTTGAGTATTAAAGTGTTATCCTTGGAGAAGTATGATAGAGTTGGCGTTCTTTGCCTTCTTAGTCCATGATGCGCTACTATAATAGCCATCAGAGGTTCATCTTGAGTGAGAGACAGGCCGGTTCACCGACCTTACTTTAGAGGAAGTGGAAAAGATAAGCACCACTATTTTGGATTCTAAAAGTGTTTACTTGGTATTATTCCTAGGTGTTTGGCTTTGAGGAAAAAGTTGAGAACTCTTGGGCCCTCAAGCCTTTTTGTTTTGGATTCTTCTACTGTCTAAGGATAGCCCATGTGAAAGAATCCTTGACTTAGTGGTTGGGTCAAGATAATATCACATGCTTAGTGGAATATGCTCATGTAGATGGATATTCCTTTATACTTTTTGACTTTACTTGACTTTTAACCTAATAACTTGAGTTACTCCAATAATTAGTAACTTTGGTGCGTAATTATTTCACAAGTATATAAACTAGGGGTGAGGAAGTACTCATCATCCTTTCATTTGCAACTATCTCTCTCTCTCATTGAGTTCTCTAGTGAGCAATGTCTTGAGTATTGGAGTGTTAGCCTTGGAGAAGTATGATGGAGTTGGGGTTCCTTGCCTTCTTAGTCCATGGTGCGCTACCATAATAGCCATAAGAGGTTCATCCTGAGTGAGAGAGAGGCCAGCTCACAAGTCTGACCTATCTACCAACCTTTCCTCTTTATGGGTCCAACTCCATTGATGCTCCTCTAGGCTCTAGAGCACATACTGCACTCCTAATCATTGTAAAATGCATCTACTTTTGTTGCTCCATACATAGAATCCAAGATGTCTCTATCACTAACATTAGAGGTGGAAGCCTTAGCATCCAAATCTGATCTCCTTTGAGCTACGGCCATGCTAGCCAATCTTTGCTCCAATTGCTCAATCCGAGTTGCTAAAGCTATATTAGAAGCAAGGGCAAGTATTGTGCCCCTACTAGATGTGCTGTCCTCTACTACCACCTCTGCCAACTTGTCTTCCATGACTTTGAGCTCCTCTACCACCTGCCATAGCAGCCTTACCACTCTATAACTTTGGATGAAGGTCAAAGCATTGGTCACTAGTGTGACTAAATTTGTGGCAACGGTCACACTATCTGTGTATTGTTTGTGATGCATTAGAGATATCATGTCCATTGCATTGAGTGTACTCTCTCTTCTGGTGAGGTCCATCACAAGTCCATCACATTGACTTGAAAATGAAGATAAGGGTCTAGTTGCACTAGGCCCTCCACTTGCTCCATAAGATCTGGGTTGTCCACTATGCCCTTGGAAGCCAACACCTTGTGGTGCACTCTATTGCACTCTAGTAGAAGTAAAAATTATGGATGAGGTCTCCCTACCAAATCTAGATATCACCACTCTCTCCTCCACCATGTTGAGCTCAATGTGCTCAACCAAACTAAAGACTACAGCCAAAGTAGGTTAGGTAGCTTGTAACAACATAGCATCATGTACTCTACATTGCAATTTCTTGTCTAGGATCCCATACCAAAATTGGACTATATAGGCATCAATAACTCCTTGAGTGAAATTGATTGGCCATCTCATGTGAGTTATGCCTCATGTTAGCTCTCTCCAAGCTCCTAAGCTTGTTAGTTTTCACTCCTTAGTAGTTCTACTTCAAGCATTGGAAGAACTCCACAATAGGGTTAAACCTCAATACTGCACCTTTTCCTATAGTGGTACCCTCACTAGTATCACCATCTCTAAACCAGTGCACCTTTACTAGATACACTAGTGCTACTAGAGCTAGAACTTGTGAGTATTGCCAATCTACCCCTAGCAACCAAGCTTGAAGTGATGGAGATGTAGTTTGGAGACTAATATTACCTCTATAGCTTGATATCTTCCAAGTGAGCTCTTTGGAACTCATGATAGTCATCCATTGGTGGACCTTCCAAGTGTTGAGAAAACCTTTCCATTCAATGAAAGTTGGGTTCCCCATCTGCTATAGATCATATTAACTATCAAACTCATGGATGAAGTCATCCAACTCAATGGTATCCATTGTACCAAAATAATGCTTGGGGTTTTTGGAGGCCCCATAAATCTTGTCCATGTCACACAACAATGTTATGGACACACTAGGTGCACTCTCAACTAAATCAACTCCTATATCAAACTCCTAATCAGATTCAATCTCCTCTCCTATTGGGACATGAGATACAAGTCATGTAAACCCATTATGTCCTGCAACAAAATCTCATCTAGAATCCCCAAAGAACTCCATTGTGACAATGTAACTTAAACTACAACTATAAACACTGAAAGTACCCACTAAGGATCACCACCAATTGAACACCACTCATTAATGTAGCTCCAACTACAAAAATTACATTAGGGGAAAAGACAACATATAACCTACCATCACAACATGCACTCTCATGGTCTGCAAGTCATCTCTTCTTGCCTCATTAGATAAAAACATAAGTAGTTTGGTTGGTCATCACTCCAGCCTCACTATTAAGAGCACATCAAAGCACCAATGCTCTAAAGTCAAGGCATCTCACACAAACATGGTGCACAAACAAGAAGTAGAGAATAGAGTAATATCAATAGTTAGATATATTATCTAGAGGTGAAAATTGGCTTGGTAACATCTAGAAGGATGTTATATATGATGGACTAAGTAGATCAGGAAGAGGTATCACCAGAAGAGTACTTCTACTAATAGGGTAGAAGTCAAAAATAGCCTAAAAACTTCATAGCAAATTCTGGAAGTCTAAATAGATGAATTAGGCCTTGAAAATGGAAATTATCATCCTCATCTAGAGGAAAAAGCCTGGCTTCTCTCCCCTTCCTCCCCAAACTATTCTTCTCATTGAGAGCTTTCCAATGTTACCTCACCCATATGATTTTGAGTTTCCTACAAGAAGATTCCTTGAAGATTCTCTATGGTCAAACCTATTTGACCAACAAGATAGGACAAGGACCAACATGTCAACCCATCTAGGAAACTAATCTAAGAGTGGTGTTTTCTAACATCTCACCAATCCATGTATTTGATCCAAGGGCAGAGCTTCCTTTGAGAGGATCCTCTTTGCTATATGATAAAGTAAGGTGTTCCTTTGGGGCAACAGAGTATTGAGTGTGAAGCATTTTGTTCCTTTTCCTATGTTTCTCTTAAGGTCTCCTATCATTGAAAGATTAAAAATGGAGGGGGTCCAATCACAAGAATTCTAAATGAAACCCTCCATCTCATAAATCAACACTAGACTAACTCTACAACTATTTGGTATTTGATATAATAGTAATGTCTATCTACTTCTAAGCTACCAAGATCACCAAAGGAGTATCAAACTATCTCTTCTAGCCAAAGCTACATATGTATAGATATTAGTTGACCAATCACTAGGACAACAAGTGAAGGTAGACTAGTTGGCTAGGGCATCAATCTAAGAACCAAAGATCTATGGTTAAAACCTATTGTGCACAATCTAAAAGAGTGAGAAAAATTTGCCAGATGGTGATAAAAAACTCAACTAAACTAGCTAACCTCACACTAGCAAGTTGGCTTGCTAGCCCTTCTAGGCCTTTGTAGCCTTGAATGAAACTTCTTAATGCCCAAATGAGATCTTTCTTCTTACCAATTCAAACCTTCTCTAAATTTGGCCAAGCTTCACTAACTCAAGCACTAGCTAGGGCAATTTGGGTAACCTCTAACTTTGGACAACTTTAACTAACTTGACCTCCAAATTTGGATAACCTTTGCTAATCTGATACACCTTCTCTAAAGTTGGATGATCAGCAAATCTTCCACTAACTCTTTACTCGAGTCAAATTGAGGAGATAGGGATTTCCAAATCTCTAATTTGAGGCAATGGGTTCCCAAATCCACCTCCAATTTAGCACTTTAGGCTCAATTCATACCAAATTGACCTTCACTTCTCCTCCTTGTGCTCAAAGCAAACATCTACTATCTCAAATTGACAATTCTCAAAAATTGGCCAATACTTTTGCACATTATTTGCCCAATTACCAAATCTGTACCAACTCAAATAGAGCTTCCGCACAAAATCACTCTCAAAAAAATCAAGGACTTTGATCAAATGTACAAAGAATCAACCTTGCTGGAGATACCACAAATGCACTTAGTTCATATACTTATTTCTCCTTGACTCTCACTTATTTGATGTAATTGGTTGGTTCTTCCACTCGTATTACACTCAAATCAGATCTACACTTGATCCTTGATGAAATTCAATGAATTTCCCAACAATGAATTCAATGAATTTCCTAACAATTGGACATTGATTATAGTCAAGCCACACCTACTCTAGCTAAGAGATTATAGGTGATGCTCTTGCTCTTTGTTTGCTATAGCCAAAAACTCTAAGGCTCAGCATCAAAGAAATGAGCTCTTTGGAGCTACACTTTGAAAGTATATATCCCTTTGCTTGACCTAGGTCTCCAACCCTAACGGCACCATTGATGGCACATGTCGTGCGTATATACATTGCTACATAACATACATTGCTGTCAACATCATACACTATAGAAGCACAACTCACACATAAGTCATACATAGACTCTAAAGTGCTACAATAATCAGATTGTTTACCACTCTCATCTCAACTCAACTCAACTCAGATCAGTACTTGATCTATCATTCTATAAACTGTTAACAATTGGGCACTAATTACAGTCAAGCCGCACCCACTCAAGCATAGAGAATCCAGGTGAAGCTTGCCGGCCTTTGTCCACCATAGCCAGGAACTCGAAGGCTCAACATCAAAGAAGTGAGTTCCTTGGAGATGCACTTCAAAAGTATACCTCCTGGACTTTAGCTAGGTCTGAACCCTAATGGTCCCATTGATGGCACACTCGATGGTGCAAACGGTGCAAAGTGACGGTGGGCCCCACCGTGAAGTCAGTATCCCAAACACAAAATCTGACCGTCGGAAAGTAGTCTCTAAGGAATTGCTGAAATAACCCTAACTACTATCACTACAACTCCAGTGTCTGAGCAATCTAGATACAACACTCCAAATGGTGTGACAGCTGTCATGTGTATATGCATTGCTATATAACATACATCATTGTCAACATCATACACTATAGAAGCACAACTCACACATAAGTCATACATAGACTCTAAAGTGCCACAATCGCTCCCCTAGCTGGCGATTAGGTCCCTCTAACTCCAGATAGCCATCTACTCTAAGAATATGGTATACCCTATAATGGGCAAAGATCAAGAGGCCGGGTGCTATGGAGCCCCATCGTTAGTCACCTGTCTGCAATCTATACCATATAAAGAATGAACAAATACATCTAGGACATGACCATTGTCCCTGAGGAACCATCGTGAGGGGAGGAGTCAAACATGCCATATGCTATCCTCTCAAACAGCTATCATACACTAACATAGTAGCGGCTCCACCAGAAGAGCCACATAACATACACCTCAAGCCTGCATGTACAAGTGCCAAGCTTGGGTCCATAGTACCATCAATGTTTGGGAGGTGGCATGGTGCACAATTGCGCACATGATCCTTCCAAACAACACCATCACGTCCTTCTAACACAAGGACTCTAAATGGCAAAACCTCATGCACTATCAAGATAGTGTGGCCTATCAAAACATCAAGTGTTGTCGGTGCTGTCTACTATAGATATACATAGTCGCTTGGATGAAATTGATGGATCAAGGGTCTATAACCTCCTCCTCAAATGATAGCATAGCGTAAAGTATCTCTATGCTGAGAAATTGCCAAGTTCTCAAAGGCCATCGGCATCACTCTCCGAAAGATCTATGTTCACTGAGAACATGCGCTCATCCATACATCTGGGTCATCCAAGTCCAAAACTATAGTAGCATCTTGATGAATTGCTGGAGGTAAATCTGGATCTTGTCCATAGAGTAGAAAGTACGGAGAGAAGGATGCTAAGGAGGCTTGCTGGCTGAACCGATAGCCCATGGCCAACCAAGGTAACTGGAGATCCCAATCTCCCAAGTGGCCTCTTTGCAAACCATACTTTTGCAATCCTCTCTTCACTGTCTGAACCACTCTCTGCTAAGCCATCTGCCTCAGGGTGATCTCAGGATGTAATACAATGATCAATCAAAGCATTTTCACACAAGACCTGAAACTCTCCCAAGAACTTTGTACCTTGATCAGTCAAAACCTCAGCTAGTGCACCAAAATGACTAAGAACTCGATCCAGGAATGAGTAAGTTGTCCCGTCACTAGACTTGCCAGGAAGTGCCACCAACTCAATCCACTTGGAGAAGTGCTCCACCATCACCAAAACATACCGATGATGTCTCACAGTCAATGGTAAAGGTCCAGCAAAGTCCAAACTCCAATGGTAACCCAATCCCATGATAGGTAATGGGTGTAATTGTGACATAGGAGCATTGAATGATGCTCTAACTTGGTCACAAACCACACATCTGGCAACAAACTACTGTACCTTGGTCTGCATTCCGCGCCACCAATATAATAATGACTCTGGAGTAAGCTATATGTATGCTTTACTCCAAAATTTCCTAGCTCCTCATGAGCATGACGGACCAACTGTGGTCTCTAAGATGGACATGGTACTACTCGCACTCTACCATCCTCCCATACACGCAAAAGATGTCTACCCTCCAATCTGAACCATCTGGCTTGCTGAAGAACACGGTCTCTCTCCTTGGCCCAACTGTGCCACCCACAACACCAGTGCAAAGATAGTCCATCATTAAGACATCATCATGAATGTCTCGCTAAACTGTACCAATATCTTCACTCTCTGGATCGGTGATCTCAATAACTCCTCATGTATGCGTTGAGAGAGATACCACCAAAGCCTCTAAAAATATACACAAAAAGGCCAATGCATGCCAACTTGGCACCATGTCCTCATTTGTCTCACCATGCCAACGTGCTCCGGTCTGATCCTGCTGGCTAGGACATGGGTTTCTACTCAACCCATCTGCATCACAATTCACCACTCTAGGTCTATGAACAACTGTGAAATCATACTCCCGTAAAATCAGAGCCCATCATGCAAGCTTCCTTGAAAGCTTGTTGGACTCCATCAACCACTTTAGTGGCTGATGATCAGTGATGAGAGTGAAGGGGTTACCAAATAGGTAACATCCGAAATGTGCTACTATTGTGACAACCCGGCAAATATCACTTTTGCGGTAATTGGGTAAGTAAAGTTTGTTTGCGTAGAGATACTAGTCAGAATTGGTCAAATACAATGTCAAACAATAACAATGTAGTTCTTCTTGGTTGCGTCTTTAATCTCTCATGTAGAAACCACACCCAAAAGAGAGTAACAAGCACTGACTCGCAGTCTTGTCACGAATTCACACTCCTTAATCACAACTCCATCAATTCTTTCCAAACAATCTTCATTGTGATGATTCAGGCTCTCCCAAAAATGGCACTTCACTGAAAAACTACTTTGCCTCAGAATTGTGTTCCACCCCTCCACTGAAGGCACAACTTCCTTGATCAAAATTGCTTCACATCAACTTCACACTGCACTCACAAATGCAAAATACTACCAACACTACAATTCTTCTCAAATTTGTCAAGGCATTGCTTCGATTGCACTTACTCAGGATCAAACACACAGAATGAAGATCAAGACTGTAGAATCCAACATCCACAGACACATTGACTTGCACTTTGAATTTCTTCACACACTCACAAACACAATTGCAAATTTGATACTCAAAATCAAGCTCAAGCAACAAGCACTGCTTCACAGCACTTTGCTTTACTACTCTAAAAAATAATGAGCAGTGAACAACAATTCCTTATGAATGCTACTCTGAAATAGTGAAGCAATTGACAATTATCTTCCTAATGCACCTCTTCCTAATGCACCTCTTCCTAATGACTCTACAAACCTACAAATCTGAAATGACAATGCACCTCTTCATATCTGCCTATTCAAATCTCAAATCGGTTTCTAATCCGATCCGATGTCTACTTCTTCCTTGGCTTTCAAACCCAAACCCGAAGTAATTGTACTTCCTACTACTCTGTCCTCGGGTTTCATAACTCCTACATCTTCTCCCAGATCTAACAGTTCTCTTTCCTGATCTGATATTTCACTAGTGGGTAATCTATCTAACTCCTTATCTGCCAACCCACTCTTCTCTAATGTCTCTAATGGTAACTCTGAAGACATCTGCACTCCTACCTCATCTACTTTGTGTTTGGCTCTAACGTCTTTCTGAAGTTTATCTATCTCCAATTTCACTGGATCTAATCTAATCGTGATATTTTCTTCGACTTCTAAGATCTTTCTATCTACACAAGTTTTGAGACTAATCAACAACGCGTTCAAATCTGTATCCTTCACCTATCTCCTCCTCGTCTCCTGCACCAACAACTTCAACTTGTGCAGCCTCGTCTCTTCAATCCGAATAAGGCCTCTGTACTCAGCATTGCATTCATCTTGATTACGATCTCCTTCAATGGCTCCAATCTCATCTTCCTTTCACGCTCTCGATCTGCAAGCCAATCTTCTCTATACATTGCCAACTCTACTTCAAACTCGGCTTTCATAATTTCCTTTTCCTTCTCCTTTTGCACAATCTTCTCCTCCTAATTATGAAGTAACTCTTGTAATCTCTCTTCTTCCCTATATCTTACTGTCAACTCCCGCTGCCATAGTTGCTTCTTTTCTTCTACACTCTCCATCACTCTATCGAGTTCTTGTTCCTTTGCTGCTACCCTCACCATAGCATGGATGATTTCTAGTCTTGAATCAGCAAACTGCTACTTCAAGATTTTGTACTCTGCTACTTGTCTTTCCCTTGCTAGGTCACTCTTCTTCACAAGTTCTTCTGGATACCTTGCTTCTCTCTTCAAGTCCTCAATAACTTGATTCTGTACTACTGCCTCCCCTCGCAATACTTCTCTTTCCTCCTTGCCTTGGGTTATACTCCTCTTCAACTCTGAGTTCTCTTCTTCCAATCTCGCCAAAACCTACAACACAATCTTCACCTCCGGACACATCGACTGCATCTCCTTCTTGTGCTCCAACTTTACCAACAACGGGCACACAATTTCTCGTAGGTACTCCACTCCATCACTTGCAACTACTTCCCTTTGCGTATAAATCTCCTCTCTTACCTCTTCTTCTCCCAATACTCGCCTTCTTCTCTGCAGTCATCGTATCAAAATAGACGATTCACTTCCCGAGCTAGCATTCACTTCTTCTTTTGCCTTACTTGGACTCGCTTAACACTTTGCCTTGCATCTTGACCAAACTCTTCTCTGAAGTGTGAACTTCTTCTCCTCTAGCTCGAGTATCTTGTCCTCCAACTTTGCATTATGTTCTTCTTCGAGCTCCACCCAAACTTCTTCTTCTTCTTTTGCAATAGGCACCAACGTCATCTCCCTACCTTCATCACTCTTGCTACTCGTATCTCCACTTTGCAGCGTGAGCTCCAGTTCCTCCTTGTGTTACGAGTATTCAGACTTGCACTTGGCTTTGCCTTCTGAGTCTTCATCTTCTGACGCAATCACCACCATGCCTCTCCTCAGGTTTCCTCTTCTGGTCTTCCGAGGTCTTGTCTTATCTTCAGCTTCTCCTTGCCAACTTTGCTTCTTCAACTTCAGAGTACTTACCTTTATCTCCACGCTCTTTCTCGTCTTCGCATAGTACTCATCCGTGCTTCGGATTTGAAGAATGTATTGTTGCTCCTCCGCATCAACCTCTCTTCTCAAGTTGGGATGGAAGTGAGACACCATTCTATTGCACTCTGCCAAATTGAGCAAATTCAACCCGAGGTAGAAATGTGCTGCAAATGGCACAATGTAGTGTGGAGGCAACTTATCCGGCAAATTCCACACCATTTGTCTTGTCCTCTCATGGAAGCACCTCGCCCAATTGATAGGTTCTCCTGTAAACATCTTATGGAAGAACACCGCTTGGTGTTTCATCACATAAGTTGTTCTCTCCGGCTTCAGGATTGCCATGAGAGCACTCACAATCCCTCTCTTCACTGGATCTTTGTAACTCTCAACCTTATACCCATTCTTTGTTCTCTTCAAAGAGAAAGCATCCCTCACTTCTTGGGGTTCTTCTACTACTTCTCCCTTCTCCAAGAATGTGGCACCCTGCTCCGCGCATGCCTCTCTCCCGAGCACTAATCTCCAATCCAACTCTGTCAAGCAAGCCGGATTTCCTCTCTTCCCCACTTCCTCAGGGCCATCGAGACACTTACTCTTGATTATCTCAATCATGAAACCTGGAAAACTCACATTCTAGTTCCACGGCAAGAATGTGATCCAAAGTTGGCTCAAGACTTCGATTCTCGTGATCACATTTAACCTTTGAATTGCATGATTTCTCACTAGAGTTTGGAGTTCTTCTTTCCTCCTCCCATCTCTCTTGCTTTCTCATTATCTCTTGGTTTCACTCTCTTGAATTCCCCTCTACACACTAGCACATCTTCAACTCTACTTCCCTTCCCACAATCACCTGTAGGACAACTTCTCAACGGCAAAGGAAAATTGCTTGACATTGCTTCTTTGTTAGCCCAATTTTTATAGAGTCGTGCCTTCTTCATCTCTCTTCAATTCGAGTTTATACCAAGAAATCACACCTCTTGCATGCGCCTGTCACTGTCAATTGTACTTCACATGTATGGCCACCGGTTGTGAACGGTCTCTTCTTGAATTTCTTGCCCCGAAGAAAGGTTGTTACATTGTCTTCACCTCAGGTTGAGCTCCTCCCGATACAAAGACTCCTTACTTTAGGTTGTATGCTGATAGTGCAAATCCAAGTAATTCACCTTATGACCCGAAGCCACTTTACCTTGGGTTTCATCCCAAAGACTCTTTTCTTTGCCTTCTTTGGCCATACAGGTGCAATCCGACTTCTCTATACACTTCTTCTTCTCTATTTTAAAAAAAACAAAAAATGTGGGTACCACAACTGCCCAAACTGCTGCCAAGCACTCTCCCTCATATGAACTATATTTTGCCTCCGCTAAATTGTTGGAGTGACTAGCATAGGCCACCACAAACTCCTTCCCCTCATCATCATGCTAGGTGAGCACCGCTCTAAGCCCCAACATATTCCAATAAGTATGAACTTGAAATGGTCGTCCTCTGATCGGTCTCCTCAAAATAGGAGCAGATGTCAACCTCTCCTTGAGCTCTACAAAAGCTCTCTCCTACTCATCTCCCCAACACCACTCCTGTGTAAGCTTGGTCAGCTTTGTCAAGGCTTTGGCAATGGCACTAAATCCTCTAACATAGTGGCAATAGAAGTTCACCAACCCAAGGAATGCTCGCACTCTGCTCACATCCGTAGGCCAAGGAATACGTGCAATAGCCTCCATCTTGGTCTATTGAACACCAAGTCCTTCGAGGTAGATAGTGTGACCCAGATACTCAACTTGCTCATGGAAGAACCTACACTTCCCAAGATGTAATTTGAGTCCATGAGATCTCAACCTCTCAAACGCCTCCAACAATTGTCTCTCATGCTCCTCCACAGTAGTGCTATAGACCAAAATGTCATCAATATAGCACCGAGCAAAATCCAATCCAGCTAGGATCCTATCCATGACCCTCTGGAACTCAGCAGGAGCTTTCTTTAACCCAAATGGTAAGAACCTCCATTAATATAACACATCCTTGCCGTGAGGATCAATAGCCCAAAATGTTGTCTTGGACTTATCCTCCTTCTTGATCGGCAATTGATGATATCCCGCTCAAAGATCCAAAGTACTAAAGACCTTTGCATGCCCAATTGCATCAAAAATCTCCTCTGGTGTAGGCATGGCATACCAATCAGCCTTGGTCTGTCGGTTGATAGGATGGTAATCTCCACACATCTGCCTCTCTGTGTAGTTGCCATGCATATCCTTCTTGGCCGGCATCATTATTGCTGATGCATACTCTCTATGTGAACTCTCTACCAAACCAGCCTCAAAAAGGTCACTACTCCGGCTCTAAATCAATGTCCTCTCCATGTCACTATAACAATAAGGACGTCAGAAAACAGGTGTATTGCTAGTCAGCTCAATCCGTATACCAGGTCCCTTCATAGCACCCAAATCCTTCATACTGAAGGCAAAACAACTCGTGTAGCTCCTCAAGAACCTCCAAACCCTTCGTCTTTCCTCTCCAGTAAGCTTGGGTCCAAGATCTAGCTCCCAAGTATCCTTTGTAATTGTCGTAGGAGTGGAAGATGTATTGATTGGCTGCTACACTGGGCCCTTGGGAGCAATAGTATCATGCTCTCGACCATTAGAGGTCCCAACCTCTGTGTGAAAAACTCCCTCCACTCTGGTTACAAGCTCCGCACGTCCTCTAGCTGCATCCCATGTGGACCAAGGGTGTAATCCAAGTAGCCCACGCTCACTTGGATGGACTTCAAGTAGACCACTCTCTCTAGTAGTTGTTGGATGTGTCCCAAGAATACCATGTCCACTCAATCCATCGCCCCTAGCATGTGCCTGAATTGTCTCAATAGGCATAGAGCTCACAAGTGTCTGAGTGGTGATGCCTATCAAGTGCATCCTACGCTTCTCTGCCAAGCCAAGGCTCACAATCAAGGTCAAACAATTCAAGTCCATAGCCTGACCTAATACCTATTGCCTGGATGCCTCTAACACTATTGGAACAACGGTAATATTGGTGCAAAAACCCATCGCCCGCTCTCTCTCTCATCAGCGTTGGGCTCCACCAACTACTGTAACTGTGAGTCCCAAACAAGTCTAGGTCCTCCCTCTCAAAAAGCATGAGAGCCTGGGAAACTCATGAGTGTGAGAAATGTGGCTCTAGGCTGTCCAACTAAGTTCACCACTGCCATAGGTGACCTATCAGCCACTACCATTGTCTGAGACTGACGCCCAACATCCAAGATATCATCAACAAGGATGTGGTCAAGTCGCTGAATCCCATCATAAGCATGCTATAAAACCTCTTTAGGTAAGAGGTTTTTCCACCAAAGACGAAGACGATGAGCTTGTGATCCCACTCTGACTGCATCTAACAATACAGCAAGTCTTATCCAAGAATGGACCTGATGTGTACTTGCCACCACCTGGTGCAAGAATCACCCATCAAAGGAATGTTCTCCAAAAGGTAAGCTAGAGAACGGACTGATGAACCTAGAGATGTTGTAATACCCGTAACATCTCCCCGCATGTGTATGTCCCTGACATGACCATCTAGAAATCACCAAGTGAATAGGCTCATGTCTCTCTAGGTCATGCGCCCCCAGTAAGGAAATGTTTGCTGGTAGGGCCTTTTGGTAACCTTTGACTGCTAACATGCCAATACCAATAGGCCAAGTGTGCTACATGATGTAGAGAGACTAGCCTAGCAATCTCATCTCTCTCTACATACAAGTACCTCTGTACTCGGATACCCATTTGTAACACTGCAGCTAGTCTGGTGTTGATCCCACCAAACAACTCCAATAGGCATATCCCCTCTATTGGATACTACCAAGCAATTGCCTCTGGAAGCTCATCCTCACGCTTATCTCCTGATGGTACAAAGGCTCCACTCCAAGCTTGCTACATCAATTGATCTGCATCTTGTTGCAATGCCTCCTCTAAACTCCACAATGGAACATCCAAGGTGGATGGAACAATCCCACTCGTACTCCAAAGCTGAGTGATCTCCTTTGGTACTGGAGTATCCTTTGCATGGGTGTTCCCCTCCAACAAGTCACTAGGCCAAGTAACTGCACCACTAAAAGCTAAAACTGATGTTGCCATGGTCCCGGACTGTAGTGAGCCAAGATTGCCACTACTGAAGCATATTGGTAGGCAACATACCCGTCCCTCACCAGACTGCCAACCAGGTCTATAAGAGGTTGTCTGCTCCCAATAATCAATACTGAAAGCCATGGGGTATAACACTGCTCCTCCAACTAGCACATCATATGACTCAACTATTGTTGCAATAGCCTAAGCTCTCACCACCGAGCTATCAGTTGGATGACCAGGCTGAACCTGGACAACAAGCTCCCATGTGTGATGTACTATGTCGAACTATGTATTATGCCATAAACCATTGGTTGTTGAACAGATCTCATGCTCCTCAACCAAGTCAGCTCCACTACCAACCACCTCTAATCTAGTAGTAGGAACTACATCATCTCTACTGTCATAAAGTGTGGTAGCCAACCAGAACACTGGGGCTGGGTCAACTCCCAATGTAAACATGTCACTGGCCGAAAACAAAGGAAACCACATAATCAGCTGAACCGCCCTCAACATCATACTAGACTCAGTTTGTGTAGTAGCAGGTGGCTGACTAATAGGTAGTCCATCATGTACTCCATCACCACCTACCACACTTGCACTAGGATGTCTAGGAACCATGGATGTTGTTTGCAAATGCCTCAGATAGCATGAAAGACTGGGGAAGTATGACTTGTCTCCCAACCTCTCTTCTCTGTGGGTCCAACTCCATTGATGCTCCTCTAGGCTCTGGAGCATGTACTGCACTCCTAGTCACTGCTGTAGATGCATCCACCTGTGCTGCTCCACACATGAAGTCCAAAGCATCTCTATCACTAGCATATGAGGTGGAAGCCTCAGCACCCAAATCTGATCTCCTCTGAGCAATAGCCATACTAGCCAATCTCTGCTCCAACTGCTCAATCCGAGTAGCCATAGCTATGTCAGAAGTAAGGGTAGGTACTGCACCCCTACTAGGCGTAGATCCTTTACCACCACCTCTACTACCTCGTCCTCCATGAATTGGAGCTCCTCTACTACCTGCCATAGCAGCCCTACCACTCTGTAACTCCGGGTGTAGGTCAAAACACCAATCACTAGTGTGACCAAATTTGTGGCAATGCTCACACTGCATGTGTGCTGGCTATGAAGCACCAGAGGTATCAGGTCCGCTGCCCTGAGTACACTCTCTCCTATGGTGAGGTCCACCACAAGTCCAACAAGCAACACCACTACTCACTGGCTACTACTGACTCGCAAATGAAGGTAAGGGTGTAACTCTACTAGGCCCTCCACTCGCTCCATAGGATCTGGGCTATCCACCCTATCCTCAAAAACCAACTTGGCGTGGTGCACTCTGCTGCACTCTAGAAGAAGTCACAACCATGGATGAGGTCTCCCTACCAAATCTAATTATCACCACCTTCTCCTCCACCATGTTAAGCTCAATATGCTCAGCCAAACCAAAGACTACTGCCAAAGTGGGTGAAGTAGCTTGCAACAACGTAGCGTCACAAACTCTACGTCATAACTCCTTGTCCAATATCCCATACCAAAACTAGACTGCCTGGGCCTTAGTAACTCTCTAAGTGAAACTGATCAGCCGCCTCATGCATGTATATGCCTCGCGTAGGCTCTCTTTAGCCTTCTATTGGAACTCCTGCAAGCTCCTTAGCTTGTCAGTCCGCACTCCTTGGTAGTTCTACCTCAAACACAAGAAGAACTCCACCATGGGGTTAAGCCCCAATACCAAACCACCTCCTGCAGTGGTACCTCCACTCCTGGTAACACTATCTCCAGCTAGTGCACCTCCGCTAGCTCCACCAACACTACTCAAGCTAGAACTTGTAGGTACAGCCGATCTACTCTTGGCCACCAGCTTGAAGTGATAGAGTCCTAGTTTGGAGACCAATATTGTCTCCATAACTCGATCTCCTCCAAATGAGCTCTCCTGAACTCATGGTAGTCATCCATCGGCGGACCCTCTAGATGTTGAAACAACCCCTTCCATGCCATGAAGGGTGTGAACAAAGTTGGGTTCCGCATCTGCTATAGATCACACCAACGATCAAACTCCTGTATGAAGTCATCCAACTCAATCGTACCCATTGTACCAAAGTAGCGCCTAGGGCCTTTGGAGGCCCCATAAATCTCATCCATATCCCACAACAACGGTGCGGACACACCAAGTGCACTCTCAACTAAATCAGCTCTTGTGTCGAACTCCAAGGCAGAGTCAATCTCCTCCCTCATTGGGACCTAAGATACATGCTGATACCGAGCACCACTCCGAGTAAACCCACTGTGTACTACAAGGCTAACTCCTTTGGAATCTCCAACAAACTCCATTGTGACAAAGTAAACACAACTGCAACTACAAATTGCAACCGCAAGTACCCCACTAAGTGCCAACACCACCAAGTGCAAACACCACCAAGTGCCAATACCAACTAAGCACCACCGACTAATGTAACTCTAACTAAGATAACTACACTAGGAGAAAAGCAACCTGTAACCTGCCATCACAACACGCACTCTCACAATCTACAAGTCATCACTTCCTGCCTCACCGGAGAGAAAAAAAGGTAGTTTGACTGGTCATCACTCCAGCCTCACTACCAAGAGCACACCAAAGCACCAACACTCAAAAGTCAAGGCACCTCACACAAACATGGTGCAAAAATAGGAAGTAGAGAATGGAGGGGGTCCAATCACAAGAAATCTAAACAAAAACCCTCCATCTCATAACACAACACAGGACTAACTCTGCCACCATTTGGCATTTGACATAAGAGCCGTTCGTATCTAAGTCCTAAGCTACCAGGATCACCAAGAATAGGATCAAATTGCCTTTCCTAGCCAAAGCTACATGTGTATAGATGACAATGGCACACTCACTAGGACAACAAGTGAGGGTGGACCAGTTGGCTAGGGCACCAGTCTAGAAACAAGAGATCTAGGGGTCGAACCGTGTTGCGCACAATCTAGTAGGATGGGCAGATTTTGCCAACCAATGACCAAGATCTACTCTAAACTAGCTAGCCTCACGCCAGCAAGATGGCTTGCTGGCCCTTCTAGGTCTTCGTAGCCTCTCATAGCCCTATGCATTGAAGCCTCTAAACACCCAAATGAGGCCTTTCTTCTTGCCACTTTGAACCTCCTCCAAAATTGGCAAAACTTCTCTAAACTAGCAAAAGTCCTCCAAATCTGGCCAAATAGTGAAACTCCTCCAAATCTGGCCAAAATCTGATGTAAAATCCACCCAAAATCTGATGTAAACCCAAAGTTGGCTGTCCGCCAAATCCTCCGCTAACTTTCCACTCGAGCCAAATTGACAACACGGGTTTCTCCAAATCACAAATTCATGAGAATAGCTTCCCAACTCTACCTTCAATTTGACTTTCTGAGCCCAACTTGTAACAAATTGGTCCTACCTTCACCTCCTGAGCTCAAAATCACAACCATTGCTCATAATTTGCTCGTTCTTTGCTCAAAATTTGGCCAGCGCTTCCGCACATTGTTTGCCTAACTGCCAAATCTGCATCAATTGAACGAGCTTCTGCACACTAGGGAAACACTAAACTTGAATCAAGCTACCACGATCCACCGAGCTTGGAGATACCACCAACACTCAAAGTTCCTGCGCAATTCCCCCCTGACTTCACTTCTCTGATGTAATCAGATTGTTTACCACTCTCATCTCAACTCAACTCAGATCAGTACTTGATTTGTCACTCTATAAATTGCCAACACCTAGGCACTGATTATAGTCAAGCCACACCCACTCAAGCATAGAGAATCAAGGTGAGCTTGCTGGCCTCTATCCACCATAGCCAGGAACTCAAAGGCTCAACATCAGAGAAGTGAGCTCTCTAGAGCTGCACTTCAGAAGTATACTCCCTTGACTCAAGCTAGGTCTGAACCCTAACGGTCCCGCTGATGGCACACTCGACGGTGCAAACGGTGCAAAGTGACGGTGGGCTCCACCGTGAAGTCAGTACCCCAAACATGAAATTTGACCATCAGAAAGTAGTCTTTGAGGAATTTCTGAAATAACTCTAACAACTATCACTGCAACTCTAGTGTCCGAGCAATCTAGATGTGACACTACAAATGGCATGACACACATCTAATGGTGCAAACAATGCAAATGATGGTGGGTTCCACCATGTGATTAGTAGCCCTAACATGAAATCATATTGCCAACAAGAAGTCCATGTGTAACTACCAAAATACCTATGACTACCAACACTACAACTCCAACATCCAAGCAATTAGCTTTGGTGCTACAACTATTGTGATAGTGTTTTGAGCAACTTCCTTCAATCTCTTAGCAATTAAGAAAGAAATATTCCATGATTGGAGACCTAGATAACCTTGGAGAAAGGGCATGTTTCCCTAAATGAAGCATTGACTCACTATCAGCCACCACTACTCTAGAAGTAGGAACCACATCATCCTTACTCTCACAAAGTGTGGCAACCAAGCAGAACATTGGCATTGGGTCAACTCCCAATGTAAATATGTCATTGGCTAAGAACAAAAGGAAGCACATAATCAATTGAGTCACCTCCAACATCATGTTGGACTCAATTTTTGTAGTAGTAGGCAGTTAACTAGCATATGGTCTATCATGAATTCCATCACCACCTACCATACTTGCACTAGGAGATTTAGGAGCCATAGATATTGTATATAATGCCTCAAAGAGTATGAAAGATTGTGGAAGTCTGACCTATCTACCAACTTCTCCCCTCTTTATGTCCAACTCCATTGATGCTCCTTTAGGCTCTGGAGCACATACTATACTCCTAGGCATAGTGACTACTTAGTGCTCCAACTGCTCAATCCAAGTAGTTATGGTTGTACCAAAAGCAAGAGCAAGTATTATGCCTCTACTTGGTTTGGATTTCCTAACACCTTGTCCTCCATGACTTGGACCTCCTATACCACCTACCATAGTAGCTCTACTACTCCTTAACTCTGAGTAAAGATCAAAGAATTGGTCACTAGTTGGACCAAATTTGTAGCAATGGTCACATTGTCTTTGTGTTGGCTATGATGAACTAGAGGTATCATGTCCATTGCCTTGATTGCACTCTCTCTTGTGATGAGGTCCACCACAAGTCCAACAAGCAACATAACCACTCATTGACTATTGTTGACTTTAAAATGAAAGGAAGGGTCTAGTTACACTAAGCCTTCCACTCACTCCATAAGATCTGGGTTGTCCACTCTACACTCAAAAGCCACCACAATGTGGTGCACTTTGCTACACTCTAAAAGAAGTAATAGCTATAGATGAGGTCTCCGTACCAAATCCAAATGTCACCACTCTCTCCTCCACCATGTTGAACTCAATGCGCTCAACAAAACTAAAGATCACCAAAGTAAGTGAGGTAGCCTAAAACAATGTAGCATCACGTACTCTACATTGCAACTCCCTATCTAAGATCCCATATCAAAATTGGACTATTTGGGTCTTTATAACTCCTTGAGTGAAACTAATCAGCTATCTCATGTGAGTGTATGCCTTGCATTAGCTCTTTCTAGACTTCTACTAGAACTCTTGCAAGCTCTTAAGCTTGTTAGTCTACACTCCTTGGTAGTTCTAACTCAAGCATTGGAACAACTCCACCATGGGGTTGAACCTCAATATTGCACCACCTCCTATAATATTACCACTACTCATAGTAGCACCATCTCCAACTAGTGCACCTCCATTAGATACACCAATGCTACTAGAGCTAGAATTCATGGGTATTGCCTACCTACTCTTAGTAAGCAAGCCTAAAGTGATGGGAGATATAGTTTGGAAACCAGTACTATCTTTATAGTTTGATCTCCTCCAAGTAAGCTCTCCAAAACTCATGATAGTCATCTATTGGTAGACCCTCCAAGTGTTAAGACAATCCCTTCTATGCCATGAAGGGTGTGAACAAAGTTGGGTTCTATATCTACTATAGATCACATCAAATATCAAAAACTTGGATGAAGTCATCCAATTTAATGGTACCCACTATATCAAAGTAGCACTTAGGAGATTTATGGAGCCTTCAGAGGCCTTATAAATCTTGTCCATGTCCCACAAAAATAGTGTAGACACACCAAGTGTACACTCAGTTGAATCAACTCCTATATCAAACTTTAAATCAAATTTAATCTCCTCCCTCACTAGGACTCAAGATATATGTTGATACCAAGCATCACTCTATGTAAACTCATTGTGTAATACAACAAAATCTCCTTTGGAATCCCAAAAGAACTCCATTGTGACAATGTAACTCATATCACAACCATAACCACCACAAGTATCTCATTGAGGACCACCACCAAGTGTCACCACCAATTGAACACCACTCATTAATGTAGCTCTAATTATGATAACTACACTAGGGGAAAGGGAAACATATAACCTACCATCACAACACAAACTCTCATGGTTTGCAAATCATCACTTCTTGCCTCATTGGAAAAAAACATACACACTTTGATTGTTCATCATCCCAACCTCACTACCAAGACCATATTAGTGCACCATTGCTCTAAAGTTAAGGCACCTCACACAAACATGATGCATAAATAGGAAGTAGAGAATAGAGGAGGTCCAATCACAAGAAGTCTAAACAAAACCCTCCATCTCATAAATAAGTACTAGACTAATTATGTGAAATGCCACCATTTGGCATTTCACATAATATGAGTGTCTACCTACTCCTAAAATTCCAAGATCACAAATGGTAGAATCAAATTGCCTTTCCTAGCCAAAGCTACATGTGTGCAGGTATCAATCAACCAAGCACTAAGATAACAAGTGAAGGTGGACCAAATGGCTACGGCATAAGTCTAGGAATAGAGATTTGAAGATCAAACCCTATTATGCACAATCTAAAAGGGTGGGTAGATTTTCCCAAATGGTGACCAAAAGCTAGCCTCATGCCAACAAGTTGGCTTGTTGGTCCTTCTAGGCCTTCATAGCCTCTATATACCTTTGTAGCCCATAGTCTTATGCCTTGAAGCCTCTAAATGCCCAAATTAAGCCTTTCTTCTTGCCAATTCAAACCCTTTCTAAATTTGACAAACCCTCTCCAAACCTAGCTAAGCTTCACCAACTTGAGTACTAGCTAGGGCAATTTGGGAAACCTCCAAATCTAGGCAACCTTTGCTAGCTTGACCTCCAAATTTGGACAACCTCTACCAGTTTGACACACCTTTCTATAGTTAACTGACCATCAAATCCATTGCTAACTCTCTACTCAAGCCAAATTGAGAAGATAAGGATCTCCACATTCCTAATTTGAAGAGATGGGTTCCCAAATCCACCTCTAATATTACAATTTGGGCTCAATTTGTACCAAATCTACCTTAATTTCACCTCCTTGGGCTCAAATCAAACACTTACTATCTCAAATTGACTCAATTCTAAGTAATTTGGCTAGTGTTTTGGCACACAGTCTGCCCAACTGCCAAACATGCATCAACTCAAACAAGGCTTCCACATATGATCACTCTCAAAGAAATCAATCACCATGATCAAATGTGCCAATGATCAACTAGACTTGGAGATACTACCAAAGCCCTTAGTTCCTATACTCAATTTCTCCTTGACACTAACTTATTTGATGTACTCAATTTTTTCTTACACTTATATAACACTCAAATCAAATTTATACTTGATCCTTCACTCAACAATCTACCAACAATCTAGCACTAATTATAGTCAAGCCACACCCATTCTAGCTGAGAGACTTTAGGTGATGGTTGCTAGCCTCTATTTGCCATAGCCAAGAACTCAAAGGCTCAATATCAAAGAAGTGATCTCTTTGGAGCTGCACTTCAAAGGTATATCTCTTTGTTCATCCTAGGTCTCCAGCCCTATATGCCATTGATAGTACATTAGACGGTGCAAACGGTGCAAGTGATGCTGGGTCCTACTATATGATCAATAGCCCTAACATGAAATCAGACCACCAACAAGTAGTCCACGTGTAACTAACCAAATACCTATGATTGCCAACACTACCACTCCAACGTCCAAGCAAACTAGCTTTGGTGCTATAAATGTCTTAAATTGTTTTGAGCAACCTCCTTCAATCTTATAGCAAGAGGAGAGACATGTTCCATGATTGGAGACGTAGATAACCATGGAGAAAGGGCATGTTTCTCTGAATAAGGCATTGACTCAATGCTTAAGTATTCATCAAAGAGCCTCTTGGGGCTACGCAAGTCTTCTCCTTGAACAATTGTTGTATCGTCCTTATTAAGACCTACTTGGTAAACTTTGTCATAATTAAGTTGGGGAAGTTTAGTCTATGATATTTCATTAGGTGAGGTAGGCATATTTGGAACAAAACTAAATACTGGAATAAGAGATGTGGTACAATTGTGTGTCCTCATTTCATTAACATGTGGAGATTGAGTAGGTTGTTGAGAAACATATAGTGGTACCACATGGGAGGGATGTGAACCGCTTGTTGTTGTAGGTGGCCTTACCACCTAATTAGCTGTGACAACCCGGAAAATATCACTTTTGCGGTAATCGGGTAAGTAAAGTTTGTTCCCGCAGAGATACGAGTCAGAAATGTCCAAATACAGAGCAAAGTAACAATGTAGTTCTTCTTGGTTGCATCTTTAATCTCTTAGGTAGAAACCACACCCAGAAGAGAGTAACAAGCACTGATTTGCAGTCTTGTCACAAATTAGCACTCCATAATCACAACTCCATAAAATCTTTCCAAACAATCTTGATTGTGATGATTCAGGCTCTCCCAAAAATGGCACTTCACTACAAAACGACTTCGCCTCTGAATTGTGTTCCACCCCTCCACTGAAGGCACAACTTCCTTGATCAAAATTGCTTCACATCAACTTTGCACTGCACTCACAAATGCAGAATACTACCAACACTACAATTCCTCTCAGATTTGTCAAGGCATTGCTTCGATTGCACTTCACTTAAGATCAAACACACAAAATGAAGATCAAGGCTGTGGAATCCAACATCCAACAAGCACACTGACTTGCACTTCGAATTTCTTCACCCACTCACAAACACAATTGCAAAGCTGATACTTGGAATCAAGCTCAAGCGACGAGCACTACTTCACAGCACTTTGCTTTATCTATTCTCAGAAATTATGAGCACTGAACAATATCTCTTTGTGAATGCCACTCTTAAATAGTGAAGCAATCGACAGTTCTAACAATTATATTGTTCTACAACAACTGTTCTAACCTGCAGATCCAAAATAACAATGCACCTCTTCATACCTACCTCTTCAAATCTCAAATTGGTTACTACTCCAATCCAATGTCTACTTCTTCCTTGGCTTTCAAACCCAAACCCGAAGTAATTTTACTTCCTATCACTTTTTCCTCGGGTTTCAGATCTCCTACTTCTTCTACCAGATCCAGCAATTCTCTTTCCTGATCTGAAATTCCACTAGTGGGTAATCTATCTAACTCCTTATCTCCCGACCCACTCTTCTCTACTGTCTCCATCGGTAATTCCGAAGACATTTGGACTCTTATGTTATCTACTTTGGGTTTTGCTTCAACATCTTTCCAAAGTTTTTCTAGCTCTATTTTCACTAAGTCTAATCTAATTGAAATGTTATCTTCTACCTCTAATATCTTCCTATCTACACGAGTTCTCAATTTGATCAACAAGGCATTCATCTCAGTGTCTTTTGCTTGTCTTCGCCTTGTCTCCTGCACCAACAACTTCAACTTGTGCAGTCTTGTCTCTTCAATTTGCATGCTGGCTTCTGTACTCAACATGGCATTCATCTAGAGGACAATTTCCTTTATCGGCTCCAATCTTGTCTTCCTTTCTTGTTCCCGATCTACAAGCCAGTCCTCTCTGTACATCACCAATTCTTCCTTGAATTCGGTTTTCATCGTCTCCTTCTCCTTCTGAACTACCTTCTCCTCCTGATTACGAAGTAATTCTCGTAATCGGTCTTCTTCTCTATATCGCGCCGCCAACTCTCGTTGCTAGAGTTGCTTCTTCTCTTGCATACTCTCCATCACTCTATTGAGCTCTTGATCCTTTGCTGCTACTCTCGCCATAGCATGGATAACTTCTACTCTTGAATCAGCAAATTGCTGCTTCAAGATCTCGTATTTAGCTACTTGTCTCTCCCTTGCTATGTCACTTTTCTTCACAAGCTCCTCTCGATAGCTCACTTCCCTCTTCAGGTCTTCAATTACCTGACTTCTCTCTACTACCTCCGCTCGCAGTACTTCCCTTTCCTCCTCACCTCGGGTTACACTCTTCTTCAACTCCGAGTTCTCTTCTTCTAATCTCGCCAATACCTGCAATACAGTCTTTACCTTTGGACAAGTCGATTGCATCTCCTTCTTCTTGTGCTCCAACTTCACTAACAATGTGCACATGATCTCTCATAGGTAATCCACTCCATTACTGGCAACTACTTCCTCCCGCGGAGTGGTCTCTCTTCTCACTTTGTGTTCTCCCGATACTCGCCTTCTTCTCTACAGTCTTTGTATCGGAATCGATGCCTCACTTCCCAAGCTTTCTCCGACCTCTTCCTTCACTTTACTTGGCCCTGCATCATACTTTGCCTTACGTCTCAAGCAAACTCCTTGATGTACTGCGATTTTCTTCTCCTCTGGCATAGTTACTTTGTCTTCCAACTGCATGTTGTCTTCGGCTTCCAACTCGGCTTGCATTTCTTCTTTGTATTCTTCAGCCGCTGGCGCCAATGTCATCTCTCCACCTTCATCACTCTCGCTGCTCGTACCTCCACTCTGCAATCTTAGCTCAGGCTCCTCCTCGTGTTCCGAGTCTTCAGTTTTGAGCTCGGCATCTCCTTCTGAGTCTTCATCCTCTGACTCAATCACCACCATACTTCACCTCGGGTTACTTCTCTGCATCTTCCGAGGTTTCTAGCTTTCTTTGGCTTCACCTTGCCGACCTCTCTTCTTCGTCGGGGTACTCACTGCAACCTTCACGTTCTTCCTTGTCTTTGCATAGCAATCGTCGGTGCTCCTGATCTGCAAGATGTACTGCTGCTCCTCAACATCGACTTCCTTTCGAACATCCGGATGGAAATGCGACACCATCCAAGTCCGCTCCGCCAAGTTCAACAAGTTGAGCCTAAGGTAGAAGTGTGCTGCAAACGGTACAATGTATTGTAGAGGCGACTTATCCCGCAAATTCCACACCATCTGCCTTGTTCTCCCGTGAAAACACCTTGCCCAATTGATTGGTTCTCCTGCAAACAACTTATGGAAGAACACCGCTTGGTGTTTCATCACATAAGTGGTTCTCTCTGGCTTCAAGATAGCCATCAAAGCACTCATGATCCCTCTCTTCACAAGGTCTTTGTAGCTCTCAACCTTGTACCCATTCTTCGTCCATTTTGACGAGAAGGCATCTCTCACCTCCTGAGTTTCCTAGGCTATCTCTCCCTTCCCCAAGAACGTGGCCCCCTGCTCCGAGCCTGCTTCCTTCCCGAGTACAAGTCTCCAATCTGACTCCGTCCAGCAAGCTGGATTTCCTCTCTTCCCCTCTTCCTTGGGTCCATCGAGACACTTACTCTTGATGATTTCTGTCATGAGCCCTGGAAAACTTACATTCCAGTTCCATGCCAAAAAGGTGATCCAAAGTCGGCTCAAGACTTCGATCCTCGCTATCACATCTAACCTCCAAATTGCATGATTTCTCACTACGAATTTGGAGTTCTTCTTCCCTCTTCCCATCTCTTCTACCTTCTCACTTTCTCTCGATTTCACTCTCGCAACTTTGCCCTTGCGCACTAACACGATCCCAACTCTATTTCCCTTTCCCCGATCACCTGCAAGATGACTTCTCAGCGGCAAAGGAAAATTACTCAACATTTTGTCGTTGCAAGTTCAATTTTTATAGAGTTGCGCTTCTTCTTCTTTTGTCGCTTCAAGTTTCTACCAAGAAATCACACCTCCGGCATGCACCTGTCACTGTCAATCAACCTTTGCACGTATGGGCCACCAGTTTTAAAATGGCCCCTTCTTGAATTTCTCACCCCGACAAAAGGTTGTTAGACTATCTTTGCCTCGGGTTGAGCTCCTCCCGATATGAAGACAATTTACTTTGGGTTGTATGCTGACAGGGCATTTCCAAGTACTTCACCTTATGACCCAAAGTCACTTTACTTCGGGTTTCATCCCAAAGACTCTTTTCTTTGCCTTCTTTGGCCATACAGGCGCAATCCAACTTCTCTATACACTTCTTCTCCTTTATTTTGAGAAAAACAAAAAATGTGGGCACCACATTAGCTAGTTGTTGAATGCTTGGACTTGGTCTTTGGGAGGGTCTTTGAGACACTCCATATATTCCACTAAAGAAATTTTTGAATTTCCTCCTCATTGTGTACCAATTGCATTGGAAAGGAAACTTCATTGTATAGAGACTCATCCTTAAAGACACATCCCTAGAATCAAATACATGGCCATCAGATTTTTTTTGAACTCTATAGCCTTTGCTCTCAATGTCATATCTCAATAGGATACACTCATAAGACCTCTTGTCAAGTTTGCCTATGAGAGGTTCTAGGATTTGTGAAAAATAGAAAGATCCAAACATCCATAAAGATGATATGTCAGGTTTACGACCCATCCATAGTTCATAGGATTGTTTTCCCTTTTGAATTGTATTGAAGGTGTAATCTTCCAAGGATAGGAGACTTGAAGAGAAACACAAAAGAAGAAACACACAATTTCACACTCAACCTACGATGCCCCAAAGAAGCACCTTAACTATATTATATAACAAAGGGGACTCCTCTAAGGAAGTTCTACCCTTGGATTGGATACATGAATTAGTGACATGTAAGAGATCTTTGCCCTTAGATTGGTTGCATGCATGGGTGACATGTTGGTTCTGATTCTATCTGGTTGGTCAAACCATCTTTGATTGGAAGGAATCTTTAGGAAATCTTCCTAAAGAATCTCCAAATCATGTGGGTGAGGTACCATTGGAAAACCTTGATGAGACAAACCTTGGGGGAGGGAAGGCCAACCTTTCCTCTAGTGGGGGAGAAATTACATATTTTTAGGTCTAATTCATCTATTTAGGCCTCCAAAATTGGCTCTAAAGTTTCCATGCTATTTTTGGCTCTTACCTTGTTAGTAGAAGTCCTCTTTTGGTGACCTCTATCTGAACTACCTAGCACATCATGCATAACATCCTTCCAGATGTTACCAAGCCAATTACCACCTCTAGATAATATATCTAGCTTTTGGTATTACAAATTCAAGCTATTTTTGGCTCTTGCTCTATTAGTAGAAGTACTCTTTTGGTGACACCTATATCTAGTCTACCTAGCTCATCATACATAACATCCTTCCAAATCTTACCAAGCCAATTTTCAACTCTAGATGATATGTCTAGCTATTGGTATTACAGAAGTGCACCAAGTCTACAAATATGTGGCACATATTATTGTCCCTTCTCAATATGACTTGGGCAACTTTGCCTCAAAATGCATACTTCTTGTTGCATTGAAGAGAGTGCAATTCTTTCTCTTATTAGCAACTCCATTTTGCTAAGGTGTATAGGTAATTGTAAGTTGTCTTTGCATTCCATGCTCCATCAAGTATGAATTGAATTCACTTGCTAAATATTCTCTTCCTCTATCAGAGCGGAGAATGCCAACCTTTTATTTAGTCTGATGCTTAGCTAAGCGGAGAGTAGAGAATGCCAATCTTTTATTTAGTTTGATGATTAGCTAAGCATCAAACTAATTAAAAGATTGGCATTCTCCCCTATTATAGAGGGAGAGAATGCTTAGCAAGTGAATTCAAATCATACTTGATGGAGCATGGAATAAAAAAATGTAAGATATGATGAATGTGCAAAAATATTCATAGCCCATCACATTAGGAGTGTAAAAAAACCACTAAGATTAGAATGAATCAATTTTAGAGGTCTTATGGCTTGATAAGCTTCTATCATGGGTTACTTTGTTCATATATGCTTTCCAAGTAAACGTGTTGTACATGTATGTATAAGAACCTTCTTTAGATTGAGGACTCTCATAGAGCAAGTGTATGTTAATTGTTTAAGGCAATGTGTATTGATATGGCCAAGGAGTTTGTGCCAAAGATGAGCATATTTTCCATGGATGGACATTAAATTGCTTAGTGCAATAACAATGTCCCCATGATCAAGAATTGTGGTGGGATCTACTTGCCATGTGTCATTGGATACAAGGTAATCATTTGTAACCCTTGAATTATTGTCTCTTGACAATCAACATGATAGTTGACGCAATATTGGTAAAGTGAATATAACTTGATTGGTATATGGAATTTCTAGGTGCTTATGATTTCTATGCTCTTGTATGTGACCATCTTTCAGATTATTAATAGTCTCATTGGCAAAATTATCTCCATATTGATTTTTTTTTCCTCTTAGAGAGGAATTTTTGTCACTTGTAGCAATCTATTCTCCTGGTAGTAGTTAATGCTTGGTGTATGAGCTTGTCTAGGGTTTGGTCTTGGAGATGATGAGGATCATTGATCATCTTAGCAGTCAAAAAGACCGCTCAATGAGAGAGAATTGGAGTTTTTATAGGAAGAAGTGCATTGATCTTAATTTGATTACACCAATCTTCTGCCTTTTTCATTTTCCCTTGATGCTCTGGTTCATTCTTCCTCTATACTCCTCCATATTTTTCTAATCCGGTAAGCTTACATAAGCCATCAGTATTGTAGGAGTAGATGGATTATAGGACAAAAGTCAAAAGATCTAGGAATCATAATCATCAAGAGAAAAGTGAGTGGGCCATCAAATGGCAGATTTTAGCTCAATGATTATCCTTAAAAGGTTTGTTGCCGTCACGCCATATATCATGAGGATTGGGTGAGGTAACTTTGCAATAGTTGTAGACATGCTGATAGTTCTTTTTTATTGTTGTATAGTCTTTGAGTGCTTGTAGATAGAGCAATAATTTGAGTCACAATTGAATTTCCCAATAAATATAGTTTATCTTGTAGCATATACTCTGCTATTAGTTGATCATCTGTATTGTAGATGATGCAATTTTGATTGTTTATCAATATCCTGCCACCACAACAGTCATATCTGGGCATTAATAGATTCTTGTGGAGTTCATGCATCTAAAGGACATTTTTCAATTGTATCTCATGTCCATTTGGGAGTTTTACCCTTACACTTCCAAAACCATAGATAATTAGTAAGGTCTCATCACCTAGAAAGATTTTGACCATCTATTGGACCATCTATTGGATAGAAGTTGTAGTGCTCAAATTGCCTTCTACGCATGTCCCTATGTCAACTTACCACCTTGCATCCTTTGGAGTTTCAAGTGTAGGTCTTTTTGCAAAGTAGAATGTTCTTAACCAAAGTGCATTGTAAAGACATAACATATAGGGACAACCTCTTGTTGTTTTTCTTTCCATCTCTTCCTCTTTTGTCCTTGGTTTTGGTTCAAATATCCTTCTCTCAAATCTGCATTGGCATTATTAGCCTCCTTTTTTGGTGGGTGCACCCTACAATCAAAAGCCTAATGGTACCCACATTTACATTTTGGACATGGCTTTTGTGGTCTAGCTTTTGTTTAGCTTTGTCATTTGAGCAACTTCTTGCCCACTATTTCTTTTAGTACTTCAGATTCTTCCCATTGGCCATGAACAAGGTAGTTCCTTCAAAATTACTCTGCTTCATCTCAAGTTCCTCTCAAAAAAAGAAGGTGATAACTTCTTATAGATTGGTGACTTTTTGGTTTTGAAGGGTTTGAATACACTATGAGTATTGTCTTTGCATGCTTCTCAACATCTGAATAATCTCTTCTTGAGAGATAAAATCCAACCTAGCATTCCTCATCTGTATTAATTTGATTTTTGAAATTGTGGACATGGGCTATATTTTTTTTTGGATTTCATTTCAAATTGAAAAAGCACTCCCTTAGTTGCATTTGAGTTACCATGTATTGGGATGCGTAAGTTGAATGTAGGATCTCCCATATCATTGCTAACATGCTTCATTTTTTAACATGAGCCATATCTCTTGAGAACAGCAATCCCAAAGTGTGGCCTTGGCAATGTTGTCTTTTCTTGTCCATGCTTCAATCACTAATACTTTGGTGTCAATTAGACTTGAGCGGCAAGGATAGCGGCTGTAAGATTTGCCATGGCTGTAATATCAACAACCTTCTCTACTATTGTGTGTTTGGTTGGCTTTGCTTCATCATTATCTACAATCCTTCAATGCCCTTCAATACTCAGTTTATTTGCAATTTGTGGTTGCAAACTGCCAAATCCTATACCATCAAAGTTTTGCTAAGTAGAGGTGTTTAGTAGGTTTGTGGTGGTAGCCATGGTGATCCAAAGTTGTGTGTCTCTAGTTTTGTAGGTGTTAGGTAAATTTGCCTTTCTTACTTTGCAATTTCTTCTTCAATTGCAGTTAATTTTCAGTACATTCTTAAGTTGCCACACTTTGTCAAGTAGTACTTTACGTTGCTCCAAGTGTATAGTGTGATGTGTAGGAAAATTGAGGAAAATTTCACTTTGGGAGTTTCTCTATCTAAAGGTGTCTCAGCAAATCAGAGAAATTGATTGCAAAGCAATGCTGCTTCCTATTGTAGTCTGCTTCAATGCTAGCAGAATGTGTGCCATATATAAAATTAAAATAAACTAGTGTGGAGTTTGAGTGGAACTCTCAAAATGTGAGAGCGCAATTGCATTTACAATGATAAGTTATATCACAAACGATCCCAGCACTTAAGTTGAGCTAGATTGCCCGAGGAGCCTAGAACTTAGACTGGTTATTGTTACTAGGCTGACTAGATAGCAACTGCTATCATATACACTAAGTCACATGAACCATCTTGTGACGGTTTGCTCTGCACACAATAGGGGGTTTCAGAAATAGTTTTATGAAGTTTCTAAACTTTTCATATAGATTGTTACAAAGCGTTGACTAAATGGGTACCGTGTGTGACCCGGAGGTAGAAATGGTAATGTTACGGAGTTGGGGCCAAGTTCCTTATTATTAGCACACTCCGTATGAGGTGGTTCGTAGAAAATAAGGGATAAGGACTTTTCATTATCACTCCGTAGTGCATTGATTGCACATTAGGGTTAATTAAGTTTTTGTTTAGGGTTAGAGTGAAAGTGATAGCCACCAAAAGGAGCATCCGGGGCATCCGGGGATGTTCAAGAACACCCATGGAAATGAAATGACAAGCGGCAACTGGGCAAACTTTTACCAACTAAGATTGGAGGGAGCATGAGTGGAAAGATTTTAGTGCCTAAAAAAATTGACTACTCCATGAAGATTTGAGAGACCCATAGCCAAAGGTGGAATGGGGAGTGAATGTGTTTGGAGTGGGAAGATTTGAGTGCGAGCCCGTGAGAAGGTTAGATTGAGGAGTGATTTTGTTTGAAGTGTTACTCTCGATTTTATTATTTTAAAAAAAAATTCTTTTGTACGAGTATGAAATGTATACCTTTCTTCCCCTTGAGTAATGAAATCAAATTCATGAATTTGTTTTCTTGTTACAGAATGAAATTGATGAGATTGTTTTTTTGTGCATACAGAGATGTCCCTTTGTTGAAATTTCACAGGGAGAGGGAGATTCCTCTTTGCAGAGAAGAAAGATGCCCTTTGTGGAGAAGAGAGATCCCCTTTGTCGATAAGGAGTTATCAGTGGTGATTAAAAATAGAGTTTTGTCATGCCAAGAAGGAGCACTCGTTTAGAACTAACCAGAAATATTAGAAAATGTATTCAATGGATGATTTGGTTAGATTTGGAGATATCACTACCAAGATTAGAAGATGAAGACAAGGAATTAGGAGGAGATTTAGATATGCTAGAATGTTTTATTAGTGGATGGGAGTATGCACATACTCATCAATACTTGGAACCCCGTGTTACTTACCCTTGTAGTAGAGAGTTTGTGAAGGAGTATTTTAAAAATCTAGATACTAAGGCCTTTTGCCAGCTTACTAGAATGGATGGGGATTCCTTTTCAACATTAGTTGATTTGATTAAGACTCACCCAATTTTTGAGAAAAGGTACCGAAGAGAGCAAACATCCATGTGGATCCAAGTTGCCCTAGCTGTGGATAGATTTGGGCATCACGGCAATGGAGCTTGTGTTGCACGGGGTTTAAATATTTGGGGCATTAGTGCTGGTTCAACAATTGCTTTTACTGATAGAGTTATGACAGCCATATTAGATGTGATGAGGAGTCAAGTTGCTTGGCCCAAACTCAAGGAGAAGGAAAGGATATCCACTATTTTTGCACTGAAAGGTTTCCCAATTGTGTTGGTTTGGTAGATGGAACATTGTTTCCTCTTGCAGCCCGATCAATTGTGGACAGGGAAATATATTTCAGCCGCAAGGGTTCATATTCTATAAACGGCCAAGTTATTTGTGATGATAAAAGGAGAGTTATACATTTTTCCGGAGGTATGGTTTATGTTATGTGTTATTTTGTTAGGTATTTTTGCAATGCATTGGTGATCCTGTTTGTTTAGTTTACTAAAAGTATGGCCTTTTTTTATTTGTAGGAATGCCAGGTTCATGTCATGATATGACTTGTTTGAAAAAATTGTCACTATGGAATGATTTGAACCAAAGAGGGAGGTGTTGCACTTTTGAGGCAAAGGAGTACCTTTTAGGTGATTCGGGTTATGTAACCATGCATCACCTAGTACTTGCTTTCAAGCAGGCTCGCTCAGAGGACAAGCAAGACTTCAATAAATATTTAGCAAAGGCAAGAGTGATAAATGAGCATTGTATAGGAGTATAGAAAGCTAGATGGCATTCTCTTTGTGAGCTAAGAGTGCAACTGAAAGACAATAGTAGAAATGCCTATTTGTTAAAGTGGGTATTGGTGTGTATTTTTTTACATAATTTTTTAATCAATAGGTCTGACCTTTGGTCAGAGGACGATGGTGGATTTATAGAAGAGACTCAAATAGATTCAGAAATGTCATTTTAGGGTATAGAACTTGGTAGAGAAGAAAGTAGATCAAGGGTGATGCAATATTGCCTTGATTTTAACAATGACGATATACTCAATTGATTGATTGAGATTCCATATAATAAAATATATATTCTCAGTATTCATCTCATATCTCATAGTCTGGTAACTTAGACCAGGAGTCTTTTTCTTAGACCATGAGTGTATCTTGATGTAATATTGGGATAAGAACATCATGTGGATGCAAAAAGAATTCTATGAAGCTTAATCTATACATTTGTAAGTCCTCCGTTTACACTTACGTGCACTTGGAGAAAAATGAGCCGATGTTGCATACACTGGGAGATGTATGCAACATCAGAATGACGCTTGTAGACGTTGGGTGCCACTCACAAACTTAGAAAAGTCATCAAGTGGCGCTTGTAGACGGGCAGACGCTGGGAGCACACCAGAATATGCACACATATTACATGCACTCATAGGCGCTGGTAGGCGCTAGTAGGTGCTGGTAGGCACCGGTAGGTGCTGCGTGAATTATGCGATGCTTGGCTGCGCCGGTTGGCGACGTGGAGTGTCGCATGTTGCCGCTCAGGATTTGGGTTCTTTGGTTGAAAAAATGCAATTTTGCCTCCAAAGTGTACATTTTAGGATGTTCGGGATTGAATTTTTTTCCGACAGCCTGGGTTATATAAACCTTTGTTCTTTTCCATTTCAGTCATTTGAGTGGGTGTGGATGTCTTAGAAAGCCTTATTCTTGAGTGTGTGGGGTGTTGGAAGCAGAATTTCACGAGTGAGTAGTTTGAAGGAGAAAGAGCAATTTCGAGGGTCATTTTGCAAGGCAAAGGGTGTGTGGGAGGGTCATTTTGGGAGGCAGAGGGTGGGTGGGTGAGACATTTTGAGATTGGGGAAGGAAAGAGGCAAACTGGCTGGCTGAAGCACAACTCAAGAAGCAACAAGGAGTGATTGAGAAGAGAGAAAAGAGAGCATTCAAGAGACAGAGCTCATTCATTTTCAACCATGGCAGAAATCTGGGGATACAAAAAGATAGTTGACGGGCCCAACATGAGAAATACTCAGGAAGGAGATTGGCTCATAGCATTCCATACCATTCAACATCCAACCAATTTCATCAAGTGGTGCTGGCTAGACAAACATCAAGTTCAAACTGTTGTTTTGGGAATTCGTGAGATCAATCTAGATGTAATGGGGCTGAAAATAACTCTTGGACTTCACTATCCATGGCCAGAGGTACTTTTCAAACATTCCTCATTCTTTTCTTTTCATTCCATCTTGATATGTTCTTTTTATTTCTAGAAATTACTTTCAAATTATCAGTGACTCCCAGTGCCTCCCAGCCTGTCCCGCAGTGCCACCCAGTGTAGTCCAGCGCCATCCAACGCCATCTCAAACCCTAAACCCCTGCGTGCAAGCACCTTCCCCGTGCACCCCCCCCCCTTGGGCACCCAGTGCTTCCACGGGGCTATGCAGACATACTCGCGGCTCTCCCTATCCTGCAGCACCTACCAGCATTGTCGTGCGTTGACGAGCGTCTTCCAGCGGCATCCCCAGCCCCTTAACCCCTCACGCGATCATCTTCCCTTGACCCCACGTGGCACCTAGTGCCTCCGGGCGGTTCCTAGCTTAACCCCTCACTGTCCCGCAGTGCCATCCAGCGCAGCTGCGCCTACAGGCAGCGTCCATAAGCATCCTTGTGTGGCTCTCGGTGCCCTGCAGGCGCCACCGATGGTCAAGAGCCCCCCCCCCCCCCCCCCCCCCCCCCGTGCGTCATCACACGTCTCCCGATTGTGGCTCCCAGCGGCACCCCGCGACTCTTTAGTGTGTTAAAACTGTGCGCAAGCACCTTTGAGCGGCACCCACTGAGCTTGAGTCCTTGGGACCGAAGTTTGAGCTGAAATTTTTGGTGGGTTGTGTAGGTCATTCCATGTACAGAGTTTGTGAGTTCATGGGACAAGGTCTCTTGCATAGGTTTGGTAAGAGGTAGGCAGTTTCAATTGACTGCAGATATAGTTAGAGATGCACTTGTCATGCCTATGGAGAGAACACCAAGACGGAGGACAGTTCCTTACACAGCTGTCTCAGACTGGTTTCCACAAATGGATAGGATTGCAAAAAGATATCTTGCAAGGCAATGTGTATATCTTGCATTCAGAGCTTTCTTCCAATTGATGGATGCACTAGTTGCACCCACTATTAGGCCCAAGATTGTACATGGGCATTTGGTACTCAACACCAAGACCAAGTTGAGGAGATTTGGTGTGGAGGATTATGATTGGGGAGAGTTAGCTTTTAGAGCTATTATTGCGGAGGTGGGGAGTTTGCAAAGCCAAGTGAGGAGTCCTAAGGGGCGTAGGTTCAGAGTCACCTTCCTTGGACAGATACTCACGCATCTCTTTGTGGAGAGAGGTTTCATTCTAGAGGAGGACGTGATGTACCTGAGTGATGGAGAGGAGGAGATTATACACAAGGGAGAGCATGGTGATGATCATGAGGATGCAGATAGCTCGGATGAGGACGAGATTATTGATGATAGGGAGGATGAGGATGAGGATGGTGAGTGATTGATTGATTAGGTTTGAGTTTTGTCATTTATATTTATATTTATATTTATATATTTATTCATATATTGTGTGTTGGAAAACATACAAAGTTCTTTTGTATGTACCATTACCGGATTTAATAAATGAGTTCATTTAAGAAGCTTGAATTAATGAACTTGTGAACTTGTATATTTGTATATTCAAATATGAATTTTTACTTGATTGATAACTAAATGTACCACTTGTGAACAGGTGTTCAACAGATTCGTGTTGAGACACAGCCCTTACCCTTTGTTGAGATAGCTCCTTTTCACTCTTCTTCCCCTTCACCACTTCCTCCATCTGTGGAGGGAGTTGGTGACCCCATGCATTTCAGAGTACCTTCACCTCCTTCTTGTTCAATTGACATCACTCGCATTTTAGATGATTGTGTTTGAGTGGTTGAGTGTAGAAAGAGAAATCTCCTTGAGCGTGAGAGTAGACTAGAGAGTGTAGAGGAGAGAGAGAGAGATTAGTGCTTGAGCATGAGAGTAGATTGGAGAGTGTAGAGGAGAGAGAAAGATTAGTGCTAGAGCGAGAGAGACTCCTTTGTGAGCGAGAGGATTTACTTGTTGCAAAGGAGGAGAGGCATCTGACCTTGCTTACTTCTAAGATTGAGAGAGAGCATACATTAGGTGACTTGGACATGGGCATACTAGGTGCCGCTGCCATGGCAGAGGGTTACAAGCTCCAATTACATAGTCAAGCACAAGAGTTAGCATATGTTATAGAGAGGTGTAAGAGTGCACATGTTCAAGTAGAGGAGAGCAAGAGTAGTCTAGCTCAAATGAGAGCTCATGTAGAGGAGAGTGAGATTAGTCTAGCTCATTTGAGGGCTCGTGTGGCTTATCTTGGACCCAGACTATGTACTATTGCTCGCAAGACCCATACTCGTCATGAGATGCAGACCCAGACTAATGCCACCCATGTGTTACCTCATAGTGCGGAGACTTAGGGCACTCAAATTGAGTTTAGAGAGAGGATTTGTCTATCAGGAGAGTATATTCCTCGTATCCTCTTCCCCAGTTTCCTACGGAAGAAGATTATTATTGTGGATGTTACTTGTATGTATTCATTATGGATTCTTGGTGCTATTGGTTTCTGTGCATGGGAGAGCGGGATGAATACGCATGGTTGGTTCCCTCACACACAGTCCGAGCCTGTAGGATGGGTAGCCTGTCCTAGTGTTTGCCATTTCATCCAATTTTGTTTGCTACGCTTTGAGGTTATCTTGTGGATAGATCTTATTCCGGATGGAGTGGAGTGGTTGCTACGGAGCATGTGGCAGTGGTCTGAACTCCCAGAGGGAGTTCACACCGGGTCTCGCCTCATGGCATGTTTTTGCTCTAGAGATATATAGCAAGATTCGGAGCTCAGAGGACTTAGAGTTAGATCATATGAGCATCTGACTTCATTAGGTTTACCTCTTTGTGATCTTTTGATCATAGATAGTTATGCACTCTCTTATTATAGGAACCATCTACATGGTGCTATCCACCCTACCCACTTCCGTCCTTATAGGGTACATAGAGCATCATACACTTGGTCATTTGACCCTTTGATGAGTGCTTTAGACAGATTTGTCCATGACGATAGGCCTACTATTAGTTGGGCAGAAGAGCAGTGGACATCAAGTAGATTGAGTTCTTATAGTTGTGACCCATATCCTCTTCTTGCTAGTGGTATCAGGCATCGAGACTTGGATGAGAGTGAGTGGCCCCTATGGTGGTCATTGAGTCCATTTAGGATTCAACATCATGTATACCGTTGTAGACTTGAGGATGCAATAGTAGCACTTAGACACCATAGTGCATCTCCCTCTTCTTCTTCACCTCCTCAACCTCCATAGTCATAATTTTAGGTTCTATTGGCTCCCCATTTATATACATATTATGTTCATTTCTCCCCATGTATACATTTATGTTTTAGTTTACACTTGTGAACTCTCATATTGTGGTCTAACTCTTGTATTTTCATGTGCTATATACTCAATTGTGCCTTTTGTATCCAACAAGTCATCAGCTTACAAATATGGGCGCCATTTCCCTCTAAACACTCAACCCTAAACACATCACAAGCGGCCTTCAGCGTCTATGCATGCCAACGAGCGCCTCCGAGCAACTACGAGCCATGAATCCATATCTGCTGAGCGCCGACGAGCCATGAATCCATATCTGCTGAGCGCCGACGAGCGTCTATCAACTTCATGAGTTTTTCCCAACGTCATCGAGGGCCACCTAGTGGCCATGAGCATCAACTAGCGCCTACCTAGAGGCCACAAGCACATACCTAGAGACCACGAGTGCCTACTAGTGCTCATTAGCTTCTACGAGCGCCTACGAGCACCCATGAGCACCGATGACAACTTGCTTGCCTTTTTTTTTTTGTGTTGCATTGCATTGAGCGGCGACAAGCGGTAGGAAAGACTTTTGGGCGGCTATGAGCGTCAACTTGCGGCATCTTGGGCTTATTGTGCAAGAAAGACATGACAGGAACGGAGTGGTAACGACAACATCAAAAACAAAAACTTGTGAGGAACTAAGTGGTAACAAGCTGCATCAGCCGGATACTAGAAGCATTTATCAAGTTTCCATAACTCATCTTTATTATAATCATAATAAAGGTTACATGGTGGTATACTATTCACTATCAGTAGAGTATGATGGATGTTGAACCTAAGTGAGCACTTTAAAATAGTTACTTATTTCCTCAAGAGTTTTCCCTGCTTGTATGAGACTCATTTTGATTTCATGAGTGCACTTTGATTCTAAACTCTTCTCCTTAAATTTGTGTTTGTCTGCCCTAGCTTTCCGTTTATTTGTGCTCAATTTTTTCTCAATTTCAATTTTCATCTTCTCTGTCTCTAATCTAACACGCTCTGCTTCCATTCTCATCATTTTTTTCTCTCTCTTCCTCATGTTGGTTGCTTCTAGTTCAGCTAGTTGTAACCTCTCTCTGGATTCCATATTATTTGCCTTTAACATGGTAATTTTTGCTAAATCATGAGACAATGACATACTAGGTGACAACTTGGGTACCTTACTTGCAGATATTCCACCTTTCCTCCTCTTTGGATCACGTTCCCCTTCTTGGTTTGCACAATCGGATCCATCTCTTGTAGAAATTAAAGGCGGTGGTGGTGTAATGAAAGGTGAGTCCTCGGTCGGTGGAACAAATGGAGACTCATCCTCTGGTGATAGGATTCCATTCTCCATGCCACTTGCTAAACTTTCCACCCCTTGGGTGTTTGCGACCAACTCAGGGCCCGAGTTAGGGAGCACCACCTCTGGAGGAGATGAGAATTGGGAGCACTCTTGTGCACCTTCATGGACCTCCTCCTGGCCAGCCTCGCAAATCTCGCTTGAATTAGGATTACAATCTCCTAAACTTACCATTGGCGGTGGACTTATGTTTGCTCTAGTCCCAAACATGGCTTCCGTTCTTGCAAAATGCGGGCACATTCCATTCAATTTATCTTCTATAGTTCTCCACCCTTTTCCATATTCCTTCTCGGTGAGACCTTCTCCTGTAGCCTTGTTCTTAAGCTCCCAAGTTTCTTTGTATTGTTTCATGTACTGCAACCATTTCTTGTAAAGTATATCACCTGTCATAGAAGTAGGAAATCCGATACACTCTCTAATCAAAAAGGTTGCCATTAAACTAAATGTGGTCGATTTCTGAATGAGCTTTTTGCAATTCCCACCATGAATTTGTGCAAAATGCTTGGGGTCCTCCAAATAATCCAATATTTGGCTGTAATGGTGTATTGCCATGCCAATCGTTCATCCTCCTTGGTTTTGCTAGGCACAGAAGAAGCCATCCTCAACAAGTCTCCAAATTTCCCTAATGGTTGTTGAGGTTGCAAATCCAAAGATGACTCTATAGGTCCCGGATGAGCGTCGATAAGGGAGTCTCCTACACTAAACAAAGGTACTTGATCTCCCATTGCAAAAATTTTGTTGCACTCCTAGTGTGAGAATTGTCGCACTCTAATCAATTTCTTGGTTGCCGCACGGCGGCGCTGATCATTTCCCACACCAATGTGAAACTACAAAACCGCCGTTGCTTGCCTGACAACTCGCACATTTGCTCCAGAGGGTGGTGAATTTGAGTTTACAAATTTGAATTGTTGGGCGGGTCCATTTTGGATCTTGAATACGGAAACCAGATCATCAATACGTGAGTAAATGATACGTGGCCACCCTCTTGAGGAAACACGTCACTCTTTCTGACAATCATTTATTTAGTTACGGCATTCCAAAACATCCGTAACATATGATTTGACTTTTATAAATGAATGCAATTTGCTAAATATATCCCTTAACTGAACTTATCTAGCGTTCAGTTATTTCAATCTCGTATCGTTACAGAGTTCACTAAAAATTATTACGAAGTTTGTTATTTATCACGTAGACACCCGTCAAACCTATTTCTGAAACCCCCTAATGATTTAACTTAAAGCGAGTCTATGTAAAGACTGGCTTCCACTGTCATGTCCTACACCATTTTCTTGACAACTCCGATAGGCATTTAAACAGTTGTACTACGGTTCCTTATATTTTGTGAAGGCATCTATCGGTCGTTATGTGAGAATTTATGGTTCTATGCCCCCAGGCCTCAAATCCAAAATCTCATGATTTAAGGAATCTGAACCTCCACTAAAGTTGATGGTCTCAGTCTCTCTGTCTTCTTGCAAAAGTGGGGTACGAGGTAGGTGTTCGAAAAAGTCCTTTGGATGGTGACTCCTTTCGTAACCATATGAATCCTAACCCTTCGGTGAAATCTTGTTAGCCATATATTCTTACTTATCCTTTTGCTTCTTTGCATCAGAATTGTTACACAGTAGAGCTATAATATTGAGAATCAAAGATTCAGAAACATGGGCCTGGGGATAATCTTTCTTGTCTTCATTCGTTGAAATAAGAATCTACTTTTGACTACGGTGGTTTGGGACTATTCGTGCATGAATGTAGGGCCTCTACCCACTATTCTCTTCTTAATGAATATTCTCTAATCTAAATTTAGAGGATTTAATCAAGAGTAATAAATTTTTCGGATGATATGGAGTGTCTTCGAATTGGTGTACATTAATATAATATTCTGTACTGGTACATTTTATCTTTGTTATCCTGCATATAATACAAATAGCTCGCAAAACTACTTTTTAATATAGTTTATTTAGATTGGCAACGTGACTAGAATTTCCTAAAACTGTAAAGTTCTAATTTTCAACTATTTTTTAGCATCAGAAAATATTTTCTGTCTAATATAATCTATAATTTAGACAAATAAGCACTTTTTTTTTATTGCGGGGTTAACTTGACACTAATGATAAACAAAAAAAAATACCAGAGGGCAAAGACCCTTACAATATGTTAGTGTAAACATCAAACCTATCTGTAAAATACGAATTGGTTACGTACCGTTCGACATGCAAAAGGGACTTGATTCAATTTTCCTAAAATTAAGTCTTGTTAGAGTCTTGACAAGAGTTAATCTTTTAGACGGAGATGACCTTGACAGTAGGCAAATATTGAGGCAAGTGTCCAACACCTTACCCATGAGATCACTATTGTCTCAGCTCATGCAAATATGGGACTAACAGCTCACTCTTGACACTTGTGGGATTATTTTTGGTGCCAAATCACCACTAGTATGCATGAACCGCATGTGAGTTGGATCTGAATCGATTATTGAATTATGCACCTATTTCTCAACAAGCGCCATTTCGTATAACAACCAAAGTATCCTACCCTAGTGATTCCTTGGTTCCTAGAACGCGATTGAAATGGAATTAGAGTGTTCGGAACTAATCGATGGTATATAGAACTGCGAGCGCTCCACTTCCATTTGGGAACAGAAGGATGATCCAGGTTCAGTAGGAAATGAGGAAATTCTGAACTGAAACAGGCAGTGCATGAAGTGGAGATGGGAAATGTCGATGCTCAAGATTGTCCCACCCGGCTATTTGTTTGGTCAGTGTTTGCAGTTCTTTATAAAAGAACTGCAAGTTTCTAACTGGTGTTCAACTTTCACCTGAATTCTCTAATATTGTTCCTAGCCGTGGACTCCCCACAACTCATGAATTTCATAGACTTGTTCACTTGGATGTGGTTGGTAACGAATACCGTTGCTTCTAGTAAGATATACCAAATACTGGTACTTTCTACGAGTTGCTAGATTTCCACGGTCCGTTTCACATCCACAGTGGTGATTTAAATACATCTGTCAATGGGGCTTAGTGTTGGTTAAAGGGCTAGTTGCCTTTTATAAACTTGTACAAATAATGCGTAAAAAATGGTCAACTCTATTATAAAATAAATAGGTAAACAAGCGACAAGTTGACACCAGATATCCGGAGGTGAAAAAGAAGCTGCTGTGAAAAGCGCAAAAACCAGTTTTGCTCGTTATGAGTTTCAATTGGGCGATTACGGATTCCGGAGCGATCGATCCCGTAAGTTGCTTTACGGGTGTGTCCGGAGGTGACCCATAAAAAGTTTCGGAATTGTATCCATTTCTGTAAGATGTCGCGTCCCTGTATTATTTACTCTTCTCCAATTTCTGGGAAATTTAAATAATCATTTTTACGGCCTCAGTTTTAGTGGGTGTGTGTTCACTTCTCCAAAAGCTTTATGAAAATTCTTCATTTCCGTAGTAATTACAGAAATATGCAAATTGAAACCCCCTATTGTCATTCTTCATTCATGGGCACATTCTCGATGGCTGCAAAACGCAGCTCTCGTAAGGACCCGGTCAGCTCGGACTACTGCCGTTACGTTACCGTATGTCAGCGGTGGTTTCCAAACGCTTACCGGTTCTCGCAACTTCACGCCGATCGGTACAACGCAAACCGGTTTTCTATTATACGACCCGAAACGTAAAATTTATACCCGGTGCACGGATCCCATTCCATATGATATGGATTTTTGGCCTGTAGATGTAGTTCTCAACTACGTATCGGGAAGATTCTGCACCGGATATCTCCGAATTTCGGGACGCATACCTATTTGGGCACCCAACTATTCCATTTGTTTGGCGTCGAATGTCTATACACGCCGGAATCCCCAAAAACTCGGCCGGGAGGGGCTACACTATTTGCCGGGCAGTTCCGAGTTCAACTGGATACGGCGAATTTCAAATCGTGCCCCGACAGCCGTGCGTTTCCTGGTAATGTTATTGTCTTATAGTTAATTTCCGGCAGGACCGGCGGGAACCGACTATTGTCCGCAACCCTGCGTTTCCGAGCCACGAGAGTTGCACCATTGGCCTTCACTTCCGTCCTGCTACTAGACACTTAATTGCAAAGTTAAGCGTCCTAACACACTCACCGACTTGCTCCTCAGAATCAATCAAATAGATTCTCACGTATGCTAATGCGTGAACAAAGTTTTTTCATTCATCGTGAGCTCCATTGGACATCGGGACTGCTCAATCAGATTCGTCACAATAGCGTCGATCGTCTCGTGAAGAAAGCGTCACTTCTGCTGCTTCTCAACAGACACTATTGAATTGGACAATTGTTCTGAATTTTGACCATCCATGCAACTGACTCACGATTTGACTCGTCATACTCTAGCTCTTATCTTAGCAGAAAACTTCGGAGACGAGACCCAGGACGACGTATAGTTTACATCATCTACTGTGGAAAGAGCACCATACCTGCAGCTTAGTAGACTACTTTTGAGACATGAATTTGATCAGATCGGAGGCAAGCCCTATGTCATTCTCTGGATGGAACTTAGCATCATCCATTACTCGATATCTATCGACTAGTGGGGTAGGAGAAAACTTTTGTTTCCACCTTTTCGAAGAATAGGAAGGAGGTTGATTTCCGACCATGACAAGGACAGATTTGCAACTTGTTTTGAACTAGAAACCGCTTGGCATCACCTGGAGTTCTTTTTCTTTCTTTTATAGATTGCATTCCTTCTGTCCCACTACAAGGTTTTCTGTTCCTGGAATAACCTTTATTGGTTACTTTCAAGTTACTTATAGAATAACCTTTATTGGTTACATTCACCCCTTGTGGTGAGACCAACACCACAATCAATTTTCAATCTACAAGTAATCAGAAATTTTCAATTAGCAATAGAAAATAAGATACACCTTTGGATCTAACTAACACGTCATCCATTGATTACCCTCACTTAGTGCTTTCTTTTCAGATTGGGCATTTATTTCATTCTTGAAACTTCACTTCTTGTTCTCCACAGTCACATAAGTTTCTATGTCTCGTATAAAGTTTTCCATCTTTTCCTCGTGAGATGCATATTTGCAATTCTATCTTTCCTACATTCCATATTCCATAATAAAGTTATAAACGCAACCTTGCGTGTGGATATCCGAGAAGGATTTTAGTATTTATGGCCACTAGTTGCCTGTTACAGTTTATTCTTTAGTACTTTGCCTATTACAGTAGTATCAGCATTCCAGAAGACCATATATTAATTAATATAAGGCGCCGGGAATATCTCTTTGGAGGAATCTCATTAACGAAAAGTCCGTTCACAATTGACAACGTTTTTACACCCTCACGTCATGAAGGGACACATTTTCTAGTAGCTTCGTCAAGTTCTCCTTTAAAATAATCATTCGGGCCCTTATATTCTCGGGTTCACTTATTGTTATAGGCTAGCAATTTTTCTCCTCCTTCTCGGACTCGTAGAAATATTGTTGACTCTGTTCACGAGAGAAATCAGCTGGCGAGGATATGTTTAAATTCTTTCGAGAGGAATGTCTTTATTGCGAAAAGCATTCAGTTGTGATAGGAGTGGGTCCACATCGGCAGTTCAAAAGTATCCCAAGGACCAAGGACCCACCTAAGTAGGCTTCTCCACCATTTACAAGCGCTTCATACCTCCATATGGCCGTCAAGGTTCAGAGTCTCAGTCTATCATTCTATCAACATTCTAAACAACATGACTGAATGTTTAGCGAGCATACACTCACCGGGCTTACTAACATATCTCAGTCGTTAGAAAATTTGATGACATTGGATTGATCTAAGGAATGAACGGGAAGAATGGACTGACTGAAACTCCCATCTATCTGTACAACCAATATTATAAAGCTTGTCAAAGCTGGGTCAGGAAGGAAGTCCCGGAGTGTAGTGATGTACTCACTTTGTTTACAAGAGTCATCTCAAGTTTCAAGAGCATTGTGTACTAATTTGCGATGGACGTACTGCAGTGTAAGAAAATTTGGCACAAGGGATCACTGGGTAGTTCGGGAGATGAAAACATCGATGATCAATGGCATGATTTCTCCTGCACTTGTTGTGTAGAGCGATCCAAATACTAATTCGATTGGAGGTTTCTCCTTTTAATTACACTTTTGTAAGAGGGGATAGTGTAGGCCTTGTCAGTTATCAGTAACACCCGCAGAAAACGAACAGTTCTATAAATTTGGACATAAATAGTGTCTACCTTCTCCAAGATCGAAACTTCCTGTCAGAAATTTTTTGTTTCGGCAAGTGTGTCGATAGATCTAAATGATACGAGATATCCTCAATAACGAACCGTAATTCCGATATCCTCAATACTCGAGCCGTAATTGGACAACTTGGGAAAACAAAAATCCTCATTGTATTTGAGGTGGCAGGTAACAAGCAAGAGGGGCACTAATATAGATGTGGCGATCTGTGTAGACCCCACGTGGTTTGGCTCCAATTTATATAACCCTGCTGCTACCCAATCAAATCTGGCCTCCTGGCAAGGGCATTCCGATCACACGTGATGCCAAAGCAAACAGACTAGTAAACTCAATCTTAACCCCGGTTAATCCTTTCTGTAACGTGTCACGACAGCAGTGCTGAAAAGCCACACAACAGGCCGTCTCCAGACTTCTTTCAGTACACGTGGTGAGATCGTTGGAGTTGGTGACTAGGCGGGTTCAGTGATGGTATAAGTTCAGGAAGTAAGTGCTACTGATCGATCACTGTGCCCGGTGAATGAGCGAACATCAGAAGATCTTTCTTTGGAAGTATATACGCAGTCAGCTCTAGAGATTTGGTGTTGGATTTGGTTTTTTAAGGATTCTGAAGGGCTACGCAAGCGAATTAGAGGAGACAGAAGCTAAAGCAAGGGGAAACGATTTAGTTTCGGTCGACAGGCAGAGGCGTCCAGGCGTCGCAAACGACGGAAGAAAGAGAGACAGGTGAGTTGATAATTGTGTAGTTGGATGATGGCTAGTTACGAGATCCCCCCAGAAGTTTAGATGTTGTTGAGTCTGTGAGCTCGGGCTGGAGTGGATAGAATTTGGAGCTCTAGAGGTTGAGAATTGATCCATTGGACTGGATCGGGTCCTCTCAGGGGAAGAGACATGACTAATCTTCGTGAAGGGTTAAAGTTGCTATCTGAGATTTCTACTGGACAGTACACAGAGCTGATGCATGGTCGACAGGCCGTCGCATTTTAGTCTGTCATTTTGTTTCAGTTTCTTGTGTGACGATTAGATAAGAGTCTCGTCGACTTCGGTTTGTGTGTCAAGCGGCTTGGCCATTCGGTACGGTATGGGAGCAATTTCTTTAGTGTCTCTGATGGTGAAAATAATGTGAATCTGATGCCGAAGTAGAGCAATCTTACTCATGACAAGATGCATTGATATTTATTTCACCGAAATGACTGATTCTTTTCATGAATTTAAGTATGTAAACTGAATAAGTAACCCCGTTGCATTGGAGCTGACTGTACGACGTGCTAGACGTTCCAGAAAGTTTGTTTGAGAGGACGATGCATGCATATTGTTCTCTTGTCGATTGTACGTCTGACTTCACAGGATAATAAAAAAGAATCTGCCGGGAAGGGTTGCATCCGGTCAGAAATTTCAACGTCTCATCGAAGTAGGCGAGTAGATTACAGTAGAACTAAGAGAGCATGGAACGGTTTTGTTCTTGTTATGAAGTATTTGTGGATTAAACTGTTCTTTGTTGATCTTGGCAGATATAGCAAGCGAGGATAGAAAATTAGGATGAGCTCCCAGCAATTAAGTAACAATACATCAATGTTTTCTCTTCCCGAATATCTTCAAGGACAGAAACAGCTGCGAAACAGCGGTGATAGCGATGTATCCGATACCAGTTATCAAACGACAGATAGCTTGCCAGGCACGCGTCAATCATCCATAAATACGGAGCCATTGACACTTGATGCTGATCAGATTAGTGATGCCAAAGTAAGTGTCTTAACTTCAGTCTGGATTCTGTTCTTTCCTTCTGTATTTGAATCTGAAATGAAGTGTTTTGCAGATTCCTGGTACTCCCTGATTGCGAACGTGGGTGCGACAGATGTGTAATTTTGATATTGAAATTTTTGATCATGATATAGTATGGAGAAATGTCTTGTTTCGAATTACTGAGATATTTGGTAGGGATAGTGTGTATTTGTTCTCTATGGTCCTTGTATCAACTACTCTAGTTGTGAAGCTAGGAAGTACGGAGAGAAGGTAAGAGGAAAATGAAGGTAGATGACATGAACTTACGGGACCAGAGCAACATCAAGCAGCAAATGTGTATGTAAGCAACGATAAGAAGGTGAAGAATTGCATGAGTGGACTAGGGAGAGAAGGTAAGAGGAAAATGAAGGTTGATGACATGAACTTACGGGACTAGAGCAACATCAATCAGCGAATGTGTATGTAAGCAACGACAAGAAAGGTGAAAAATTACATGAGTGTATAGGGAGTGCGCAAGAGCTTATCATATTAGATGCCAGGGTACCACTCTCACTCTCATACTTCGGAGCATACTTTAGACAGCAGGTGTCCATTATTCTACAGATTTAGCATCGAGCATACTTTAGACAGCAGGTGTCCATTATTCTACAGATTTAGCATCGTGCGTGCGCCCATTGTTCTACAGAGAACATTGGCTGGTGCAATTCATATGAGAGCAATCACTCTAGGTGATGCTTCTTCAGTTGCTCCAATAGTCTGTAGACCTTCCTACTTGCATAGCTAGGAAATCTTAGGTGCGGTAGGGCAAACTTTTCATATCCACAGTACTGGAGCCTGGCCCCATTCTACCCTTTTGTCTTTCCCTTATACGGCTTGATGAGGTCTTCCCATCCTTCTTGTGTTCTATGTGGTTCGCCTTTCATGGGACCAGAGTTAAACAGCTACGTTTTGCTGAAAAATCACCTGGGCAATGAGGTAGTTATTGCCATCGCTATGATACTTAGTGTAGTTAAATAGCACTATTGTCACAATTGTTAGTGGATTCTGGGTGAATCGTCCAGATCTGTGTCGTCACTGTAACGCACTGTAAATCTTCAGTGCAGACATGGCCCTCCACCTGTTGTTGACAAACAAGAGGGCGGTTAAAACTTGTTTCCGATCGACAGTGATGAAGATGGAAATGAAAGTTGTCTGTTGAACTTGTCTCCAGCAATTGTTCGACGATCAAGAATGTAGACACCAAAGTTATTGGTTGTTTATTACACTAGTTCACGACATTACATTGGTGATGTCATGTCGAAGGTGGATATGAGAACATGTATTGAAAGTGTGGACCCTTGTATGGGCAGGAGAGTCTTATCCTGAGAATTATTTTTGCAAATTAAGCAAAAGTAAATTCACTAAATCAAATGCACGCTTTTGGATTAATTAAATATGTACCGTTGTGCAAAACTATCCGGTTAGTGTACAGGGAATTGTCCTGTCGATGTAACCACTATTCTAATCTCGGCAGGCAAAACCAGGTCGTTCGGTAGACAGTTTTAACTTAATTACAACTTATATTTGTGTAGGTTGAAGCGATAGATGTTTTGGAGCATACGGACCCTGAAAGCGCTTTTGATGTATTTACTAAGGTAAGTCGATTTACTTCTGAACAATCTAACGTGCACTGAGGAAGTATGAAATCTTCCGAGTATTGTGCTCTTGTATTGACAGGTTTGGTAGTCCGATAGTCGGTAGACTAGTTTCATATTCTAATTGCTTGTGGATCTGATCATTATCGATCTGATGATGAATAGGATCTGCAAGTAAAACATGAGAAAGCTTTATCAGCAGAAGCGCAGGCGAAAGTTTTGCAAGGACAGTTTGAGTCTCTGGTGCAAAAAGCAGCAAAAATTGTGGCAGCCAACGAGAAGCAAGCACAAACTACATCAAAAATTCCTGGAGCTTCGAAGGAAAACGTGGAAGAGGGAGACCACCACGTAGAGTCCAAATATCTGTAAATATACTAGGTTAGAACTGTTGGCGAAAAACTGGTTCTATACGATAAGTCGATAGTTTCTCAAAATTCCGTGTAAGAAAAACCTTGATCTGTTAAATTCGAAAGATTTAAGGTAGAGAACTAGAGTAGAAAAATGTCGCACTTGTACTCAAAATTCCGTGGAAGAAAAATCTTGATCTGTTAAATTCGAAAGATTTAAGGTACAAAACTAGAGTAGAAAAATGTCGCACTTGTACTCAAAATTCCGTGGAAGGAAAACCTTGATCTGTTAAATTCGAAAGATTTAAGGTACAGAACTAGAGTAGAAAAAATGTCGCGCTTGTACTATCATTCATGCTTGTTTCAGTAAAAACGAATAACTCGTACTGCACTTTTAATACTATAAACTAACATTCAGCAGCGCTTGTATAAGATGATTCTCTCTTTTATCATCTTCAGCATGACACTAATCCTCTTTCAGATTCCGCTCCTTGTCCGGTTTTCGCATGTGGATGGAGGATAAACTAAGCGAAGAGAAATTAAACCCTTTACGTACATACAAGTTCGAAAACTAACTACCAACCAGCTGCTACCGATGAAACCTGAGAAGACTATTATCATTGAAATCTCGTTTTCAAAGTAGTGAGTCCCAGCAACTACCATCAACCCAATACAAAAATCACGCACGACCTCAATATACTAATCACGCTGAAATTCGTCAAACCTCACACCCACATCTCCATTGTGACATCCTCCATATCAGATTCTAGATCAGTTGATAAATTATCTAAAGAGACCATATTGTACCATTCCATACTTGTATCTGATTACTTCATGACATTAATCAGAAGCACACCGCTAGAAACTGATCTGTTATCGATATGCATGACATTAAAGAGCACACACCAACGAAAGTGTGGTCTGTCATAACCTCAGATCGAAATCGCCTGCAAATTGAAAACTGTTAACAGAAATATAAATCTGATCATGATTAAAGTTCTTCCAGAAAGCGACCACTCTTTACTATTGCACAAGTATTCTAGCACAACAAATAAACCTCTACGCATCAAGACAAATTTAAACCGATCTGAACAACTGAATGCTGCATATGGTACAGTTGTTAGCTCGCAAATATGCGACGTAACATTTCTTGCACAGAGTTCAAGTCACCAGAGTTGAATCAAGTGCTCGCAAATATTTAGACCTCTGATATACTCGGGTGTTGTCAATTGTAGCAATTTCCACAAGAGAGCCGCAAACACGGGACAACTCGATGAAACATATCCAGTCTTGTAACATTGAAGAAGCTTTTATACAGTGACGACCTCCACAATTCTATATCCAAGTAGACTTCAATACCATGAGTGGCAATAACCACTACTAGAATATACAACGAGCACTGAACCCTGGATACACGAGTTGGGACATAAAAAGAAACCCTATTTTATCTCTGACCTAATAATGTACAGGTTCTGCACTCTCATGCTTTGCATAAACACATACCTACATCCACTGGTAATTACAAACATAATCATAATCCAAAACCCTGTGAAACAGTCCGCTGCACAAAATTTAATACCTCAACCAAGGTTGTCCCGAAGTTGACTCTACACTCTGCATTTGCAAGTCGAAGTCGAAAGGGAGAGGCAGAACAGACGTCGAGGTATGAGTTCGCAAAAATTTACTCGCCGGAGTAATGGTCCAGAACATCCGGCATATATCATAAATCATCGCTCTGTCGGACTTAGAAGATACGAAGAAGAGCAGGTCGTCTTGTCCAACCCATAATAGATCTTCATCAAACAGCTCCCCGAACTTCTTCCCTTCCCGAGGCAGTGACGTCGGAAGTTTGGTCCAATCATGAGCATTGGACGAAGGCGACCACGTGAAAACTAAGGGCAATTTACCAAACTGATCATCTTGCTGCACAAGCATGAGAACGCCTCGTCTCTCAAACAGCAGAACTTGGAAACGCGAAAGATGAGGCATGCTCACGTTGCACTCACTCCACTTCCGAAGCTTCAAATTGAACACCAACATGGCGCTATCCCCCTCTAAGTTACAGAATCCTAAGCAGTACAGATTTCCTTCACACACAGCGTCAGTCCGAGATCGATGATCCGCATCATAACTGATCATTCTAGGAAGCATCCCCGCAACCTCCCACTTGTTGGTGACAGAATCATACACCTCAGTCACCCGGCATGAACAGTCATTCCTATGCGAGCAACCCTCTAAACCGGCTGCAATCACTTTGAAAGACTTGGATATCGGATCCACAACTAAAGACACTAGTTTGGGAAGCCATTCTTGCCTCAGTGCGGTGAGGCGCGTTTCTACGCTCGTCTTGGGAAGCTCTTTATAAGACCTCGTAACGGGATTGCACAGCAGGACCCGAGTGGGTCCTCCTAACCACGTGCTCCTCAAGACCACGCACAGAAGACCTCCATTCGCACACACGGAGATTACCACCCCTTCTAAAATAGAGGGGGGCATTTGTGCTGGACAGACATACCACTTGTGCAACCATGGATTATAAGCAGCGGCCCTTTCCGGCTTCTGAAATTCGAAAACCAGAAAGTGGGGCAAGGAATGGGGTGCCTCCGCCCTTAGCTTGGTAAAAGCCGAGGAAGTGATCACCCCAGACCACCGCTTGCACACCAATCGCATCTGCAACAACACTGGAACTGGCAAGCATGCCAAAACTCTGTCCTGCAACTCATCTGGCAACCCTTCCCAAACCTTTTGATCCATTTCCTCATCCCCCTTATCAGGCCTCTGTAGCACTATAGGCATACAACTCAGCGCCTCATCCATAATACCTTCTCCTTTCTTCTGACCCCCGTTAGCACTTCCACTTCTCCTTCCCTCACGAACCCTGGAGTCTTCGATTGCCGCCTGTGGTCTCTCTCCCCTGTTTCTCCTCGAAATGAGAAAGAGGCACAGCGATAGACACGAAGACGAGAGCGTATGGAAACTCACCAGATTGGTCTGCGGATAGGCCCACATTTATCCTTTCTACACTCACTGCACAGAAACACAGACCAACCTTTGCCTTTCTTCGTTGGAGTAACCACCCGAAACTCACAATCGCCTAGTAACTCAATTTCCTTCTTCCCCTCTTCCTCGCTCCTTAATCCCTCTTCTTCCTTTCTCATCCCAGCACGGACCTTTCTCCCCTCTTAATCCCCCCTTCCCTTCTCCAGCCCTCCTAAACCATCAGCCTCCCCTTCCCTGTCTTTTCCTTCCTTGGAGCCACCAATCAAAAACTCAATTTCCTTCCCCAGTCTCCTTACTCCCTCCCTTGTCCCTCTTCTTCCTTCTCATCCCACGCCAGATCTTCTCTCTCTCGCTCAGATCTTTCTCTTCCCAACTCCCTTCCACCCGAGCCCCAGCCCGGTGCCCAACCCACCCACCCACTCTGCCACGAGGCTACAAGGAATGAAACTCTTCAATGCGGAACTGATCCCTTTTCCTCATCAAAGCGATGAACACACTCTCTCCCCTCCCCGCTCTCTCTCTCCCCTCGTCCTTTGCCAGTACTCCGGTCCCTCCCTCGAGTACATTCGATACCCCAAGCCAACCCTTCAAACAACCAAACCCATCGATAAAATCAGCAGCGCTTACCCTCTCTCTCGGCACTAAATCCCACTCGGCTACTGTCCTGGATGCTCTCTCCCCTCTGCTCCGTGCTCAGTAATATCGGCTAAACAGTAGTAGGATAACCATCCAAGCTCCCCCGAAAACTGGACTGACAGAACACAAGACGTCGCAATCACACGCGATTCTCAGTTTATTTGACCCTAGTCTTCCCGGCGACTGACAGAACTTTGCGTACACCTGCCCTTTCGGGGGAGAGTTGAGATTGGAGGGAGTTACCGCCCCAACTTTTGCCGTTTGGATTGATTCTTCTACTGCAATTGTAGCCGCTCCCCCAAATGTGTGTCGATCTATCTCTTGTTCCTTTCGTGTACTGTACCGAACTTTTTTGGCTTTTCCTTAGAGTTCGAGGGAGTCTTTTCCAAGATCTTTCTCACGAAGCCGGTGAAGATCTTTTACTCGTCCCGGTTTCTTCTGAATCTTTCCTGGCCTTATCGGGAATAGGAGCGGATTCGGGCTTCTGCAGAAACGCCTACCTGGTACTCTTACAACCGGTAATGATACCGGCAGATTTTGCACCGAAACACTCCGCCCGGGGGACAAACATGTCCCGGACCTGGTTTATTCGGTAGCTTTTGACGAATCCCAGTATGAGGAGAGCTACTTCCGGTGAAGCGTTGCTGTACCGACGGCATCTATTCGTTACCGGGAAGTTGTACAGCAGGCGGAAGAAGAAGACAGACCCCCTATGTGTCTTGCCAGCTCTTCCTTGCCTCTTCCATTGTACCGCTAATTTGTTCGTTTCTCGTTCTTCCTGCATGTCTGCCCCCGACTCTTCCTCCAAACCTGACCGTGACTTCTCTGCTCGTTTATCCGCCACCAAAGGACTGGTTCATCACCGGCTCTTCCAGTGGCGCCGTCTCCTGGCCTGCTCACCCCTTCTGGTGGTGGCGGTGCTGCCTGTCTTCCTGCAATGTAGTCTACGTATTTCCAAAGGATATACTTCCTCAATACGAGATTAAGTCTTGATTTTAAATGAAAATGATTGAAGAATATGTTGTGAACCTTCATGAATTCCATCATCCGTAGCAGTGTAATTAAATGACCCAAGGTAACCTGGAGAAATCGACAGCGGTGAACAGAAGCATACTGATATCTGCTAAATTAATTTTGTTGTAAAGAATCTCATCGAATCTTGTCAGAGTCTGAAAGTGGAATGGTTTCTTTTACTGATTATTAGCAGATATAAATAATAACATTTCTAAGAAAACATAATTTCTCCGGCAGAAATCCAAGATCCAAGAAGATGGTAACATGAAGACCCAAAGTTTTTCAACCATGTTAGAGAGCGCTTTCAACTTTGCTTCCAATACATCTGTTCACATCGTAAGGTTAGCAGGAAACATGTATTCATATCCTGGCACCACCCCTTCCCACCATCATTAGACGGTAGGATGGAGATTATTCGAAAACTTTTTATCTTCGGGGCTCTCGTGTAGTCATGAGTTCTTCCATTGGCTTTATTTACCTCTTCTCGAGGTCTCTATTCTGTCATCTTTGTCATGGTTTGTTATTAGAATAGTTTTATGAAATGACAGAAGCTTTTGGTTGTGTGAGCAGAATTCTTGTACTTTATTTCCTTGGATATTAGACTTATGAAAACACTTCAAACATTCATATCATAAGAAAGATAAGGGTATTAGCTCTAAGGTTCAGTATTAATTTACGCATCCATTTAGGATTATAGTATCAATCTCTTGTAATTTGGTTGTATAATATTAAAAATCTGACAGTAAGTAACCTATCTTTGGGTCCTGCTTCAACTGAAATTCTTGTTATCTTACTTACGAGATGATCAGGTGACAGTAGTGGATGTCGTGGTTATGGACCCTACGCGGGATACAGTTTCGGAAGGAGTGATTACCCATCCCCCTGGATGGGCGGCGAGTGCAGCAGCAGGTCGTAAGGTCTCCAAGTATAGGGGCATGCAGCGAGACCACCTCTTTGTTCCTTTAGCCTTGGAGTTATATGGAGCTATGGACACAGCATTTGACACATTTGTCAAGGAGTGCACGAGAGCTTATCATGTTAGGCATCAGGGGTACCACTCTCACTCTCATACTTTGTAGTATATTTTAGACAGCGTGTGTCCATTGCTCTACAGAGGGCAGTGGCTGGTGTAATCCATAGGAGAGCAATCACATTAGGTGATGTTTTTTCTATGCTCCAGTTGTGTGCATAGCTCGAATATCTTAGGTGCGGTAGGGCAGATTTCTCATGTAGACTCTATTGGGGCTTAGCCCCATGTTACCTTTATTGTCTCTCCCTTGTAAGGCTTGATGGGGTCTTCCCATCCTTCGTTTTTCCTTCACAGTCGCCTTTCTCTTTACTTACTTAGGTAAGTGGCAATCATCTCTTAAAGGTAAGTAAGGCAGGGTAAAGAAGACGGGGATAGACGGAAGTGTTCCTGGGGATGGGGATAACAGATGAGTTCCTTGGACAGAACTATATCTAGAGACTAAGACCACTTAAAAGGATGGAGACCACGGACGGGGAGAGAATGGAATTGTTTTTGGGGACGGGGACAAAGGGTGGAGATATATGTTGAGAGGAGCCATGCCATGTGCATCATGCTCGGGGCTAATACTAATATCTCTTCATAAGATGAATATGTGGGATCTGTGTGAGAATGGACAGTACAATATTAGAGGAACTAAACTTTCTATATATGTGCACATACCACTTATGTGATTTCATTCAGTATACAATATTTTTTCAAGTTCTTCCTACTCTTTAAATATTTACCTTAGTTTACATATGAGAAAAAAAAGGAGAATATTGATAAATAATATAAGAATTGGTTCGTACGTTTCCTAAAGCATTATTTAATAATAATGATTGATAGTTGTGCTCTTCTTACAAATGGTGGAGATAACTTTGGCTGGTGGAAAGAATAGAAGCAGAAAGTTTTAGCATTCAATGTCTCATCAAGACGTACATAAAATATTCTCAAGCGGTTAAATTTGGATGATTATAACATCCGGGTTATAAATTTTATAATATGACTTTAAATAAAATTTTAAATGAACTAATTTAGGTTTAAATTTAGATGTAAATTAAATTATTTTGATAACTTGACTTAATTATCAAACATGATTACAATTTTCAATTTGATAATGTTTGATAATTAAGTGAAATTTGAGTCGAGTTTGTAGTTTACTTAAAGATTCAATCTGAATTGCTCTGATGGATTTTATAATCGTCTCAAAATACATTCAAAAGTCTGAAAATATTTAAAAGTTTTTCAATGTTGCCTATGTCCTACATACAATAATATTTATAATATTAATTTTTTAAGTTTGATCATTAGTGTGATATTTATAATGTCTTACCTAATGTATCTTAAATATGAATCTGGTTGAGCAAGTGCTTCCTTTAGATAGAATTAAAGGATTTTATTTTATATCTTAATTATTAATAAGGATATCATTTTCTTTAAGTTCAAAAAGAGTCTGATTAGTAAGATATAAATTTTCTTTTAGAGAACTCATTTAGTTTGTATACATAGAATTTGAAGGATTATGTTGATCAAATCTATTATAATCAAATCTATTCAAATTAGCGTTTAGCAACAACAACTTGAGAAAATCCTACCTGGAGATCCTATAATATAGATTGATGGATCAATTATAGTATATTTGAAATCTATTCTTATAAATAGGAATTTTAACCCTAAGGAACTCAATGAACTTTTAAGTTAGATCATGGGTTCTATTGCTTTTACAAGACAGAAGTGCATTGAATCATTTATGATTAATGAACAAAAAACCTCCAACTTTAGTAGAATCACTGAATAGAATGCTTTTATATCAATCTAAGAAAAATATACATGTTTAATTTATTAAAGATCAATAACCTTGATCAAACAAGGAAAATTTCTGAAACCAATGTAGAAAAGTTAAAAGTTATCCTTTTGACTTTGTATAAATTTTTTTTTACTTTAGCATAGGTAACCTACAGGAATCATTGATATGTTTGAAAGGAAATCATTTTTTCTCTTAAATCCTATAGATTTATTAATTTTTATTGCTTCTATTAAATTTAACAACCTATTTATAATTTATAATTCAATCATTATTAATATTTATTTTAATATGTATTATTAGAAGTAGAATAATTTTACATAGCTAATATTTGATTATAATAAGAATTATTTTATATTAATTAATTTTTTCCTCAGTATAAGTAAAAATTTTACATGAAAAAGTTAATGGAGATAAAAGCATTTCACTTATTGATGAAGTCTTCAATTAATTTATACAAACATTGCAAATGTCTAATCTTCTATTGAATGTTATATACAAATTCCTGTATGAATAACCTTTTCGGTATGAATCATTATATTACATGTGTGATATGAAAATTTGAATTTCTTAAAGCTTTCGTTGAAAAATAAAGTTTCTATTTCTATTTCGTTAGTTATAATATGGGCTTGATATATTTATATAATAGTAAACCTGTAAAATATATTTACAATAGTTATAAATTTATCAGGGCAGGTTGAGAAAAACATCGTCCTTCGTCCTTCATGGATAAGTGGGTTTAGTGCACCCTCCTCTTGACACTTGGATTAGTGCACTTTTTATAGTTAGGAAAATATTGGTAAAAACAAAATCTTACCATTATTATAATTTGATGTAGATTTCCATGTACTCATCTTGATCTAATTTGCATAAAGAAAGGTTTACTACCTTTTAGGTAATTTCTTTTGGCGAGAGCGGTTTTGTCTAGAGTGAAACAACACAGCATTCATCCTAAAATAATGGGACCCGGTCGGGGGACAATCCCTTTCTTGGTAGGGAGACATTCCCTTCATATATTCTTTGATGTATGGTTGCATTAAATATTCCTTAGTGTATAATAAAGTGGTCTACAACAGTTTTAGGTACTAATTTCATTTTTGAAGGTAGTCAAGTTTCTATATTGAGTATTTCTTTTGATTTCTCTCAAATTTCCAAACATTATTTTACGATCTTGTTCATTTCTAGAGCTGGTGATCTTTATCGAAACCTATCCTATTAACATGTATGAAAGTAAACTTGTTCCCATAGCCTTTTTTATAAAATTTGAAACAAACACCCTAATAAATTAGAAGCTAAAAACTCGCTGATTTATATAAGGGGTGTCTCCCGATCAAGAAGGGGATGTCTCCCGAACGGGGTCCCAAAATTTAATATTGCCTTTCTTGCGAGTGTTACCCATCTGGTTCTGACAAAGAGCAATTACACTTAGGCAAGTTCGAATGTTTATTTAAGTGAGAGGATAATTAACTAATTAAACAGTACCCTACCTTGTATTATATTATTATTTCTTTGTTTTAAAATCTAACTGCTATGCTGCTGCCAATCGTTCTGGATGATACAATACGTATCGCATACTCGTCTTGTACTTACAGGATGGCGTCTATGAAGGAAGAAGGCGAAATTCCGCCCGCTAACCGCAGTTAATTCTTCGAGGTCCATTTTGACCATGGTTAAAACCAGCGCACCATCCTGCTCGATCATGTCACAGAAGGTCGACATTCACAATCCTATCAGTATTATACATGTTTGGACTCTTTAAACCCTTCGGAGTTAATTCCAAGGCGAATTGATGAGGCCAATGCCGTTGATTGCTTCGCATTCTATAACATACGTCCCCTCGTGTGAATCTTTGAGATTCTTGTTTGAGAGATCACAAGAGAATTCTCTTCTACAGTTTGGAGTCACATACGTGCGACTCAATCATTTGAGTCAATTGCGTTTGATTGAGTTTCTGTTTCTCCCCATGTGTCAGTTATCGTATCCAGGTCATGTCGCCTCCAAAGGCGTTTTTCTCTTGTCACCACCTGCTATTTTCTCGTAATGCTGTTGTTGTTCCCATCAACTGTAGCTTTTTAGTTGTACTTTTGGAAGGAAATACTTTCCTGTTGTACACATTTGCTCGCAGTCAACCTCGTCATTGTACCTTGTCCAACTTTGACGTGCTTCTTCTCCGTTTATTAATCCTTTTCAAGGTCATACATGTTTTCACATTCATTTGGCACATAGGGATTTTAATGCGTATAACCCTAATACATCGGTCTGGATTGCTTCACAGTGCACTAATGCGTTGTCATCGGAGTCCTTGCTTGAGAGCTCGATAGCACAAGTAGCTTTGTTTGTCTGTCGCTCAAACCTGATATGCAATTCTTCCTTCTACCTGTAGGGTTGAAGTCCCAAGATGTGGTCTTTACCGGGTAGACGTGTTGGCAGGCTGCTGATTTTCTTGTGCATTTGATAATAACTTACAGCCGTAGGGTCAAGGACTTCATGATTGCGCATGCAGAAGGCCAAGAATGAAAACCGGGGTTAGTGTCCTGGAAATGGCTGCCCTTTAGGATTTATTGGCGGATAGCTTTTGTTCTTAGAATTCAGATTAATGTTGGCAAGAATCTGTGTTTTCTCATGAGTCTCCTCATATGATCCGCGTGACCTAGCAAGAGCTTTGGTATGCCTTATCGTTACTGAAGGTTACTAAACTTATTCTAGCAGTTGGTGAGAAGTAAGGACGTTACAGGTGCAAGGATAGGTTAGGGTTTCATTATTACTTGCTCGAGTTTGTATAGACCCTCTCTCAGGTCCGGACGTACTTTCACTTTATGGGAGCGTTAAGTGGTGTAAAGGTCGACCAAAGTGCAAGAGGGTAGCAGTCCAAAAGGTTGGGGTTAGGAGAGTGTCCGTTCTCGAATTTTCAACCGGGAAGGCAGGAGTTTCTGACCAGTTTGCAATTCCTGAATTGGAGCACCAGCTGAGTAAGAGCTGTAGGATGGTTCGTTGGTTGCGGCTAGAATTGTCCTGGACTTTTAAGAATCATCCACGTTTGATTCACGGTTATGACTCTGATGAGGATATGGAAGTTACATGTTAGATGTTGCCCGATACGAGTTATTAGAACTTAAACCCCGGCTCAAGATGTTAGGGATAGCTGATTGACATTCCCCGGCCCTGGGATATTGCATAACGACTTTGAAATGTGGATCAATTTCCTGAGTAGTTGAAACTGCAAGTTTTTGATAGTACTCTTGCTTGATCTGGCTTAGCAGTGGAAATAACACCATAAATCTGTACGTTTAGATGGTTAAAAACATTCTGTCATTTCCCTCCTCGGCAGATGGCAAATGGCAGATTCTATAATGTGATGTTTCAACGTATATGTGATGTAGAGTCTATACAGCCCGTAAGAACATGTATGGTGGCAGGTGTGTCGGTCCCTTTTGTAATGGAAGGCTCCAGTTCTTATCTACGGTCTGTAGGACCAAGTCCTATTGAACCAGTCAGATCCCCGTAGAATGACACCCAAAATATGAAAACTTTTTCGTTATGCTGCACAAGACTTATTGGGATCTGAGAGAGAAACCCTGGAAACAAGTTCCGGGTGACTAACTTAGTTGCTTCTGGACTGCAAACTATTCCTCACAATCCATCTTACACATTATGTTCCATGAGCAATATTTTAGATGAGCACCATGTAGTTATTGATGCCTTTAAAGTTGAGCGATGTATATCCTGAGTGCTTTGGAGATCATAGTCAGACATCATGTCAATGTTAGAGAAATTTCCACTCTCCCTTGCAAATTAAAGTTTTAACTTTAGGACCTTGTTGAGTGCCTTTGAGATTAGAGCTATGTATTTCTTGAATGCCCTTGAGATCAGAGTTCAATGTCATATTAATTCTAAAAACATTTTCACTCTATCTTGCAGACTGAAGTTTTATCTTTAAGAAATTACGTTAAACTTAAACTTTAAGAAAACATATGATTACGATGAACTTAGAGTGAATCAGTATTTATAGACTGGATAGCTAAATATCACTGGGTATCACAAACGTTTATAAAACTCATTCAATTTGTGGGTAATATGTTTATGCCCGTCCACGCCCGCTATTATATTCCTTCATCCTTTGAAACAATGAATATAAAGCCTCGAAAATCCAAAGAACCTTTTGATTCTTTGGGACAAAGAGTCAGAAGGCCGGATAACACAATGCAAATTATATGCAATGTGAGCTTAGGGTATTCGTGCATGAGCTAATAGGAGTAGTTAGCAGATCTTAAGCTCAAGATGGAGTCCGAGAAGCTGACTATTCATTGCACATTGGTAGCTCTTCTTGGAAGAGAAAATTCTACTAATGAAAGTGAGGGACTTGAACTTTGCCACAGGAAAAGCTGCGAGATGCCTAGTGACGCCTGATCGAAGAAGTCATCCTGCACTGAGGAAGCTGACACCCACCATATCTGGCGGTAAAAGCTCGTCTAAATTTCGACCAAGCATGTAAAATATCTCGGCTCATGGATTGTACCTTTTGCAGCCAAGCCAGTCACTGTACTTGGGAACCACCTCAGGATTCTCACCACTGCCACTCAAATGGTGCAACGCAGTTGCCGAAACCAATACTGTTTTTGACATAAAAGGTGACATGAAATGAGTGCCAAAACTGATCGTAGAACGGTAAATCCACACCCACTGAGGACAAATTCGACTCTAATGAGTCACACATACTACTCCAGGTAACGAGGAATTCATAAAACCTTAAGTATCTCATGTTTTATGTAATTTGAAGCGCAAATTACATGACATGTAATTTATATTTCATGACAACACCAATCTGCAGCATTTACCGATATTCGCAGTCAATATAGGGCTGCGCGAAGCGTTAAGCAAGGAGCCAAAGCCGTAATGCTTTCGGTCACTACGTATCAGACAAATGAGAAGCCTCTGGTGAATTGGGTGTCTGAGGAACGAGGGATGAGAATGCGAAGGCGGAAAGGAATTAAACAACTGGATATGAGGACATGAGAGCAGAAGCCGTTCGAAGAAGGGGATCCAGAACTCATTAAATGCGCATGAAGTGCAGATGAAATGTACACATGATATGTGCAAATCGAGATGAGTATTTAAATCCGTCTACGAGATTAAATGAATTTAACCCATCGAAGGTAAAGCAAAGCACGGGCGTAATATAAATAGTTTATTATCATTACTAGCAGAGAATTCATTAAATGCACATGAAGTGCGGATGAAATGTGAACATGACATGTGCAAGTCGAGATAGTATTAAATCCATCTAGGAGATGAGGGAAAACGGCGACCGCGTAGAGATAGGGAATGAAGTTAATCTAACCAATCGAATGTAAAGCGAAGCACGGATATAAAATATATATTTTATGATCAATACTAGTCGAGAACTGTGATATATCATGTTATCGCTAAGCAAAGCATGTAACGAAATAGCGCACAACATGCAATCGAAGACCACTAAGCAAGACTAAAATAATTAAGTAATCTGAAAGCGGAATTTTGGGCAGAAATCATGTATATGAACCATAAAAAACAGAACACAATGTGAGGTGGAGCTAAGTGGAAGAAGAGAGTACGGTATCTTGGTTGAGATGGAAGCATAGCGTTAGTGTACAATGCAACATATATAGAGAAATTGAGAGAAAGAAATGGGGACAGAAGCCATTCATCAAACGGGAGATTCAAAATTCATCGAATGCAAATGCTATGCACGATATGTGATATGCAATGTAAACAAGGTAATAAACATCTTATCGAATTAAAGCATAAGGAAATGTAACTTGGAAGCGATGGAATAGCAACACTCATATCCTAGTTGTATGTATTGTATTAGCAGAAACATGACACCATGTATAGAGAAACGAACATCATTGAATCGAATGACAGCCTAGGTAAAGGTCAGTTGGAAACAATTTAATAACAACATGTAAATCTGAGATGCATGTTTTCTAGAAATGGAGATAGAACACCCACTTAAGAAGAGAAATAAAATAAACAGGAAGAAATGGCAACTTAACGAGCCAAATTACAAACATTGAAAACAGGAGTTGAGAGACAAGTAAAATTATTGAAATTGCAAGTCAAGGACGATCTGAGAGTAAGGAAACAAAAATAGTGTAAGATGTATGAGTAAGAGCACTGGAAATATGACATCATTTAGAGAACAAGGGAAGACGAGCAAAGCATATTGGATAGTGCATATCGCAATAGTGTATATCTGAATACCTTTATATTCCTAATATACTAAATGATTTTTATTACAATTACAATTAGTTTCTCCTAGGTTTTTCAACAGATTTCATCTTCCTAGATGCACACTATCATAGTTATTTTTCCTAATGAGAAGAATGATTTCAGAAGTAAGACATAACTTGCCTGTGGTTGCACCTCAACTCTAGCCCTTGCCGTATGGAAATGGAATATAACGTAGACTCAGTTGCACCTCATCTCTAGCCCCTATTGTAGAGATGGATGTAATACAATACCAAGTTATTAAGGTATAGTTATTAAAATACTTATTTTCCTGATGAGAAAAATGTCAGCTCTAGCCCCTGTTGTAGAGATGGATGTAATACAATACGAAGCTATTAAGGTGTAATTATTACAATACTTATTTTCCTGATGAGAAACACGTCAGCTCTAGCCCCTATTGTAGAGATGGATGTACTACAATACCAAGCTATTAAGGTGTAGTTATTACAACACTTATTTTACTGATGAGAAACATGATTTCAGACGTAAGACATTACTTGCCTGTGGTTGAACACCTCAACTCTAGCCCTTGCCGTAAAGATGGATGTATTATAAAACCAAGCTGTTAAGCTATTAAGGTGAAGTTTATTATCTGTTTTTGCTACATTGTTTTTGTAGCACTTTCAAGGATTTTCTTTAATCATTGATTCCATTTGTGCCATATTTTGGGCTTTGAAGAAGAAGCTTGCATGACCAGGGCTATTGAGAGATTGGTTAGCATTAGTGAAGATATCATGAGATGATTGAAGTAGGGTTTACTCACATTGTTATGTTTGGAAGTAAAAACCTGGTGTATTGAAAGATACACGAGCTGGGAAGATCAAAGGAATTTCATCTTTGAAGATCTGTTCATCCAATCAACATTGCAAATAGGGTCTAGTGAATTCATTTCTGGAAGTTGTTCACTTAAATTTAATGATTGCAAAACACACAAAAACAAACAATGGTTAGACATTAACATTGCTCATTTCAAAGTCCTTATTATTGTTCATGTCGGTATACCATTCCTTAAATTCTTTCTGCTTGATAATTATGGCAATTTATCTAATATTTTTTCTTTCTATTTTTTCTCAATGTGCCATTGTATCACCTCACATTGGCAACATCAATTAGTATAAGCAAATTCTTAACTTCCAATATAGCCAAAAGAGTCTCAAGACTTCTCAACTGATAGATTTGAAGCTTTAGATATGCAAACTAGTTTTATTTGTTTGATTTTGATATCCTTGATGATTGAAGTAGGGTTTATGGTCGTTTTTTGACTTTGGAAGTTCAAATTGTTGAGTTGAGCAATAAAGGAAATAGGAAGATTAGAGTCATTTCATCCTTAAAGATATCTTCATTCAATGAACATCGTAGATAGGGTATGGTGAATTGATTCTCAAAGGTCTTTCACTAAACTTCAATGCTTGCAAACATATTGTAATGGTCAAACATTGACATTGCTCTTTTTAAAGTCCTTACAAGTTATTCATGTTTGTGTGTATCTCCTTAAATGATTCTTCTTGGTTGATTCTTGTAATGTTTTTTGGTAATCGACTTGGTATTTTCTCTTTCCATCTTTTCTCAATACCAGGTTGTACAATAGCAACATCAATTAGTGTAGGCAGATTCTTAACTTCCAAAATAGCCAAAATAGTCTCAAGGTGTTTCAAAAGATAGATCTAAAGCTCTAGATGTTTAAATTGGTTTTACTTGTTTGATTCCAATGTCCTTATTGATTGAAGCAAGGTTTCCAATCATTGTTGTGTTTGGAATTTAAAGATAAAGAAGACATGAAGATCAAAGGCATTCATCCTTGAACACATGTTCATCCAATCAACATTGCAGATAAGGTCTAGTGAGTTAATTCTTGGAGGTTGTTCATTGAACTTCAATGCTTTTAAACACACAATCATGGTAAAAAATTGATATTGCACCTTTCAAAGTCCTTACAAATAATTCATGCCAATGCATATCTCCTTAAAGTCTTTCTCCTTGGTTGATTCTTGCTTAATTCTTAGGCAATCTACTTGATATTTTCCCTTTCAATCTTTTCTCCATGTGAGGTGGTACAATGGCAATGTCAATACATATAGGAAAATTCATAATTTCAAAAATAATAAGAATAGTCTCAAGTCTTCTCAAATGATACATCTAAACCTCTAGATGTGCAAATTGGTTTTATTTGTTTCATTCCAATGTCCTTTATGATTGAAGTAGGGTTTCTTGTCATTGTTTTTGTTTGGAAATTCAAACCTATGTGCTGAAAGATAAAGGGCATGGGAAGATCATAGGCATTGCATCCTTGAAGATATGTTCATCCAATCAACATGGTAGACAAGGTCTGGTCCATCAATTCAACCACTCTATTTTGATGCATTGAATTGAATAGGTGGTCGCATTAAGATTACACTTCCAAGTTCCAACAATATGCCTCTTAAATGTCACTGCAACATGATTGTGCGGCATGCTTGCAAAACTAATAGAAATTACTTTGGAATTGAAGTCTATATTCTCAAAAAATAGCTCCAAATTGATCCATTATTATGTGCTCTTTAGGATGGTCCAATCAAGGACAAATTTATTGGAATAATAGATACATCATGAACCTACTATGGAGCTCCAAATTTTTGTTCTAAGACCACAAGAGTAGTCTTTAGCTTCTCTTTTGGCTACCAAAAGTGCAAGGTTGTCCTTTCTCCCTACAAGATCACTACACTCCTTTGTGACTATTATCTGAAAGATGGTTTCAAGTCAACTAACTTCAAAGATTGCATCCACCAATTCAATGTGGCCCTTTGCCATGGGAAGCTCCAAGGCAAATGTTAAGACCAAAGAAGACAATGTCCAAGGGCTATATTATTTTAGGATTCATGGCCAAATCTACCATAAAAGCATAACATTAGAAGCGGATATTGAAACCATTCCTTCCTATGCCCAAGTTTTTTTTATGATATTGATCAGGCCAGTGAGTTTAGAGTGGGATGAGATGAACATTCCTCCTACATTGTTTAAGTTTTGGCGGCGCTCATATACCACATCCTCAAAGTTAACTCCTATGTCAAGTCTTATAAGCTTATAAATGTGCTTGCTTCATGCTTCCATCTATAAAGAGATTTTTATGCTCATCTACATTGATGAATGCCAGATTTAGAGTAAGCAAATATGATAAATTATTTCTTTAGAATCAACTCTTGTTAGGTTTCTAAACAAATTGTGTTGAAAGAGGTCTCAAATGAAAGATCTAAAGCTCCAAATGTGCAAACTGGTTTTATTCTTTGATTTTGATATATTTACTCTAACTTACTCTAAAATCTAGAAACCCTTAACTAAACCCTTAAACCTACTAATATGCAAAAAAAAAATCTATTATAATCAACTACTCCAAGGTTTCTCAATAGATTTGGTCTCCCATAGTACACACTACAATAGCTATTTTCCTAATGAGGGGTATGATTTCAGAAGTTGGACATAGCTTGCACATGATTCTTCATTAATTCTAGCTCCTACTATAGAGATGGATGTAATACATTGACAAGCTATCAAGTTATAGTTACTACAATACTTATTTTCTTGTTGAGAGGTATGATTTCAAAATTTAGACATAACCTACACACAATTGCACTTCAACTCTAGCCCTCATTTGAGAATGGATGTGGTTGCACCTCAACTCTAGCTCCCATTATAGAGATAGATGTAATGAAATACAAAGCTATCAAGGTATAGTTGATTATCAGTTCTGGTTGTACAATATATTTAAGTGCTTTTAGGGATCTTATTTAGACATCAATGCAATATTTTGGGCTTTGAGTAGAAGACTATAGTACTAAGGCTATTGGGAGATTGGTTAGCATCAAGGAGAACTGATAAATAAGATGATTAACATATGGTTTCTTGAAATTGTTTTTTTGGAAGTTAAAACCGGTGTATAGAAAGGTAAAGCATAATGGAAGATCAAAGGCATTTCATCCTTGAAGATGTGTCCAATTATCTAATCAATATTTCAGAAAGGTCTAGTGAGTTAGTTCTTGGAGTTTTCATTGAACTTTAATTCTTGCAAACACATAGTAATGGTCAAACACTAACATTTCTTCTTTCAAAGTCTTTACATATAGTTCATGCAAATGTATATCTCCTTAAATTCTTTCTCCAAGGATGATTCTTGCATAATTCTTTTAGAAATATACTTAGTAGTTTTCCTTTCCATCTTTTCTCAATATGAGGTGGTACACGGGTAGCATCAATTAGTTTAGGCAGATTTTTAACTTCCAAAATAGCAAGAACAATCCTAAGACTTCTCAAATGAAAGATTTTAAGCTCTCAATTTGAAAATTGGTACTTGTTTGATTCTAATATCTCTTATGATTGAAGCATAAATTCTACCATTGTTGTGTTTGGAAGTTTGTACTAGTTTTTTTGAAAGATAAAAGGGATGGGAAGATGAGAGGTGTTGCTTCCTTTGAAGATGTGTTCATCCAATCAACATTGTAATTAGGGTTGGTTGTTCATTCTTGGAGGTCATTCAATGACCTTCAATGCTTCCAAACACAAAGTCATGGTCAAACACTAGCATTGCTCCTTTCAAAGGCCTTATATATTGTTCATGCTAGTGTATATCTCCTTAAACTGGTTTTATTTATTTTAATTCCAATATCTTGAAATGCATATGCTACCTACTATTGGTATATTTTATAAAACCTTACCCAAGACAAGCATCTCATTGTGAGTCACTAAATTTTTAGACTTCCATGCCACATTCTTAAGATTTTTCCCCCAACATTCAATAGCATACCTCTTCAATGTCAATGCAATGTGATTGGAGTACATGCTTGAAAAATTAATTGAAATTGCTTTGGAATCAAAGTCACTATTATCAAACAACAACTCCAAATTGATCCGTTACTACTTGCTCCCTAAGATGGTTCAATGGAAGATAACTTTGTTGGAACAATAATAACCTCATGCATGTAATGTGGAGCTTTGCTTTTGAGGTCACAAAAATTGGCATTGGCTTCTCCTTTTGCTGCCAAAATGTAAAGTACATGGTGCCACAAGTTTCTTGGACCTCAAGATGATTGAAGAAGTGACTCATTCTACATTTTGCACTACTAAAATTGCTTGGAAAATTATCTCTCAATTGAAGAGCATTTGGAGACTCTTTAGGAGGAAATATCACATCAATTTTCACATCAAATTTATGATTCTTTACCATCATTTGTGCTCTAAGTGCACATGACAAAGCTGGCACACTTTAGAAAGAATTTTCAAGTGCCATGATTGAGGATTTCCTCCATTATACTCATGAGAGATCTCAACACTACAAACGGTTTGATTAATGGACATAAAATGCAAGTGAAGTTTATATTCAAGATTACTATTGATTGTGGGATTCTCCTTTGAGTCAATAAGAGAGAGTGAGTACTATCTCACATCTCAAGCTATCACCAACCAACAACATCATTTTGGTGATGATTCAAAGGAAGAAATTCCCTTTGAACCTAACATTTTCTATGACCATTAACAAGAGCCAAGGTCAATCTTTGGATAAGTCATTCGTCTACCTGCCCAAGCCTATCATCAAGCAAGGTCAACTTTATGGTGCTCAATTGTTCTTGATTGTTCTAAGGAGTACGGGTCTTCATCAAGCCCAGCAATGATCAATCAATCTTGGACATAGAAAGTTCACCACCAAGAACATTGTTTATAAGGAGATTCCTTAATTACTTCATTGGCAGTTGGTGTTGAGAGCTTTGGTAATACAATACCAAGCTATTATAATACTATTAGTTAGACATATTATCTAGAGGTGGAAATTGGCTTGGTAATATCTAGAAGGATTTTATATATGATGGTCTAAGTAGATTAGATAGAAGTGTCACCAAAAGAGTACTTTTACTAATATGACAAAGGCCAAAACACCTTGAAAACTTCATAATCAATTCAAAGGCTGACATTACATTTGTGGTGCCAATGCTAGGTTGCTTGGATGCTAGAGTGGTAGTGTTGGTAGTCATAAGTATGTTGGTAGTTACTCATGGACTACTTGTTGGCGGTCTAATTTTATGTTAGGGCTATTGATCACATGGTAGGACCCACAATCAATTGCATTATTTGCACCATTAGATGTGCAATCAATGGTGCCATAAGGGTTGGAGACCTAGATCAAGCAAATGGGTATTCCTTCAAAGTGCAGATCCAAAGAGCTCACTTCTTTGATGTTGAGCCCTCAAGTTCTTGGCTATGGTAGATAGAGACCGGTGAGTGTCACCTTGAATCTCTTAACTAGAGTGGGTATGGTTTGATTGTAATCAATGTCCAATTGTTGGTAGAGTGTTTAGTGAAGGGTTGAGTACCAATCTGATTTGAGTGAAAGAATGAATTGATTACATCAAAGAGGTGGGAATTAGAGGGAAATCAAGTGCAAGAACTAACGATGTTGGTGGTATCTCCAAGTTTGGTTGATTTTTGGTATATTTATTATGATTCAAATTTTTCTAAGAGTGATTGTGTGCAAAAGCTTTGTGCACTTTGATGTAGATTTGGCAATGGGGCATACGATGTGCCAAATTTTTGAGAATACAATCAATTTGGGACAATGGGTGTTCTATTTGAACCCAAGAGGTGAAATTGAGGTCAATTTGGTACAAATTAAGCTCATAGTATAAAATTGAAGGTAGAATTGGGACCCATCTCCTTGAATTAGGCATTTGGAGATCCCATCATATTGATTTGGCTCAAGTTGGAATTTAGCAGAGGAATTGCCATCAACCAACCATAGGAGAGGTGTGTTAGATTGGTGGAGGTCAACTACAATTGGAAGATTTTCCTCAAAGTGTCCTAGCTAGTGCTTGAGTTAGCCAAAGTCGGGTGAAGGTTGGCAAAATTTGGAGAGGGTTCAATATTTGGCATTTAGAGGCTTTAAGGCATAGAGCTATGGGCTAGAAAGGCTATGAAAGCCTGTAAGAGCCAACTCATTGGTGTGAGGCTAGCTAGTTTACATGAGCTTTTTGTCATCATTTGGCAAAATCTAGTGTAAAATTAGCTACTTTAGATGAGTTTTTGGTCACCATTTGGCAAAGTCTCTCCACCATTCTAGATTGTATGCAACAAGGTTAGAATTCTAGATCTTTGGTTCCTAGACTAGTGCCCAAGCCAATTGGTTCACCTTCACTTGTTATCATAATGACTATTCCACTAATACCTATACACATGTAGCTTTGGCTAGGAGAGTTAGTTTGATTTTATTCTTGGTGATCTTAGTAGCTTAGAAGTAGGTAGACACTACTATATCAAATACCAAATGGTGGTAGAGTTAGTCCGGTGTTGATTTATGAGATGGAGGGTTTCATTTAGACTTTTTATGGTTGGATCCTCTCTATTTTTTGTTTCTTGTTTGTGCACCATGTTTGTGTGAGGTGCTGACTTTAGAGCGTTGGTGCTCTAGTGTGCTCTCAATAGTGAAGCTAGTTGTTTCTTATGTTTCTCTTTGGTGAGGTAAGAAGTGATGACTTGAAAATAGTGAGAACGCATGTTGGGATAGGAGGTTATAGGTAGCCCTTCCCCTAGTGTACTTATCATAGTTAGAGCTATATTAGTGAGTGGTGTTTAGTTGGTGGTGGCAATTGCTGGTGATCCTTGTGTGGAGTACTTAAGGTGGTTACAATTGTAGTTTGAGTTACATTTTCATGACTAAGTCTTTGGGGATTCCAAAAAAGATGTCATTGCAATACGTAATGGGTTTACCTACAATGGTGCTTAGTATTAGCTTGTATCTTAGATCTTAATGGGGGAGGAGATTGATTTTAAGTTGGAGTTTCATATAGGATTGATTCAATTGAGAATGCACTTGGTGTGCTTGCACCATTCTTGTAGGACATGGACAAGATTTTTGGAGCTTCCAACCGCCCCAAGCACTACTCTAGTACATTGTGTATCATTGAGTTGGATGACTTCATCAAAGAGTTTGATAGTTGGTGTGATCTATAGTAGATGTGGACCTTCACTTTGTGCATACCTTTCATTGCATGGAAGGGGTTGTTTCAATACTTGGGAAGGTCCACCAATGGATGACTATCATGAGTTTAGGAGAGCTTAATTGGAGGAGATCAAGGTATGGAAATAATGTTGGTCTTTGAACTATGTCTCCATCACGTCAAGCTCAATTGCTAGGAGTAGATTGGCAATACCCATAGGTTTTAGCTCTAGTAGCATTGTTGGATCAGGTGGAGGTGCACTAGTTAGAGATTGTGCTATTAAAGGTGAGGGCACCACTATAGGAGGTAGTGCAATACCGGGGTTTAACCCTTGGTGGAGTTCTAGTGCTTGAGGTAAAACTACCAAGGAGTGTGGATTGACAAGCTGAGGAGCTTATAAGAGTTCAAACAAAAGGTTAGAGAGAGAGCCTATGCAAGGTATACACTTGCATGAGATGGTTGATTAGTTTTGCTTCGTCAATCCAGTTGTGGTATGGGATCTGTGAGCCGGCCTATCTCTCACTCAAGATGAACCTCTAATGACTACTATGGTAATGCACCATGGACTAAAGAAGGCAAGGAACCCCAACTCCATCATATTCCTCTAAGGATAACACTCCAAGACTCAAGACATTGCTCACTAGAGAACTCAATAAGAGAGATAGATGCAAATGAAAGGATGATGAGTACCTCCTCACTCTTAGTTTATATACTTGTGAAATAGTTATGCACCAGAGTTATTAATTACAGAAGTAACTCAAGTTACTAGACTAAAAGTCAAGTAAAGTCAAAAAGTATAAAGGAATATCCATCCGCATGGGCATATTCCACTAAGAATGTGATTTTATCTTTACCTAACCACTAAGTCAAGGATTCCTTCACATGAGCCATCTTTGGACTATAGAAGAATCCAAAACAAAAAGGCTTACGGGCCCAAGAGTTCTCAACTTTTTCCTCAAAGTCAAACACCTAGGAATAATACCAAGTCCACACACTAGAATCCAAAATAGTGGTGCTCATCATTTCCACTTCCTCTAAAGTAAGGTCCACTCTATCTTAGCTATGACTAACTTTAGCTAATCATGACTAATGTAGAACCGTCCTTTATCTCTATATAAATAATATTTCTCAAGTACTAGTAATACCAAACTAAATATCACAATACTACATACATGTACAAATGGGTGTTACATTTACCCCCGTACTAATTTTTCACTTTGTCCTCAAAGTGAAGGTCTCTCTATCTTCTATGATACATCTTCAACTTATCATGGTTAATCCTATCAAAGTGTCTTCCCCCTAACTCCTTGAGATCATAGGTGTAATTGGCCCACATCTTCTCTACTATGAAAGTTCCAAAGTACTTAGGCAAAAACTTCTTTTGCACTCTCTTGAATCGAATGCAATCAAACAACATTTCTCAATCACCTTCTTTGAAAGGCTCCGCCTTCTTCTTACCTTGCCTCTTGTCATAGCTCTCCTTTTGTTTCTTTTGGGCTTGTTCCACTCAAACCAAAGCAACTACTCTTGCCTCTTCCAATTCCATGAGTTGATCCTTCCTTGACTTCTCTGCATCACCTCCTTGTGTTTTCTTCAATCTCCTATGAATGCTTTGGAAGGTAAGAAGATCAAAGTGAATGGGTAAGGTAGAATCAATACCATATACCAATTGAAATGGAGAATATACGGTGGAAGTCTTCATTGTTGTCATATACTCCCACAAAATTGCATGAATCCTCTTGTCCCAATGATGTTTAGCCTCATCCATTTTTGCATCTTTGGCCAACATCATGCACAAGGTCTGATTGGTTCTCTCTGCCAAACCATTGGAATTTGGCTTATAGGATATAGTTACTCTATATGTGATAGAGAAATGTCGTAGCATGGCTGTAGTGATGCTTCTTGTAAACTCTCCTCCTCTATTAGAAACCAATTCCAAAGGGTATCCAAACCTAGTGATAATGCATTCATAAGAAAATATCAACTTCATCTTCATTCTTGTCACTCAATGATCTAGCCTCAACCCACTTGATAAGATAATCAATAACTACCACAATGTACCGATTGTTCCTTGGGGTTCTATTGAGAGGACCTACAAAATTAATTCCCCACTTCTCAAAAGGTCCTAGCAATGGAATTGATCTAAGTGGTGGAGTGGAAGTAGATTTTCTAGCAAAATCTTGACAAACATTACAAGTTTTGCAATAATCAAGACAATCGTTGAAAATCCCTCTCCAATTGTAATGTAATACTCCAAGGAAAAGAGAAGAGAGAAAACATAGATTGCACACTCAAACATTTGATGCTCCAAAGGAGCACCTTCTCTTTATTATATAGATAGAGGATCTCCTCCAAGGAAGCTCCACCATAGGATTAGGGACACAGATAGGTGACATGTCAGCAAGCTCCACCCTTGGATTACTTACTTGGATGGGTGACATATTTGGTCTAGGTACTATCTGGTTGGTCAAACAAGCTTTGACCAGAGGGAATCTTTTAGGGAATCTTCTTGTAGGAATCTCAGAATCACGTAAGGTACCATTGGAAAGCTCTTGACGAGACAAAGCAGGGGGGTGGGAAGGCCTGCCTTTCTTCCATTCTGGGAGGGGGGAGAGGGGGTGGGGGTATCGACACATTTTCAAGGCCTAATTCATCCGTTTAGGCCTCCAAAATTGCCTTCAAAGATTTCAAGCATATTTTGGTTCCTACTCTATTAGTAGAAGTCCCCTTTTGGTGATACCTCTTTTTGATCTATTTAGTCCATCATGTGTAACATCTTTCCTGATGTTACCAAACCAATTCTCACCTTTAAATCATATGTCTAGCTATTGGTTCTAAGGTTCAAGTCTATTTCGGTTTCTACCCTATTAGTAGAAGTACTCTTTTGGTGATACTTCTATCTTATCTATTTTGACCATCATGTATAACATCATTCTAGATGTTACCAAACTGAATTCCACATCTAGATCATATGGCTAGCTCTTGGTATTACAGGTAACTTGCATCTAGAATCTTGAAAGCAGTCACCTTTCCTACAAAGTGTCCTCCACACACTAAACCTTCATGAAACTCCTTTAAATGTAGGAAAGACTCTTCCTTACCCATTGCTATTCAAAGTAGACCATCTGCTCCTTGGTGAAAAAGAATATCCTTCACCATTGTGTAAGGTCTAGATCTTGCTGCAAGGGCCTTCCTCTCCCTAGCATGCATCCCTTCTGGATAGTTACCTCTTATCACAAGATCCACAATCTCCTTGTACTCCATTGGAACCTCTTGAGTGATTGAGATTGTCATGAGATCCTTATCCGGGAAGGAATCATCTATTGGCTCATCTCCATCATTATCATAGGCCATAGATAACAAATCAACACTTGCATGTTTCTTTCATGGCCTATCCTTAATGGTGTAGTCATACTCTGACAAGAGTATCATTTGCCTTGCTAGTCTCCCTTCAACATTAGGCTTGTTAAAGATGTACTTCAAGGCCTTGTGATCCATGACAATGGTGGCTTTCCCTCCAATCAAGTAGTGTCTAAACTTCTTGAGACCAAAGATCACTGTCAGCTCTTCTCTCTCCGTAACAGAGTAGTTCTTTTCTGGTGAAACCATTTGCCTACTAGCATAAGCTATTGGATGATCATACCATCTTGGTCTAATTGACTAAGAGTGCATCCTATAGCAACATTGGAAGCATCAGTATAGAGGATGAAAGACTTCCTCCAATTAGGTTTAGCATGAATTGGAGCTACAACAAGGGATTGCTTGAGCTCCTCAAAAGCTTTGAGAGCCTCCTTGTCCTCCAAAATCACCATGTAATCTACACCCTTCTTCATGTAGATGGTCAATACATAACCCTTATTGGAAAATGAGAAGATGAACCTCCTATAGTACCCAACCATCCCCAAGAATTGGTGTAGCTTTGTCAAGCTTGAAGGGAATGGAAGGTCTGAGATTTTCCTCACCTTCTTAGGATCAATTGCTATTCCATCCTTGGAGATGATGTGCCCCAAAAGTAGACCTTCTTCACATCCAAAAATGCATTTCTCCAAGTTGAGTGATGCATTTGCCTCATCCAAGCATTGCAAGACCTTGATTAGGTGCTCAAAGTGCTCCTCCTTGCTCCCATAGACACAAAAGTCATCAATGAAGTCTCTCATAATTTCCCAATGAAAGGTTAAAATACCTTGTTCATGAACCGTTGGAATGTAGCTGGAGCATTGCAAAGCCCAAAAGGCATGACCTTGAAAGCATAAGTTCTCCAAGGTGTGGTGAATGTGGTGAGTTTTTGATGCTCTGGTGCAATCTTGCTTTGGTTATATCCACTATAACGATCTCCAAAACTGTACATCTCATGACCTGCAACCTCCTCCAAGATCTCATCAATGAATGGCAATGGGTAGTAGTCCTTCTTGGTAACAATGTTGAGCTTTTTTTAATCCATACATACCCGAAGTTTTCCATTCTTTTTCTTCACAATGACAATTGGAGACACTTATTCTGAATTCTCCACCTCAAAGATAAATCTAGCCTCCTTGAGCTTATCAATCTCCTCTTCACAACCAAAGATATTGGTGGGCTAATGCAATGTTTCTTTTGGCAGATTGGTCTTGCATGTGACTCCACCTCTATCTTGTGCTCCTCCAAGATGACTTCCTTCAAATCCTTGTAACTAAAAGCAAACACATGGATGAACTTGCAAAAAACCTCCTCAAATCTCATCTTCTCCTCCTTGGTAACATTTGGGCCATACTTGAGGGTAGATAACCTCCTCTCTATCTCCTCAAGTGTCAATGGTGATTTATCTCGGTCCTTCAAAACCTTTGGTTTAGGTGAAAAGTCCATAGCACACAAGGGATACACATATGAATCAGATTCAGATTCATCTTCCTCCATGGAAGTCTCCTCTTCCATGCCTGTGTCCACACTTGAAGCTCCTTCTTAAGAATCTGATCCCAATAATCAGAAGATGGTGTATTGGAATGTGAAGTGTTGGTGATGTTAGTCACAGGAACTATGACTCTATGGTTTGATGTCCCAATCCTCAAATACCCTTTGTGCCATTGATCAATTATGCATTCTTCTCTCAACCATGGCCTCCCAAGAAGTAAGTCATAGCTTGAATCCTTCAAGACTTGGAAACTTCAAGACTTGGAAAGTCATGAGATTTTGAACCCTCATAATTGAAACTACCACTTTATCCATCACCTATATTGGTCGAACTTGTTGTTTGTTTGTCATGCTCACCACAAATGTTGAAGGTCTGGAGAGTATCATACCTAATTTCTTCATCAACCTTTTTGACATGGCATTTATTGCTGATCCTCCATCAACCAATGCATCCTTGATGTTGTGACCATTCACTCTCACATCAATCTTGGAGGTATATTTACAAGCCTTCCATGGTATTGGCTTGGCATCCACCACCCCCATTGATATTAGAGCTTTTGCCTTCTTCTTCCTCTTGCTCCTTGTAGAACTCAAACCACCTCTAAGTTCCTTTCTCAAAGTAGGATTCAAAGCAATCAGTTGGCCCACTGTGATGATAGCCTTGTGATTACTAACATCCTCCAAGACGTTGTAGTTCCATTGTTGCTTTAATATCAAGAAGTCCTCCATCTCCAACTTCTTTCTTAGAGTCTTTCTTGTAGATGGTGTTGAGGTGCAAGTGCTCCTAGTAGATATAGGAGTATTCTTGCTAGGAGTAAATTGTTGAGAAGAGTGCACATCCTCTGCAAAATGATCTCTCTTCTTCTCTTGTGCCAAAATCCCCAAATTAAGACTCTTGGAGTTTGAGCTCTCTCCTTTCTCATACTTGCTCTCAACCACATCTATATATGCTATACCCTTAGCTTTTTTTAGATTAGGAGCATTGGGTTTCACTACCTCCCTCTTTCTCTCTATTGGCTCCCTCATAACCCCTTCCTCCATGGTAAGTGGAATTTGGACAATTCTTTTGGGTATGGCCTCTTCTTCTACAACCAAAAAATTTCTATCATTGAAATTGTTGGCCTCCTCCATATATAGAGTTTCCATAACTCCTAGGTCCTCTTCCTACATTCTGATCCACCTCTCTCTTCTCCCATAGTTGCACCACATTGATCTTGAGATCTGCAAGTTGTTCTATGATGGTTTGAAGTGGATCTTTTGGTAGAGGTGCAAGAACTGGAGCAACTACTACTTGTGGTGCAACCCTTGCCACCAAAGTATCAGAAGTTCCACCATACTAATAGCCTTGAGAAGGTTGCACAACTTCCTTCACCACCAAATCACTCTCATCCCTTTCCAAACTCTCCTCCATACGAATTGTGATCTTGATAGCTTTAACCTTGGAAGAAAGTTTCTCATATCTCACCTTGCTTCTAATTTGTGGACTCAATCCTCCCACAAAATTCTTGGTGAGTATAGCTCCTATGCCAATCATAATAGTCTCCACATCATCCCTACCCTTCCTCAATACTATGCAAAATTTGGACTCTAACTTTTCCACTCTTTCCACATAGACTTGCACTTTCTCTCCATCTCCTTGCTTGAGAAAGGTAACTTCACTCATAAATCTCTCATAACTCTCATCTAGAAGGAATTTTTCAATGAGTGCTGAAGTCAAACTCTCCTAGACTCTTCTTGCACATCTCTCCTCTCTCTCTTTTGGTATTGTGACTCATACCATGTAAGTGCTGCATCCTCAAAGAAATCTGGTAATAATGAGGCCCACTCATTCTTCCTCCTCTCAATTTTTTCCTATGCAAGCTCTCTTGAAGTCTCTCACAAAGACCTCCATATATTCTCCATCCTTGCCAAAGAAAACCGGAAGTTTCCCCATCTTAACCCCTCACTATCTTTCTTTTCTTTCAATTTTTCTTTTTTCTTTTCTTTTTTCACTCTATAACTAATAGAGTATGTACATAAATAACACCATTTGAGATTAATCCACCCTAGAGAACACAAAAGGTTCAGGTTGCTCCAAGATTTCTATCGCAATATCAAATCCTAGAGTGCATATTAATTGAACCCTCATGGATAATTTATCCATAAGTTGAAAGATTATCTCTATCACTAATCTTGAGAACTAGTTGATGAAGATGGTAGAATTTCTATAATTGTACTAAGACTCTCTCCAAGATTCTTCACCAAAATCTTCTAAATTGCTTTTACTACACTATACTAATGTCCTTTTGGAGTCCTTCAACTGCACAAACTTCACAAAACTCCTTGGTCTTAGATCTTCTCCCTCCCAAACTTGGTGAAGAAGGTTCAACATGCAAACCCAAGTCAAGTAATCCTATCCTTTCTCTCAATCTCTTGCTATCAAAGGTCAACAGACATGAACTTGCTTTATGTCCCTTCTCTCCACATAGAAAACACTTAGACTCACTCTTTCCTCCAAGTGGTGTAGGTTTTTGAATCCTCTCAACACTCTCTTCAAATTCTATACTAAACTCTCTTTTCCTCAAATCCATCCTTACAATCACCTCAAACCCTTGGGGAACCTTGCATAGTCTAAATATCCACTCTTGATGACCCTCCATGTTCCCAAGATGAATCTAAACACCCAAACATGCTTCTCAAACTCCTCATGCATAAGATCTCAACTCTACAACCATTCCTCACAATGTCAACCAAATCTCTCAACTAGTATATCACAATCTGAAAGAAAATTTTCACACTTGATCACAACTCCCAAAATCACCTTAATCCACAAAATCTGCAATCCACCTCACACAATCTCTCCAAATCCTCTCAAGTATACAAGATGTACAAAGTCACCTCAAAGACATCATAATGAACTACATGATTTACAAATGGGTCCAAGTTTTCTAACATAAGTTCAGCTCTCTCCTCCCCTAAATTTCTTTCCAAGTGAACTCTCATAGCCTCCTTTTGTCTAATATAGAATTGTACACGAAACATTATCTTGCCTTTTAGAGAGGTCCTGACAACGAAACCAAAAATGTGAGCTGGTCTATCTCTCTCTCAAGATGAATATCTGATGACTATTATGGTAGCACACCATGGAATAAAGAAGGCAAGGAACCCCAACTCCATCATACTCCTCCAAGGCTAACACTCAAAGATTCAAGACATTGCTCACTAGAGAACTCAATGAGAGAAAGATAGATGCAAATAAAAGGATGATGAGTATATCTTCACCCCTAGTTTATAAACTGGTGAAATAGTTACGCACCAAAGTTACTAATTACAAAAGTAACTCAAGTTACTAGGCTAAAAGTCAAGTAAAGTCAAAAAGTATAAAGGAATATCCATCCACATGGGCATATTCCACTAAGAATGTGATCTTATCTTTACCCAACCACTAAGTCAAGGATTCATTCACATGGACTATCTTTGGACTATAGAAGAATCCAAAACAAAAAGGTTTGCGAGCCCAAGAGTTCTCAACTTTTCCTCAAAGTCAAACACCTAGTAATAATACCAAGTCAACACACTAGAATCCAAAATAGTGGTGCTCATCAATTTTACTTCCTCTAAAGTAAGGTCTGTAACACCCATTTGTGCATATGTGTGGTATTGTGATATTTAGCTTGGTATTACAAGTACTTAAGAGATATTATTTATATAGAGATAAAAGATGGTTCTATATTAGTCATGGTTAGCTAAATTTAGTCATAGCTAAGATAGATGGGACCTTACTTTAGAGGAAGTAGAAAAGATGAGCACCACTATTTTGGATTTTAGTGTGTTGACTTGGTATTATTCCTAGGTGTTTGGCTTTGAGGAAAGAGTTGAGAACTCTTGGGCCCACAAGCCTTTTTGTTTTGGATTCTTCTTTAGTCCAAGGATAGCCCATGTGAAGGAATCCTTGACTTAGTGGTTGGGTCAAGATAAGACCACATGCTTAGGGGAATATGCCCATGTGAATGGATATTCCTTTCTACTTTTTGACTTTACTTGACTTTTAGTCTAGTAACTTGAGTTACTATGGTAATTAGTAACTTTGGTACGTAACTATTTCACAAGATATAAACAAGGAGTGAGGAGGTACTCAACATCCTTTCATTTGCAACTATCTCTCTCTCATTGAGTTCTCTAGTGAGCAATGTCTTGAGTCTTGGAGTGTTAGCCTTGGAGGAGTATGATGGAGTTGGGGTTCCTTGCCTTCTTAGTCCATGGTGCGCTACCATAATAGCCATCAGAGGTTCATCTTGAGTGAGAGACAGGCCGGCTCATAGGTCCACTCTATCTTAGCTATGACTAACTTTAGCTAATCATGACTAATGTAGAACCGTCCTTTATCTCTATATAAATAATATCTTTCAAGTACTAGTAATACCAAAATAAATATCACAATACTACATACATGCACAAATGGGTGTTACATATCCTAGACAAGGAGTTGTGACGGAAAGTACATGATGCTATGTTGTTATAGACTACTTCACCTACTTAGTTAGTGGTCTTTAGTTTGGCTGAGTGCATTGAGCTCAACATGGTAGAGGAGAAAGTGATGACATTTAAATTTGGTGGGGAGACCTCATCCCTAAATATTACTTCTTTTAGAGTGTAGCAAAGTACACCATGCCATATTGGCTTTCAAGGACAAAGTGAATAGCTCAAATCTTATAAAGCAAGTGGGGTTCTAGTGTAGCTAGACCCTTACCTTCATTTTTAGATCAATAGTAGCTAGTGAGTGGTAGTGTTGCTTGTTAGACTTGTGGTGGACCACATCACAAGAGAGAGTGCATTCAAGGCAATGAACATGATACCTCTGGTACATCACAACCACCATAGAGACAATGTGACCATTACCACAAATTTGGTCACACTGATGATTGATGCTTTGACCTTCACTCGGAGTTATAGAGTGGTAAGGCTACTATGGAAAGTGGTAGAGGAACTCCAAGTCATGAAAGACAAGGTGGTGGTAGAGGATCCACACCTGGCAAGGATGTAGTACGTACCATTGCTTTTGATATAGCCATGGTTACTTAGATTAGGCAGTTGGAGCAAAGATTGGCTAGCATGGCCATAACTCAAAGGAGATTAGATTTGGGTGTTGAGACTTCCACCTCTTATGTTGGTGATAGAGACATCTTGGACTTTATGTGTGGAGTAGCACAAGTAGATGCATCTATTGAAATAACTAGGAGTGCAATATGTGCTCTAGAGTGCCTAGAGGAGCATTAGTGGAGGTGGATCTATAAAGAGAGAGGTTAGTAGATAGGTCTGACTCCCTAGTCTTTCACACTCTCTAAAGCATTATAGATAACATCCATGGCTCCTAGACATCCTAGTGTAGGTGTAGTAGGTGGTGATGGAGTGCATGATAGACTAGATGCTAGTCAGCCACCTACTACTATATAGATTGAGTCTAGTATGATGTTAGGGGCGGCTTAATTGAATATATGCTTCCCTTTATTCTTAGCTAGTGATATGTTTACATTGAAAGTTGACCCAACTCTAGTGTTTTGGTTGGCTGCTACACTTGTGAGAGTAGAGATGATGTGGTTCCTACTACTAGAGCAAAGGTGATTGATAGTGGAGCTAACTTTGTTGAGGAGCATGTGATCTACTCAATGACCAATGGTTTATGGCAAGCAATAGTAGCTAGCTTGGAGGAGTTACCAACTAGACCTACCTTTGAGCGAGTGCAATTCACTTTTAGATTTGTCCTATTAAATAACCAAAGGAGGATTTTCCATTTGGTGGGACCTTCAAGAAAGATCTATACACCATAGAAGGTCTTATTAGACTTTGGATCATAGCTCCTTATGTTGGGAAAGGTTGCAATTGTCGGTCTAGAGCTACCAAAGACCAATATGAAGAGATGTCCATTTCAGATCTAAACATCTCTAGGGTGGTTCTATATAGTACATCACAAGTGGAGAGCTCATTGTCTAGATTCAGCTTGGTCATTTGAATGATAGCTCAATGGTGAGAGCTAAAGCCATTGTGACAATAGTAGAGTCATATGATGTGCTAGTTGGTGGAATAGTGTTATACCTCATAGGTTTCAATATTGACTATTGGGAGGAGACAACCTCCTGTAGAAAAAGTTGGTGGTTAGGTGAGGGACGGGTATATTATCTACCAAAAAGCTTTAGTAGTGGTAGTCTTGGCTCACTATAATCAAGGACCATAGCATCAGTTTTAGCTTTTAATGGTTTCATTACTTGGCCTAGTGACTTATTGGAGGGGAATGCCCGTGCAAAGGATACTCCAATACTAGAGGAGATCACTCGTATTTGGAGTTTGAGTGGGATTGCTCCATCCACCTCAGATGTTTTATTGTGGAGTTCTAAGGAGGCATTGCAACAACATGCAAATCAATTGGTGCAACAAGCTTGGAGTGAAACCTTTGTATCACTAGGAGACTAGTGTGAGGATGAACCTCCGGAGTCTATTACCTTGTCCACTTTGGATACCACACTCATTGCTTGGCAACATCCAATACGGGGAGTATATTTATTGGAGTTGTTCGGTGGGATTAACACTAGACTAGCTATGGTACTATAGGCAACTCTACAAGAGGTACTTATATATGGAAAGAGATGAGACTATTAGGAAAGTCTCTCTATATTATGTGGTACACTTGGCCTATAGGTATCTTGAGTTATTGCCAATATCAGTAGTAGGGATTATTAGAAGACCCTACCAACAAACATTTCCTTGTTGGGAGCACAAGATTTGGAGAGACATGTTCCTATTCATTTGGTGATTTTTGGATGGCCATGTCAAGGACATACCTATGATGGCCAAGGTCAAGGCCTCCAAGATCTCCATTTTGGTGTGTTTTGGGATCGTTACTTATACAATGACATCTTCAAGTTCTCAATCTGTTTCTCTAACTTATATTTTGGAGAATGTTCCTTTGATGGGTGATTCTTGCACCTAGGTGGTGGTGAGTACACATTGGGTCCATTCTTAGATGGGGTCTATAGTGTTGTTGGATGCAGCCAAAATGGGATGTCTTTATCTTTGGTGGACAAACATCTTACCTAAAGAGGTTCTTGAGAGTGCTTAATGGGATTCAAAGACTAGACCACCTTACTGTTGATGACATTTTGGATGTTGGGTGCCAACTTTGGATGGTGGTAGTGGCTGATAGGTCACATATGGCAATGGTGAACCTTGCTGGACAACCCAAAGTTGTATTACTCACAATTATGAGTTTCCTAAGCTCCCATGCTCTTCAAGAGGGAGATCTTAGGTTTGTTTGGGACTCACAATTACAACAATTAATAGAGCCCAATATCGATGAGAGGGAGCAAGTGATGGTTTTTATATAGGTATTACCATTGTTATAGGAATGTCAAAGGCATTCAAATGTCAAGTGTTAGATCAGGCTATGGACCTAAACTGTTTGAGCTAGATTGTGAGCCTTGGCTTGGCAGAGCAAGGTAGGATATGCTTGATAGGCATCACTACTCAAAAAATTGAAATATTTATGAATATCAAGATGATTCATGCATATGCTAAGAACAATGAACCAAGTGGGTAGGATATTCTTGGGACACAATCAATAGCTACTAGTGAGAGTGGTCTACTTGGGGTCCATCTAGGTAAATGTGGCCTACTTGGGATGAAACTAGAGGACGTATGGAGCTTGCAATTAGAGCAAAGGGAGTTCTCCACATTGAGGTTGGGACACTAATGGTTAGGAGCATGATGCTACTACTTCCAAGGGCCTAATATAGCAGCCAGTCAATATATCTTCCACTCCTACATCAGTTTCATAGGATACTTGGGAGCCAAATATTGGACCTAAGCTTACAAGAGAAGAAAGACAAAGAGTTTGGAGGTTCTTGAGGAGCTATATGAGTTGTTTTGCCTTCAATATAAAGGATTTAGATGCTCTTAAGGGATTTGGTATTTGAATTGAGCTTAATAGTGATACACCAACTTTTTGACATCCCTACAAATATAGTGACATGGAGAGAGCATGGATCCATAGCCAAAGTAGAGACCTTTTTGATGTTGGTTTTGTGGAGATTTCACAACGAGAGTATGCTTTAGCTATAGTGATGCTAGCCAAGAAGAATATGCATAACAACTACACAAATAGGTAGATATTTGGAGATTACCATCCTATCAATTGACAAACTAGGGTTGATTGGTATGCCATGCCTACACCAAAGGAGATCTTTGATATGATTGGGCATGCAAAGGTCTTTAGCACTTTGGATCTTTAAGTAGGACATCATCAATTGCCAATCAAGGAGGAGGATAAGTCCAAGATAGCATTTTGGGCTATTGATCTTCACAACAAGGATGTATTATATTGATGGAAGTTCTTACTATTTGGATTAAAAAATACTCCTACTTAATTTCCAAAGGATCATGGATATGATCCTAATAGGATTGGATTTTGCTTGGTGCTATATTGATGACATTGTGGTCTATAACACTACTATGGAGGATTATGAGAGACATTTGTTGTTGGGTATTTGAGAGATTGAGATCTCATAGATTCAAATTACATCTTGGGAAGTGTAGATTCTTCCACAAGTAGGTTGAGTATTTGGGTCACACTATCTACCCTAAAGGACTTTCCAATCAATAGACCAAGGTAGAGGCTATTGCATGTATTCCTTGGCCTACAGATGTGAGTAGAGTGCAAGCATTTCTTGGGTTGGCAAACTTCTATTGCCATTATATTAGTGGAGTTAGTGCCATTGCCAAGGCCTTTACAAAGCTAACCAAGCCTACATAGGAGTGGTGTTGAGGAGATGAGCAAGAGAGAGCTTTTATAAGCTCAAGGAGAGGTTGACATTTGTCCCTGTTCTTAAGAGACCAATTAGAGGAAGACCATTCTAGGTTCATATTGATTGGAGTACATTGGGGCTTGGAGCAGTGCTCATCCAACATGATGATAAGAGAAAGGATTTTGTGGTGGCCTAAGCTAGTTGCTCCAACAATTCAACAAAGGTAAAATATAGTTCATATAAGGGAGAGTATTTGGTAGCAGTATGGGCAATAGTACATTTCTAGTGTTACATATTTGGTAACATTTTCATTCTCATTAGTGATCATCAACCACTAAAGTGGTTGATGGAGTTTGACAAGCTTTCAGGGAAGCTTGCATGATGGGCTCTAATTTTACAAGAATATGATTTCATGGTTATTCACAGATTTGGAGTGGTGAACCATGACTTTAGATAGGTTGAGTAGAAACCCATCTAATGTCCCAACCAACAAGATCAGACCGGAGCACATTGACATGGTGAGATAGATGAGGAGATGGTGCCAGGTTGGCATGCATATACCTTTTTATGTATATTTTTGAGGCTTTAGTAATATCTCATACAAGAAGAGTTATTGATCCAAAATGTGGAGATATTGGTAGAGTTCAGCAAGACATTCATGATGATGTCTTAGTGATAGATTATCTTTTCATTGGTGTTGTGGGTAGCACAATTGGTGCCAAGAAGAGACCATGTTCTTCAACAAGCCAAGCAGTTTAGATTAGAAGTAGACACCTTCTTCATGTATGTGAGGATGGTAGAGTGTGAGTAGTACCATTTCCATCTTAGGGACCACAATTGGTCCATCATGCTCATGAAGAGCTAGGAAATTTTGGAGTAAAGCATACATATAGCTTACTTGAGAGTCATTATTGGTAGCATGGTATGCATACCAATGTACAAAAGTTTGTTACTAGATGTTTGGTTTGTGACCAAGTTAGAGCATCCCCTACTCCACAATTACATCCATTACCTATCATAGGATTGGGTTACTATTGGAGTTTGGACTTTTTTGGACCTTTACCATTGATTATGAGACATCATTGGTTATGGTGGAGCACTTCTCCAAGTAGATTGAGTTGGTGGCACTTCTTGACAAGTCTGGTGAAGGGATGATGTAATATTGATAGCTAGACATATGATCTAGAGGTGAAATTTGGTTTTGTAATATCTAGAAGGATTTTATACATGATGGAATAAATAGATCAGATAGAGGTATTACCAAAAGAGTACTTCTACTAATAGGGCAGAAATCAAACATTCAAAAACCTTAGAACCAATAGTTAAATATATGATCTATAGGTAAAATTTAGTTTGGTAATATCTGGAAGGATGTTACACATGATGAAATAAATAAATTAAAAAGAGGTATCACCAAAAGATCACTTCTATTAATAGAGCAAAAAATAAAATATGCCAAAAGTCTTGAGGCAATTTAGAGGTCATGAATGGAAGAAATAGGCCTAAAAAATGTGCAGATTTGGACCCAAGAGGAGAAAAGGCTGGCCTTCCCTCCCCCCCTATTTGTCTTATCAAGAGCTTTCTAATGGTACCTCACCCATACAATTGTGAGGTTCCTACAAGAAGATTCTCTAAAGATTTCCTCCAGTCAACATTGGTTTGACCAACTAGAGAGGACCAGATCTGACATGACACCCATGCATGCATCTAATCGGAGGGTGGAGATCAATGACATGTCACCAATCTATATATCTGATCCATGGGTTATGCTTCTGTGGAGTTTCTTTGCTTTGCTATATAATAAAGCCAAGGTGCTCCTTTGGGGCATCAGAGATTGAGTGTGAACTTGTCCTTTCTCTTTTGTGTTTCTCTCCTATCCTCAAAATATTACAAATGGCCTACTTGTTCTTGGATCAGGTTCTTAATCATTTTGGTGCACCAATTAAGGCTTTGATTGATACAAAGTTCTTGGGGGAGTATTAGGTCTTGTGTGACAAGGCCTTGATAAATCATTGTACTACCTCATGAGATCACCTTGAGGCAGATGGCTTAGCAGAGAGAGTGGTTTAGATGATGAAGAGAGGATTGCATAAGTATGGTTTGCAAAGAGGCCACTGGAGAGATTGGGATCTCTAGTTACCTTGGTTGGCCATGGGGTATCAGTTCAGCCAACAAGCATCCTTAGCATCCTTCTTTCCTTACTTTCTACTCAATAGACAAGATCCAAATTTACCTATAGCTATTTGTCAATATGCTATTGTAGTTTTGGACTTAGATGATCTAAATATATGGGTGAGTGCATGTTCTCAATAGGCAGAGATCTTTTAAAGAGTGATACAGATGGTCTTTGTGAACTTGGCAATTACTCAACATAGGGATATCTTACGCTATGCTACTATTTGAAGAGAAGGTTATATATCCTTCACTTGTCAATTTCATCTAGGTGATTATGTATATCTACAGTAGACTACACCAACAACACTTGATGTTACTACAAGCCACACTATCTTGAGAGTGCATGGGGTTTTGCCTTTTGGGATCCTCATGTTGGAAGGACATGATGTTGTTGTTTAAGAAAATCATGTGCACAATTGTGCACTATGCCACCTCCCAAACATTGATGGCATTATGGACCCAAGTTTAGCACTTGTATGTGTAGGCTTACAGTGTATATTATGCAGCTCTTCTGGTGGAGCTACTACTATGTTGGTGTGCGATAGCTGTTTGAGAAAATGACATATGGTATGTTTGACTCTTCCCCTCATGGTGCTTCCTCAAGGATAATAATTATGTCCTAAATGTACTTGACCTATAGCTAGTTTACCTTTTATGTGATAAAGATTGCAAATAGGCAACTAACAATAGGGCTTGATAGCACCCAACCTCTTAATCTTTGCCCATCATAGAGTATAATCATAGAGTATAACACATACTAGGAGTAGATGGCTATATGGAGTTAGAGGGACCTAACTGCCAACTAGGGAGGCAATTGTGACACTTTAGTAAAGTTCATGTATGACTTATGTGTGAGTTGTGCTTCTATAGTGTATTATGTTGACAATGATGTATGTTGTGTAGTGATGTATATATGCACAACAACTATCACAACATTTGTAATGCCAAAGCTAGGTTTCTTGGATGCTAGAGTAGTAGTGTTGATAATCATAGGTATTTTGGTAGTTACTCATGGACTACTTGTTGGTGGTCTGATTTTATATTAGGGCTACTAATCACATGGTGAGACCCATCGTCACTTGCATTGTTTGCACCCTCAGATGTGTTGTTAGTGGCACAATTAAGACTAGAGATCTAGGTCAAGCAAAGAGGTATACCTTCAAAGTGCAGCTCCAGAGAGCTCACTTCTTTGATGTTGAGCCTTTGAGTTCCTGGCTATGGTGAATAGAGGCAAGTAAACGTCACTTGGAGTCTCTTAGCTAGAGTGGGTGTGATTTGACTATAATCAATACACAATTGTTGGTAGAGTATTAAGAGAAGGATTGAGTACCAATTTGATTTGAGTGTGATTTGAGTGTGATTTGAGTGGAAGAATTAATTGATTATTGTGGCACTTTAGAGTTCATGTATGACTTATGTGTGAGTTGTGCTTCTATAGTGTATGATGTTGATAGGGAGGTATGTTGTGTAATGATGTATATATGTATGACAAGGCCTAAAAGACCTTGTCATATGTATGTAGAACTCAAAAATTGAAAGATACTCCCTTTTTGAGGGAAAAGGTATTGCTTTCTCCCCCTAGTTTGTCTCATCAAGAGCTTTCTAATGGTACTTCACCATGCTATTTGAGCTTCCTATAAGAAGATTCCCCAAAGATTCCTTCCAATCAAACTTGTTTGACCAACCAAATAGGACAAGGATTACCATGTCATCAATCCATACAACTAATCTAAGGGTGGAGCTCCCTTTGAGGGGATACTCTTTGCTATATAATAAAGACAAGGTGCTCCTTTGGAGCATTATAGGATTGAGGGATGAAGCCTTGTGTTTCTCTTGGGAGTTTGCATATCCTTAGAACATTACAACTATTGAGGTACAATTGAATATGGGTTATAATTGTGTTTTTGTAGCACTTTCAAGGATTTTTTTCACATGCTATCTTACATCAATGGCATTATGCCTTATTTTGGGCTTCAAGGAGGAAGTGTGCAAGGACCAAGGTTATTGTAATAATATTAGCTAAATAGATTATCTAGAGATGGAAATTGGCTTTATGATCTTTAAGGATGTCATATATGATGGTCTAAGTAGATCAGATAGAGGTATCACCAAAAAAGCATTTTCACTAATAAAGTAAAGATCAAAATCACCATCAAAAATTTAGAGCTAATTTTGGAGGACTAAACAAATAAATTAAGACTAAAACAATGGAAGATTATTAGCCTTTGGGATAAAACGCACTAGCTTCTCCCCACTAGCTTGTCTCATTGAGAGCTTTCTAATGGTACCTCACTTATGATATTTTCATCTTCTTATAGGAAGATTCCCCAAAGATTCTTTGTGGTAAAACTTGTTTGACCAACCAAATAGGACAAGGATTGACATATCACAATCCATGTAGCTAATCTAAGAGTGGAGCTCATTGACATGTCACCAATCCATGTATTTGATCAAAGGTTGTAACTTCCTTTGGTGGATCCTCCTTGCTATATAATAAAGACAAGGTGCTCCTTTGAGGTATTGGAGTATTGAGGAATGAAACCTTGTGTTTCTCTTGTCTTTGAGATATTATTGTGGTATCAAAGCAAGTGTTTTAATCCAAGTGAGTGAATCACTCCTCTTGGAGGAACATGGGCTATTGAGACTGAGTTAATTTAAGAGGGAAAAAAATTTAGTGCAATCGATAGATTGGTGATGTTTTAGAGAGAGGATGGGATGGAGACTCATGGAGGATAATTTTTTACACCTCACTTTTTATCCTTGAATCCATTCCACATCAAGATTATGTATATCTAGCATGAGCAAGTGAGAGTATATCTTGTTTACCATTTTGGAGTGGAGTTCATGAATATAATAATGAATTTGCCAAACCTTGTGATTCCACATGTGGTGATATATGATAGAGAGTGGAATTTGCCAATTTACATTATATTATGATGCAATGGATCTGAATATATTGAGTCCTCTCTCTTTCAATTCTCAACTAGAAATCTGTTATATAGTTAGGCCATAAGTGATATTTAAAGATTTTATAATTTGGAATTTTGGTGAAGAATATTATCAATGAGTGATAGCCTATGAGGTCCCAATGGTAGTCCCAATCATCTATGCTGCCTCATAATTTATCACATTAACACTCTTTTGAAGTAGGAAGTTTTGATTGAGCAATTGCCTTGTGTATGAATCATGGAGCAATACTTGCAAGATCTGATGTAAGGGATGTTGAATGAGTTTTGGGAGATCAAGATGATAATGGAGGCATTACAAAGTCAAGTATGTACCTTCAAGAACAATCATGTAATGCAAGAAGTGAAATCATGCCAAAACCTAATAATTATGGCCAAAGTACTTAAAGAGCCATTCATATTGATAACATTGACCTTGATCTACAATGAAGTCACATGTTACTATAGATGAAGAAGATGTGTAACATTGAGCCTTATAAGAAACAATGTTCCATGGGAGTAGTGGAAAATTGGATCTCAAGGATGAATTGATACTTTTAATTATTCAAAACTAAGATCATTGATCATCTTACAGATGTGTGGGCATGTGGATACTTGATGTGACAACCCAGAAAATATCACTTTTGTGTTAATCAGGTAAGTAAAGTTATTCCTATAGAGATACTAGTGAGAATTGGTCAAATACAAAGTCAAATATCACAATCTTAGTTCTTCATGGTTACATCTTTAATCTCTCAAGTAGAAACTACACCTTGAAGAGAGTAACAAGCACTGACTCGCAGTCTCATCATGAATTAACACTCCATAATCACAACTCCATCAAATCTTTCCAAACAATCTTGATTGTGATGTTTCAGTCTCTCCCAAAAATGGCACTTCATTGCAAAACAAATTTGCCTCAGAATTGTGTTCTACCTCTCCACTGAAGGCACAACTTTCTCAATTGAAATTGCTTCATATCAACTCTAAGCTGCACTCACAAATGAAAAATACTACCAACACTACAATTCTTATCAGATCTGTCAAGGCATTGCTTTGATTGCACTTCACTTAGAATCAAACACACAAAATGAAGATCAAGGCTGTGGAATCCAACATCCAACAAACACACTGACTTGCACTTCAAAATTCTCCATACACTCACAAACACAGGCACAAAATTGATACTAGGAATTAAGCTCAAACAATGAGCACTGCTTCACAACACTTTGCTTTGTCTATTCTAAGAAATTATGAGCACTTAATAACATATGACTGTGAATACCACCTTTAAATAGTGAAGCAAATGACAATTACTAACAACTATACCGTTCTACAACAACTTTCCTAACCTGTAGATCCAAAATGACAAACCATCTCTTTATATCCGCCTCTTCAAATCTCAAAACTGTTACTACTCCGATCCGATGTCAACCTCTTCCTCGGTTTCCAATCCCGAAGTAACTTCACATACTACTCTATCCTTGGGTTTCACAATTACTAATTCCTATACCAATTTTACTAATTCTTCACTCTAATCTATAATTACACTAGCATGTAATCTATCTAACTCTTTATCTCCCGACCCACTCTTCTCTAACATCTCTGATAATAACTCCAAAGATATTTGTACTCCTATGTCATCTACTTTGGGTTTTGCTCTTACATCCTTCCGAAGTTTATCTATCTCCAATTTTACCAAGTCTAATCTAATTGTGATATTATCTTCCACTTCTAATATCTTCATATCTACACGAGTTCTAAGACTAATCAGCAAGGCATTCAAGTCTTTATCCTTCGCATTTCTTCTCCTCATCTCTTGCACCAACAACTTCAACTTGTGCAATCTTGTTTCTTCAATCCAATCGCTGGCTTCCGTACTTAGCATGACATTCATCTTTTCTACAATCTCCTTCAATGGTTCAAGTCTCATTCTTCTCTCCCGTTCTTGATCTGCAAGACAATCTTCCCTATACATTGCTAGTTCTACCTTGAACTCAGCTTTCATTGTCTCCTTTTCCTTCTCCTGTTGCACAATCTTCTCCTCCAGATTATGGAGTAAATCTCTCAGTCTTTCTTCTTCTCTATACCTCACTGTCAACTCCCTTTGCCAGAGCTGCTTCTTTTCTTCTGCACTCTCCATCAATCAATCAAGCTCTTGCTCCTTCTCTGCTACTCTTGCCATAACATGAATAATCTCTAATCGAGAATAAGCAAACTACTGTTTCAAGATTTCATACTCCGCTATCTACCTTTCCCTTGCTATGTCATTCTGCTCTATGATTCTTTCTCTACTCCCCACTTCTCTCTTCAAGTTTTCAATTACTTGATTCTATACTAATGCATCTACTTGGAGTACTTCCTTCTCCTCCTCACTTTGGATTATATTCTTCTTCAACTCCAAGTTCTCTTCCTCTAATCATGCTAACCCCTACAACACAGTCTTCACCTCCAAACACTTTGATTGCATCTCCTTCTTCTTGTGCTCCAACTTACTAACAATGGGCACACAATCTCCCGTAGAGACTCTACTCCTTCACTTGAGTTTATCTCAACTTGCAGACTTTTCTCCTTCTTCATCTCTTCTTCACTTGACACTCATCTTCTCAGCTGCAATTGCCTTATTGGGATGGTTCAAAGCAAAGCAAAGCAAAGTTCAAGGAGCTTTGCTCCTTGAACTTCCACTCTCCACTTCTCTTACCTTACTTGGTCACACTTTATACTTTGCCTTCTTTCTGGAGCAAATCCTTTGTTGAATGGTCACCTTCTTCTCCTCCTGCTCTACTTAGGAACTTCTTCTTCTACGTGCAGGTTACATTCTTCTTCTATTTCCATCTTTCCTTTGTCCTCCTCGGGTACCAATTGCATCTCCTCTCCATCTTGACTCTCGCTGCTCATTTCCCTACTCTACAAATTTGGGTTCTTCCTCCTTGTCTGAATCTTCTTCCTTGCACTTGGCCTGCCCTTCTAACTCCTCTTCTGACAATGCAATTACCACCAAGCCTCTCCTCGGGTTTACTTTCCTTGTCTTCCAAGGTCTTGTCACCGCTTCTTCTTCTTTGCCTTGTCGACTCCTCTTCTTCGACTTTGGAGTGTTCACCTTCAATTGCACACTCTGCTCCGTCTGTGTGTAGTACTTGTCACTGCTCCTTATCTGCAAGATGTACTATTGCTCCTCCACATTAGCATCTCTTCTCAAATCAGGGTGGAAGTGCAACACCATCTTGTGTCTCTCCGCTGCGTTCAGCAAGTTCAGTCCCAAATAGAAGTGGGCTGCAAACAACACAATATAGTGTGGAGGCAACTTGTCTTGCAAGTTCCACACCATCTATCTTGCATGTTGATGAAAACACTTTGCCCGATTGATCGGCTCCCCTACAAACAGCTTGTGGAAGAATACCGCTTGATGTTTCATCACATAAGTGGTTTGCTCCGGCTTCAAGAGAGCCATCATTGCTGCTACAATGCCTCTCTTCATCGGGTCCTTATAGCTCTTGACCTTGTAGTCATTCTTTGTGCATGTTGAAGAGAAGACATCTCTCACCTCTTAGGTTTCTTCAACTACTTCTCCCTTCCCCAAGTACGTGGATCCTTGCTCATCACTCGCCTCTCTTTTGAGTATTAACCTCCAATCCGACTCTATCCATCGAGCCAGATTTCCTCTCTTCCCTTTTGTAAAAGACCAAAACCAAGGAGAGAAATAGGAGAATGGAAGCTCACATTGGGACACTTGAATGAGGGAAAACTCCGAATGCCTAGCATGAGCTTCGGCCTAAGTATTTATAGGTAGCATACAAGACCCTTGAAGCTTCTCAAGAAGCTTCCTTGAGCCGCTTTCTTGGAGTGCAAGCCAAGTTAACTAGGAAGCTTTTCAAGAAGCGTCCTTCTAGAAGCCGCCTACTTGGCGTGCAAGCTAAGCTAGATAGAAGCTTCTAGAAGCTACCTGCTTAGGGCGCAAGTTAACTAGTTGGGAAGCTTCCTAGGAAGCTTCTTAGATGCTTCTAGAATATTCTAGGCTATTTTGTCTTATTCTCTACTTTGTAAGCCTGACTAACTTCATCACTAAACTCCATATTGTTACATATTCCCCCGCCGCTAGTTGGTGACGTCCTCGTCGCCAGTGAAGCTTCGAATTTCTTGATGGCCATCTGTGCATTCTGGAGGTGAGAAAGAGGTTCCCATGTGGCATCATGAAGGGGATACCCTTTCCAAAGGACCTTGTACTCCGTATGTTGGTGACGGCCTCGTTGAATATGGCGACGCGCAAGGATACGATCAACTTCGTACTCCTCATGATCATTGATAGGGATAGGAAGAGGGGGAGGTTGGACTCGAGAGGAAAAGTAAGAAGGGTTAGGAACAAAGGGTTTCAACTTGGAAACATGAAAGATATGATGGATACGCATGTGACAAGGTAAGGCAAGACGATAAGCAACAGGAGAGATAATGTGGGTGATATCAAAGGGTCCTATCCAATTAGGAGCAAGTTTACGAACTTGGGTATCAAGTGGGAGAGGGAGGTTACTAGAGGATAGCATGACTTTATCACCAACTTCAAAGGTGAGATCACAACGATGATGGTCTACATATTGTTTTTGGTGATTCTGAGCAACAAGGAGGTGAGATTTGGCTTGTTGGAGAGATTGGGATATAGTGGTCAAGAATGTAGAAGTATGAGGAACCTGAGAGGGAGGGGGAGCAAGAAGAGAATCTGGAACAAGCAGATCTTGGCCAAAATTGAGAAAGAAGGGAGAGAATCCGATGCTTGCCTATTTGGAATTGTTGTAGGCAAATTTGGTAGCGGCAAGACATTCATTCCAATTGGTATGGTGGACATTGACAAAGGCACGCAACATATCCTCCAATGTACGATTTTCACGTTCGGTTTGTCCATCAGTTTGAGGATGATAGGCCGTGGACAAAGCAAGCTTGGTGCTGAGTATCTGAAAGAGTGCTTGCCAAAACTTCTCGGTAAAGCAAGGATCACGGTCGGAGATGAGTACGCGTGGCATTCCATGATGCTTGAAGACATTGTCGAAGTAGATTTGCGCTAAGGTGGGAGCATCCACGGTATCACATGTTGGTGCCAAGTGGATTTGCTTACTAAGCTTATCCACAAACACCACGATGGTGGTGTGTCCTTTTTTTGTCTTTGGCAAGGATGTGATGAGATCCAAGCTCACATGCTCCCAACGAGCTGCTGGAACGGCAAGTGGTTGAAGGAGTCCACCCCGGCTTCTGGTTGCTGGCCTTGTTACGTTGGCAGCTCTAACATGATCGGACAAAGTCTTGAACATCTCGTGTCATGTTGGGCCACCACCATTGGTGTTGGAGGGTGCCCAAGGTCTTGTCCACCCCCATGTGACTAGCTATTGGTAAATCATGGGCTTCTTGAAGGCGCACAAGTCAAAGATCACCTTTGGCTGGAACATAGATCTGGTCTTCATGGAATAAAAGGCCTTCCTTGAAGGAGAAGGTGTTGTACTCCTTGTCGTGTGCTGTCAGACGACCGTGTACCATTTGGAAGAAGGGATCTTGCTGTAGAGCTAACCAAAACTCGTTATGAATCTTGGGATCAATTGACACCGTCGTAATTGCTGCCGCGATGAGAGGAAGAGACTTCAAATCAGGTCATTGTGATAGAGCATCAGGGATGACATGGAACCAACCTGGTTTGTACTCAAGTTTGATGTTGAACAATTGGAGTTGCTCTTCTCATCGATGATGTCGACTCTTCATGTGCTCTAGGTGTAAGGTCTGCAACAATGGCTTGTGATCAGTTTGCATGATCACTTGTTTCCCCAAGAGATAATGCCTCCATACCTTGGTGGCATATACCATTGCAAGTTGTTCCCGATCTTGAGCAGAGTAATTTCTTTCAGCTGTATTTAGTCGGCAAGACACAAAGGCAATAGGATGTAGTCCATCTGGAAATTCTTGTTGCAACACAGCTCCAATTGCAAAGTTAGAAGCATCAAAATCAACCACACAAGGTAGTTGAGGATCATATGGTTGAAGAATGGGTCTTGAAGACACCATATGCTTTAACTTCTGGAATGCTTCTTCATGCTTGGTGGTCCATTGGAAGCTCGAGTTCTTTCCCAAGAGGTCAGTCAATGGTGCAGCCACGTGAGCATAATAGTGGATGAACCGTCAATAAAAATTGGCTAATCCATTGAATGCTCGTACTTTGGTAGCATCCTTTGGGGTAGGCCAATCAGTAATGGCCTTGATCTTCTCTTCTTCCATCTTGATCCCCTCTGATGAGATCTTATGACCCAAGAAGGTAACCTCCTTCTGCCAAAAAGCACATTTTGACTTCTTGCAGTAAAATTTCCACTGTCGTAGTCGTCTTAGGACTTCTTGCACATGATTCATGTGTTCTGCCTCTGTCCTACTATAGATTAAGATATCATCTAAGAACACTACCACGGACTGATCCAATAGCCCCTCCAACACCCGATGCATCTGATCTGCTGGAGCATTAGTGAGTCCGAAAGGTAGAACTCTCCACTCAAAATGTCCATACCTTGTGCGAAAGGCAGTCTTTTTCACGTCCTCTCCTTCAATAGGAATTTGCTAATAGCCGCTACAAAGATCTAGCTTGGAAAAGTAGCGTGCTCCACTTAATTGATCAAGCAAGTCATCGATCTGAGGCAAGGGATATGCATTCTTCACGGTTTGCTTATTGAGCCCACGGTAATCAATACAGAAACAAAGTCCTCCATCCTTCTTTGGAACAAATAGTACCGGTGCTCCCCAAGGAGAGGTACTATGTCATATGAAGTCCTTCTCCAACTACTCTGTAAGTGTTGTTCGCAACTCCTCCAACTCTTTTGGTGAGAGCCGATAGATTGGTCTACTCACTGGAGTACTCCCTAGTAATAACTCGATCTTGAAGGGCATACCTCGATCAGAGGGTAATCCCTTTGGCAGATCATCCAGAAACACATCTGCAAACTCCTGAACTATCCGATCAACCGTTGCTTGATGCGACACTTGGTCCTCCTCAGATTGTTCTTGTGCAATCGGCTTGATCCACACCGCAAATACAGACTTATCTTCCTCCAAAGCTTGCTCTATGGCTGCTTCATTAACAAACTTCCCTTCTAGGGACTCATCTCTCTTCCGAGCTTGCTCCATGGTTGCCTTCCTGGCAAACTTCCCATCTTGGGACTCATCTCCCTTCCAAATTTGCTCTATGGCTACCTTCTCGACGAACTTCCCATCTTGGGACTGACTATTCTTAGGTGTCTTACTCAGAGGTGCCAGACAACCTAATCGGAAATTCCTACCTTGGTGTTGTACTTGAATTTGGTGTCGGGTCCAATCAAATTGAACCTTATGACATTCAAGCCAAGGTAGACCCATAATGATATCATAGTGTAGAGGTGCCACTACAAACCTCATACACTCCAAATACTCCTTCCCAATCTTGAAGGTAATAGGATGCAAGGTGCGGAATGCAAAACCCTTTCTACCATCCGCCATCATCAAACTACTTTCTATCACTGGCTTGATAGGAATACCCAATTCCTTTGCTACTTGCATAGACATGCAATTCTCTGAACCTCTAGAATCAACCAAAATTCTACAACCCCGATTAGATATCATACCTTGCAAGTGAAGTAGACTTGCATAGGTCAAGCCTTCAATCCCATTGGAACTAATCAAGCTCCCAATAGGTGGCTCAAAATCTCCTACTGGGATTCCTCGTTTCCCTGATCATTCCGCTCCACAACCTCCACTTGGGCAACTTGTCGAGGTCGTCCATTCTTGAGTGGACATTCAGCAATGCGATGCCCCAACTGGCGACAATAAAAACAACCTCCATTTTGTTGTAATCTTTCTCTATCTGCTGTACCAAGTGGTCTTCATTGGATAGCATCAATCTCCATTGGTACCAGTTCTTCCACTCGTGGTACTGGTGGGTTTTGTGTAGGTCGAGGTCGAGACCAAGTTGTTGCAACTAAGGAATCAAAACGCTCAGCCAATTGCATGGCTTCTTCTACATTCTGTGGCTCTCGCATGGTCACCTCCAATCTGGTTTGTGACTTCAATCCTCGCACAAATCGATCCAGAACTTCACCTTCTTGGATATCTGGAATTTGCATGATGATATTTTGAAATTGTGTGATGTAGCTTCTCACTGAGCCAATCTGCCTCAACTCTGCCAATTTATCTCGTGCCGCTCGGGTGGCATTTATAGTTTGAAATCGACCAAGTATTGCATCCTTGAATTCTGCCCATGTAAAAATTGGTGTAACAATTTGTCGTTCAGCTCTTTCTACTCGGAATCGCCACCAAAGTTTTGCCACTCCATCCAACTGGCTAGAAGCCAAGAGAATTTGTTTCCGCTCGTCTTGAAGATTGGTGGCTTCAAAGTAACGTTCACAGTCAAACACAAAATTCTCCACTGTGCCTGGAAGATTCTTGCCTTCAAACACCTTGAGTTTCGGAAATCAAATGCAATCTTCTCCATCTCGAATTGGCGCTCTGTCTATCTGTTCTCGTCGTTGCTAGTCTCGTTCATCCAACAATCGAGTAAGATGCTCGATTTGTTGTTGCATTGCAAGGATAACATCTGGTATTGCCGCCATCGCTACTACTCTATTACACTACCCTCAATTTATCTAGTTGATAACACATAGATACAACACGTCCACCGTTCTCCATAAGTTACAACTGGAAGTATCAAGGGTTCCTCTGACACGGTGATCATATGTAGAAAATCCTGCCCAAAGCGTGAGGTGATGAATTGTGTGAAATGATGCTTTGGTAATATCTGGACATGAAAGTCCCAATGGTTTGGTGGAAGTGGATTTGGTGGTCCATAAATTCCATCCATCCCATTCCTGCTCTGATACCAATGTAAAAGACCGAAACCGAGGAGAGAAATAGGAGAATGGAAGCTCACATTGGGACACTTGAATGAGGGAAAACTCCGAATGCCTAGCATGAGCTTCGGCCTTGGTATTTATAGGTAGCATACAAGACCCTTGAAGCTTCTCAAGAAGCTTCCTTGAGCCGCTTTCTTGGAGTGCAAGCCAAGTTAACTAGGAAGCTTTTCAAGAAGCGTCCTTCTAGAAGCCGCCTACTTGGCATGCAAGCTAAGCTAGATAGAAGCTTCTAGAAGCTACCTGCTTAGGGCGCAAGTTAACTAGTTGGGAAGCTTCCTAGGAAGCTTCTTAGATGCTTCTAGAATATTCTAGGCTATTTTGTCTTATTCTCTACTTTGTAAGCCTGACTAACTTCATCACTAAACTCCATATTGTTACACCTTCTCCCTCAAGGCCATCAAGACACTTACTCTCAATGATCTAAGTCATGAAACCTAGAAAGCTAATGTTCCAGTTCCATGCCAAGAATGTGATCCGAAGCTTGCTCAAGACTTCGACTCTTGTGATCACATCTATCATCCAAATTGTATGATTTCTCACTATAAATTCAGAGTTCTTCTTCCCACCTCCCATCTTTCTCTCTTCCACTCTGGGTTGGGAGCTACTCTCCCTACTGATTCCCGGACTAACTCTCCTAACTTCCTCTCTACACACTAGCGCATCTTTGACTACACTTCCCTTCCCATGATCTCCCACAAGATGACTTCTTAATGGCAATGGAAAATTACTTGTCATTAATTCATCTCTAGCTCAAATTTTATAATGGTGCGTTTCTTCCGTCTCTCTTCACTTTGAATTTCTACCAAGAAATCACACCTTCTTCATGCTCATGTCACTGTCAATTTCCTCCCATTCATAGGCCATCCATTTTTGTGCACGCTACCTTCTTGAATATCCAACCCCAAAGGAAAGTTGTTACACTGTCCTCACCTTGGGTTGAGCATCCCCAAGATGAAGTCTCCTTACTTTGGGTTGCAGGCTGATAGGGCAAATATGAGTACTTCACCTTTTGACACAAAGTCACTTTACCTCGGGTTACAACCCGAGGACACCTTTCTTTGTCTTCTAATGCTATATAGGCGCAATACAACTTCTATGTACACTTCTTCTCCATAAATAAGAGAAAAACAAAAAAATTGGGTACCACACTTGATCAATAAAGCCTCCCATGGTATGATGCTTAGGAATGGTCAACATTGGTAGAAGGAAGAGGGATCACTTGGATGGCGATGCAAGAAGAATTATTGAAGAATTTCCAATCTGTGGATTATGTGCAAATGGCTCAAACTTTACTATGGGGGTTGAAGTAGAAGACCAATATACAAGAATATATAGAGGCATTTCTTGCTCTATAGGTTGTGATAACCAATATGAGACTAGCAAAAGCTCTTAATCAAGTGTGGTAAAGACCATTGTTATAATTGTGGCTGAGTTGGGCATATCACCATCAGTTTTCATGCACACCTTCCTGGAGGCTCTTGGACTCCATATATGCAACCTTTGAACAACTTGGAGAAACAAATAAAAAAGGAAGATGCTAAAATCACATTGGAAAACAAAGATCACCAATAAATGAACCTCTCTACCTTACTAGCTCAAGGAAGAGGAGAAAAAGTAGAGAGTGGAAGAGGACAAGTGCATAAAGGTTGAGGAAGAGAAATGCACAACTAATTATCATAACTATTGTCCTAAAGGCAATCAAGTAAAAATATTGATAGACCCTAGAGCAATAAAGAATTTATTGTCTTGGTCTATTGCAATAAGGTTGGAAATGGAACTAGAGAAAGATGAGAATGAAGAAGTAGAGTTATCTAATGGTCAAATAAAGAGGATTGAATCATTTCCTAGACAGATAACACTCTTTGTAGGAGAGTATCACAAAGAAATTGAGTGGCAAGTGATATAGTTAGCTCATTATGATGTGATCTTAGGCATGCTGGGGATAGAGCACTACAACCCCATGGTAGTTGGAAGAATAAAATAGTGAGAACTAGCCAATGAAAGATAATTGGAGATAGAGAAAGATTGCAAAGGAAAGAATCACCTATCTATGTCATAGAGATAACAACTATTGGCAAGACATATAGATGTTCCATGAGTCTAATAAGAGAATTCAGGAGTGCACTTGTTGATAGACAAATTCCTTTGAATTTGAAAGATGTGGTCAAAGAGTTCCAAGATGTCTTTCTTGATGATTTACCTTTAGGATTATCACCAAAAAGGAGAGTAGATCATAAAATTGAGATACTTACTAGGAAAACACCTCCTTGTAATGCCCCATATTGACTATCACCTCATGACTTGGAGGAGTGCAAAGCCCATTGAAGATATGCTACAAAAACGTTTTATCCAACCTAATATATCACTATATGAGGCTCTTGTCTTGTTTGTGAAGAAGAAGTACGGTACAATGCAAATGTGCATTGACTATCGAGCCTAAATCAACAGAATATGAAGAAAAAATACTAATTACCTTGCATGGATAACTTGTTTGATCAACTCAACGGGGCAAAAACCTTCACCCAACTTGATCTATGGAGCGGTCATAACCAAATCAAGTTCACATAAGAAAACATACACAAAATTACTTTTCAAACAAGGTATGGTCACTTTGAGTACCTAAGGATGTAGTTTGGCCTCACCAAGCACCTGCCTCTTTTATAAGTTTGATAAATGACATGTTCATTCATACTTGGATAAGTCTATTATAATTTTCCTTGATGACATCTTAGTCTATAATAGGACAATGAAGGAGTACAAACAACATTTGTGAGAAGTCCTCTAGATTTTTGGAAAAACTAGTTGTAAGCCAAAGTCTCAAAGTGCAAGTTTGGCAAGTTTGAAGTAGATTACTTGGCGCATAGAGTAAGTACAAAAGATATCCAAGTTTTAATAGATAAAATAGCTGTCATTAAAAAATGGAGTGCTCCAAAAGATCAGACTAAACTCAAGAGTTTCTTGGGATTGATTGGGTTTTATTGTCAAGGACTTTTCCAAGGTCACACAACCTCTAATAGCACTACTTGGCAAGAGAAAGAAGTAGATGTTGGGAACAACACGAGAATTGGTCTTTCAAGAATTCAAGGATACATTACTGCATGCACCAATCTTGAAATAGTATGACCCAACATGTCTTGTCAAGTTGGCTATAGATGCATCAAGCATTGCAATAGGAGTAGTTATAGAATAAAAATGGAGTGACGGATGGCACCCAATTGCATATTTGTATCAAAATTTGTTGCCAATAGAGCACAACAATCACACCATCAAAAGAGAAGAGTTGGCTATTTTCCTTGAAACCAAGCATTGGAAGTATATCTTGGCAAGATGGCATTTGTAGTGGAGACAAACATAAACCACTAGTCTACCTCAAGATACAAAAATATCTATCCTATCAATAGTTTTGTGCAGAGTGGAAACAAAGGTTCAACATGAAAATCATATATGTGAAAGGCAAGAAGCAACTTTCAAATGCATTCACCCAAATGCCTATGGTGAACAATTTGGTTGTAGAGGTCAAGATGAACCAAAATTTTGGCAAAATTTTCTTATTGCTATGAAAACTGACCCACATATTGTAGGAACTCAATCATCCAAAGGCATAATTAGTACCCAAGGACTCACTTTTTGTGATGGCAAGTTATGGATCTTGGATGCTCTAGACCTAAGAACCACCATCCTAGTGGAATGTCTTGATTCCACCATTGTAGGTCATGTTGGAGTAGACAAGACCTTAGATGCAATCAAATGCAATTGTTATTGGCCTAAGATGAGGAACAATGTGATGGAGTACATTCAAAGCTACCTACTCTTTCAACAAAATAAAGCCTCTAATCATGCTTCCACAAGACTTCTTCAACCCCTCTCTACTCTTACACAATGTTGGGAGTAGGTAAACATGGACCTAGTTTGTGAATTGCCCAAGACCACCTTAGGTTTTGACTCCATTGTAGTCTTTGTAGACCAACTCAACAAAATGATTCATGTGTGTCATACGATGAATGACACAACTACACAATTAGCTCAATTATACTTAACTATGGTCTTTTCTCACCATGTCCTTTCTGAAGTGCTCATCACCAATTAGAGCACTCAATTCACTAGTTTTTTTGGAGAACACTCTTTGGTGTATTCAAAACCAAACTTGCCATGTCCATGACATACCACTCACAAACCAATAGACAAATAGAGCAGGCCAATTGCACTATTGAGGACATGCTCTGTGGCTTCACCTTAAAATAGAAAGAAAGGTGAGACACCTTACTTCCATTGGTGGAATTTTCCTATAACAATTAAATGAATGCATCTACACAAATCACACTATTTTTCCTCATGTATGGAGAGCACCCTTTCTGGCGTAGTAAAGATCCACCCAATGGCTACAAAAGTTGATGCGGTCAACATTTTGTTTCTAGAATTGAGAGATTGGTTAGCAATGAGGATTAGTGAAGAGTAGGGATCTATAAATGATTGAAATAGGGTTATTGATGGTGTACATCTCCTTAAACTCTCTCTCTGGTTGATTCTTACTTAAATCTCTCTACAAAGATACGTAGTATTTCCCTTTCCATTCTTTTCTCATTACAAGGTGGTACAATGGTAGTGTCAATTACTACATGCAGATTCTTAACTTCCAAAATAGCCAATGTAATCTCAAGACTTCTCAAATGATAGTCTAAAGCTCTAGATGTGAAAATTGATTTTATTTGTTTGATTCCGATATCTTTGATGATTGATCTCCAATCAACATTGCCCACAAGGTTTGGTGAGGTCATTTTTGGAGGTCGGTTACTGAACTTCAATGCTTCCAAACACCTAGTAATGGTCAGACACTGACATTGCTTCTTTCAAAGTCTTTACATATCGTTCATGACGGTGTATATCTCTTCAAATTCTTTCTACCTGGTTGATTCTTGCTTAATTCTTTTGGCAATCTACTTGGTATCTTCCTTTCTATCTTTTCTCAGTGTGAGGTGGTACAATGGCAACATCAATTAGTACATAGATTTTTAACTTCAAGAATAGCCAGAATGGTCTCAAGACTTCTCAAATGATAGATCTGAAGCATCTAGAGCTTCAGATCTAGATGCGCAAAATGGTTTTATTTGTTTGATTCCAATATCCTTGATGATTTCCTATCATTGTTGTGTTCGGGAGTTCAAACTTGTGTGTTGAAAGATAAAAGTGACTTGAAGATGTGTTCGTCCAATCAACATTGCAGACAAGGTCTGCAAAGTTCATTCCTAGATGTGATTAACTGAAATTCAATGCTTCCGAATACATTGTAATGGGAAGAAACTTACATTACTCTTTTGAAAGTCCTTATAGATCATTCATGCGCGTGTATATTTCCTTAAATTCTTCCTCTCCTTCGCTTATTCCTCCTTAATTCTTTATGCAGTCTACTTTGCAATTTCTCAATAAAGAGATGCGCGAAGAGGATAATTTGCATGGCGAAACATAATGACTATGAATCGCAGCATACAGAGAAGATGAGTGGGAACGCCCCTCTTTGACAATACACCAGTAAATATCATAAGTAATCTCCAATCTAAGCTCAGACCAGCAAGTGTATAAACATGCGTGAACTTGAACTACGGGCATGAACTTTGTGGACTCAAACTTTCCTTAGGAGAGGTCACGCTGTACTCATAGCTTCGAGTGCTCAAGATGCGTGCTCTTTAACAACGCATGAATCCTTGCAGACCTAGAAATGTGTTTGGAGAGGTCATGCTGTACTCTTCCCAATAACTGAGCGTGTATTACTCAGCACTTTTGAAGTTTCGTGACAGGTGCAAGCTATCAGATATTTCAGCCTCTCCTTGTATTCCTCATTACAACTGTCATCTGTGTATAGATCATCTTTCAGACTCTTTAGTACAACATTACTTCTTATCTGAATGTTCAAAGTTACATGGCCAGTCAGGTCCACACATGATATCCTCCCACACAGAAAATTGCAGAGGTTGTCTACGTCCGTTTTGTGCAATAATCATCTCTCCAAACAACGCAGTAATACATTGGAAGTGACCGAGATATTGAAATCAGACACAGTAGAGCGCACAATCAGTTGATAATGGACTTTGGCACTGCACAGGTCGACCCTCACCGATGCCTAGATACTAACTTAGCTCTTGTTAAGGTCCTAACCTTCGTCAAGAGCTTCTCGGCCATGGGGCTTTGAGACTTTAATTACCTTCCAACAAGGATGGTATTGAGCTTTAAGCAAAGCTGAACTTGGCTACAGTGATCCTCCAGCATTAAATCTATCTATGACTATGATTGTTGAAGAGTGGTTACACCTACTGTGAGGGTACAGATATGCACCCACCCAATCAGCCACATCGCATATAAGGTTTTCTTCTACTGCCTTGTACACAGGCCCCGACTTCTCAAAGCTGATCGCGAGAATCTGAAGAGAGGTTTCACTGGACCTTCTGCACGCCAGGTAGCGCTCCTGACAACTGCGCTTGTTCGAGAAGCGAGTTAATGCAGTATGCAGATTGTAGATTGCCCAGGAACTCTTCCATATCTCTCGTATCCGTCCAGCGCTGCTGATTCTCACGAAAGTCTAGGCTGACCATGACGCGTTAATCGGACAAGAACGATGGAGCATTAGTTCGAAGCCAGTCCTTGAGTAATCCCACGTTGTTGCTCATGTCTTCAATTGTGTCGCTTGGCAGAGCCAACACTATCTCTTGCCTGTAACTTTCTCGTGCTTCCTCCAAAAGAACTTGGAAAATCTCACACTCAATGTTGTTTTGTAACTTGTGATCCATGTATCCTCTGCATAGAAATCTCGCCACAACTATGAGAACAGCTTCAACGGTAGAGCAGAAAACCCTTCCTAGAATAAATTCTATGGAAACTAGAATCTCATTTGGTTGATACTTAAATTGTTCCGAACATCCACTACCCTTCTGTCGTCACTTCATGAACCTCTAGATGAAACTCCATAACCTGATGGAGGAGTTAGAGTGTACATAACATCACCCACTGTTGTTTCAAAACTGTAGGTAGGAATGTGAGGATGGCCGACTCTCATGCCATTGTCATCAAATTTTTCGCAGCACAACACAATATTACTGTGAAAAACTTTAGTCACACTGAATTGGCAAATACTTCGTGGCAAGTGCAGTTTGTTCAGTAAAAGTGCGAATTGCAAACTCGCAGTTAGCGATGGCCATGAAGACAGGATCGATTACTGCAAGTAATGAGGGCCGTGTTTGATTCACTGCAGAACCTAGAGAAATATTGGTCTTCTCAAATATTTTCAGACATCATATTCTTGATAATAGAGCTGAGTACGCGATGTTGGATTGTGACTGTGTCTGCCCACGGTCATGAGGTCTCTCAGCCCAACTGAGATGTCAAGCTGCTACCTCAACTGTTTCTAGGAGCATTGATCGACATCCTTTACCTGCTGTGATGCTTCATCAATCTACTTATCAGCTCTGGGCCGTCTACTTCAATCGTACTCGACAGAAGGGCATTGTGATCTTTTGGATGTCTAAAGTTTTGAGGGCTTTGTATAACGCAGTTCCTACCCAAGGTGCCCTCAAACTCAACAGGTTCCCAGGCTCAGCCAGTTGTGGTCTCTGAAACAGTGTGCAGTGCGAGTCTTCTTCACTGACAAACTTTCAAAGCTTGGCTCCTCTAGATCGAAGACCAAATAAGGGGTTGATGCTAAATTTGAGACCTATTTTACGTGTTCTCAAAGAAGCGTCAAAAACTCTACCTTCGTGTAGCATCACCTCTCAGCTGGTAAGGTTACAAGCAGAGTGACAGTAATGGTCCGGTGTTAATTGGATTAAAAAAAGGTTTAAGTCCCCTGGTACTACATGGATGGTGACCTCAGGTGGGTTGCAACTCAGATACACGAAATTTCAAATTGATTCTGAGTTGGACATCGTTTCAACGACAAGGAAGACCTTGGAGTTGAGAAACCTGAGACTGAAAATCGGCTCAATCGCACTCGACAAGGAATTTTCAGTCTTCAATTCACAGACGGACTAAACTACGCGCAATTAAGAAGTGGGACAATCGGAGCATTCACGAAACTGGAGCATCTCTGAGCCTCAACCATCACTTGTTTGCAAGGAGAGAAGACAGGAAAGGCCACCTGTTGGAAAGGCGATCGTACAAAACTGCAGTTTTCGTTTGCAGGACGACTACAATGTCAAACCAGCGCTCTGGGAAGAAATCGCAGCCATGGTAGTCGACAACGTTCCCTCCAGCACTCATCTTCTCTTCCAAGTAATCAATAACCTGCGCGCCCAAACATCATCCCCTATCTGATCTCAACCCGGGTGATACAAGAGGCTCAAAAGAACCCGACAAATTTCCAGGCGGTGACAAGAGGAAACTGAGAACTCACGAGATCCTCGTTGATGATGAAGCAGTGGAGTTGGTCATCCCAGCCGTCATGAAGCTCTTTTTCCTTCACGAGGTCTCCGATGTTGATGTGGTTCAGGCGAGTGGCCGAGGCCAGAAGTGCGCATGTTGAGGTCTTGCCTGTTCCTGGGGTCCCTGTGACCAGGACATTGGGGCCCCTTTGCCTGTCTACCATCTCTATCTCCCTCTCGCTCAATTCCTGAAGTGTTGATCACTAAATCTTCGTCAAACTCAACGCTCACTTTCCTCTCCAGTGCTGCTGCTGCTGATAATAAACCCCTAAGAGTTAATGGATAAGTCTTGCGGTTTTCCTGCGGAACTGACTGACGGACTGCCTGCCTGCCTTATTACAGGTGGTGGTGCCGCAACTTTAGGTTTGTGAATTGAGCAAGAAGTAAAGGGCACAGACTACGAGTGCTCCGCTCTTCATATCCCTCTCGAGGGATCTCTCGCCTGATCCATCCGCATGCGGCTCTCGATTAGTGTTGGGATGGTTGCGTGCAATATACTTTTGGTGAGGTCCTCCACTCGCACCATAATTGAGAAGACGAGACTCTGGAATATTCCTGCTGCTTCTTCTCTGGATCCTCAGTCTTTCTCGGCCTCCTGCTGCTGCTTTTCAGCAGTTTCAGGTACAGCACTGACATCAGACCCCTCAATTCTATCGATTAACGACTGCAAGGTTTGTCTGGTTTCATTGTCTAAGACCTGGGACTTGTTCATAGCTCACTCGCTGTGAATTTACATCCGGGTGCATGATCGAAGCTGAAGTAATGACTGTGTTGAGAGGGCTGAAGTGTGAAATGGGCTTTTGCAAACACTCACTTGTGAAACCCGTAACCTTTCCTCAAATTTTCGACATTGTTTCAATTCGAAGAAGTACTCGACTTTTACCAGCTTATTGTTGCTCGAAAGTGGAAGTGTGGCGTAGCCGTTGAGTTTAGGCGAAAGGTTGTTCTAGAAGTTTGAGTTCACTGGATCTTCCTGTTCGTACCGTTTATTACACAGTGTTGGTACTACAATTCCAGATTGTCAGTCAATAGTCGACGATGTTATGAATCATCCACCAACTCGGACACTGGGACTACAAGGTCAAGAAGTAGTCATGAATAGGAATCATGAAGCACTTGGTGTGTTGATTACAATATACGAGAAGATGATGAAAGACATCTAAACAGAGGATATCACGCTTAACTTACAATGTACTGAATTTTAGTATGTGGAGTACCGTTACATAGCCCACGGCAGTCCCTTATCCAGGCCTCAAGCTCTTGACAGGTTGTAGAAGCGGCATTCAAGGATATGAAGTGGGGTTTGGGAAGTTGAGACTATCACTCCCCCCGTCTTGAGCGTGGAGGACTTGAACGGAGAGGAGAGTCATGATCCTTTCTTGTATTCTGTCGATATTACAGTTGAGATTTTACACAGTTGATGATACTAATTATCAACTGCCTGTCCATGGGTGTTATTGCCACAGCAGTGCATGCCTGAAGGAATAGTATCTTCAAATTACGAACGATACGGAGAAAGGGTTGGAATCAGTCTAATACCTGGGCCAAGGGATTGGAACAACTGGGTTCTGATAAACACAACCTTTAAGAAACTGAACTTTGGAAACGAATGCTCTCCATGCCGATATATTGAATCGTAAGGACGTAAGGATCAAGGCATCCTCTGAGAACACGACACGAGGAAATTCAATAATAAGGTGTTTGTTGTTAGATGAGGAAATACTGGTAAATTGAGTGACCTATACAGGAGAATGGCTTCTTCTTCCACTGACTGTACGTGCCCTCCCTGAAAACCTGCTTGTGGAGAATTCGTCGCTTCAATGACTTTCAGATTTTGAGTATGCCAATAGTTTCCTCCTGCACCTCCAGAGTTCTAGTTACTCCTCAGTGGACTTGCTTGGGACTTACGGGGTTTTTCTTCCACTCCACTTTTGTGAAACTGTCTCCTACTTCCATTTTTCTTCCTTCGGACTGACATGCTTGTGGAACTGAGATACGCAGACACAACGTCAGAGTCTCGTTGTGCATTGGTCTACCTACGTCTGTAGACTGCTGTAAATTTTCTGATGCGACCAGCAGAAACATTGCGCGCGAACCATGATTGAATCATCAGTTATCCATTCTGAGCTCATCTCAAGCCTGTGAGCTCATGTAAAACCGCCCGTCCTCACCTCACTTGATGCTAAGCGGTGAAATAAGCTTCTTAAGAGCTTTGTTTCCCGAGAAGCTATCTCATGAGTCCAGCAAAATATATTTGCTCACAACCCAAGGAGATCCTCCGAGTATCCTGTCAGCAGTATAAATTACATAGGTGCAGCAAATTGATACGATCCTGATCACAACCCTTAAGCCAATCATTTGAGTCAGTTGGGGACGAGCCTGTTCTTGCGTTAAAGGCAGAGAAGAAGTTGTAGAAAGCTAATTCACTGGTATTAAGGTGCACGCAGGTGCCTCTCATCTCATTCCGGGAATAAGATCATTCCATCAGTGGATGTCTTACTGAAATAACAGTGCAACAATTCTAAAACTCTTTTTTCTCTCGCTTTTTAAAGACACTCCGGTTACACTTGTACACTTGATGTCGTATGCCATCAAGCGATTATGAACTCTATTTTCAGGTTGCAACGACAGATCAGATAATGGATCTGATCTTCTGCTAAAGCCGCAATGATACCTCACCCAGAAACTCCACACAACACATGGAGTTCATACCTCATCTCTTTAAATAATCACAAGTTTCTTCTTCCCACTAATCACAAGTTTCAAATGTTTATAAGGATTTTTCTCATTACACTAGAATCAAGCTGGAATTGTTGCTAAAAGATCAACCGCTTTACTCCTCTGCAAGGAATATGTGGCGTGAAACTCTGACTAGACCTGGTCCGCAAAGCAGAGCAATCCGTTGGTGGTGCACCACACTACTCTGGCGGATATATGCCTACAAAGCGTCTCCGTGCCGTGTGCACTGAAGACCCCAATAAAGTGGAGACTCCAGTCAACAGTGTGAACTCAACAAACCAAAACTGATTAGTGGTAGGTTATAACGGCCAACGATAGAAAATCACAGAGCTTTGCTTGGTCGAGGTTTTGTCGATCGTTTTCCGGTACACTATATCTTGCTTTACTTCGATCTACCACTGTGTGCCAGAAGGTTCCAGGTGCGCTGTTGAAAGGCCAGGCCTCACTGCTCAAGTGCCTAAACAGCTCCTTACTGTGCATTCAAAAATGCCTGTACAAGGCTCTGTGCTATTGAGACCTATGAACCACAAGCAACACGTTCACACAGCGTTCAGCACCCCAGATTTATACTATCGCTCCGTTGTGGGTTTCCGCAACATAGAAAGCCTGTATATCGATTGATGGACTACTAACATTAGATTGTAAGCTAGACAGAGACAATCTGCTCTCATCTATCATTCAAGTAAACATCTAACAATTTGTTCGAAATCTAATGGTTCAAAACTCTGCACGATTTTGACCAACTGGGCCCCGGAGTATAACAACTTGGTGCAAAGAAGTCAAAAAGTCCACATGAAAGCCTGATCCCTGACCTGCTCAGGAGTCCCCTCGATGGAGATTGTTCTTTCTGTGGTGCCTTCCTTCTGTCCACTAACCTGTTGAACAAGCAGCAAAAGGGATTTGAGCATTCTCTGAGCTGGCCTGCTTTAATGCCCGGAAGACTCATCAGTGTCCATTAGGAAGTAGCACAAGGTAGACCAAAAGCGAGCAGAATCTTGATCTAGGGCGATCCCTCGGAAGCCGGGGCAACTACAATCGCACCCAATAAGAGATATTGTGAAGGTACCAGTTGCACACTTACAAAAACGGAACATGTGGAATTTCAAATTGTAATTTCTACAGCGGGTAGCTAGCTACACCTTCACTGCAGCTCCAGATATTGACCTAATCTGGCTTATGTTCCCGCCTCCTCTCCCTATTATGCCACCCATTAGAGCGCTCGGGATCGCCATTTCTGTACTCAGTTTTGGGATTCCTGTTACCGATGCACCATACCCAGCTCCAGGACCTGCATTTCCAGTCAACATGCTGAACGAAGCCCCTCCCACAGCTCCGGCTTGTGCACGAAATCTGGCCGTACTGGGATAGGTTGGCAACCCTGATTGGGGAATCAGCATTTGTGGATGCGATGCAAGAAAGAAAGGTGCCCTTATAGAGACCGTCTCCTTAGGAGGGTTTTCCCTGCATCATACAGCATACATTTGCCTGCCAAGTCAGGCAAAAAAGACATACATAACCTCGAGATGATGATGGAAAGGAGACTCTCCTAGATCACGACTTGTAACTGATGTGGAACAATATGCTGTATATTCTTCATCACAACATTCCTTGATACATTCAGCACGGGCCATCAATAACATCTCAAAATTTACACTCAAGGTAAAGAGTGCTCCATAAATCGAATCCTTCAAATCAGAGTAATCAGTCCTTGATAAATACATTCCTGGCATGGCAAATTTTATGTGAGAAATACCCGGTCGGTGCTTACCGGAGCTTGGCACCAATCATTTGCAGTGCTTTCTGGACCTGCGCTATATCACCAGCGATCTGCACCCAAATCATAACTTTGAGATGAGAGGCGTGATAGACTAAAGATACTGAAAGGATCAATAGTGTACCTTTTGATAGAATGCATGAACTATGTTTGACAGACCTGTACAAGACGATCGTTGTCCAATGCAGATGAGCAGACTGGTAGCTGATCTGGGGGTAAGATCCTAACATTAGCACCAGAACTTTCTCTTATGTCTTTGATTGTAGTTCCTGCTTTTCCAATTAGACTGCCCGCTTGGGAGCCTGCAATTAGCAGCCGGGTCAAGTTGGGTGCAATGTGATGCTGAGGTCCTATGCTTGCTGTAGGACCACTGTCAGCTTTTTCCTGCGCAGTGTTCAATAATATGTTAAGAACGGGAGGAATCTAAGTGACAATTCAGCCAGTAGAATGGGAGGAATTCTTACAAAGCCTAGCAATTTGATTGCAGGGAAATGAGCAGCATCTGTTCTGCCATATCCGTTAGTTCTATGGTTGGAAGGACGTCAACCTACCTGATTTAACCGTCATTCACTCAAGGAATCTAATATCACAGCCTCCTCAACCTTATAAGAAACTGGAAGTACACTTAAATCAAGCATTATACTAAATTGCAAGTGTTTGTCTTACGTCTAGCCGTTGTCTCCAAGTGCTCAACTGATGATGCAACAAAACGTAAAAAGAAGATCCTGTGGTTAAAATATCTCCAAATAAGGAGAGACATGACTGTGGTCAAAACAGCACCGAGTCCATCGAACAGAGCAGAAATTTCATTTATGCATAGTTCACTGGTAACTGAAATCGATACCGTGGAGTCACGATATGGAAAGGTATCAAACCAAAATGTTCTTCCGTTCTAATATATAACTTTTGATCACATATCTTATATAAATTGTAGGTTAACGTCGCAAATCCGCGAATATACGGTGAGATAGAGGACCTACATCTGAAGCACAACTTAAGCTTGACATTATATACTACTTACGCATTTAAGTTAAGTTCATCAATGGAGTCAGCCTCGCTCAGACTGCTTCCAAACAGCTTAGGCTCATTAGGTTCTCTCCTAGCCTAAACATGGTGACATGATAAAGCGAGTTGAAAGTCTAATTGCAAGCCTGATGTTTCAGTAAGAACTTAACTGAACATTCCTGATAGATCATAGAAAGCGTCTGACGAGAACCTAGGCTTTGGAGATCCACAAACTTTGTTCAGAGAATGACTCCATCTTATCTTATGCCCAATAAAATCGGAGACTCATGACGGTGCGTTCGACGTTGCGTTAGTACTTGAGAAATTAAAGTGAGGTCAAAGAATCTACCTCAACAACGATAGTTGCAACGCGGATTAAAGCATCCTCTGCAGCTGAAGTCGACTGAACAGCCTCGTCTCTGGAAGAAATGAGAACTACTCGCTCCTCAATTGTCTGCAACCACTGAGGAAACCAAACTGGGTTATACGATTTAACTCAACTTTCAGCTCATCGCTTCCAGACAAAAGAACAGTATGAAGGAAGATTCAAGACTACTGCCTATGTCGGCTTTGCTCGGTCCTAAGTGGGTTTGGATCCCCGGTTCTGCGAACGGCTTCTGCTCCCATTTCTCACATATTTGCTCTCTTCTTAATCACAGAAGCTGAAAGCAGCAAGATGCCGCCGCCATCTAGCCGAGAATAGCCGACTAATTTCCTGCACTTCAATCTTAATAACCACAGATGGGTGGTTGGCAGAGACTGGTTGACAGACTTACAGAAACAGGGTCAGCAATCTTAATCCTAGCCCCGGTCTCCTCACGCAGCTGCTTGATCTGATTGCCCTGCTTGCCAATCACTTTGCCAATTTTGGTGGCGGGAATGAGCAATCGGAACATGATCTCTGGAGTCCTGGCTGCTCGCTTGCTAAGACCCCCTCCATTTTCACTCTGCTCTTGATGCCTCTTTCGGGAAAGCCCATCAGTCTGCTGCTGCTGCTGTTGTTGTTGTTGTGCGGCAGGTAGCAACACCGGGGGCAGATAGTGTACCGCCGGACCGTTCTGATCATAATTGCTCACATTTGCACACATCTGTTGCCTCCCTCTTTCGACCTCCTCTTCCTTCCCAGCCTCCCCTCCTTTTCAGTACTTGGTGTTGATTGAATAGATACTACGCAACATCCAGGAACGAAAACTGAACTGGAGCTCCTAGTTCGTAACTGTCCTATGAGATCACGCACTGCACTGCACTACAATCATTAGTCAAAGTCCACTTGAGAGAAAGGACAATCTTCTCTTCCTTCCTTGCTTCCTATAGCCCAACCACCAAATTCGATCAGGTCAGCAATTTGAAATGCTAATCGGATAGATCCTGCTCTTTACTGTGATGAATAATTGGTAAGCACCATCAACGCCCTAATACAACTTCTTCTTCTGTGTTATCACATGCTGATTGATTTACAACGAACCGTCCCAGAATTGGGGAATAACTCAGAACCTGTCGGGTCCGGTGCAATTCTCCTGATTCTGCCCACACAGGAGGATATATCTACAAATCTCGTGATCCACCGACACGATCCGACCAATCAATTTTAGAAGCCTCGAAAAGCAACACTTTGCTAGCAGCTAAGTGGGGACAATCTGAATTTTGATGTAGGAAAAATGGGATGGGATACCCACAATCTCCGGTATCAGAAATGGGCGATTCCCCGTAGAGTCTCTAATGAACTCTGCCGCTCTCGTTGCTTGGTTGATTTGCTTCTACCCGTTGAAAACACTTGCTTGTGGTAGCAGTAGTAGTAGTTCAATTCACAAAAGCTCAGTGGACTGATCTTCGAGGGAAAAGGAGATCCACCAGAAAACGACAGTGAAAGGGCAGGAAGATAGGAAGAGATGATAGTGGAAATCCTTTGCCTGACAAGCAAAAGAGAGAACGGAACAGAAAGTGCGATTGAGTTAAAGAATTGGAAGAACAAAGAGGACAGATAGACAGCAGATTTATTAATTGATCGGAGTAGTAGTACGGCCATGAATGCGATGGTTGTCTTGTCTCTCACTCGTCATGGGTCATGCACCCATAGGGCATTGAAATATAGTGCCCAACTTTCTCGTCATGTCCCACCAACCGACAAGCAGATGAATAGGTCATACTCTGTTTTAGACATAATTTTCGCAACGCTGAAGAATTCGCTATCTTGGCTGACGCTCGCTGCTTAGTCCTCCCATCATCAAACTGTGGATGGCAGCAAAGTACGTGGTCCACTGCTTCATTATATCTGGTAAGGTTAGCCCGAAGTGTGTGCACGAACTCATCGTAGAGGCCTTGACTTGCAAAAGGTTGCTACAGTACTCCCCTCAGTGCACACTCTGAGAATAGTACTGTGCTAACAGCTTATTTTGGTGTTTTTGACCAAACTTCGGTCACTACTCCGGTCACGACCCTGCGCAATTTGAAGTATTTGGGATCTATCAAGTCAAAATACTTTTACGTCTTCCTATCTCGCCTGAGGTCGTCACTAAGAAGATCAAGGAATCTGAATTTACTGACACTAGTTCGTACTTGTGATCACGTAACGGCATTGATACCGAGGATAGAAGGAGAAAGAAGTCCGTTATCTGTTTTCAGTTGTGGAATGGAATAATGAGATAATGATTGAAGTGAAGGCTTTATAGCCATATCCAAAGATCTTCAAAAAGAACCCAACTTTGCAGTATTTGTCAGCCGATAGTCAAGACTTGGATCACTCAGGTTCACTCGGGTTCACTAGTACTGTAAACTAGGAATCGTCCAACTGAGACCTACTCAGTGCTACTCCAGCATTCCATTGGTGCAATCCGAGAAGCTAAAAGGTAGGCATTGAAGAGCTCGTGGGCAAAAGGCCTCTAGGACCCACAAAGAAATGGCAACCGCAGGAGCTCAATGAATCCAGTCCGTCGCAGTCTTTTCGTCCTGTATTCAAGAGAGAGGCCTGCATACATACGGCAGTTACCGATGTAAGGCGGATGTAGGGGGCTTGTCCGGGTGAAGGCGCCGCAATCTGGGCTGGTCCACTCCACTCTGCAGGGAATGTGCCCGTAGAGTCTGGATTCAGAACGTGGAAAGGGAAGTCATTCTTCATTGCGAGATGGACCAGTCGAATAACATAACGTGGATCACATATTCTGTGTGACGAGTTCCCACGGGATAGAACACGAACTTCCGAAAGACTGGACTTTTGACAATTTACACCATCTTTCAGTGGAGTCTGGTTGCAAAACGACCATGACTTTCCTATTTAATTTGCTCCTACAAATGGGGAACAACTCGACCTTTGCACAAGCTATATACATCCGAGTTGCCCTCCCGAAGCAAGTATCTCCTACACGCGTAGATCTCACCAGTTGACCTGGAGCCGCTTCTTTAGTCATCGTGTAGACGCACTTAGAGCTGATCAAGTTCTGCTTTTATTCCAGAAGAAGGCAGAAGATGTCGTCGGCACACTACCTCTGACTAGATATTACACAGTTTTAGTCCAAAAACATTTTTATCTTATCCCTCAGACTACTCTTCTTTTTGGCCTTAGGTTCGACAACGAGATGGGGGGTGCTGCCCCGTGTGGAGTTAATCACAGTGGCAGCTGATTCTGCTAAAGCTAGATTGGGTTCAGAAGCCTCTGAATATGAAAATGGAACCTCATTTGCCCCATCACTGAGTTCGCGGGCACTGGCCGATGGCACATCTCCTGGATAAGTGTGATCCTTCACAGCGACACTTGAGCTCAAGGAAGAACCGAATATGAGATCCAGCATGTCACTCGCAACTGAGTCCTTGTCTACAGAGCTGTGTTCGTAGGTAGGTACAGTTGCTAAAGTAGTATTTCCTCCATGATTGGCATGTCTCATGTGCCCGCTTGGGGATCCTTCATTACCACCTGCGTAAGAGATTAGAGTTAAGTCAGGAACACAAATGCTTTCCATCATCAAAATATTCGTACTAAGAGAGATCCTCAATTTCATTTAGAAGACATAAGGCAGACAAATATAATGTTTACAGAGCAACGACGCGTAATTTTCATGAGAAGCATAGTAAAGAACTTGTACCTTCACGGTGCGTGTGTGTTTCTTCCTGATATTGACTCATACTCTGTGAACAGTCTTTCAAGGTTTCCATATCCAGACTGTCAATGGTCAGGGCTTGAGGCCCATCCAGGTTCACTTCGCCTGACGATAACTCCTTCCATTTGTGGAGGGAGAATTTGGACGTTTTCTTCGGTGACATTTCCGTCCCTATGGACCACTTTCCTCGAGCGAGTTCACCCTCCTGCTCGTCCGCCTGCATATCCTCGCTACTCCCTCCCACAAGATTTGCAACCTTCTCATTCGCCACGTGCTAAAAGTAAAACACGAAAATAAACCAACGCAAATCAGCCAAGGGAAATGTCCAGTAAATCTCTAACCATCACTACCCACCGTCATTGTTCTCTGCAAAAGCATAAGACCTTTGCAATTCAAGCGCTCTTAAACTTTAGCACGTCAGATGAGAACAATACCTAAATTTACCAGTGGTAAACACCAGGTGAAATATAGAGATCCATACCTCCTGGGCTAGGAGCATCAGGTCATCGTCCGTCACATCTTGCAACACTACCCCTTCAATAGTACCAGAAGAAAGACCGCCTTCATTATCTGAGAGATCACTCATCACTTCATCTAACTTCCCAACCACTCTCCGGGAGTTTTGTCTATGTATTGGCTTTTCTTCTGCTTGCAGACTAACTGATTTGCTTTTGCCTCTGCCTCTCCTGGCTCCGACACTAGCATCCTCTTTGTTGCTCTCAATTTCTCCTGCCTGGTGCTTCAGTTCTTTAAGTTCTGCTCTTGACCTCGGACGTGTCTGTTTCTTGGGGCTAGAGGCATTTCTTTCAACCACATCAGAGGTGGGCCTTATGTGACCGCCTTTATCAGATAATGCCTCAACTGGTTCTGCATCATCAATTTCACCAGGATCTTCGTCCTCATCTAGGTCATGTGCAACCTTCAATGGTTGGCCCTGTCTTCTAGCTCGTTTAGCAGGAGGAGGAGGGCGACGAGGTGGTTTTTCCACAGGTGCCTTCCTCTTCGACTTTGGTGCTACCAATGACTCCCCACTAGCAGCACTCCCCACAACTCCCAGCATCCAAGCAGGAAGAGCACGCTTGGAGCTAGACTCCTTGACTGTTGGTCGGGCAGAACCTGCGAGCACTCTGTGTTTTTCTCCCTTCGCAGGTGTTGCCAATTTGACTGGAGAGACCGGTGTTTCCTCCGGGCTTCCAATGTCCACAATAGGATAATCCATAATCTCTTCTTCTTCATGGGCTTTTCCACGAGTAGCAGATTTCTCCCGAAGTTCCTCGCTACGTTTCAAAAGGAGAGCTATTACATGCTTGCAGAGTCCAGACTTGGCCTTTGCTGAAGCTGGACACGAACACTTCCCTAGTGCAGTGTCCCCAGCGACTGTGACAGTAAGGTTGTACCTATCTGAAGGTGAAGATCCTGAGCATATTGCAAATCCAAACCAGTAGTATCAAGATCAAGATCTTCAGTATTCTCTCAGCCTAGCTTCAAGATAAAGCCACATCCGCCGAATTCAATCAAATTACAAACAGCTAATGCAGCTTCGGCTGAAAAAGTTTGGGTACCACTCACCGATGCAATCAGCTTTTGCATCCTCCAGTTCATTCCCATCAAAAGAAACATTGGACAGCAAATTTGAACCTGCGATGTCCTGAGCACGTTTGAACACAGAATCGAAAACCAGTGTCTTCACTTTCGCCACGGTATCGATCGGGGCCATCTCAAATTGTTACAGTCGCCCTTTTGTCGCTGAAAATATTACAAATCCGAAGTAAAATATTATTCTCTATTTACTACAATGCTACATACAGAGGTACCTTCAATCAGCCAACAAATTCAATTAAATTCACTACGTTGATTCCAAAAGCCTGCTATCCTGCCAAGATCTCGAGGTCCAGAAACTATTCGTCAGACTGGGCTTATCTCTCTTTCTCTGCATCCAAAAGACAGAGCATAAAAAAATCGCTCTGTTTAAAAATCCCTCAAAAATTAAATCGTATCTACCACGGATTGTTCAACCTCCCAACGCTCTCTCCACTCGTCTCCTGACCTAATGCCTTCTCAAAGACACCATTCCACTAGCATGCAGACATCGCAAGCCTGTGCGATTAATTACTTCAAACACTAATTCAAAACCCAATCGAAGTTTTCACCCACCACACCCGAAAACCTCTCATCAATTGGGGTAGGTCGAGAAAGTCCTAACACCCCAAAACAAAGCCAATTCCCACTAACCCATCAAGACTGCATGTTGCAGATTGTCCGAAAACTACAGAATCGCCCTTCAGAATGGTGACAGCTTCCACCAGTCTTATTCAGTTGGCAATTTTTCATTTTCAGCTTGCTCGATAAGCTCAACAGCGAGCTATCCTTCCTTGCATCCTGGAACATCCCCTTCCGTTAATCACCACTCCCAACAACCCAGCTCTTTTCCCTAGATAACAAGTTCAACAACAGGAAGATTACCGTATGGGCAACACAAATGGCGCAGATCGTGAGCATTTGTCTTATAACCACGCCCTGGAACCTCTCCTTTCTCTTACACGTGCCGAGTGCGATTGCCTTCCTGCCTTACGTCTTGATGAACAGCCGTCAAAGTAAGAAAACTCTGTCCTTCCGCAATGAACGTACCTATCATGAAATGAACGCACGCCTCAATCCATTTGTCTCTTTGTTCCTCTTTGTCAGCTCCTCTCCCGTTCTGCAAATCTTTGAGGAGCAGGGCAGAGCAGAGCCTAACAGTTGAGTCGCTGATTCTGACACGAGTATTAAAAGCCAGATATGAAGAAGGCAGCACAGAAACAGGCAGCACAGAAGATCCTCCTTTCCTTTGTGGGTCCATGTGAAATGCGAAGCTTGAGATACAAGTTCCTTCCTTACACGAGTACTTCCTTCAGATCATACAGAAAGTTGGTATTCGTAGGAAGAAAAGTATATCTACGGAGTCACAGTGCCCCTTGAGAGCCTTCCCAAGGATTTAAGGGTTTGGATATGTGAAGGAACATGGTTACTTATCCATTTCTCTGCTCAAGCGCTGTATTTGTGCAGCTACATCCACCAAAGGTATTGGTCACTCGCATGGATTCAGAGGCTTACTTCCATGAAACGAATATTGCAACTAGTTTGTTGTTCTCCACGACTGAAAAAAACATATTGCCACTTGTGTACCTAGCATATTTTCGACGAAAACCTCCCTGAATCTAGATACATCTTCCAAGAAAGCCTTAATCAGAGGTAACTTATCCAGGTTAATTAGCGCGATTGGCATAGTTAACATGATAGAATGGCATATAAATCGAGACTACTGATTGTGTCAAATGACATGGTATCCGTATTGATGTGTCACAAAAGTTATGTGCATGAGATTCCTATTTCTTTGATGCAAGTTATCATATTCCAAGCATTTAGTAAGCATCTAAGAGGTTTATTTTTCTGTCTCTCCTCCTGTTGTCTTACTATGGGGCAGATTGCAGTGGACTGGTAAATGGAAGTCCGCTTTAACTCTCCAATGACGTTTCTTCTTTCCAACCATTTCCTTTGAGTGTGTTATATCTCTTTATATCTCTAAAGGAAATATTTGTCCATGTAGGACAAAGGTTTCCTTTTGAAGGAAAGGAAGTATACACTGGGTATCAACTTATGGGTTTGTTCAGCAAGGAAAATGGCTACAGGGAGATATGGAGAGTTTATAGACATAGACCTTATTTTGAGTATAATGAGATAGCAATACCTTTATGAGATCTTTGATAATCAATATTACTATATATTCATATTCATGAAATCATCCAAGGGTGCTATTGAGCCTCCCATATGTCTTCGTTGTCAGACTAGAATAGTTATATTGCATTTCTTTTTTGACGAACTCTTGGTAATTCCCTTAGATAGATTCTGACATTTTCCGTATTTTGTTATTGACTTTGGATATAAGGAGCGGATTTAAATTATTTTCACTCATACAGCTCTATTCTATATGAAGGTTTAGTAAAACATTTTAAAATCTCACCTTGGCATTTAAGAGAGTGCTTATATATGCACTTCTTGGATACACCTTTTGCATCCTACGAATGACATATATAGGGAGTTATAGCTCAGTATGGATTCATTCTGCAAGCAACTAGTTATCGGTCCACTTGTACAAATTTGTTGTGGAGCAGAGTATATTTGCAAGGTTCACCTTCACATGAATTAGTTCAGAAAAATATTAAATTAAAACATAATAAATGGAAATCAGTAATATTCACATACTTTCTGATCTTACATGCGCCGACTTTCCTAATTAATTATTTTTTTGTTTCAATTATTACAAAAAGGGAGTTTATTCTTATTTTAGCATCTGCGTCCTTTCTTCTCAACCTTCTCTCCTCTTTTCCTTTCTTTTCTTGCTTTTCTTTGATTAATAAATACTTGATTAACTTAAAGTAATCCGGTTAGTATGAAGGACCAACTTGGAAGATCCTATGCTACTTCGTCATGGTAAAGACACTTCCTTCTGTCAACCTATGGACTAACTCAACATAAGTTCTATTTGTGTAGACACTATAATCTCAATGTACCTTATACAGTACAATACAAACTCAAGTATTCTAAACTGATCCATTTACCACAATTTCCATAAGAAATATCACACCTTTGACCCAAAATAAAATTATCATTACAAAAGATATTCACTAGATATTATATATTCCAAAAAAGGACATATTATTTCCATTCAATTATATTACAGAATTGCATATAGGTAAGTTGAGATATCCAAAAGAAGATATCAATTCAATAATATTACGTGTTGTGATCCACTGCATATAGATAAATTGAGAAATTAAAAAAAAATTAGTAACTCAATCATATTGCGAAATGTCATCCATCAGGCGTGCAGTAAAAGAAATTTAAGTTAAAGTGCTAACACGATGGCAAGAAGGTATTATGTTGAATTTGCTTCAGTGGGAAAGCCATGGAGTGGTCGTGCCGGAGTGGTTATCGGGCATGACTAGAAATCATGTGGGCTTTGCCCGCGCAGGTTCGAATCCTGCCGACCACGCTCCTGATCTGGCTACCTGATCCATTGGTTTTCTTTTCAATTTCGAAATTACCTCCCTCAACCAACGGGTAGTCCTCGTAAGTGTTCTGAATACTAGAAATTAACTAGTGTTTTCTCTCAACCGTCATCTGTTACCCTGCATAGTAACTCCAGGTTCGAATCACGCCGGCCACCCTAAACATAAGCTCACTATATACAGCAGTCTTCTCATTTGATAAGAGACTAGCTTTTGCAATAAAGGCTATTGTTGGTAATCTTCGTATCATGGACTATACATACACTTGCTATAAATTACTGTTTTATTTACAACCGTTATTTGTTATCCTGCATAGTAACTTTCAGTTTTCTTGTACTCCTTTCGTTATCATTAAGCAAAGAGGTACTAATACAGCGATGTTCTCATTTGCTAGGAAACTTGCTTAATCAATCAAGGTTGTTTTTTGTAATCGTTGTATTTTGCACTATATGTACACCGGCTATTAGTTACTGTTTTTTCTCAACTGTTGACTATCATTTGTTACCCTGAATACTCTAAACTTTCTGTTTTCTTGCACTCTTTACTAACATTAAGCAAAGTGTATACTCAATTTCTATCCTCATCAACGAATTTACAAACAACGAATGTGAAGAATGGTGTAGAGTATAAGGAGCACGTATCAAATTCGATTAATAGCCTGAATGGATGTAGAAACTCAGTAACCTACAAGTGTTCACACGTTTGACTAGTAAAAAGATTTGTTCTATCTTCTGAATAAACGAGTATAACTATAAACACCACTATCTTTGTGTTGAAAATTGTCATAAATAATGAGGAAAATCTGCACAACATTTACAACGTACAAGGAACACAAAAAGGTGTACAAAATACTTGTGCAGATTGGTCATGTTGCTTGGCCTTGCTTCTTCAGACTGTTGCTCACAAGTCATGGTGCTCAAGCTTCTTGACTATGCCACCACATCTTGATGGAATGAACTACCTACTCTCTCAAAAGTAAGACCTAAATACTCTAACCCTTACTTATGCTGCCGTTGGATGCTAGGTGTTGTACAAAAACATATGCAGTATAGGTACATGCTATATTAATGCTACATGTACTACCATCTGAAATGTACTTTCAACACTCAATCAAATTTCTAAACTTACAAAACTTATCTCCTACAAAGCTTTTGTAAATATATTTGCAATCTTACTCTTGGTGTTGATGTAGGTGGAACAGATTTCATGTTTCTCTTACTGCTCTCACACATAGTGATATTGGACCTATATGTGCTTGGTTCTCTTGTGGAACTCTGGGTTATACACAAACTTGATAACACTCTTATTGTTATTGTACATTGGAGTTGGACCATCTTGTCCAGATTGTAGCTCCTTGAGTGACTTGTAGAGCCATATTGCTTCTTTGACAGCTGAATATGCTGCTATTTACTCTGCCTCTATGATAGAAGTGACAATGTGTTGTTGTTGCTGGTTGCTCCAAGCTAAGGGTCCACCATTCATCATGAATATGAAACAACTAAATGATTTTCTATTGTTTAAGTCACCTTTAAAACCAACATCAAAATATCCAACTAGTGTATTAGTAAGACCATAATCTCCACTAAACTCTAATCCATAATCCAAAATACCTTTGAGGTACTTGAAAATTTGCTTCTTTGCTTCCAAATGTTGAGGTGAGCAATTAGAACTGAACTTTGCTACTATGCTACCAGCATAAGCTATGTTAGGTCTTGTACCTATCATAACATACATTAGATATCCTATTGCTTTGTGGTAGGGTGCTCTAATAGGTTTATTTTCTTCACTTGTAATCATTTGGTAGTATTTGGATCTTCAAGAGTAGCAACTAGATATGCATCTCCAAGATTGAACCAATTTATATTTGACTCTACATATCTTTCTTGAGTCAATATGATTCTAATTTTTTCTCTAACACAAAAATTAAAGTCCTAAATAGCATTTTGCTTCTCCAAATGTAACTTCAAATTCTCTACCAAGATGATCTAACATGCTAGCAATGCGGGATTTATCATTCCCACAAATCAGTCCATCATCCACAATGATAGTGAGGATTACCCCATATCCATAATACACACAAGGATTAAAAAGTGATGCTTTAAGTGATACCTCACTAAGAAGTCATCAAACTTCCGGTTCCAATTTATTGAGACTTGCTTTAAGCCATAAAGACTCTTTAGCAATTTGCAAACACTCTTTTCCTTTCCAAATTTTATGTATCCTTATAACTACTTCCAGTAAATTTCCTCATGCAAATCTCCATTAAGAAAAGTTGTCTTGATGTCAAATTGAGCTATCTCTATCTCTTCCATTGCAAATAGTGAAAGAATAGAGCCAATGTCTCCTCATAGGTGATTCCTACAAGTTGTGAATATCTATTGGAAACAAGTCTAGCCTTGTGCCTTGTGAGTTGCCCTTAACATCAAGCTTGGTTCTATAAACCAACTTACATGTGACTATTTTCACCCTCTAGGCAATGTTTGCAGCTTACAAGTATTGTTTTGCTTCAATGACTTGAATTCCTCATCCATGGCCTTCATCCACTCAAATGATTGCACCACACCTTGGAAATGAACAAATCTACATCTCCTCCTTCAATCTTAGCTGCAACAATGCAAGCATAAGATGTCTTACCATAATCCCGCTCACCAAGTCTTTGTGGTGGTCTTCTCATTCTCCCACTTCTATAATTTTCTCCATCTTTAGTGGTTGAAATTGAGCTCATTTGCAAATCTGGTTCTTGATTGACCTCACTTTCTTCTTGAAGTAGAAAGATGATAGTCTCACTTGGTGATGCTTCTATAGCCTACTTTGTAGCTACCTTAGAAGCTTGTGTAGACTCTCCATCAACTTCTATCTCATCAATGCTCATTCTAGCATTGTCTTGCTCTTCATCTCTTATTTGAAGACAATTTGTGTCTAAGTTCAACATCTATAATAGTTTATGATCAAGTTTATGATTTATAATAGTTTATGCTCCTCTTAAAACATGACATCCTTCCATTCACATATCTTTTTCTTCTTTTGATCTCAAAATTTGAAGCTAAAGGAATCTGAACTTTATGAAACAAAAGACATCTCATGTCTCTTTGGATCAAACTGCTTTTTCTGACCCTTTGGCGTGTGCACAAAGATAGAGCAACCAAAAGTTCTCAAATGTGCAACTGTTGGTTTTTGTTCCAAGCCAAACTTTTAAGGAGTTTTCTCTAAAAATCTATTGGAAAATTTATTCAGAACATGTGTAGCAGCTTCCATTGCTTCTTCCCACAACTCTCTAGGTAGCTTGCTAGAAAGCAACATTCTTCTTGCTACCTAAAGAATTGTTCTATAATCTCCCTCTAAAATATCATTTTTCTCAAGAGTGTAATGTGTTCTAAGTTCATTGACTAATCTAACACTCTGTACAAAAACAAAAAATTACTTTCTAATGTATTCACGTCCTTCATCAAATTTTAGTTTCTTGATCTTCACTCCATTATAAGTTTCTATATATGTGTGAAGTTGCTTGAAACAAGAGAGAGTTTCTGATTTTCTTTCAAGAAAAATAAAAATTTTAAACTACTAGTATAATCCTTATAAAGGAGATAATAACCTGATCCTCTTATTGGTACCAAAGTACAATATCTAACTTTTGACATTGTTTTTTTCTTTTCTAACTTCTCACTTTCTCAATCACTGCAAGAATAGAGTTTTCTTGGGAAATGTTACCTATCTTGGCAACTCTAGTATGAAGTCTATAGTCTTTAAGTCACAATACACCCTTCCACCACGACTTCATCTTTCTCCCTCTTTGGTGTAGGTGGTTTGAATGCCTTTGGATGCTACTTGACCAATATTGAATAGATTGTGATTCAACATATAAAGAACTCCTTTGATGCTTCCTTCTTTTCATCTTGCACCAAGCTTACAAGAAATCAAGATTTCCCAACTCAAACAACCCAAACCTTTCAATTTTCAACAACATACATTGGCTTGGTTCCTTCTTCAATCTTCTTGAAATCTTGGAACCACTCTCATCTATTGATCATGTGCTCTAGAGCAACTCCATCCACATACAAAACATCATTTTTTAGATGATCAATACTTGTGCCAATGCTAGAACTAGTAGCAAATGCAATACTTGATGTCATTAGAGCATTGGCTTGACTTAAATGAGTACTTGCATTGTGCAGCTTTCTTCTTGGGATGATCTACTCACCTCTGCATTCTCTTGCATGGTGCTCCTTCTTTTTGCATTTGATGAAACTAGTTATCTTCTTCAGTTAAGAAATATTGGTCTCCTTGTGAGTCCCACCATCATTGCTACCTCCCATGCTTCTTTTATAAGTAGCAAGAAAGGCTCTCTCCCTTGAGCTATCTTCTTTCTCCTCTCCACATCTGTTTGAGGTTTCTTCCTTGAGCAATCTTGCAGTTAGTCTCTCAATGGTTTGCTACTCCTCAGATATATTCTATGGAAATAAGCTTGTGGCAAACAAAAAAAATAATCTTGGTGATGATTGAGGAATCAACTATTGTAACAACAAGGTTACTCAATTGACTAGTGAGAGTTTCTACTTTTCTAATGAACCCGCTATCTCTTCTCTTGGTTTCATCTATAATTGAAAGAATCTTTGCTATAGATTGTGCTTGTTCTATGAAGCACATTGCTCATGTAACATAATCAATCTACTCCATATCTGGTTTGTGGTTCTACACTTGATCAATCTCTATAAATAATTCTCTTCTATTGACGCATAGATGTACATTTTTATAGCATCATTCTTACTCTACAAACCAATCTCTCCTCCATTTGTCATGCCTTGTTTATAATCTTTGTCTCATTACTGATCCCTCTAAGTCTTTTTGACTTGAAGATGATCATCATCCTGAATTTTCAAATCAAGAAATTCTCCTTATTAAATTGACTAATATGTGCTATATCTCTCACATTGCTCCTTGTTCCCATTGTGTCTTAATCTACTCTCATATTTGAAAGAATCTTCCAATCTCTCTAAAATATTACAAAAAGGATAATCACTCTTCATGCATTGGTAAACATGGCCTATAACCTATTGGTAAAAAATGTAGTAAATGTTGATGCAAATCTACACAACATTTACAACATAAAAAGAACACAAAAAGGTATATAAAGCACTTTGGTCGATTTTCTCTTATTGCAAATCTAATTGCATGAAGTGAAGAATAGAATACTTGCAGGCTAGGTTTTAAGGTAATGAAAATCTTGGTCGTGCCTAGCCTTGCCTCTCCCAAATATTTCTCATGGGGCTTGACTATGCCACCAATATCTTGATACTATGGTAAACTTGCTCTCTCAAAAGTAAGACCTAAATACTCTAACCCTCTGACCCTTATGCTACCATTGGATGCTATGTAATAGACACCTTAACACCTTTAGTATAGATATATGTTATGCCACATGTACCATGTCATGTGTATGTGTCTCATGGGTATATACATCACTACACAACATACATCATTGCATACACAATAGAATCATAACTCACACATAAGTCATACATGAACTGTTAAAAGCCACAATAATCAGTTCACTCTTCCACTCAAATCACACTCAAATCAGATTTGTACTTGATCCTTCACTCAATAATCTACCAACAATTAGGCACAAATTACAATCAAGCCACACTCACTCTAGCTAAGAGACTTCAGGTGACGTTTGATGACCTCTATCCACCATAGCCAAGAACTCAAAGGCTCAACATAAAAGAAGTGAGCTCTCTGAAGCTGCACTTTTGAAGGTATAATCCTCTACTCGACCTTGATCTCTAGCCCTAATGGCACCATTGATGGTAGCCCTCACATAAATTTGAACCATCAACAAGCAGTCCATGAGGAACTACCAAAATACCTATGATTACAAACACCACCACTCCAACAACCAAGCAACCTAGCTTTGGCACTACAAACATCATGATAATTTGTATGCATATATACATTGCTACACAACATACATCATTGTCAACATCATACACTATAGAAGCAAAAATCACACATAAGTCATACATGCACTCTAAAGTATCACAATGCCCCCCCTAGTTGGCAGTTAGGTCTCTTTAACTCTAGATAGCCATCTATTACAAGTGTATGGTGTACCCAATGATGGCAAAGATCAAGAGGCCGGGTGCTATCGAGCCCCATTGTTAGTTGCATATCTGCAATCTACACCATATAAAGGTTAAACTAGTTATAGATCAAGTACATCTAGGGCATAACCATTGTCATTGAGCAACCATCATGAGTGGAGGAGTAAAACATGCCATATGCCATCCTCTCAAACAACTATCATACATCAACATAGTAGTAGCTCTACCAAAAGAGCCACATAACATACACCGCAAGCCTGCACCTACAAGTGCCAAGCTTGGGTCCATAGTGCCATCAATGTTTGGGAGGTGGCATGGCACACAATTGCGCATATGATCCTTTCAAACAACACTATCATGTCCTTCCAACATAAGGACTCCAAAAGGCAAAACCTCACGCACTTTCAAGATAGTGTGACTTGTAGTAACATCAAGTGTTGTCAATGCTATTAACTATATATATACATAGTCACTTGGATGAAATTGATGGATCAAGGATCTATAACCTCCTCCTTGAATAGTAGCATAACATAAGGTATCCTTATGTTGAGCAATTGCCAAGTTCTCAAAGGTCATCGACATCATGCTCCAAACGATCTTTACTCATTGAGAACATGCACTAACCCATATGTCTTGATCATCCAAGTCCAAAACTATAGTAGCATCTCAATGAATGTTTATAGGCACATTTGGGTCTCATCCATAGAGTAGAAAGTAAAGAGAGAAGGATGCTAAGGAGTTTTGCCAATTAAATCCATAGCCCATGGCCAACCAAGGTAACTAGAGATCCCAATCTTCTCTCTTCATCATCTAAACCACTCTCTTTGCTAAACCATTTGCCTTAGAGTGATCTCGGGGAGGTAGTATGATGATCAATCAATGCCTTGTCACAAACTTCTTCAAGAACTCTAAACCTTGATTAGTCAAAACCTCAATTGGTGCACCAAAATGATTAAGCACTCAATCCAAAAATGAGAAAACCTTCCCTTCACTAGACTTGTCAAGAAGTGCCACCAACTCAATCCACTTGGAGAAGTGTTCCACCATAACCAAAACTTATCAATGATGTCTCACAATCAATGGTAAAGGTCTAGCAAGTCCAAACTCCAATGGCTACCCAATCCCATGATAGGTAATGGGTGTAACTATGGTGTAGGAGCATTGAATGATGCTCTAACTTGATCACAAACCACACATCTGGCAACAACCTACTATACATTGGTCTGTATACCGCATCACCAATAATGACTTTGAAGTAAGCTATATGTAGCTTTACTCCAAAATGTCCTAGCTTTCATGAGTATGATGGACCAACTATGGTCTCTAAGATGGAAGTGGTACTACTCGCACTCTACCATCTTCCCATGCACAAAGAAGGTGCCTGACTTCCAATCTAAATTGCATGGCTTGTTGAAGAACATAGTCTTTCTCCTTGGCACCAATTCTGCTACACACAACAACAATGCAAAGATAATCCATCACTAAGACATCATCATGTATGTCTTACTAAACTATACCAATATCTCTACCCTTTGGATTTGTGACCTCAATAACTCTTCCTGTATGCATTGAGAGAGATACTACCAAAGCCTCAAAAAATATACATAGAAAGGTCGATGCATGCCAATCTAACACCATCTCCTCATTTGTCTCATCATGCCAACATGCTCTGGTCTGATCTTGCTGGCTGGGACATGGGTTTCTACTCAGCTCATTTGCATCATGGTTCACCACTCTAGGTTGGTGAATAACCATGAAATCATACTAATAAAATTAAAGTCCATTGTGCAAGCTTGTGAGACTCTATCAACCACTTTGGTGGTTAATGATCGGTGATGAGAGTGAAGGGGTTACCAAATAGGTAACATCACAAATGTGCAATTGCCCATATTGCTACCAAACACTCTCCCTCATATAAACTATACTTCACTTCCATTGAATTGTTAGAGCAACTAGCATAGGCCACCATAAACTCCTTCTCCTCATCATCATGTTGGGTGAGTGAGTATTACTCAAAGCCCCAACATACTCCAATTAGTGTGAACTTGGAATGATCATCCTCTGATTAGTCTCCTAAGAATAGAAGCATATGTCAATTCTCCTTACGCTCAATAAAAGCTATCTCTTGCTCATCTTCCCAACATCATTCTTGTGTGAGCTTGGTCAAGGCCTTGGTAATGGCATGAAATCCTCTATCATATTGGCAAAAGAAGTTTGCCAACCCAACAAATGCTTGCACTTTGTGAACATCTATAGGCCGAGGAATATGTGCAATAGCCTCTACCTTGGTCTGTTGAACACCAAGTCCCCTAGAGTAGATAATGTGACCCAAATACTCAACTTGCTCATGGAAGAATCTACACTTCCCAAGATATAATTTGGGTACATGAGATCTTATTCTCATGTACATGAGATCTCAAACACCTCTAACAAATGTCATGCTCCTCCATAGTAGTGCTATAGACCAAAATATCATCAATATAATACCAAGTAAAATCCAATCTTGCTAGGGTTTTGTCCATGACCCTCTGGAACTTGGCAAGAGAGTTCTTTAACCCAAATAGTAAGAACCTCCACTAATATAATACATCCTTACTGTGAGGATCAATAGCTCAAAATGCTACCTTGGACTTATTCCCTTCCCTTATTGGCAATTGATGATATCTTACTAAAAGATCTAAAGTATTGAAAAGACCTTTGCATGCCCAATCACATCAAAGATATCCTATAGGCATGGCATACCAATAAGCCCTAGTCTGTTGGTTGATAGGATGGTAATCTCCATACATTTGCCTATTTGTGTAGTTTCCATGCATTTCCTTCTTGACTAGCATCATTGTAGTTGAAGCATACTCTCCATGTGACATCTCCACCAAATTAGCCTAAAAAAGGTCTCTTCTTTGGCTTTGAATCAATACTCTCTCCATGTCATTGTAGGGATGTCACAAAACTGGTGTATCACTAGTAAGCACAATCTGAATTCTAGATCCTTTTGGAGCACCAAGTAAAGGCAAAACAACTTGTGTAGCTCTTCAAGAACCTCCAAAATCTCCATCTTTCTCCTCTTATAAGCTTGGGTCCAGTATCTGGCTCCCAAGTATCCTCTATAATTGATGTAGGAGTGGAAGATATATTGACTGGATGTGACACTAAGCCCTTGGGAGCAATAATGTCATGCCTCCAACCACTAGAGTTGCCAAGTTAAGTGTAGAAAACTCCCTCTATGTTGGCTAAAAGCTCCATATGTCCTCTAGCTACATCCCAAGTAGACCATACTCACGTGGATGGATCCCAAGTAGACTACTTTCACTAGTAGCCATTGGCTATGTCCCAAGAATACCCTACCCACTTGGTTCATCACCCTTAGCATATGCTTGAATTATCTCGATAGGCGTAGAGCTCACAAGTGCTTGAGTGGTGATGCTTATCAAGCACATCCTACATTGCTCTACCAAGCTAAGGCTCACAATCCAGGTCAAACAATTTTGGTCTATAACCCAACCTAACACTTGATACTTGGATCCCTCTGATACTATTGTAACATCAATAATTCTAGTATAAAAACCTATTGCCCACTCCCTCTCATTGACATTAGGCTTCACCAAATATTATAATTGTGAGTCCCAAAGAAGTCCAAGACCTCTCTCTCTAAAAGCATAGAAGCTTGGGAAAATAATAAGTATAGGTAAAGTGGCTTTGGGCTGTCCAACAAGGTTCACCACTACCATAAGTGACTCTATCAACCACTACCACCATCTACGATTAGCACTCAACATCCAAAATATTATCAACAATAAGGTGGTCTAATTTTTGAATCCCATCATAAGCATGTTGTAGAATCTCTCTAGGTAAGAGGTTTGTCCACCAAAGATGAAGATGATGAGCCTATTGTCCTACTCTGGTTGCATGCAACAACATAGCAGGTCACATCCAAGGATGGACTTGATGTGTACTGTAATACCCATTTGTGCATGTGTGTGGTATTGTGATATTTAGCTTGGTATTACAAGTACTTAAGAGATATTATTTATATAGAGATAAAGGATGGTTCTATATTAGTCATGGTTAGCTAAAGTTAGTCATAGCTAAGATAGAAGGGACCTTACTTTAGAGGAAGTAGAAAAGATGAGCACCACTATTTTGGATTTTAGTGTGTTGACTTGGTATTATTCCTAGGTGTTTGGCTTTGAGGAAAGAGTTGAAAACTCTTGGGCCCACAAGCCTTTTTGTTTTGGATTCTTCTTTAGTCCAAGGATAGCCCATGTGAAGGAATCCTTGACTTAGTAGTTGGGTCAAGATAAGACCACATGCTTAGGGGAATATGCCCATGTGCATGGATATTCCTTTCTACTTTTTGACTTTACTTGACTTTTAGTCTAGTAACTTGAGTTACTATGATAATTAGTAACTTTGGTACGTAACTATTTCACAAGTATATAAACAAGGGGTGAGGAGGTACTCATCATCCTTTCATTTGCAACTATCTCTCTCTCATTGAGTTCTCTAGTGAGCAATGTCTTGAGTCTTGGAGTGTTAGCCTTGGAGGAGTATGATGGAGTTGGGGTTCCTTGCCTTCTTAGTCCATGGTGCGCTACCATAATAGCCATCAGAGGTTTATCCTGAGTGAGAGACATGCCGGCTCACATTTTTGGTTTCGTTGCCGGGACCTCTCTAGAAGGTAAGATAATGTTCCGCGTTCAATTCTACATTAGGCAGAAGGAGGCTATGAGAGCTCACTTGGAGAGAACATTAGGAGAGGAGAGAGCTGAACTTATGTTAGAGAACCAAGATCCATTTGTATACCCTGTAGTTCATTATGATGTCTTTGTGGTGATTTTGTATATCTTGTACACATGAGAGGAATTGGAGAGATTGTGTGAGGTGGATTGCAGATTTTTGGGATCAAGGTGATTTTGGGCAAAATCCCAAGTTTGAGATCTGGACTTGAAATTTCTACACATGATACCTTGGGTTATTTTTCAGTTAGCACACTTGAAATTATTGTGAGAGCTACTATGCGCACTGGGCTAGAATTTTTGAAAGTTGATAGGATAAAGTGCTCCCGCAATTGCATGCTCTCTGGAAAATTGTACAGAGTTTACATTTTCTTCAATTTTCAAAGAGTTGTCCTGAAAATTTCCAAGAAAATTCAGTGCATTGTATTCTACCTGCTGCCACAAAAATTAGAGAGAGATCGTTCTTGCACAGGGAGTAATGAGTTTTTGAAGTAAAGGGGGTGGTTTTTAGACCAAATCTGAAATATGGGTGCTGAATAGAAAGGTGTCTAGGCCAAATGGCTCAATGAAAAGATCTGAAATTTTGCAAGGAGGGACGCTCTAGATTTGTGATCAAGTGTGCCAAATTTTAGAGGACTCTAAAATACTGGTTGGGAGATTTGAGTGACATTGTGAGGAAGGGTCAATTCTGCAGAGTGGAGATCTCATGCATGAGGAGTTTGAGATCAACAAAAATCATGTTTGAGTGTTTAGATTCATCTTGGGAACATGGAGGGTCATCAAGAGTGGAAATTGAGATTATGCAAGGTTCCCCAAGGGTTTGAGGTGATTGTTGGGGTGGATTTGAGGAAAAGAGAGTTTACAATAGAATTTGAAGAGAGTGTTGAGAGGATCCAAAAACCTACACCACTTGGAGGAAAGAGTGAGTCTAAGTGCTTTTTGTGTGGAGAGAAGGGACATAAGGCAAGTTCATGTCCATTGACCTTTGAGAGCAAGAGATTGAGAGAAAGGAGAGGCTTACTGGACTTGGGTTTACATGTTGGACCTTCTTCACCAAGATTGGGAGGAAGAAGATCTAAGACCAAGGAGTTGTGTGAGGTTTGTGGAGTTGAAGGACTTCCAAGAGGACATGAGTGTAACGGAGTAAAAGCACTTTTGGAAACTTTGGTGAAGGATCTTGGAGAGAGCCTTAGTACAGCTACAGAAATACTACCACCTTCATCAGCTAGTTCTCAAGATTAGTGATGGAGATAATCTTTCAACTTATGGATAAACTATCCATGAGAGTTAGATTAATATGCACTCTAGGATTTGATGTTGCTATAGAAATCTTGGAGCAACCTGAACCTTTTGTGTTCCCTAGAGTGGATTATACTCAGATGGTGTTAGTCATGTATATACTTTATTAGTAATAGAGTGAGAGAAAAGAAAAGAGAAAAATAAATTGAGAGAAAGAAAGATAGTGAGAGGTTAAGATGGGGAAACTTCCGGTTTTCTTTGGCAAGGATGGAGAAGATGTGGAGGCCTTTGTGAGAGACTTCAAGAGAGCTTTCATAGGAAACAATGAGAGGAGGAAGAATGAGTGGGCCTCATTATTACCAGATTTCTTTGAGGATGCATCACTTACATGGTATGAGTCAGAATACCAAAAGAGAGAGAGGAGAGATGGGGAAGAGGAGTCTTGGGAGACTTTGACTTCAGCACTCATTGAGAACTTTCTTCTTGATGAGAGTTATGAGAGATTGATGAGTGAGGTTACATTTCTCAAGCAAGGAGATGGAGAGAAAGTGAGAGTCTATGTGGAAAGAGTAGAAAAGTTAGAGTCCAAATTTTGCATAGTGTTGAGGAAGGGTGGGGATGATGTGGAGACTACAATGATTGGCATAGGGGCCATGCTCACCAAGAATTTTGTGGGAGGGTTGAGACCAAAAATTAGAAGCAAGGTGAGATATGAGAAACCTTCTTCCAAGGTTGAAGCTATCAAGATCGCAATTCGTATGGAGGAGAGTTTGGAAGGGGATGAGAGTGATTTGGTGGTGAAGGAGGTTGTGCATCCTCCTCAAGGCTACAAGTATGGTGGAACTTCTGATACTTTGGTGACAAGGGTTGCATCACAAGTAGTAGTTGCTCCAGTTCTTGCACCTCCACCAAAAGATCCACTCCAAACCATCACAAAACAACTTGCGGATCTCAAGATCAATGTGGTGCAACTATGGGAGAAGAGAGAGGTGGATCAGAATGTAGGGAGAGGGCCTAGGAGTTATGGAAACTAGCCATATAGAGGAGGCCAACCAGCAAACAATTTCAATGATAGAAATTGTTTTGGTTGTGGAGGAAGAGGCCATATCCAAAGGAATTGCCCAAATTCCACTTACCATGGAGGAAGGGATTATGAGGGAGCCAATAGAGGGAAAGAGGGAGGTAGTGAAACCCAAGTGGCTCCTAATCCCAACAAAGGTAAGGGGATAGCATCCATAGATGTGGTTGAGAGCAAGTACGAGAAGGGAGAGTGCTCAAACTCCAAGGGTCTTAATTTGGAGCTTTTGGCACAAGAGAAGAAGAGAGCTCGTTTTGCAAAGGATGTTCACTCTTCTCAAGGATTTACTTCAAGCAAAGATACTACTATGTCTACTAGGAGCACTCAAATCTCAACACCATCAACAACAAAGACTCCAAGGAAGAAGTTGGAGATGGAGGACTTCTTGATCTCAAAGCAACAATGGAACTACAATGTGTTGGAGGATGTTGGTAGTCACAAGGCTAACATCACAATGGGCCAATTGATTGCTTTGAACCCTACCTTGAGAAAGGAGCTTAGAGGTGGTTTGAGTTTTACAAGGAGCAAGAAGAAGAAGAAGGCAAAAGTTCCAATATCAATGGGGGTGGTGGATGCCAAGCCAGCACCATGGGAGGCTTGTGAATATGCCTCCAAGATTGATGTGAGAGTGAATGGTCACAACATCAAGGATGCATTGGTTGATGGAGGATCAGCAGTGAATGCCATGTCAGAAAGGTTGATGAAGAAGTTGGGTATGATACCCTCAAGACCTTCAACATTTGTGGTGAGCATGGCAAACAAGCAACAAGTTCAACCAGTAGGGGTGATGGATAAAGTGGTAGTTTCAGTTATGGGAGTTCAAAATCTCATGACTTTCCAAGTCTTGAAGGATTCAAGCTATGACTTACTTCTTGGGAGGCCATGGTTGAGAGCAGCATGCACAACTGATCGATGGCACAAAGGGTACTTGAGGATTGGGCCATCAAACCATAGAGTCACAGTTCCTGTGACTAACACCACCAACACTTCACATTCAGATACACCATCTTCTGATTATTGGGAATCAGATTCTGAAGAAGGAGCTTTAGGTGTGGACACAAGCATGGAGGAGGAGACTTCCACGGAGGAGGATGAATCTGAATCTGATTCAGATGTGTATCCCTTGTGTGCTATGGATTTTGCACCTAAGCCAGAGGTTTTGAAGGACCCAGACAAATCACCATTGACACTTGAGGAGGTAGAGAGAAGGTTAGCTACCCTCAAGTATGGCCCAAATGTTACCAAGGAGGAGAAGGTGAGATTTGAAGAGATTTTCCGCAAGTTCATCCATGTGTTTGATTTTAGTTACAAGGATTTGAAAGAAGTCACCTTGGAGGAGCACAAGATAGAGGTGGAGTCACATGCAAGACCAATCCGCCAAAAGCAATGTCGCATTAGCCCACCAATATCTTTGGTTGTGAAGGAGGAGATTGATAAGCTCAAGGAGGCTGGATTTATCTTTGAGGTGGAGAATTCAGAATGGGTGTCTCCAATTATCATTGTGAAGAAAAAGAATGGCAAGCTTTGGGTATGTGTGGATTACAAGAAGCTCAATGCTATTACCAAGAAGGACTACTACCCATTGCCATTCATTGATGAGATCTTGGAGGAGGTTGCAGGTCATGAGAGGTACAGTTTTGGAGATGGTTATAGTGGATATAACCAAATCAAGATTGCACCAGAGCATCAACAACTCACCACATTCACCACACCTTGGAGAACTTACGCTTTCAAGGTCATGCCTTTTGGGCTTTGCAATACTCCAGCCACATTCCAACGGTTCATGAACAAGGTATTTGAACCTTTCATTGGGAAATTTGTGAGAGACTTCATTGATGACTTTTGTGTCTATAGGAGCAAGGAGGAGCACTTTGAGCACCTAATCAAAGTCTTGCAATGCTTGGATGAGGCAAATGCATCACTCAACCCAGAGAAGTGCATTTTTGGATGTGAAGAAGGTCTACTTTTGGGGCACATCATCTCCAAGGATGGAATAGCAGTTGATCCTAAGAAGGTGAGGAAAATCTCAGACCTTCCATTCCCTTCAAGCTTGACAAAGTTACGCCAATTCTTGGGGATGGTTGGGTACTATAGGAGGTTCATCTTTTCATTTTCCAACAAGGCTTATGCATTGACCATCTACATGAAGAAGGGTGTAGATTACATGGTGATTTTGGAAGACAAGGAGGCTCTCAAAGCTTTTGAGGAGCTCAAGCAATCCCTTGTTGTAGCTCCAATTCTTGCTAAACCTGATTGGAGTAAGCCTTTCATCCTCTACACTAATGCTTCTAATGTAGCTATAGGATGCACTCTTAGTCAATTAGACCAAGATGGGGATGATCATCCAATAGCTTATGCTAGTAGGCAGATGGTTTCAGCAGAGAAGAACTACTCTGTCACGGAGAGAGAAGGGTTGGCAATGATCTTTGGTCTCAAGAAGTTTAGACACTACTTGATTGGAGGGAAAGCCACCATTGTCACGGATCACAAGGCTTTGAAGTACATCTTCAACAAGCCTAATGTTGAAGGGAGACTAGCAAGGTGGATGATACTCTTGTCTGAGTATGACTACACCATTGAGGATAGGCCAGGAAAGAAACATGCAAATGTTGATTTGTTATCTAGAGCCTATGATCATGATGGAGATGAGCCAATGGATGATTCCTTCCCGGATGAGGAGCTCATGACAATCTCAATCACTCAAGAGGTTCCAATGGAGTACAAGGAGATTGTGGATTTTGTGACAAGAGGTAACTATCTAGAAGGGATGCATGCTAGGGAGAGGAAGGCCCTTGCAGCAAGATCTAGACCTTACACAATGGTGGAGGATATTCTTTTTCACCAAGGAGCGGATGGTCTACTTTGAAGAGCAGTGGGTAAGGAAGAGTCTATCCTACTCAAAAAGGAGTTTCATGAAGGTTTAGTATGTGGAGGACACTTTGCAGGAAAGGTGAATGCTTTCAAGATTCTAGATGCAGGTTACCATTGGAGAGGGATTTTCAAGGATTGTCTTGATTATTGCAAAACTTGTCATGTTTGTCAAGCTTTTGCTAGAAAGTCTACCATCCACTCCACCACTTAGATCAATTCTATTGCTAGGACCTTTTGAGAAGTGGGGAATTGATTTTGTAGGTCCTCTCAATAGAACCCCAAGGAACAATTGGTACATTGTGGTAGTTACTAATTACCTTACCAAGTGGGTTGAGGCTAGACCATTGAGGGACAAGAATGAAGATGAAGTGAGTAGATTTCTTTATGAACGCATTATCACTAGGTTTGGATGCCCTTTGGTGTTGGTTTTTGATAGAGGAGTAGAGTTTACAGGAAGCATTACTACAGCCATGCTATGACATTTCTCTATCACACATAGAGTAACTACATCCTATAAGCCAAATCCCAATGGCTTGGCAGAGAGAACCAATCAGACCTTGTGCATGATGTTGGCCAAAGATGCAAAAATGGAGGGGGCTAAACATCATTGGGACAAGAGGATTCATGCAGTTTTGTGGGAATATAGGACAACCATGAAGACTTCCGTCGGACATTCTCCATTTCAATTGGTGTATGGTATTGAGTCTACCTTACTTATCTACTTTGATCTTCCTACCTTCCAAAGCATTCATAGGAGATTGAAGAAAGCACAAGGAGGTGATGCAGAGAAGTCAAGGAAGGATCAACTCATGGAGTTGGAAGAGGCAAGAGCAGTTGCTATGGTTCGAGTGGAGCAAGCCCAAAGGAAACAAAAGGAGAGCTATGACAAGAGGCAAGGCAAGAAGAAGGTGGAGCCTTTCAAAGAAGGTGATTGGGTAATGTTGTTTGATTCTATTCGATTCAAGAGAGTGCAAAAGAAGTTTTTGCCTAAGTACTTTGGAGGTAAGTAAAGAAGGTGTGGGGCAATTACACCTATGATCTCAAGGAGTTGGGAGGAAGACACTTTGATAGGATTAACCATGATAAGTTGAAGATGTACCATAGAAGGTAGAGAGGCCTTCACTTTGAGGACAAAGTGAAAACTTAGTCCGGGGGTAAATGTAACACCCATTTGTGCATGTGTGTGGTATTGTGATATTTAGCTTGGTATTACAAGTACTTAAGAGATATTATTTATATAGAGATAAAGGATGGTTCTATATTAGTCATGGTTAGCTAAAGTTAGTCATAGCTAAGATAGAGGGGACCTTACTTTAGAAGAAGTAGAAAAGATGAGCACCACTATTTTGGATTTTAGTGTGTTGACTTGGTATTATTCCTAGGTGTTTGGTTTTGAGGAAAGAGTTGAGAACTCTTGGGACCCGCAAGCCTTTTTGTTTTGGATTCTTCTTTAGTCCAAGGATAGCCCATGTGAAGGAATCCTTGACTTAGTGGTTGGGTCAAGATAAGATCACATGCTTAGGGGAATATGCCCATGTGAATGGATATTCCTTTCTACTTTTTGACTTTACTTGACTTTTAGTGTAGTAACTTGAGTTACTACGGTAATTAGTAACTTTGGTACGTAACTATTTCACAAGTATATAAACAAGGGGTGAGGAGGTACTCATCATCCTTTCATTTGCAACTATCTCTCTCTCATTGAGTTCTCTAGTGAGCAATGTCTTGAGTCTTGGAGTGTTAGCCTTGGAGGAGTATGATGGAGTTGGGGTTCCTTGCCTTCTTAGTCCATGGTGCGCTACCATAATAGCCATCAGAGGTTCATCCTGAGTAAGAGACAGGCCGGCTCACAGTATACACCACCACTTGGGTACAAGAATCACCCATCAAAGGAAAATTCTCCAAAATGTAGGTTGGAGAAATGGATTGATGAACCTAAAGATGTTGTAGTATATGTAACATCTCCTAAAATACACTAGAATATGGATCTTGGAGACCTTAACCTTGGCTAGCACAATATTTCCTTGATATGGCAATCCAAAAATCACCAAATGAATAGGACCATGTCTCTCTAAATACTAAACTCCCAACAAGGAAATGTTTATTGGTAGAGTTTTTTTGTAACCCTTGACTGCTAATATTGGTAATAATTCAAAATACAAATAGGTCAAGTGTGCCACATGATGTAGAGAGACTTGCTTATCAATCTCATCTCTCTCCATATACAAGTACCTCTATACTCATATACCTACCTTTAATACCATAGTTAGTCCAATGCTAATCTCACCAAACAACTCCATTAAACATACTCTCTCTATTGGATACTGCCAAACAATGAGTGTGAAATACAAAAGTAACAAGGTAATAGACTCTAGAGGCTCATCCTCACATTGGTCTCCTAGTGGTACAAAGGTCCACTCCAAGCCCGTTACACCAATTGATCCACATGCTATTGCAATGCCTCCTTAAAACTCCACAATGGAACATCCAAGGTGGATATAACAATCCTACTTGTACTCCAAATCTGAGTGATCTCATCCAGTACTAGAGTATCCTCTACATGGATGTTCCACTCCAATAAGTCACTAGGCCAAATAAAGAACCACTAAAAGTTGAAATTGAAGCCATGATCCTTGACTATAGTGAGCCAAGACTGCCACTACTAAAGCATATAGGTAGGTGACATATCCATCCCTCACTTGACTGACAACCTGGTCTATAGGAGGTTATGTCCTCCCAATAGTCAATACTAAAACCCATGGGTGTAACACTACTCTACCAACTAACACATCATATGACTTTGCTACTATTGCAGTAGCATTAACTCTCACCATAGAGCTATCAATCAGATGACCAAGCTGAATTTGAGCTCTCTACATGTGATGTATTATGTAGAACCACCCCTTAGAGATGTCTAGATATGAAATATATACTTCTCCACATTGGTCTACCGTAGCTCCATATTGACAATTGTAGCCCTTCCATACAGAAAGAGATGTGCACTAGAGTCTAATAAGACACTCTATGGTATATAGACCTTCCATAGAGGTTCTACTAAATGGAAAATCCTTGTCTAATTATCCATTAGGACAACTCTAGGTGTGAACCAAGCTTGGTCAAAGGTAGGTCTGGTTGGTAACTCTTCCAATCTAGTTGCTATTGTTGCTTGCCATAATCTATTGGTTTTTGAGTGGATCCCATGCTCCTCAACCAAGTTAGCTCCACTATCAACCACCTCTACTCTAGAACTAACAACTACATCATCCCTACTCTCATTAAGTGTGGCAACCAACCAAAACATTGGAGTTGGGTCAACTTCCAATGTAAACATGTCAATGGTTGAAAACAAAAGGAAGTGCATAATCAACTAAGCACTCCTAACATCATGCTAGACTCAATATGTGTAGTAGTAGGTGGCTAATTAGCATCTAGTCTATCATGCACTCCATCAACACCTACTAAACTTGCACTAGGACATCTAAGAGTCATGGATATTGTTTGTAGTACCTCAAATAGTGTGAGAAATTGGGGGAGTTTGACCTACTTACCAACTTCTCCTCTCTATGGGTCTAAATCCACTATTGCTCCTCTAGGATTTAGAGCACATACTACACTCCTAGTCACTATGGCAAATGCATCTACATGTGTTGCTCCACACATGAAGTCCAAGATGGCTCTATCACCAACATAAGAGGTGGAAGCCTCAACACCCAAAATTGATCTCTTCTAAGCTATGGCCATGAAAGCCAATCTTTGCTCCAATTGCTCAATCAGAGTAGCTATGGCTGTATCAAAAGCAAGGGCAAGTATCGTAACCTTACCAAGTGTGGATCCTCTATTACCACCTCAACCTCCATGACCTAAAGCTCCTCAACTACTTGCCATAGCAGCCCTACCACTCGTAACTCTTGGTGAAGGTCAAAGCATTAGTCACTAGCGTGACCAAATCTATAGCAATGGTCACATTGTCTCTATGTGTTGGTTGAGATACACTAGAGGTATCATGTCCACTACCCTAAGTGCACTCTTTCTTGTGGTGAGGTCTACCACAAATCCAACACCACTCATTGGCTATTGTTGACCTAAAAATGAAGGTAAGAGTCTAGCTATACTAGGCCTTCCATTCGCTCCATAGGATTTGGGCTATCCACTTTGTCTTCAAATCCAACATGGAATGTTGCACTCTAGGAGAAGTAATAGTTGTGGATGAGGTCTCCCTACCAAATCAAGATGTCATCACCCTCACCTCCACCATGTTGTGCTCAATGTGCTCAGCCAAACTAAAGACCACAACCAAACTAAAGACTAAATAGGCAACACTCTTTCTTGTGGTGAGGTCTACCACAAATCCAACACCACTCATTGGCTACTGTTGATCTGTAAAATGAAGGTAAGGATCTAGCTATACTAGGCCCTCCACTTGTTCCATAGGATTTGGGCTATCCACTTTGTCTTCAAAATTCAACATGGCATGTTGCACTCTAGGAGAAGTAATAGTTGTGGATGAGGTCTCCCTACCAAATCAAGATGTCATCACTCTCACCTCCACCATGTTGTGCTCAATGTGCTCAACCAAACTAAAGACCACAACCAAACTAAAGACTAAATGGGCAACACTCTTTCTTGTGGTGAGGTCTACCACAAATCCAACACCACTCATTGGCTATTGTTGACCTGAAAATGAAGGTAAGGGTCTAGTTATACTAGGCCCTCCACTCGCTCCATAGGATTTGGGCTATCCACTTTGTCTTCAAAATCCAACATGGCATGGTGCACTCTAGAAGAAGTAACCGCTGTGGATGAGGTCTCCTTACCAAATCAAGATGTCATCAACCTCACCTCCACCATGTTGAGCTCAATGTGCTCAGCCAAACTAAAGATCACTACCAAAGTAGGTGAAATAGCTTGTAACAACATAACATCACGTACTCTACGACACAACTCCTTGTCCAAGATTCCATACCAAATTGGATTGTCTAAGCCTTAGTAACTCCTTGAGTGAAACTGATCAGCCATCTCATGCAAGCTTATGCCTTGCATAGGCTCTCTCTAGCCTTCCATTGGAACTCTTGCAAGCTCCTTAGCTTGTCAATCTGGAGTGCGGATTGACAAGTCCCTAGTAGTTCTGCCTCAAGCACTCGAAGAACTCCACTCTGGAGTTAAACCCCAATATTGCTCCACCTCTTGTAGTGATACCCCCACTTGTACAATAACACCATCTCCAACTAGTGCAACTCCACTAGATCCACTAATGCTACAAGAGTTAGAACTCATAGGTATCTAATCTATCCCTAACAATCAAGCTTAAGGTGATGGAGATGTAGTGTGGAGACCAATATTGTCTCCATACCTCAATCACTTCCAAGTGAACTCTCCAAAACTCATGATAATCATCTATCAATGGACCTTCCAAGTGCTAAAACAACCTTTCCATGCCATGAAGGGTGTGAACAAAGTTGAGTTCTGTATTTGCTACAGATCATATCAACTATCAAACTCTTAGATGAAGTTATCCAACTCAATGGTGCCCATTATTCCAAAGTAGCACCTAGGGCCTTTGGAGGCTTCATTCCATAAATATTATCCTTGTCTCTCAATAACGGTGCGGATATAAAGGACTAATACCAAAGGGAGAAATAGGAGAATGGAAGATCACATTGGGACACTTGAATGTGGGTAAACTCAAAATGCATAACATGAGCTTTGGTTTTGGTATTTATAGAGAACATACAAGACTCTTGAGAAGCTTCTCAAGAAGCTTCCTTGAATCCCTTTCTTGGAGTGCAAGTCAAATTAACCAAGAAACTTCCTTCTAGAAGCTGCCTACTTGGCTTGCAAGCTAAGCTTAGATAAATTAACTAAGCTAGGGAAGTTTCTAGAAACTTTGTTCTAGAAGTTACTTACTTGGAGTGCAAGCTAAGCTAACTAGGAAGTTTCCCAAGAAGCTCCCTAGATACTTCTAGAATATTCTAGGCTAATTTGGCCTATTTGCTACTTTATTAGCCCTAATTAACTTCATTGCTAAACTCCATATTGTTACATATTCCTCCACAACTAGTTGGTGACGTTCTCGTTGCCATTGATGTTTCAAAGTCTTAGATAGCCGTTTGTGCATTGTGGAGATGAGAAAGAAGTTCCCATGTGGCATCATGGAGGGGATACCCTCTCTAAAGGACCTTATATTCAGTGTGTTGTTGATGGCCTTGTTGAATGTGGCGACGTGCAAGGATACAATCAACTTCATATTCCTTATAATAATTCATAGGAATGGGAGGAGGAGGAGGTTGGACACAAGAGGAAAAAGAAGATGGATTATGGACAAAGGATTTCAACTTGGAATTATAAAAGATAGGGTGGATGCACACATGACAAGGCAAGGCAATGCAAGTCAATAAGCAACAAGAGAAATGAGTTGTGTGACCTCAAAGGGTCCTATCCAATTTGGAGCAAGTTTAAGGACTTGGGTATCAAGTGAAAGGGGTAGGTTACTAGACAAGAGCATGATTTATCACCAACTTGAAAGGTGAGATCACAATGATGGTGGTCTGCATATTGTTTTTGATAATTTTGGGCAACAAGGAGGTGAGATTTGGTTTGTTGGAAAGATTGGGATATGATGATCAAGAAGGTTGAAGTATGAGGGACATGAGATGGAGGAGGAGCAAGAAGGGAGCATGGAACAAGTGGATCTTGGGCAAAATTGAAGAAAAAAGGAGAGAATCTGATGCTTGTCTATTTGGCTATTTGCCTATGCAAAGTTTGCATACAATAATTATTGTATGTAAACTTTGCCATTGTAAGACATTCATCCCAATTGGTATGGTGAACATTGACAAAGGCACAAAACATATCTGACAAGGTGCAATTTGCATGTTCAGTTTGCCAATCAGTTTGAAGATGATAAGTTGTGGACAAAGAAAGCTTGGTGCCGAGTATTTAGAAGAGTGTTTGCCAAAACTTTTTAATGAAGCAAGGATCATGGTCAGAGATGAGTACATGCGGTATCTCATGATGCTTGAATACATTGTGAAAGTAGATTTGCGTCAAGGTTGGAGTATCCATAATATTGACGGTTGATGCCAAATGGATTTGCTTACTAAACTTATCTACAAACACCACAATGGCTGTATGACCTTGCTTTGTCTTGGGCAAGGATGTGATGAGATCTTAGCTCATGTGTTCCCAACAAGTAGATGGAATAGGGAGTGGTTTAAGGAGTCAACTTGGTTTTTGGTTATTAGCCTTGTTGCACTGGCAACTCTCACATGATTGGACAAACTCCAAACATCTTGTGCCATGTTGGGCCACCACCATTTGCATTGGAGGGTACCTAAGGTCTTGTCCACACCCATGTGACCAACAATTGATAAATCATGGGCTTCTTGAATGCACACAAGTTGGAGATCACCTTTGGCTAGAACATAGATCCGGTCTTCCTGAAATAGAAAGCCTTCCTTGTAGAAGAAGGTAGTGTGCTAAGGTATATTGTAATATGCTGCAAGATGACCTTGTACTATCTGAAAGAAAGGATCTTGTTGTAGAGCTGTTTGAAACTCAATTTGGACTTTGGAGTCAATGGATACCATTGTAATTGCCATTGTGATGAGAGGAAGAGATTTCAAATCAGGTCATTGTGATAAGGCATCAAGGATGACATGGAACTTGTTGGGTTTGTACTCAAGTTTGATGTAAACAACTATAGTTGTTCCTCCTATCAATGATGTTGATTCTTCATGTGTTCCAAATATAATGTCTACAACAAGGTTTTGTGATCAGTTTGTGTGACTACTTGCTTCCCCAAGAGATATTGTATCCATATGTTGGTGGCATATACCATCTCTTTTTTTCCCCAATCTTGAGCAAAGTAATTCCTTTCCACCATATTTAGTATGTGAGACACAAAGGCAATGGGATGCAATCCATCTGTGATTTCCTATTGCAAAAAAACTCCATTTGCAAAGTTAGAAGCATCAAAATCAACCACACATGGTAGTTGAGGATCATATGGTTGAAGAATTGGTCTTGAAGACACCATATATTTTAGCTTCTAGAATGCTTCTTCATACTTGTTGATCCATTGAAAGTTTGAGTTCTTCTCCAAGAGATTGGTCAATGGTGTGGCCACATGAGCATGATAGTAGATGAACTATCGGTAAAAGCTAACCAATACATTAAATCTTTGTACCTCAATAGCATCCTTTGGAGTAGGCCAATTAGTGATGGCCTTGATTTTCTCCTTTTCCATCTTGATCCACTCCAATAAGATCTTGTGACCTAAGAAGGTAACTTCCTTCTGCCACAAGGTATACTTTGACTTCTTGCAATAAAACTTCCACTATCTCAGTCATCTTAGGACTTCTCATATGTGATTCACATGTTTTGCCTCTATCTTGCTATAGATTAAGACATCCATAAACACCACCACATATCAATCCAACAATCTATCTAACACTTGATGCATCTGATCCATGAAGATTTCTGGAGCATTAGTGAGCCCAAAAGGCAAAACTCTCCTTTCAAAATGTCCATACCTTGTGCAAAAGGTAATCTTTTGCACATCCTCTCTATCAATAGGGATTTGCCAATAATCGCTGCAAAGATCCAACTTGGAGAAGTATCTTGCTCTACTCAATTGATCAAGAAAGTCATCAAGTTGAGGCAAGGGGTATGCATTCTTTGCTGTTTGTTTCTTGAGCCCATAGTAATTGATATAGAAACAAATTCCTTTATCCTTCTTTGGAATAAATAGTACCGGTGCTCCCCAAGGAGATGTACTATGTTGTATGAAATCCTTCTCCAAAAACTCCATGAGTGTTGTTTGTAACTCCTCCAAGTTCTTTGGTGAGAGCCAATAGATTGGTCTACTCATCAAAGTACTCCCTAGTAATAACTAAATCTTACCACAATCATAGGGTAATCCCTTTGGTAGATCATCCAAAAACACATCCACAAACTCTTGAACTATTTGATCAACCATTGCTTGATGAGACTACTGACTCTCCTCAAATTCTCCTTGTGCAATTGGCTTGATCCACACTGCAAAAATAGACTTATCTTCTTCTATAGCTTGCTCTATAGTTGCTTCATCAACAAACTTCACATCTAGGAATTATCTTCCTTTAAGGTTTGCACTATGGCTGCTTTCTTGACAAACTTCTCACCTTGGGAATTCACTTCCTTCAAAGCTTACTCTATGGCTACTTTCCTTACAAAATTCCTATCTTGGGACTTCTCTTCCTTCAAAGCTTACTCTATGGTTGCTTTTTTAACAAACTTCCCATCTTGGGATTGGCTATTCTTAGGTGTCTTACTCAAAGGTGCAAGATAATCTAATTGGACATTTTTACCTTGCTATTTTACTTGAATTTGCCGTCAAGTCCAATCAAATTGAACCTTATGATATTCAAGCCAAGGTAGTCATAGAATGACATCATAATGTAGGTGCTACTACAAACCTCATGCACTCTAAATACTCCTTCCTAATCTTGAAGGTAACAGGATATAAGGTATGGAATGTAGAACCTTTTCTACCATCTGCCATCATCAATCTACTTCCAATTATTGGCTTGATAGGAATACTCAATTCTTTTGTTGATTGCATAGACATGCAATTCTTTGAACTTCTAGAATCTACTTAAATCCTACAACTATGATCAGATATTATACCTTGCATGTGAAGCAAACTTACATAGGTCAAGCCTTCAATCCCATCGGAATTAATCAAGTTCCCAAAAAGCGGCTCAAAATCTCCTACTGGATTTGTCATTTCCATGATCAATGTGCCACATAGACTCCATCTGGGCAATTTGTTGAGGTCTTCCATTCCTAAGTGGACATTGAACAATGTGATGTCCAACTTGGTGACAATAAAAACAACCACTATTTTATCACAATTTTTCTCAATCTATTGTACCAAGGAGTCTCCGTTGGAAGACATCAATCTCCATTGGTATCGGTTCCTCCACGTGTGTGTAGTGTACTGGTAGGTTTTGTGTAGGTCAAGATCAAGACAAAGTTGTTGCATCCAAGGAATCAAAGCGCTTAGCCAACTACATGGCTTCTTCCACATTTTATGGCTCTTGCATGGTCACCTCTAATTTGGTTCGTGACTTCAAGCCCCTCACAAATTGATCCAGAACTTCACTTTCTTGTATATTTTGAATCTATATGATGATATTCTAGAATTGCATGATTTAGTTCCTTACATAGCTAATATGCTTCAACTCCGCCAACTTATCTTGTGTGGCTTGTGTGGCATTTGAAATTGACCAAATATTGTATTTTTGAATTTTTCCCACGTCAAGATTGGTGCAACAATTTATCATTCAGTTTGCACCACTCAAAATTGCCACCAAAGTTTTGCCATGCTATCCAATTGGCTAGAAGCCAAGAGAATCTATTTCCATTCATCTTGAAGATTGATAGCTTCAAAGTAACATTTACAAGCAAACATAAAATTCTCCATAGTGCCCAAGAAATTCTTACCTTCAAACACCTTGGGTTTTGGAAATTGGATTCAATCTTCTCTATCTCAAACTGATGCTCTCTCTACATGTTTTTGTTGTTGATGGTCTTATCCATCCAATAATTGAGTTAGGTGCTCAATTTGTTGCTACATAGTAATGACAACATTGGGTATTGTTGTCATGGCTGCTACTCTATCCCACTACTCATAATTTATCTAATTTATTAACATATAGATGTAACACGTCCATTGTTCTCCATAAGTTACAATTGGAAGTATCAATGGTTCCTTAGACAAGGTGATCGTAGCATAAAATCTTGCCTAAAGCGTGAGGGGCTGAATTGTGTGAAACTATGCTAATGTAGTACTTGGACATGAAAATCCAAATGCTTTGGCAAAGATGGATTTGGTGATCCATAAATTCTATCCATCCTATTTTTTCTTTGATACCAATGTAAAAGACCAAGATCAAGGAGAGAAAAAGAATAATAGAAGATCCCATTGAGACAATCAAATATAGGTAAACTCCAAATGCCTAGCATGAGCTTAGTTTTGGTATTTATAGGGAGCATACAAAGCTCTTGAGAAACTTCTCAAGAACCTTCCTTCTAGAAGTTGCCTATTTGGCTTGCAAGCTAAGCTAGTTGGAAGCTTCTAGAAGCTTCATTCTAGAAGTTACTTACTTGGCAAACTAAACTAGTTGGGAAGCTTCCCAAGAAGCTTTCTAGATACTTCTAGAATATTCTAGGCTAATTTGGCCTATTTGCTACTTCATTAGCCCTAAGTAACTTTGTTGCTAAACTCCATATTGTTACAACGGATATACCAAGTACACTTTCAACTTAATTAGCCCTTGTATCAAACTTCAAATCAAAATCAATCTCCTTCCTCACTAGGATTTAAGATACAAACTGATACCAAGTGTCATTCTGTGTAAACCTATTGCATATTGCAATGATATCTCCTCTAGAATCCCCAAAGAACTTCATCATGACAATGTAACTCAAACCGTAACTATAACCACCAAGGATCACCACCAAGTGCTACCACCAATTGAACACCACTCACTAATGTAGCTTTAATTGAGACACCTACACTATGGGAAATGACAACGTGTAACTTTCCATCACAACACTTACTCTCATGGTCTATAGGTCATCACTTCCTGCCTCACCGTAGAGAAACACAAGTAGTCTAATTGGTCACCACTCTAACCTCACTATTGAGAGCACACCAGAGCACCAATACTCTAAAGTCAAGGCACCTTGCCCAAACATGGCGTAGAAACAAGAACTAGAGAAAGAAGTGATTCCAATCACAAGAAGTCTAAACAAAATCCTCCATATCATAAATCAACACCGGATTGACTGGGCCACCATTTGGGAGTTGACATAATAAGAGTATCCATCTACTCCTAAGCTACCAAGATCACCAAGGATGGGATCAAACTACCTCGCTTAGCCAAAACTACATATGTATATGTATCAATCAAACAATCATTAGGACAACAAGTGAAGGTGGACCAATTGGCAAGGACACTAGTTTATAAAAGATTTGGGGTTCAAATCTTATTGCACACAATCTAGAAGGGTGGATAGATTTTGCCAAATGGTGACCAAAACCTCATCTAAAGTAGCTAGTCTCATGCAAGCAACCTAACACTTTTAAGCCTTTGTAGCCTTTTGTAATACCAATAGCTAGATAGATGATCTAGAGATGAAATTTGGTTTGATAATATCTGGAAGGATGTATATATGATAGACTAAGTAGATCGGATAGAGGTATTACCAAAAGAGTACTTCTACTAACAGGCTAGAAATTGAAACATGCTTGGAAACTTTAGAATCAACAGCTAGGCATATGATCTAGAGGTGAAACTTGGGGTGGTAACATCTGGAAGGATGTTACACATTATGGAGAATGTAGATGAGATAGATGTATCATCAAAAGAGCACTTTTACTAATAGGGCAAAAGCAAAAATAGGCCTGAAAACTTTGGAGGCAATTTTGGAGACCTAAACAAATGAATTAGGCCTCAAAAATGTGCAGATTCTCCCCATGAAAGGAAAGGATGGCTTTCCCTCCCCCTTGGTTTGTCTTGCCAAGAGCTTTCTAATGATATGTCACCCATGTGATTTTGAGATTCCTACAAGGAGATTCCCTAAGAGATTCCCTTTGGTCAAAGCATATTTGACCAATTAGATGGGACCTGGACCAACATGTCACCCATCCAAGCAAGTAATCTAAGGGTGGAGCTTGTTGATAGGTCACCTATCCATGTACCTAATCCTATGGTAGAGCTTCCTTAAGGGAGCTTCCTCTTTGGCTATATAATAAAGAGAATGTGTTCCTTTGGGGCATCAGAGGATTGAGTATGAATTTTGTGTTTTCTCTCTTGTATCTCCTTTGAAGAGTTCTCTTGTCTTTGGAGTATTACAACTCTCTAGCCCACCGCCTATGCCGCTAAATGTTGAAATTCAACCTTCAGCCAAATGATTCCTTTCTTCTTGTCAATTTGAATTTCTCCAAATTTGGCCAAACTTCACCCAACTCTAGCCAACTCAAGCACTAGCTTGTGCAACACCTCCAACTTTGAGCAACTTCCACCGATTTGATGCACCTCCTCTATAGTTGATGGACCGCCAAATCCTCTATTGACTCTCAACTTGAGCCAAATTGAATGATGAAGATCTCCAAACCTCTAATTCAAGAAGATGGGTTTCCAATTTCACCTTCAATTTTGCGCTTCAAGCTCAATTTACACCAATTTGCACCAAATTGATTATGATTTCACCTCTTGGGTTCAGATCAACATCCACCACCTCAAGTTGACTCAATTCTCAAAAAATTTGGCAAGCACTTTGGCACACCATTTGCCTCATTGCCAAATCTGCATCAACTCGCATAGTGCTTCTACTCATGATGACTCTGAAGGAAATCTATGACCACTATCAAAGTACCAACGATCACCAAGCTTGGAGATATCATCAACACCTTGAATTCTTGCACACAATTTCTCATTGACTTTGACTTCTCTAATGTAATAAATTCACTCTTTCTCTTGATCACACTCAAATTAAGTATATACTCAATCCTTCATTCAACAATTTACCAACAATCGGATATTGATTATCGTCAAGCTACATCCACTCTAGCTAAGAGATTCCAAGTGACGCTCACCGACCTCTATCCACCATGGCCAAGCATTCAAAAGCTAAACATCATAGAAGTGAGCTCTATGGAGGTGCACATCAAAGGTATACCTTTCCGCTCAACCTAGGTCACCATCCTTAACGACCACATTGATGGCACATCCAACGGAGTTAGCTCAACCTAGGTCACCAGCCTTAACGACGACGTTGATGGCACGTCCTATGGAGTCAGCGGTGGGTCACACCATATTAGAAGCACTAATATAAAATCAAATTACCAATAAATAATCCATGAATAATTACAAAAATACCTATGACTACAAACCTAGCTTAGGCCCTACAATGTTATGACAACTACCATGAAAATTTACTTTCAACACCTTGAATGTCTTTGTTATAAAGAGATTACGTGGGGGTTACTTTTTGCTTTAAAGCTCGACCCCAAAATCAATAATTTTTTTTATAGCATTTACAAACTGTCTATTTGTCATCGTTTCTTGGAGAACTTGTTCCTTTCCTTGCACGCGAAACTTTCTCCAAGTGAGAAGTGGTACCCTTACCATCACAGTTGAATAAAGAGTCGTTGAGTTGGTGGAGAAAAAACAAGCTCAGCCGAAGCACAGATCAAACGATGTATGCTTGATGACTTTATTTATAAACATAGAGCTCTCTCTCAATTACCTGAAGCATGTTGCCGTTCCTGCGTAAGCAAGCATTTCTGAGTTCTCAATAGAAGCAGATTTGTAGAGGGCGAACAACTTTGTATGGCTTTGGATGTGTTGACTTCAGAAGTTCAGCAATCGCATGAATCAATTTTTGGTCCCCTTGTGATATGCCACAACGGACTACAACAACGTCGAGGGTGAGAACTAAACTGTGAGAGTCCTGAGCTCTCACAGTTGAATAAAGAGTCGTTGAGTTGGCGGAGCAAAAGCAAGCTCAGCCGAAGCACAGATCAAACGATGTATGCTTAATGACTTTATTTATAAACATAGAGCTCTCTCTCAATTACCTGAAGAATGGTGCAGTAATCCTAAATCTGTTGACCACCAAGTGATTATTAACCTTTCTTCCGGCTTGCAGTGTTTAGATTGTCAGAAACCGTCTTTCCAACTCTTCCAGGTGGTTCGACGCTTGAACTAATCTTCCTTCAGCACAATTTGCTGTTTGTATCGATCGCTACAGACACCTTCATATCACATGATTGGGAGCGATCTTCCGATCTGCTGGAGAAGATTGATTTATTATACCATGCAACTGTAAGGACGCAAGTATTAGACAACTTATGGAATATAGGCTCCTCCAGGAAAAACTGTGTCCAGCTAAGTTTACTTAGTTATTCTCTTCTTGGAAATATACTCTGAGAAATATGACTCAAAGTAATTGGCAAATTGACCTTTATTCACCCACTGATGAATCGTGGTGTACGAAAGATGTACGTAGGAGGCTCTTGAGCTGCAACATTTGGATGAGATATCTCAAATTGAAGTGCTGTAAGGAACCCCTCTGCCAGTCAGTCCAGACGTAGAGGAAGGGAACAGGAGGGTATAGGGGAGTTGAGCCGCACCACGCCTATTGATCATGCTGGGGTCAGTGTTTCTGGCGTTGATTTTATCCTCCAGATCCTTCATGGCTCCGGAGAACTCAGAGAAAGCTGTCAAAAGACGTTCGTCTGAAGTCCAATTGGTGTTCAGACGTTGGCCTTGGTATTCCTCATCCATAGCATGAGTTGCCAGAATTTCAAGCGCTGCCATCAGAATGGTGGCCTTTGTTTCCGAGGTGGCAGACGAGAGGATGAACTTCTCTGGATGGTCGAGGAGCTCTTCGTACTCTGAAGAACCTATCTCTGGTATGAATCTTCGCGTCGTGGATGGTTTGTTGGGCATGAAACCTGCATATGCGTACTGCCCGAAATTTACTGCAGCGTGGTGAGGTCCTGCTATCCAGGATATTATGGTCAAGATTTCTACCAAGTTGCCGCGAGAATCAGCCTTAGGCCACCAAGGTGCGTCTTTCAAATCCCCATGCCCCACATTTACGATTTCGTACCACCAGCTTTGCAGTTCGCTGTCCTCCTGTACTGCTTGATCTGTTGGGTAGACGATGATTACGTACTTAGAGACCCAATCGTGAATCGCATCCCAGAGTTCCAGACCGTCCTTGGCGTAGGGGTAATCATCTATTACCAGTTTCACTCCTCCGGGGAGCGATGAATCTGCTGGAACTGCCATTCCTCTGCCACACCATTCATGCATCCATCAAATTGATTGAGGCTTCGAGTTACTATAATGTTCTCTATCCGTCTTAGAAAGCATTTCGTAGCAAAAGACTATTTATGTCAAAATTCCGTGCAAAGATTACGTGTCTTTGACAGATGTCTTACAAGAGCTGACTAGAAGAAATTTACTGATCTTATACTCACATGTGCTGGTTAGAGGTGCTCAGGTTCGTCAGGAAGCTCGAGACTTTTGTATTCTGACATTCTCCACTAACTAAATCTACTCAAACTTCTTTCTACAGACGTTTGTTTAGATGAGTATTGCTTAGACTGATTCTCTCAATCAATCCTTCACCACTGGACGAAAGTATAGATATGGCAAGGGAGTATGGATCCGGAGTTTACCTCGCAATGAGGTCCTGAGGAAGAGCTTGCCTATCGAACCTCCAAGTAGAACCATACACCTTGGAACTAAACTCCAAACAGTACTTTCCCGGAGTGAATGTAACCTCTATAATCCCACCAGCATTGATCAGAGACCCACGCCCAGCTGCATTGATATTCATCGTGTTTTTGCTCACCGGGTATAGGAGCCGAGATATCGGGTGCATCTCACTGAGTTGGCGACGAGTCGCGATAATGATTGGCTCCATGATTGAGTGCGTCCTCATCCTAGATCCAAAGAGGTTCATGTTTTTATCGAATTAATTATAATTAGCAAAAGGACCCAATGAAGAGAGAACTTTGTACTTATTCTGGAATTCTGAGCCCCGAACTTCACTTAGGATGAGGTAAAATTCCACGGAAACTGCTGCTGGAGATTGAGTGAGAACTGAGTTGCACTTGCTTCTAAGCTTGCATGGTTGATAAACCTCCTGATACTATATCCAGCTCACCTCTGTCTTTTTGGATGTGTTCACTCAGCAGAGACTGAGACAATCAATGGTGCGGGCATCTGCAAAATCTCATTTCTGTGGATAAAATAGACTAGAAGTTTGAAAACGTATTGCAGAGGGCTGTATGTTAGTCTTGGACAAGGTAACAAATTAGACTAGAGTAAGTCATGGTACCAGTGGCTTATAAGTTCGTGTACTCCAAAGTCGACTGAGGAGGCGTGTATCTTCGCCAACTCCCATAAGTAGTCCTTCTGAGTACCTGACACTGATTCGTTTGGTGGACTGAAGACTCTTCTGACAGCAGCGTTCCCACCTGGTGGTGGAGGTAAAGAGAGCTCGATCGCGATAGGCCTCATCTGTCCACTACTCGTGTAGAAGAAAATTGTGCGAGGAGCATAGCATTTCCCATGATCTGATATGTTTATCTTTTCCAGGTAGGGCATAAACGTGTCATGGTGATCTACAGTGAAAAGTCTCTTCTCCTTCAATGCCTGCAGTTGAGACAGGGGGGTTGCAGAGACAGGCAGCTTTAGCTTCTGTAATCTCATAAGTGCTGTAACACTTGGTGTTGTACGTTAGCATGTCCTGGAAAACATTGATCAGATTCAATGTGATTGAAATCAGAACAGAAATATCTAAGTCTGAAGCAGCTGAAAGTCTACACGAATATCTGGAATTTAAAATCAAACTCAATGAGGGATTTGATGGGAAAACGATCATTCTGCACTTGATCTCACTAAGAGTCCAAGAGTTTAAAGAAAAAGACCAGCTTTGCAGTAAGTTCCAATACAAGGTCATCGGTCAAGAATATTATGTGCGATTGCAGTGAATAGATGTACTCCGACATTGCATGTTTCAAGCTGAAGCTCTTCACCTGGCCAACTGTCATGTTCTCCATATATTGCAGGATATGCTTCTCCTGCAAAGCTGTAGGTGATCCATAAACGTTTTGGTCCAGAGAGCTTTTGGGCGGAAAGTCCTGAAACAACAGTAAAATCAGATCAGAATTCTTATGCGATGTTTGTTAAGCTTGTCCGTGTTGCAACGGTAAAACTTTTGAGATGCGACATATCAATTACGTAGAGACAAATCATGACGATCTTGCCGCTACTTGTCTAGTGCAGGACTGGGGAGTGAGACTCTACTTACTGTTAGCAGTTCGATTGTGAGAGGATTCAAACCAGCCAAGGCTTGGCGACCAAATTCCAAGTCTAGCATCCAGGATCTATCATTCACTGCAACCAACATGGACAAAAAGAATCAGGACTTCTCTTCGCTAGCCTTGAACTCTGTAGATACTTGGTTTTGCTTCAGACAATGAATGGATTTAATCTGCTGCATTTATAATATAAATTCTTGTCTACAAATCTTTCAGTTGCTAAAATCAAGTTCGCTCAAGTTTCTTCCCTCAATAAGTTTAACGCACACTTACAGGCAATGAGATCTGGAAGAGCAAACTTGAGAAAACTCTTGGAGCTCCCGTCCGCATCGAAGATAGTATCCAACAGAATGAATGGATTGTCCGTGGGCGACCGGCTCTTCTTCTTGTAACCAGAGGCTGAGCCTAAGTGCCCTTCGAGGTTGATACCTTTGTCATACAAAGCATTGATGTCTGCAAAAGATTCGAATTCGTTGGGTTTCCCATAGAAATAGCTTTTGATGGCAGGCATGATAAAGTGCGCCACGCTCTTGATACTGCTCGCCAGAAATCCAGCATTTTTCACCCTGCTGAACCTCTCGTCCCTCGGTATGTAGATTGATGACTGCTTAGGGTTTGACTCTGCCAAACTCATCTCCGAGTTGGGATCTGCTCAGACATGAACCAGAAGGCTCAGCTATCTATCCAAAACTCCAAAATTCTGAATCAAGCAGCACATGAGGTTGCAATTCAAATTTGATTTCGAAATTATCAAAAGAACTTTAGATTTGGGGTTGTTGGTGACCATATATGGTTCGGGGTCGACCAGTCCTGCATCTCCGAGGATAAGGGTACTCTGCAGATCCACCCAGAATTGGCCGCCTGTCATTTTCCAGCTGCAAGTCATTGTATACGTCATAATCGTAGATCCGTTCTCCTTCCTTGCGCATTCCAGTTCCATCTCCACGCAGTTCTTGCAACTCCTGAGCTCTCAGGGCTTTTAATCCAAGAGGTGTGGCATCTGGAAGGTATATCTATTACAACGTCATCCCGTAACCTACTGTTAGTTCCGTTCGACACGATAGATACGTCGGTGCTATAACAACTTGTCATATTCCCAAGTTCCAGAAGAAGAAAATCATAAATTTGGAGTTTGACGATTTACAGACCCGAAGTCAGTTAAAGAGTTAAATGACCTTCTGAGAAACAGACTGCAAAAGGTGATCTAGAGCCTCACCAACGTTTAAAATGGTTACAGAAATGGACGAAATTCGGTCTACATGTACAGCGAAGAACGAAAGGAAGGTACGTAGAGGTCCTTTCAGCAATTAGATTGTCAGTTTTCAGACCTTGTTGCTGAAGAAGACACGGTCGTTTTTATACAGCGAGGTTGTATAGACCCACGAGTTACAGGAGAAGACGGTTGTGCTCCGGTCGGGGTACTCTAGTATCAAGCTTATGAGGTAGAATTCGTTTCTATGATTGTTTCTGATAGAGAAGGCTCCGATCTCCCCGAAATCACTCGGAACCTTGAAAGAAACGAGGTACTGATAATCGTCCGCTGCGAGGAAGGAGTTTCCTGGTTTGACATCATCTTGAGTGGCCCATTTGTTGATGCTGAACTTCGTGCTGATCTTCGGTTTGTTCGTCTCTGTTAAAGGTTGCCAAAAGAGTGCATACAAGTATATCAATCGGGCTTAAATACTGATTGCATCTCCTTTCACCTACTCCTCCAAGTTACTGCGATAGAAAATTCGATCATGGCAATCATCACTTGAAACGTCAGAGTATAGTCAGTGTCCCATAGGGATTTCAATGACAGATCAGGTAGGGACCTTCTTGAATTTTGGGATATTTTAGTTGAGGAATTTTGATTGAAGTCTTCTAAAATTGGTGGTGCAATGCACCAAAACAGTAGCTGACAGTCATTTCCTGTCGACCTCCACATCCTTCCAGTTCACTGTACTCCATAGGAGATGCTAATTATAAAGATTAAAATTAAAGTTCCCTTTAGTGGGTCTTGACATTGATAATCTCACATCTATTGAATGGAACCTGCTGCATTCGGATTTGAAGGGGAGGACTCTGCTCTCTGGACGCGAAGTATGAATGGAACACGAGACAAGATCGACTTCATCATAACTCGAGGAATATTGCTGGGCTAAGAATTAGCTCTTAACTTAAGACTGAGATGTTACTATTCGCGCTGGTGAGAGACATCACCTAGTCATGAAACTGAGCGTCCCGGGATGGTAGCATGGTGTTTTCTATCAGAGGTTGGTTACTTCAAGTGGCAAATATCGCAAGAGTGGAAGAAGCCAAACCTGTAGATTAAAAGACACTCACGGGAGTACTACTGTAATTACAAAGGTTAAAGGAAAAGACGAAAGGAAGGCCTGTCACTTACTGGTATCAAGGTCAACGCTAACAAGCTGGAAAGTGACCTTCCGACCCAGTAGGTCCAGTGCATTGTCCACAAGAATAGAACTGTAATCCACTAAATCGACTACATACTTCTTGCACAACATTACCGTGCCTTTGATCACTATGTCACCTCCCAATAAACTCCTTGGCGCACTTGATGACTTTGCTGCGTCCAAGCAGCGAAGCCATCTTGAAATTCCAACATTTTCTCTGGTCGTTGCAGTTCTGCGATTCGAGTTTTCCACATCTGCCATTTTTAAACCGTTACGTCAGGTAGCCAACGAGGAAGTCTACAAACTATATGCAAACAAGGTTAGCAAACGAGTTACCAGAGCTTGATTACTTCGACCAATTCTAACTGTGGATGCCCCATGAGCTGCAAGTGCAGGAGTGAAGTACCATTGTTAGTGCTTAAACTGAAGCTTTAGTACTACTGAAGTTTTGTGCATGAAAATCACGTGTTTCTGCAGGAGCCGAGTGTAAAGGTGACTCAAGCTCTGAGCTTACTTGTGGGGACGAGTTCGTAGTTTATACTTACCAGAACTGTTGAGCCATCCCTGTATTGTAAGCTCCAGATCATTTGGTCGCCTCCAGCACACATAATCAAAGCATAAATTCGTGCCCATTTAGATCCGGGACTCCTACTACTACTACTGCTGCTGCTCCCTTAATTTGCTTAAGATTGAGAATGGCGGACTGCGGATTTTCATGAAGTCAAGTGACTTGATCTGCGCTTCAACCACAATATTGTAATATTCTTTGCTGCAAAAAATCCCCTTCGAAAACTCATTGATACATTGTCAATCCATGCACTGACTTGTGTCTCATCGTGACCTGATCATGAGAGGCACAGTATCTGTTCACTCGGCTAACGACTGAAAAGCCGGACGCATCTATATATCCACCCGTTTGTTGTTAAGTATTATCTGCCCTCGCATTCCCGGTTCATTCATTCCGCTTGAAGTAAATCTCTCCATTCCATTGCAGTATCAGCGGAGTAGTATCAACAGTTAACCTGATGGAACTTCTCGAAATATGCGTAGTCATTTCCGGGGACGTGATGGTCCGATACATGAACCTCGCATTGGCCATTGCAATGTTAACGGGGAAAGTTAGATTATGTGTGACCCGCACTCTTGCTTATCCACTTCTCAGTCTCATATAGAACAACTGATAATTGAGGATGTTGAGATTCGTGTGAAATAGCACAAATGAATTGAGAAAGAAAATGCATGAGTTTATATTTGAATCTAGAGAAGCATGTAGAGGGAAGAAATCTAGACTAAGTTCATGCTCAGCAGAAAGCAAAAGACACATAAAAGAAACGAGCAAAGAAAGTAATTTGGAAATGGAACGAAATTCATCTGCAACAGAACTTGCAACTAGTCAGTCTACAAATGACTTAAACTGGTTTTGAGTAAGTTAAGCAGAACAAAAGGGTATTATGTTCAATTGTATTTGCTACTACAAAAGCAAGAACTTTCTTCTATATGTAGGAGTAGAACCGTAAGGAACATATAGAAAGTTTTGAGTTTTGAATGCTGAATTAGTTGAATTCCTTACACTAAATTTGCGCTATGTATAAAATACGTAGTGGTGTTTGTATTCCCAACTTGAGATCGAAAAAGAAGTAAACAAAAGGCTGCCTCGCTCACCGATCTGGGCTATTGCTGTATGTGCACCGTACGAAATAGTGGCATAAGATGAAATCAAAGGAATTACATGTAAATAAGCTAACGGTAAAAGAGGAAGAAGTTATTTATCCTAGTTGATTCCCTATTCGAGCAAATCTTGTGCAAATTAGAAAAAGATCTTGTGCCCAATTCAACAACTTGTAACAGGCATAGCGAGTCTATAAGCCCTATGACTGATACCATATGAAATAATTGTAAAAGAAAAGCTCAATATAACAATAAAATCTCATCCCAATTTCAAATGGCGAGGATCCAACCTTGCCTTTCTCACTTCACTTACAGTACTATTAACTGAAGTAAGATCAATACTATTTACCATTAACAGATTTACTTGATTTACTGTTTGAAAAGCTTAGTAAATTACTTTAAAGTAAAAATTTATAATAAATTATAATATATGACAATGTAAAATAAAGTTTCCCTAAATATCTACAATATGTATACAATCCACAATTAATTCAATTTTTATGTTTTAATTTGAGCACAGGTTTTAAGTAAAATTCCCATGTCTTAAGTTATCTTGATACATATCTACTAGTTAATATTTAAGATGTAGTAATATTTCACAAGTCTTAAATTCACCAAAAATATATATGTAGAAATATGAAAATAAAAAAGCAGAACACTCTCCAAGTTTACTGAATATTTTAATGAATTCCCCAATTTTTATCCTAAATAAAACCTGAAATTTTTAATTCAAAAACCTATTCCAACAATTATATATAAAACTAAATATTATATCTATAAATATTCTAGGTTAAAGTTCTGGTAAATCAAACTGCAATAAGTATTCATGCATTCTCAATCATACGACTTCTGAATTATAGATTTATACCTTATTTATTTCTTTACGTTTGACTAATTATTCTCCTTTATTTCAAATACTGTTAAGGATACATGTTAACCAATACCAAACCCATTTTTTCCTTTATAAGAAATAAAATAGTGATAAATATAATTTTAGAATAAAAATAATCACAATTATAATCACAGGATATGCAAAAGATATTTTTCATAGAAGTGGTAAGAATATAATAAAAATTTATCTAAAATTCTATTTTAACGTCATTTCATATCTGTCATTTCATTTTAAATCATTCAGTTATTAAATCATTTTTTTATTTAGGGTTTATATGGTACATAATATATTAGATTATATGATTATAGTGTAAGGTTGCACAATTCAGAACCATATTAAGATCATTCTATCATTTTTATATTAGGATTATTCTATAATTTTAGACATTAAAATAAAAAATAAATTGATTTTTGTATTGAATATGAATAAGATGATAAAATTATCTTAGCAGAATTATTTTTTATTTTCTAATGATTCTTACTTGCGATAAATGGTAAGAATCAATGGACTATAATGGACTATAAAGCAAACAGACGTTGTGTATAAAAATTTAATGATATGATATGATATGATATGATATTATATTTTAAATAATAATAAATTTCTATATTATATGATCTAATTTGAAATGATCGGTAAAAGTCTTAACTTAAATTATACTCTGTATAAAGTTATACACAAGTATAACTTTATGTCTCATTGTTAACGAAAGTAAATGGGCCTTAAACAATTAGATCTTTTCAGACTAAATTTTATGATACATACTCTATTTTATGCGATGATAAGAGGTTGAGGTTCACATCGACAACAAAGAAATTCCAAGAAATCTCCTTAAATATTAAACTTAAAAAAATTTCAAGTATCTTCTACCCTTCCATATAAGTGTCTATCATAAAACTATGTTATAACTTTGGATAAAGTATCTATGGATATATTGTCTCGTAAAATAGTACAATTGAATAACAATTTAGAGTAACTTGGAATTTTTTTGAATTAATAGATTAAATGATTGAATAAGTTAATTAGTGAAAAAAAAGTTACTCAAAACATGTGTTAGAAATGTTATAAGTTGAGAGTAATAGAGTGGTAAAGATCATACACGGTGAGTCTTGTGGAGAAAGTGGTTTGAGAAGTTAGAGATGGTGAGTCTTGCAGAGAAAGTGGTTTGAGAAGTTAGAGACACTTGAATAATAGGAAGTATAATTTAAAATGAATTCATAGTTTAATTTATAGTTGAATTTAGCATAGTGAAATCAAATTCTGTCAAAGTATTTGAATGTGAGTGAGAAAATGAGATCAACATTCACGATATAACCCAAAATTTTTATAATTCAACTAGGATAAACCCCGAGCATCATGCACGGAGTATAAAGAGCACACCCAATTCTCATTCTCCCTCCTTATTCCCAAGGTTATCCCTTTTGTCATCTCCATCCATCCCCCTCCCTCACTCCCCGCCTATCGTCCTACCTCCCCTTTCCAATCTATTGTCTCCATCCATGCCTTCCCCTCCCCATCCCCGCTTGTCATCCCCATCTGTTGTCTCTGTTCCCATCAATCATTTCCAAGTGCATTTTGGGTACTATAACAGCCCAAGAAGTGTACAAGATTGGAATTCTCAAGAAAACTCCGATGCCCTCGAAGAGCACTTTGTCATTATTATATATGGAATTCTCAAGAAAACTCCGATGCCCTCGAAGAGCACTTTGTCATTATTATATAGCAAAGAATATCCACTCAAAGGGAACTACATCCTTAGATTAGATACATGGATTGATGATATGGGTTGCAATGAGTTACACTTTTAGATTAGCTGCATGAATTGGTGACATGTCAATCCTAGTCATATTTGGTTGGTCAAAAAAGTTTGACCAAAGGGAATCTTTGAAGAATCTTTTGTGAGAAACTCAAAGTAGCATGGGTGAGGTACCATTGAAAAGTTCTCAATGAGATAAACAAAGAGGAAAAGGTGCTGCTAAATTCCTTGGAGAGGGGGAAAATTTCTATTTTTTGAGGCCTAATTCTTTAGTTTTGACGTCTTAAATTGGCTCTAAAGTTTTTGGTGTGTTTTCAACTTTTGCCATATTAGTGAAAGTTCTCTTTTGGTGACTCTTCTATTTGATCTACCTAGACCATCAGAAACATTATCTCTAAAAATATTACCAAGGCAATTTTCACTTGTAGCTAATTTGTCTAGCTAATTGTATTACAAGTACCTACACTCCTACTATAGGGACCTACTATAGTATGCAAAAATCTTGTTTTAAAGGTCAGCAATATAGGGTAATGTTACTTCCACCATGCACTTTTACTACTATTTTTACTATTACTACCAAACCCATAATAATTAAAATATACAATATACATTTTTACAACTACCACCATATCCATATAAAATACTATATATAATATATCAACTATTATGCCATGGAATAAAGAAAAATTTCCTGTTAAGGCCAAGCCTACAACTGCCTCCTTATAGCATTCAACCACTTTTTTTGCATATTCTTGATGGCAAAGTGTTGCCATTGTGGATCAATAGATGGCAATGTTGGTGCAGCATTTGTAAAATAACATGTTGCAAGGAACTTGGATGGGCAAACATGATTGCAATTGGATGTGCATCTATAATAGTTGTTGGTAGGGAGCATATGTGCAATAGCCAATTGCTTCTTGATTGTTAAAATCTATAAGTGGATATATATATGTATTAGTGGCAAGGATCATATATTTTTCTCAATTGAACCACTAGTTGACCGATGTTGGTTCATCTACAAGCATCCTTAGTTGTATATGAACATCATGGCTCTTTGGAAATATTTTTTCCTAGAATGCACTATGCTTCATGTAGTGATTGAGCAAGCCTTGATGTACATGCTTCCAATCTATGGTAGAATTTGAAATCATTGTGTTACAGGCTAAGGCAATTTTGCATGATAGCCACAATTGCCATTGTTGTGGACATCTTCTATCCGTGCAATGATTGAAGTAACTATAGCAAGAACAAGCCAACAATGAGGGGTCACAACTTCCACAAAGGAAGGTAACTTGGTCAATAATTGGCTTGTACAAAGCTAGAGATATGTACATGTGCGCTTACCATGCTCTAAAGCACCACATTCCCTATATTTGCTTTTGTACAGGCTCAAATGCAAATGAGTCTCCTTTTGATGATAATTTTTCTTTTGTCTTTGCACCAATTGGTCTACCTTTGGGTTGCAATTGAATAGGATCTTAAAACTCAAAAATCTTACCATCATAACTTTGTGCTATTTGAGCACGCACCAATGCTTGGTGAGCAAGTGACCAATGTGATGTTATGACATATGTAGCACCAAAGCTAGTTTGATAAAAAATTGGAGTGGTAGCATTGGCAATCATAAGTATTTGATAGTTACTCATGTACTACTTGTTGGTGGTCCAATTTCATGTTAGTGCTATTGATCATATGGTAGGACCTATTGTCACTTGCATGTTTCCACCTTCAAATGTGCCATCAACAACGTTGTTAAGGGTTGGAGACCTAGCTCAAACTTAGGGGTGTACCTTTGAAATCAAATCTAAAGAGCTCACTTCTTTGATGTTGAGCCTTTGAGTTCCTAGCTATGGTGGAGAAAGGCCAACAAAGGTCACCTAGAGTCTCTTAGCTAGAGTAGCTATGGCTTAATTGTAATTAATGCACAGTTGTTGGAAAATTGTTGAGTGAAGGACGAGTAAAAATCTGATTTGAGTGTGATTTGAGTGGAATAATGAACTGATTACATCATAGAAGTGAGGGTTAGAAAGAAATTGGGTGTAAGAACTAAGGGCTTTGGTGGTGTGTACAAGCCTAGCTAATTGTTGGTACATTTGATTTTGGTCCCAGATTTCCCTAAGAGTAATTGTGTGTGGAAACTCTATTTGAGTTGATGCAGATTTAGTATTGAGGCAAATGCTGTGTAAAAGCGCTAGCTATTTATGAAAATTGAATCAATTTGCGATAGTGGGTGTTTGATTTGAGACCAAGAGGTGAAATCAAGGCAATTTTGGTGCAAATTGAGCCTAAAGTGCAAAACTAGAGGTGGATTTGAGAACCAATTCCTTCAAATTAGGGATTCCAAGATCCCTATTCTCTCAAGTTGAGAGTTAGCAAAGGATTTTGCTGTTAGCCAACTATAGAAGAAGTGTGTCAGATTGGCAAAGGTTGTCTAAATTTGAAGGTCAAGTTGGCAAAGGTTGCCCAAAGTTGGAGGTTGCCTAAATTGCCTTAGCTAGTGCTTGAGTTGGTGAAGCTTGGTCAAATTTGGAGAGGATTCAAATTGGCAAGAAGAAAGAAACCTCCAAAATAGCCCTAGCTAGCACTTGAGTTGGTGAATCTTGGCTAGATTTGGAGAGGGGTTTGAATGGGCAAGAAGAAATCTAGAGAGGGTTTGTTACATTTGGAAAGGGTTTGAATTGGCAAGAAGAAAGGCCTCATTTGGCTATAGAGGCTCTAAGTCATAGGGCTATGGGCTAGAGAGGTGTAATACCAATAGCTAGACATATTATCTAGAGGTGAAAATTGGCTTGGTAACATCTAGAAGGATGTTGTATATGATAGGCTAACTATATTAGATAGAAGCATCACCAAAAGAGTACTTCTACTAATATGCTAGAAGTAAAAAATAACCTAAAAACTTCAAAGCCAATTTTGAAGGTTAAATAGATGAATAGGCCTCAAAAATGGAAAGAATTCCCACCCTTTGGGGAAGGAGGCTTGCTTTCTCCCCACCATGATTTATCTCATTGAGAGCTTTCCAATGGTACTTTATCCATATGATTCTGAGCTTCTTACAAGAAGATTATGTCCGATAAATCCTGTTTGACCAACTAGATAGGACAAGGACTAAAGTGTCACCCATCCAAGCAACTAATCTAAGGGTGGACCTTGTTGACATGTCACCAATCCATGTACCTCATCCACGGATCAGGCTTCTTTGGAGCCTCTTGGCTATATAATAAAGAGCATGTGCTCCTTTGGGAGCATTGGAGTATTGAGTGTGAAGCTTGTGTTTTCTCTCTTGTGGAGTTCTCTTGTCCTCAAAGTATTACAAGAGGCTATAAAAGCCCAGAAGGGCCAACAAGCTAAGGATAGTAAGCCAGCTTGCAGGCGTGAGGTTAGTTAGTTTAGATGAGTTCTTGGTAGTTTTTGGTCACCATTTGGCAAAATCTATCCACCTTTTTACATTGTGTGTTATAACACCTATTTGTGCATGTATGTGCTATTGTAATATTTATTTGGTATTATAAGTACTTGAGAGATATTATTTATATAGAGATAAAGGATGGTACTATACTAGTCAAGGTTAGCTAAAGTTTTTCATAGCTAAAATAGAAGGGCCTCACTTTAGAGGAAATGGAAAAGATGAACACCACTACTTTTGATTCTAGTGTATTGACTTGATATTATTCCTAGGTGTTTGGCTTTGTGGAAAAATTTGAGAACTCTTGGACCCACAAGCCTTTTTGTTTTGGATTCTTCTATAGTCCAAGGATAGCCCATGTGAAAAAATCCTTGACCTAGTAGTTGGGTCAAGATAAAACCACATGCTTAGGTGAATATTCCCTTGAGTATGGATATTCCTTTAGACTTTAGATTTTATTTGACTTTTAACATAATAACTTGAGTTACTCTAGTAATTAGTAACTTTGGTGCATAAATATTTCACAATTATATAAACAGGAGTTGAAGAGGTGCTCAACATCCTTTCATTTGTAATTATCTCTCTCTCATTGAGTTCTCTAGTGAGCAAATGTCGTGAGTTTTGGAGTGTTAGTCTTGGAGGAGTATGATGCAATTGGGGTTCCTTGCCTTCTTAGTCCATGTCACACTACCATAATAACCATTAGAAGTTCATCCTGAGTAAGAGATAGGCTGACTCACATTTTTGCTTCTGTTGTTGGGACCACTCTAGAAGGCAAGATAATATCTCACATAGAATTCTATATTAGACAAAAGGAGGCTATGAGAGCTCACTTGGAAAAAATTGGGGGAGAAGAGAGCTAAACTTATGTTAGAGAACCAAGACCCATTTGTGTACCATGAAGTTCATTATGATGTCTTTGAGGTGATATTGTACATTTTGTACACATGAGAGGATTTAGAGGGATGGATTGTAGATTTTGGGGATTATAGAGATTTTGAGCAAAACTTCAGGTTTGAGATTTGGACTTGAAATTTTCATAGTAGATAGCTTGGATTATTTTAAGGGTTAGTACATGCATTGAGCTAGAATTTTTGGAAGGTGGCCGGGTAAATTATTTTTGCAAATTGTATGGTCTTTGGAATTTTTGTATAGAGTTTTCCATTTCTTCATTTTTCATTACGTTGTTCTAAATCTTTCCAAAAAAAATTCAGTGCATAGTATCCTACCTTTTGGCCCAAGAATTTGAGAGATTGCTCTTGCCCAAGAAGTTATGACTTTAAAAAAAGGGGGGTCTATTTTAGACCAAATCTGAAATATGTGTGTTGAATAGAAAGATGCCTAAGGCAAATGGCTTTGTGAAAGGATCTGAAATTTTACAAGGTAGGACGCCCTGAGGTTTTAATCAAGTGGGCAAGATTTCAATTGACGATGACTTTAGTGACATTGTGAGGAAGGGTCAATTCTTTAGAGTTGAGATCTCATGCATAAGGAGTGTGAGAGCAACCAAAAGCATATTGGAGTGTTCAAACTCATCTTGGGAACATGAAAGATCACCAAGAGTAGAATTTGAGGCTATGCAAGGTTCCTCAAGGGTTTGAAATGATTATAAAGGTGGATTTGAGGGAAACAGAGTTTAGAACAAAATTTGAAGAGAGTGTTGAGAGGATCAAAAAATATACATTACTTGGAGAAAAGAGTGATTCTAAGCACTTTTTATGTAAAGAGAAGGGAAATAAGGCAAGTTCATGTCCATTGACTTTTGAGAACAAGAGGTTGAGGGAAAAGAGAGGCTGACTTGACTTAGGATTGAATGTTGGGACCTTCTTCACAAGATTAAGAAAGAGGAGATCTAAGACCAAGGAGTTGTGTGAGGTTTAGGTTTGTGGAGTGGAAGGACTTCCAAAAGGACATGAGTGTATTGGAGTAACAACATTTTTGGAGAGTTTGGTGAAAGATCTTGAAGAGAGTTTTAGTATAGCTCCAAAGAAATTATCACCTTCATCAACTAGTTCTCAAGATAGTGATGGAGATAATCTTCAACTTATGGATAAACTATCCATGAGGGTTTGATTAATATGAACTCTAGGATTTGATGTTGCTATAGAAATCTTGGAGAAACCTAAACTTTTTTGTTCCCTAAGTTGGATTACTCTCAAATGGTGTTAGTCATGTACATACTCTATTAGTTATAGAGTGAGAGAAAAAAATTGAGAGAAAAGAGAAAGATAGTGAGGGGCTAAGATGGGGAAACTTCTGGTTTTCTCTATCAAGGATGGAGAAGATTGGAGGCTTTTGTGAGAGACTTTAATAGAGCTTGCATAAGAAAAAATGAGAGGAGGAAGAATAGGAGTGTGCCTCATTATTATTGGATTTCTTTGAGGATGCAACACCTACATATTATGAGTTAGAATATTAAAAGAGAGAGAGGAGAGATGGGCAAGAAGAGTCTTGGGAGAGTTTGACTACAACACTCATTGAGAAATTTCTTCCAGATGAGAGTTATCAAAGATTGATGAGTGAGGTTACCTTCCTCAAACAAGGAGATGGAAAGAAAGTGAGATTCTATGTAGAAAGAATGAAGAAGTTAAAGTCTAGATTTTGCATAGTGTTGAGGAAAGGCGGAGATGATGTGAAGACTATTATGATTGGTATAGGAGCCATGCTCACCAAAAAATTTGTGGGAGAGTTGAGAGCACAAATAAGAAGCAAGGTCAGATTAAATTTTTTTTCCTTCTAAGGTTTAAGCTACCAAGATTGCAATATGCATGGAGGAGAGTTTGGAAAAGGATGAGAGTGATTTGGTGGTGAAAGAGGTTATGTATTCTCCTCAAGGCTACAAGTATGGTGGAACTTCTGATACTTTGGTGGTATGGGTTGTACCACAAGTTTTAGTTGTTATGGTTCTCACACCTCTACCAAAAGATCCACTTCAAACCATCTTAGAACAACTTGTAGATCTCAACATCAATGTAGTGCAACTATGAGAGAAGAGAGATATGGATCAAAATATGTGGATCAAAATATGTGGATAGGGACTATGATTTATGGAAACTACCCATATAGAGGAGGCTAACCAACCAAAAATTTCAATGAGAGAAACTGATTTGGTTGTGGAGGACAATTGAATTGACTAAATTCCACTTACCATGGAGGAAGGGATTATGAGGGAGCCAATAGAGGGAAAGAGGGAGGCAATGAAACCCAAGTGGCTCCTAATCCAAACAAAAGTAAGGAGATAATATCCTTAGATGTGGTTGAGAGTAAGTATGATTAGGGGGAGTTCTCAAACTCCAAAGGTCTTAATTTGGAGCTTTTGGCACAAGAGAAGAAGATAATTCATTTTGTAGAGGATGTACACTCTTCTCAAGGATACTCCTATGGCTACTAGGAGCACTTGCACTAGCACCTCAAAATCATCACCAACAAAGACTCCAAGGAAGAAGTTGGGGTTAGAGGACTTCTTGATCTCAAAGCAACAATAGAACTACAATGTGTTGGAGGATGTTAGTAGTCACAAGGCTAACATTATAGTGGGCCAACTGATTGCTTTGAATCTTTGATAAAGGAGCTTATGGGTGGTTTGAGTTCTAAAAGGAGCAATAAGAAGAAGAAAGCAAAAGCTCCAATATCAATGGGGGTGGTGGATGCGAAACCAACACCAAGGGAGACTTGTGAATATACCTCCAAGATTGATGTGAGAGTGAATGGTCACAACATCAAGGATGCACTTGCTGATGAAGGATTTGCAGTGAATGCCATGTTAGAGAGGTTGATGAAGAAGTTGGGTATGATAACCTCTTGGCCTTCAACATTTTTGGTGAGCATGGCAAAGAAACAGTAAGTTTGACCAATAGGGATGGTAGATAAGGTGGTAGTTTCAGTTATGGGAGCTCTATATCTCATGATTTTCCAAATCTTGAAAGATTCAAGCTATGATTTACTTCTTGGGAGGCTATGGTTGAGAGCAACATGCACAACTAATTGATGACACAAAAGGTGACCAGGGTTGAGAGCACCATGCACAACTGATAGATGACACAAAAGGTACTTGAGGATTGGTCCATCAAACCATAGAGTCAATGTTCTTGTGACTAACACCACCAACATTTTGGATTCAAATACACCATCTTCTAATTATTGGGAATCATATTCAGAATAAGGAGCTTTGGTATAGACACAAAGACTTCCATAGAGGAGGATCAATCTGAATATGATTTAAATGTGTATCCCTTGTGTGCTATGGATTTTGCACCTATGCTAGAGGTTTTGAATGACCCAAATAAATCACCATTGACACTTGAGGAGATAGAGAAGAGGTTATCTTCCCTCAAGTATGGTCCAAATGTTACCAAGGAGGAGAAAGTGAGATTTTAGAAGATTTTTTGCAAGTTCATCCATGTGTTTGTTTTCAATTACAAGGATCTAAAGGAAGTCACCTTAGAGGAGCACAAGATAGAGGTAGACTCACATGCAAGGCCAATCCCCTAAAAGTAACATTGCATCAGCCCACCAATACCTTTGGTTGTGAAGGAGGAGATTGATAAGCTCAAGGAAGCCAGATTTATCTTTGAGGTGGAGAATTCAAAATGGGTGTCTCCAATTGTAATTGTAAAGAAAAAGAGTGGAAAGCTTTGGGTATATGTGGACTACAAGAATCTCAATATTGTTTGAGATTCTATATATGTGGACCATTACCATTTGCCTTTCATTGATGAGATCTTGGAGGATGTTGCAAGTCATGAGAAGTACAACTTTGGAGATGGTTATAATGGATATAACCAAATCAAGATTGCACAAGAGCATCAACAACTCACTACATTCACCACACCTTTGGGGACTTATGATTTCAAGGTCATACCTTTTGGGCTTTGAAATGCTTGAATCACATTCCAACAGTTCATGAATAAATTCTTTGAATCTTTCATTGAGAAATTTGTGAGAGATTTCATTGATGACTTTTGTGCCTATGGGAGCAAGGAGGAGCACTTTGAGCACCTGATAAAAGTCTTGCAACACTTGGATGAAGAAAATACATCACTCAACCCAGAGAAGTGCATCTTTGGTTGTGAAGGAGTTTTACTTTTGGAGCACATCATCTAGAAGGAGAGAATAGCAATTGACCTTGAGAAGGTGAGGAAAATCTCATACCTTCCATTTTCTTCAAGCTTGATAAAGTTATGCCAATTCTTGGGGATGGTCCGGTACTATAGGAGATTCATCTTTTCATGTTCTGATGAGGTTTTTGCATTGACCATCTACATGAAGAAAGATGTAGAATAAATGGTGATTTTGGAAGACAAGGAGGTTGTCAAAGCTTTTGATGAGCTCAAGCAATCCCTTGTTGTAGCTCCAATTCTTGCTAAACCTAATTGGAGTGAGCCTTTCATCCTCTACACTAATACTTCCAATGTACCTTTAGGATGCACTCTGAGTCAAATAGAACAAGATGGGCATAATCATTAAATAGCTTATGCTAATGAAAAAATGGTTTTAGCTAGAAAGAACTACTCAGAACTACACGAAGAGCGAAAGGTTGGCAATGATCTTTGGTCTTAAGAAGTTTAGACATTACTTGATTGGAGGAAAAGTCACCATTGTTAAAAATCACAAGGCTTTGAAGTACATCTTCAACAAGCCTAATGTGGAAGAGAGGCTAGCAAGGTGAATGATACTCTTGTCTGACTATGACTACACCATTGAGGATAGGCCAGGAAAGAAACATGTAAATGGTGATTTGTTATCTAAGGTCTATGATCATAATGGAGTTGAACTAGTGGATGATTCCTTCATGAATGAGTAGCTCATGACAATACTAATCACTTAAGAGGTTTCAATGGAGTACAAGGAGATTATGGACTTTGTTACAAGAGGCAATTATCCAAAAGGGATGCATGTTGGGGAGAGGAAGGCTCTTGCAGCAAGATCTAGACCTTACATAATGGTGGAAGATATTCTTTTTCCCCAAGGAGCAGATGGTCTACTTCAAAGAGCAGTGGGTAAGGAGGGGTCTATCCTACTCATAAAGGAATTTTGTGAAGGTTTAGTGCATGGGGGACACTTTGCAAGAAAGATGAATGTTTTCAAGATTCTAGATATAGCTTATCATTGGAGAAGAATTTTCAAGGATTATCTTGATTACTGCAAAACTTGTCATGTTTATCAAGCTTTTGCAAGAAAGTATACTTCTACTCCTCCTCTTAGATCAATTCCATTGCCATGACCTTTTGAGAAGAAGAGAATTGACTTTGTAAGTCCACTCAATAGAACCTCAAGGAATAATGAATACATTGTGGTAGTTATTGATTATCTTACCAAGTGGGTTGAGGCTAGACCACTTAGGGACAAGAATGAAGATGAAGTTGATAGATTTCTTTATGAATGCAATATCACTAGGTTTGGGTGCCCTTTGGAGTTGGTTTCTAATAGAGGAAGAGAGTTTACATGGAGCATCACTATAGCTATGCTAGACATTTTTCTATCATACAAAGAGTAACTAAATTTTATAAGCCAAATTCCAATGGCTTGGGAGAGAGAACCAATCAGACCTTGTGCATGATGTTGGCCAATAACACCCATTCTTGCATGTATTTGCTATTGTGATATTTAGTTTAATATTATAAGTACTTGAGAGATATTATTTTCATAGAGATAAATGATGGTTCTACATTAGTCATGATTAGCTAAAGTAAATCATAGTTAAGATAAAGAGGACCTTACTTTAGAGGAAGTGGAAAAGATGAGCACCATATTTTGGATTCTTGTAACAATATGGAGGTTAGCAGCGTAGTTAGTAAGGTTAACAAAGTAGAGACTAAGCCAAATTAGCCCAAAATATTCTAGAAACATCTAGAAAGCTTCTTGGGAAGCTTCCTAACTAGCTTAACTTGCACCCCAAGCAAGTAGCTTCTAGAAGCTTCCAACTAGCTTAGCTTGAATGCCAAGTAGGTGGCTTCTAGAAGGAAGCTTCTTGGTTAACTTGACTTGCACTTTAAGAAAGTGGCTCAAAGAAGCTTCTCAAGGGCCTTGTATGCTACCTATAAATACCAAAGCCAAAGCTAATGCTAGGCATTTGGAGTTTTCCCACATTCAAGTGTCCCTATGTGAGTTTCCATTCTCTTATTTCTATTCCTTGGGCTCGGTCTTTTACATTGGTATCAAAGTAGGAATGTGATGGATGGAATTTATGGATCACTAAATCCACTTCCACCAAACCATTGGGATTTTTGTGTCCAAGTACTACCCAAACATCCTTTCACATAATTCACCTCACACTTTGGACAAGATTTTTTGCATGTGATCACCACATTTGAGGAACCCTTGGTGCTTCCAATTGTAACTTATGGAGAACAATGGACATGTTGCTTCTATGTGTTAATAATTTAGATAGATTAGGAGTGGCGTGAAAGAGTAGCAACCATGGCAACAATGCTCAATGTTATCCTTGCTATGTAGCAGCAAATCAAGCACCTTACTCAATTGTTGGATGAATGAGATCTTCAACGACAAGAGCATGTAGAAAGAGTACCAATTCAAGAAGGAGAAGATTGAATCTGATTCCCTAAACCCATGGTATTTGAAGGCAAGAATCTCCCGGGTGCAATGGAGAATTTTATGTTTGATTGTGAATTCTATTTTGAAGTTACCAATCTGCAAGACGAGCCAAAACAAACTCTCTTGGCTTCTAGCCAATTGGATAGAGTAGCAAAGCTATGGTGGAGATTCCGAGTGGAGCAAACTGAATGACAAATTGTTGCACCAATCTTGACGTGAGTAGAATTCAAAAGTGCAATAATTAGTCAATTCCAAGCTATAAATGCCACACGAGTTGCACAAGATAGGTTGGCAAAGTTGAGATAGATTGGCTCTATAAGAAGTTACATCACGCAATTCTTGAACACTATCATCAAATTCCAAATATATTGGAAGGTGAAGCTCTAGATCAATTTGTGAGGTGCTTGAAGTCAAGAACCAAATGAGAGGTAACTGTGGTACCCACATTTTTCATTTTGGACGAGTTTTGAAGAAGAAGTGCCTTGCTGAAACCAAATTGAAACCAAATGGAAAAGAAATGAGTGCAAACTTGTGTTTTGATCAGACACGAGGAAGTCAATTTTGTGTAAGAGGAAGAAGGTCCTGGACTAGATCAAACCCAAAGAAGCTTACTTTGTGTCAGAAGAAGAAAAAAACTCGGATCAAACGATGAAGGAGGGCAAACCCGAAGGAGAAATAGAAGTTGTAGGTCAGGATTCTTGCGGGGGCCATATCTCAGTGACGACAAGTTCAAATCAAGCATGCTATATCTTGTAAGAAGTGTCTAGTTTACTGCTTTCCATTGCTACCAAAATCGCAGAGTTTGGAGGTCTGTACAAGAAGTTACAGGTATTTGAAGTTTCTAGAGTAGATGTACTTTGGGTTGAGGTTCTTCGGGTTGGTGTCTTTTGGTCAATGGGACCTTGGACTTCGGGTTTACAGGACTTTAGGTCATGAGACTTTGCCTCAAGACAAAGATGACTAAATCCGAGGTAGTTAGACCTTGAAGTGCAGTGAAGGTGACTTCTAGAATCTTGCTAGAGCTATTAGAGGAAGTTAAAGTAAGGAAAAAAAATAGTTAGGATACCCATGACGTCAATTTCAGTTTTGATTGAAGATAGGAGAGAATTAGAAGAGAAATAGTAATGTGAATAAACCCAAAGTGCAGGATCAGACAGTAAGTGTCTTTGGGTCAATTACATGAGTGATTAGGGGAAAGTGAGTTACAAATTGAAGGTGTAGATAGTGTACCCATGCTTTCAATTACAATTCTTGATGAGGATATAGTGAATTAGCAAAGGAATTGATAATAGCAAAACCCGAAGTAGAAGAAGTAAGAGTGCAAGTGTCTTTGGATTTGACATTTGACAATTTAGAGAAGAGTGGGTCGGGAGATAGAGATTTAGAAGGATTACTTGTGATAGGAATTATAATAGATCAGAGTGGAGAATTAGTAGAATTGGTAGAGGAAATAGGAGTTATAAAACCAGAGGATAGAGTAGTAGGAAGTAAAGTTACTTCGGGATTGGGTTTGAAAGCCAAAGAAGAAGTAGACATCAGATCCGATTAGTAACCGATTTGAGATTTGAAGAGTCAGATATGAAGAGTTGCATTGTCATTTCAGATCTACAAGTTTGTAGAGTCATTAGGAAGAGGTACATTAGGAAGATAATTGTCGATTGCTTCACTATTTCAGAGTGGCATTCGTAGGGAATTGTTGTTCAGTGCTCATAATTCTGAGAATAGATAAAGCAAAGTGCTGTGACGCAGTGCTCGTCGTTTGAGCTTGATTCCGAGTTGTCATGCCATTTGTAGTTCTGCATCTAGATGCTCGGACACTAGAGTTCCAGTGATGGTAGTTAGAGTTATTCTAGCAGTTTCTCAAGGACTACTTTCCGACGGTTAGATTTCGTGTTTGGGGTACTGACTTCACGGTGGGGCCCATCGTCACTTTGCACCGTTTGCACCGTCAAGTGTGCCATCAGCAGGACCGTTAGGGTTTCAGGGCTAGCTCGAGTCCAGGGGGTATAGTTTTGAAGTGAGCTCCAGAGAGCTTACTTCTCTGATGTTGAGCCTTTGAGTTCCTGGCTATGGTGGACAGAGGCCGGCGAGCGTCACCTGGATTCTCTATGCTTGAGTGGGTGTGGCTTGACTGTAATCAGTGCCCAGTTGTTAGCAGTTTATAGAGTGACAGATCAAGTACTGATCTGAGTTGAGTTGAGTTGAGAATGTTAAGCAATCTGATTACATCAGAGAAGTGAAGTCAGGGGGAAATCGGGTGCAGGAACGTTGAGTGTTGGTGGTATCTCCAAGCTCGGTGGATCGTGGTAGCTCGATTCAGGTTCTGTGTTTCCCTAGTGTGCAGAAGCTCGTGTAGTTGATGCAAATTTGGCAATTAGGCGGACGGTGTGCGGAAGCGCTGGCCAAATTTCGAGCAAAGAAGGAGCAATTTTCGAGCAGTGTTGTGATTTTGAGCTCAGGAGGTGAAGGCAGGACCAATTTGCTGCAAGTTGGGCTCAGAAAGTGAAATTGAAGGTGGAGTTGGAAAGCTCTTCTCATGAAATTGTGATTTGGAAAAACCCGTTTTGTCAATTTAGCTCGAGTGGAAAGTTAGCGGGGGATTTGGCGGACATCCATCTTTAGGGTTTACGTCAGATTTTACGTCAGATTTTACGTCAGATTTTGGGCCAGAATTGGAGGAGTTTCGCTGTTTGGCCAGATTTGGAGAAGTTTTGCTAGTTTAGAGGAGTTTTGCAGATTTGGAGAAGTTTTGCCAATTTTGGAGGAGGTTCAAAGTGGCAACAAGAAGGGCCTCATTTGGCTGAATTTCGGCGTTTCGAGGCTTCGAGGCATAGGGCTGTGGGCTATGAGAGGCTACGAAGGCCTAGAAGGGCCAGCAAGCTAGCTTGCTGGCATGAGGCTAGCTAGTTTAGTGTAGATCTTGGTCATTGGTTGGCAAAATCTGCCTTTCTTGCTAGATTGTGCGCAACAGGGTTTGACCCCTAGATCTCTTGTTCCTAGACTGGTGCCCTAGCCAACTGGTCCACCCTCACTTGTTGTCATAGTGACTGTGCCACTGTTATCTATACACATGTAGCTTTGGCTAGGAGAGGCAGTTTGATCCCATTCTTGGTGATCCTGGTAGCTTAGGACTTAGATACAAACTACTCTTATGTCAAATGCCAAATGGTGGCAGAGTCAATCCCGTGTTGTGTTATGAGATGGAGGGTTTTTGTTTAGATTTCTTGTGATTGGATCCCCTCCATTCTCTGCTTCCTGTTTGTGCACCACGTTTGTGTGAGGTGCCTTGACTTTTGAGCGTTGGTGCTCTAGTGTGCTCTCGGTGGTGAGGCTGGAGTGATGACCAGTCAGACTACCTTTGTTTCTCTCCGGTGAGGCAGGAAGTGATGACCTGCAGACCGTGAGAGTGCGTGTTATGATGGCAGGTTACAGGTTGCCCTTCCCCTAGTGTAGTTATCTCGGTTAGAGTTACATTAGTGGGTGGTGTCTAGTTGGTGTTGGCACTTGGTGGGGCACTTGCAGTTGCGACTTGCGGTTGCAGTTGGTGGTTCGGGTTTGCTGTTGCAGTTACGTGGTCACGACGGAGTTCTTTGGAGATTCCAGAGGAGTTAGCCCTGTAGTACGCAATGGGTTTACTCGGAGTGGTGCTCGGTATTAGCCTGTATCTCAGGTCCTAGTGAGGGAGGAGATTGACTCTGAGTTGGAGTTCGACACAGGAGCTGATTCAGTTGAGAGTGCACTTGGTGTATCCGCACCGTTGTTGTGGGACATGGACGAGATTTATGGGGCCTCCAAAGGCCCTAGGCGTTACTCTGGTATAGTGGGTACCATTGAGTTGGATGACTTCATCCAGGAGTTTGATAGTTGGTGTGATCTGCAGCAGATGCGGAACCCGACTTTGTTCACACCCTTCATGGCATGGAAGGGGTTGTTTCAGCACTTGGAGGGTCCACCGATGGACGACTACCATGAGTTCAGGAGAGCTCATTTGGAGGAGATTGAGTTATGGAGACAGTATTGGTCTCCTCACTATGTCTCCATCACTTTAGGCTCGGTGGCCAGGAGTAGATCGGCTGTACCTACGAGTTCTAGCTCGAGTAGTGTGGGTGGAGCTAGTGGAGGTGCACTAGCTGGAGATAGTGCTACTACGAGTGGAGGTACCGCTGCAGGAGGTGGTGTGGTACCGGGGTTTAACCCCATGGTTGAGTTCTTCCTATGTTTGAGGCAGAACTACCAGGGAGTGCGGACTGACAAGCTGAGGAGCTTACAGGAGTTCCAGCGGAAGGCTGGAGAGAGCCTACGCAAGGCATACACTCGCATGAGGCGGCTGATCAGTTTCACTCAGGGAGTTACTGAGGCCCAGGCAGTCCAGTTTTGGTATAGGATACTGGACAGGGAGTTGCGACGTAGAGTTCGTGATGTTACGTTGTTGCAGGCTACTTCGCCCACTTTGGCAATAGTCTTTGGTTTGGCTGAGCGTATTGAGCTCAACATGGTGGAGGAGAGAGTGGTGACATCTGGATTTGGTAGGGAGACCTCATCCACGGTTGTGACTTCTTCTAGAGTGCAGCAGAGTGCACCACGCCCAGTTGGTTTTCGAGGACAGGGTGGACAACCCAGATCCTATGGAGCGAGTGGAGGGCCTAGTGGAGTTAGACCCTTACTCTCATTTTTGGGTCAGCAGCAGCCAGTGAGTGGTGGTGTTGCTTGTTGGACTTGTGGTGGACCTCACCATAGGAGAGAGTGTACTCAGGGCAGCGGACCTGATACCTCTTGTGCATCACAGCCAGCACAAAGGCAGTGTGAGCATTGCCACGGATTTGGTCACACTAGTGACCGGTGTTTTGACCTACACCCGGAGTTACGGAGTGGTAGGGCTGCTATGGCAGGTAGTAGAGGAGCTCCAGTTCATGGAGGACGAGGTGGTAGAGGTGGTGGTAGAGGATCTACACCTAGTAGGGGTGTAGTACCTGCCCTTACTTCTGACACAGCTATGGCTACTCGGATTGAGCAGTTGGAGCAGAGATTGGCTAGTATGGCTATTGCTCAGAGGAGATCAGATTCGGGTGCTGAGGCTTCCACCTCATATGCTGGTGATAGAGATGCTTTGGACTTCATGTGTGGAGCAGCACAGGTGGATGCATCTGCAGCAGTGACTAGGAGTGCAGTACGTGCTCCAGAGCCTAGAGGAGTATCAGTGGAGTTGGACCCATAGAGAGGAGAGGTTGGGAGACAGGTCAGACTTCCCCAGTCTTTCACGCTATCTGAGGCATTGCAGACGACATCCATGGTTCCTAGACGTCCCAGTGCAGGTGTGGTAGGTGGTGATGGAGTACCTGATGGAGTACCTGCTAGTCAGCCACCTGCTACTACACAGACTGAGTCTAGCATGATGTTGGGGGCGGCTCAGCTGATTATGCGGCATCCTTTATTTTCAGCCAGTGACATGTTTACATTGGGAGTTGACCCAGCCCCAGTGTTCTGGTTGGCTGCCACGTTGTGTGAGAGTAGGGATGGTGCAGTTCCTACTACTAGAGCAGAGGTGGTTGGTAGTGGAGCTGACTTGGTTGAGGAGCATGGGATCCGTTCAGCGACCAGTGGTTTATGGCAGGCAGCAGCGGCTAGACTGGAGGAGTTGCCAGCTAGACCGGCCTTTGAGAGAGCGCGGTTTACACCTGGTGTTGTCCTATTGGATAACCAGAGGGGGATCTTTCGTTTGGTGGGACCTTCAGGGAAGGTCTATACACCACAGAGAGTCTTGTTAGACTCTGGTGCGCAAACCCTTATGTTGGGGAAGGCTGCAGTTGTTGGTCTGGAGTTACGGAAGACCGATGTGGAGAGGTGTCCATTTCAGATCCAGACATCTCTAGGTGGTGGTTCGACACAGTACATCACACGTGGGGAGCTTGTTGTCCAGGTTCAGCCTGGTCATCCGACTGATAGCTCAGTGGTGAGAGCTTAGGCTATTGCGACAATAGCTGAGTCATATGATGTGCTAGTTGGGGGAGCAGTGTTATACCCTATGGGTTTCAGTATTGACTATTGGGAGGAGACAGCCTCTTATAGACCTGGTTGGCAGTCTGGTGAGGGATGGGTATGTTGCCTACCAGTATGCTTTAGTAGTGGCAGTCTTGGCTCACTATAGTTCGGGACCATGGCAGCATCAGTTTTGGCTTTCAGCGGTGCAGTCACTTGGCCTGGTGACTTGTTGGAGGGGAACGCCCATGCAGAGGATACTCCAGTACCAGAGGAGATCACTCGACTTTGGAGTACGAGTGGGATTGTTCCATCCACCTTGGATGTTCCATTGTGGAATTCAGAGGAGGCATTGCAGCAGCATGCGGATCAGTTGGTGCAGCAGGCTTGGAGTGGAGCCTTCGTACCATCAGGGGATGAGTGTGAGGATGAGCCTCCAGAGGCAATTGCTTTGACACCTCTGGATACCACACTCATTGCTTGGCAGTACCCAGTAGAGGGGATATGCCTATTGGAGTTGTTTGGTGGGATCAGCACCGGACTAGCTGCGGTGTTACAGGCGGGTATCCGAGTACAGAGGTACTTGTATGTAGAGAGAGATGAGACTGCTAGGCGAGTCTCTCTACATCATGTGGCACACTTGGCCTATCGGTATCCGGAGTTATTACCGATGTCAGCAGTCAGAGGTTACCAGAAGGCCTTACCAGGAGACATTTCCTTATTGGGGGCGCATGACCTAGAGAGACATGGGCCTATTCACTTGGTGATTTCTGGATGGCCATGTCAGGGACATACACGTGCGGGCCGCGGTTTGGGTCTTCAGGATCCTTGTTCTGGTGTGTTTTGGGAGATGTTACGGATACTACGACATCTCCAGGTTCATTAGTCTGTTTCTCCAGCTTACCTTTTGGAGAACGTTCCATTGATGGGTGATTCTCGCACTAGAGTGGTGGCGAGTACACATCAGGTCCATTCTTGGATGGGACCTGCTGTATTGTTAGATGCAGCCAAAGTGGGATCACGGGCTCATCGTCTTCGTCTTTGGTGGACGAACCTTTTACCCAGAGAGGTTCTACAGCGTAGTTATGATGGGATTCAGCGACTTGACCACATCCTTGTTGATGATATCTTGGATGTTGGGCGTCAGTCTCAGACAGTGGTAGTGGCTGATAGGTCACCTATGGCAGTGGTGAACCTAGTTGGACAGCCTAGAGTTGCATTTCCCACACTCATGAGTTTCCCAGGCTCTCATGCTTTTCGAGAGGGAGGACCTGGACTTGTTTGAGACTCATAGTTACAGCAGTTGGTGGAGCCCAATGCTGATGAGAGAGAGCGGGCGATGGGTTTTCGCACTGGTATTACCGCTGTTCCAGTAGTGTCAGAGGCATCCAGGCATCAGGTGTTAGGTCAGGCTATGGACCTGAACTGTTTGACCTGCATTGTGAGCCTTGGTTTGGCAGAGTAGCGTAGGATGCGCTTGATAGGCATCACCACTCGGACACTTGTGGCTTTGTGCCTATCGAGACGATTCAGGCACATGCTGGGGGCAATGGACCGAGTGGACATGGTATTCTTGGGACACATCCAGTAGCTACTAGGGAGAGTGGTCTACTTGGAGTCCATCCAGGTGAGCTTGGGCTACTTGGATTACACCCTTGGTCCACATGGGATGCAGCCAGAGGACGTGTGGAGCTTGCAGCCAGAGTGGAGGGAGTTTTTCACACAGAGGTTGGGACCTCTAGTGGTCGGGAGCATGACACCATTGCTCCCAAGGGCCCAGTGTAGCAGCCAGTCAGTACGTCTTCCACTCCTACTACAGTTACAGAGGATACTTGGGAGCCAGATCTTGGACCCAAGCTTACTGGAGAGGAAAGACGGAGGGTTTGGAGGTTCTTGAGGAGTCACACGAGTTGTTTTGCCTTCAGTATGAAGGATTTGGGTGCTCTGAAGGGACCTGGTATACGGATTGAGCTGACTAGCGACACACCTGTTTTCCGACGTCCTTATCGATATAGTGAGATGGAGAGGACATTGATTCAGAGCCGGAGTAGTGACCTTTTTGAGGCTGGTTTGGTGGAGATTTCACATGGAGAGTATGCATCAGCGACAGTGATGCCAGCCAAGAAGGATATGCATGGCAACTATACAGATAGGCGGATGTGTGGAGATTACCGTCCTATCAACCGACAGACCAGGGCTGATCGGTATGCCATGCCTACACCGGAGGAGATTTTTGATGCGATTGGGCATGCAAAGATCTTCAGTACTTTGGATCTTCAAGCAGGATATCATCAGTTGCCGATCAGGGAGGAGGATAAGTCCAAGACAACATTTTGGGCTATTGATCCTCACGGCAAGGATGTGTTATATCAGTGGAGGTTCTTACCATTTGGGTTAAAGAACGCTCCCGCTGAGTTCCAGAGGGTCATGGATAGGATCCTAGCTGGATTGGATTTTGCTCGGTGCTATATTGATGACATTTTGGTTTATAGCACTACTGTGGAGGAGCATGAGAGACAGTTGTTGGAGGTGTTTGAGAGGTTGAGATCTCATGGACTCAAATTACATCCTGGGAAGTGTAGGTTCTTCCATGAGCAGGTTGAGTATTTGGGTCACACTATCTACCCCGGAGGACTTGGTGTTCAGCAGACCAAGGTGGAGGCTATTGCACGTATTCCTCGGCCTACGGATGTGAGCAGAGTGCGAGCATTCCTTGGGTTGGCGAACTTCTATCGCCGCTATGTTAGAGGATTTAGTGCCATTGCCAAGGCCTTGATGAAGCTGACCAAGCTTACACAGGAGTGGTGTTGGGGAGATGAGCAGGAGAGAGCTTTTGTAGAGCTCAAGGAGAGGTTGACATCTGCTCCTATTTTGAGGAGACCGATCAGGGGACGACCATTTTAGGTTCACACTAATTGGAGTATGTTGGGGCTTGGAGCGGTGCTCACCCAGCATGATGATGAGGAGAAGGAGTTTGTGGTGGCCTATGCTAGTCGCTCCAACAATTCAGCGGAGGCGAAGTATAGTTCATATGAGGGAGAGTGCTTGGCAGCAGTTTGGGCAGTAGCACATTTCCGATGTTACCTATTTGGTAACCCCTTCACTCTCATCACTGATCATCAGCCGCTGAAGTGGTTGATGGAGTCCGACAAGCTTTCAGGGAAGCTTGCACGATGGGCTCTGATTTTACAGGAGTATGATTTCATGGTTGTTCACAGACCTGGAGTGGTGAACCGTGATGCAGATGGGTTGAGTAGAAACCCATGTCCCAGCCAACAGGATCAGACCGGAGCACGTTGGCATGGTGAGACAGATGAGGAGATGGTGCCAGGTTGGCATGCATCGGCCTTTCTGTGTATATTTGCAGAGACTTTGGTGGTATCTCTCTCAGCGCATACAGGAGGAGTTATTGAGGTCATAGATCCAGAGAGTGAAGATATTGGTACAGTTCAGCGAGACATTCATGATGATGTCTTAGTGATGGACTATCTTTGCACTGGTGTTGTGGGTGGCACAGTTGGGGCCAAGGAGAGAGACTGTGTTCTTCAGCGAGCCAGACGGTTCAGATTGGAGGGTAGACACCTTTTGCGTGTATGGGAGGATGGTAGAGTGCGAGTAGTACCACTTCCATCACAGAGACAACAGTTGGTCCGTCATGCTCATGAGGAGCTAGGACATTTTGGAGTAAAGCGTACATATAGCTTACTCCAGAGTCATTATTGGTGGCGCGGTATGCAGACCGAGGTACAGCAGTTTGTTGCCAGATGTGTGGTTTGTGACCGAGTTAGAGCATCATTCAATGCTCCTACGCCACAATTACACCCATTACCTATCATGGGATTGGGTTACCGTTGGAGTTTGGACTTTGCCGGACCTTTACCGCTGACTGTGAGACATCATCGGTATGTTTTGGTGATGGTGGAGCACTTCTCCAAGTGGATTGAGTTGGTGGCACTTCCTGACAAGTCTAGTGAAGGGACAGCTTACTCGTTCTTGGATCGAGTTCTTAGTCATTTTGGTGCACCAGCTGAGGTTTTGACTGATCAGGATACAGAGTTCTTGGGAGAGTTTCAGGTCTTGTGTGACAAGGCTTTGATTGATCATCGTACTACATCCCGAGATCACCCTGAGGCAGATGGCTTAGCAGAGAGAGTGGTTCAGACGGTGAAGAGAGGATTACAAAAGTATGGTTTGCAGAGAGGCCACTTGGGAGATTGGGATCTCCAGTTACCTTGGTTGGCCATGGGCTATCGGTTCAGCCAGCAAGCCTCCTTAGCATCCTTCTCTCCATACTTTCTACTCTATGGACGAGATCCAGATTTACTTGCAGCCATTCGTCGAGATGCTACTGTAGTTTTGGACTTGGATGACCCCGATGTATGGATGAGCGCATGTTCTCAACGGGCAGAGATCTTTCGGAGAGTGATGCCAATGGCCTTTGAGAACTTGGCGATTGCTCAGCATAGAGATACTTTACGCTATGCTACCATTCGAGGAGGAGGTTATAGACCCTCGATCCGTCGATTTCATCCAAGCGACTATGTATATCTATAGCAGACAGCACCGACGACTATGTATATCTACAGGCCGCACTATCTTGAGAGTGCGCGAGGTTTTGCCATCTGGAGTCCTTGTGTTAGAAGGACGTGATGGTGTTGTTTGGAAGGATCATGTGCACAATTGTGCGCCATGCCACCTTCCAAACATTGATGGTACTATGGACCCAAGCTTGGCACTTGTACGTGCAGGCTTGAGGTGTATGTTATGTGGCTCTTCTGGTGGAGCTGCTACTATGTTAGTGTGTGATAGCTGTTCGAGAGGATGGCATATGGCATGTATGACTCCTCCCCTCACGGTGGTTCCTCAGGGACAGTGGTTATGTCCTAGATGTACTTGACCTATAGCTAGTTCATTCTTTATATGGTATAGATTGCAGACAGGCGACTAACGATGGGGCTCCATAGCACCCGGCCTCCTGATCTTTGCCCATTAGAGGGTATACCATATACTTAGAGTAGATGGCTATCTGGAGTTAGAGGGACCTAACCGCCAGTTAGGGGGGCAATTGTGGCACTTTAGAGTCTATGTATGACTTATGTGTGAGTTGTGCTTTTATAGTGTATGATGTTGACAGCGATGTATGTTGTGTAGCGATGTATATACGCACGACAGCTGTCACGCCATTTGTAGTTCCGCATCTAGATGCTCGGACACTGGAGTTCCAGTGATGGTAGTTAGAGTTATTCTAGCAGTTTCTCAGGGACTACTTTTCGACGGTTAGATTTTGTGTTCGGGGTACTGACTTCACGGTGGGGCCCACCGTCACTTTGCACCGTTTGCACCGTCGAGTGTGCCGTCAGCGGGACCGTTAGGGTTTCAGGGCTAGCTCGAGTCCAGGGGGTATAGTTTCGAAGTGAGCTCCAGAGAGCTCACTTCTCTGATGTTGAGCCTTCGAGTTCCTGGCTATGGTGGACAGAGGCCGGCGAGCGTCACCTAGATTCTCTATGCTTGAGTGGGTGTGGCTTGACTGTAATCAGTGCCCAGTTGTTGGCAGTTTATAGAGTGACAGATCAAGTACTGATCTGAGTTGAGTTGAGTTGAGAATGTTAAGCAATCTGATTATTGTGGCACTTTAGAGTCTATGTATGACTTATGTGTGAGTTGTGCTTTTATAGTGTATGATGTTGACAGCGATGTATGTTGTGTAGCGATGTATATACGCACGACAGAGTATCAACTTTGTGCCTATGTCTGTGAGTGTTTGGAGAATTTCAAAGTGCAAGTCAGAGTGCTTGTTGGATGTTGGATTCCGCAGCCTTGATCTTTACTCTGTGTGTTTGATCCTGAGTGAAGAGCAATCAGAGCAATGCCTTGATAGATCTGAGAGGAATTGTAGTGTTGGTAGTATTCTACATTTGTGAGTGTAGTGCAAAGTTGATGTGAAGCAATTTTGATTGAGGAAGTTGTACCTTTAGTGGAGGGATGGAACACAATTCTAAGGCAAAGTTGTTTGTAGTGAAGTGTCATTTTTGGGAGAGCCTGAATCATCACAATCAAGATTGTTTGGAAAGAGTTGAAGAAGTTGTGATTAAGAAGTGTTAATTTGTGACAAGACTGAGAATCAGTGCTTGTTACTCTCTTATGGGTGTAGTTTCTACTTGAGAGATTAAAGACACAACCAAGAAGAACTGCAATTGTTATTTTGACTTTGTATTTGGACATTTCTGACTCGTATCTCTGCGGGAACAAACTTTACTTACCCGATTACCGCAAAAGTGATATTTGCCGGGTTGTCACAATAACCATGCATGAGCCACAACACTTGGAGGAAGCCATGCGGTTGGCCAAATGTTATGATTCTTCAGTTGCAACAACTTGGTCTTGACCTGTGAGCCGGCCTGTCTCTCACTCAGGATGAACCTCTGATGGCTATTATGGTAGCGCACCATGGACTAAGAAGGCAAGGAACCCCAACTCCATCATACTCCTCCAAGGCTAACACTCCAAGACTCAAGACATTGCTCACTAGAGAACTCAATGAGAGAGAGATAGTTGCAAATGAAAGGATGATGAGTACCTCCTCACTCCTTGTTTATATACTTGTGAAATAGTTACGTACCAAAGTTACTAATTACCATAGTAACTCAAGTTACTAGACTAAAAGTCAAGTAAAGTCAAAAAGTAGAAAGGAATATCCATTCACATGGGCATATTCCCCTTATCTTGACCCAACCACTAAAGCAAGGATTCCTTCACATGGGCTATCCTTGGACTAAAGAAGAATCCAAAACAAAAAGGCTTGCGGGCCCAAGAGTTCTCAACTCTTTCCCCAAAGCCAAACACCTAGGAATAATACCAAGTCAACACACTAAAATCCAAAATAGTGGTGCTCATCTTTTCTACTTCCTCTAAAGTAAGGTCCCATCTATCTTAGCTATGACTAACTTTAGCTAACCATGACTAATATAGAACCATCCTTTATCTCTATATAAATAATATCTCTTAAGTACTTGTAATACCAAGCTAAATATCACAATACCACACACATGCACAAATGGGTGTTACATTTACCCCCGGACTAAGTTTTCACTTTGTCCTCAAAGTGAAGGTCTCTCTACCTTCTATGGTACATCTTCAACTTATCATGGTTAATCCTATCAAAGTGTCTTCCTCCCAACTCCTTGAGATCATAGGTGTAATTGCCCCACACCTTCTCTACTATGAAAGGTCCAAAGTACTTAGGCAAAAACTTCTTTTGCACTCTCTTGAATCGAATGGAATCAAACAACATTACCCAATCACCTTCTTTGAAAGGCTCCACCTTCTTCTTGCCTTGCCTCTTGTCATAGCTCTCCTTTTGTTTCCTTTGGGCTTGCTCCACTCGAACCATAGCAACTGCTCTTGCCTCTTCCAACTCCATGAGTTGATCCTTCCTTGACTTCCCTGCATCACTTCCTTGTGCTTTCTTCAATCTCCTATGAATGCTTTGGAAGGTAGGAAGATCAAAGTGAATAGGTAAGGTAGACTCAATACCATACACCAATTGGAATGGAGAATATCCAGTGGAAGTCTTCATGGTTGTCCTATACTCCCACAAAACTGCATGAATCCTCTTGTCCCAATGATGTTTAGCCCCCTCCATTTCTGCATCTTTGGCCAACATCATGCACAAGGTCTGATTGGTTCTCTCTGCCAAGCCATTGGAATTTGGCTTATAGGATGTAGTTACTCTATGTGTGATAGAGAAATGTCGTAGCATGGCTGTAGTAATGCTTCCTGTAAACTCTCCTCCTCTATCAGAAACCAACTCCAAAGGGCATCCAAACCTAGTGATAATGCGTTCATAAAGAAATCTACCCACTTCATCTTCATTCTTGTCCCTCAATGGTCTAGCCTCAACCCACTTGGTAAGGTAATCAGTAACTACCACAATGTACCGATTGTTCCTTGGGGTTCTATTGAGAGGTCCTACAAAATCAATTCCCCACTTCTCAAAAGGTCCTAGCAATGGAATTGATCTAAGTGGTGGAGTGGATGTAGACTTTCTAGCAAAAGCTTGACAAACATGACAAGTTTTGCAATAATCAAGACAATCCTTGAAAATCCCTCTCCAATGGTAACCTGCATCTAGAATCTTGAAAGCAGTTACCTTTCCTGCAAAGTGTCCTCCACATACTAAACCTTCATGAAACTCCTTTATGAGTAGGATAGACTCTTCCTTACCCACTGCTCTTCGAAGTAGACCATCTGCTCCTTGGTGAAAAAGAATATCCTCCACCATTGTGTAAGGTCTAGATCTTGCTGCAAGGGCCTTCCTCTCCCTAGCATGCATCCCTTCTGGATAGTTACCTCTTGTCACAAAATCCACAATCTCCTTGTACTCCATTGGAATCTCTTGAGTGACTGAGATTGTCATGAGCTCCTCATCCGGGAAGGAATCATCCATTGGCTCATCTCCATCATGATCATAGGCTCTAGATAACAAATCAGCATTTGCATGTTTCTTTCCTGGCCTATCCTCAATTGTGTAGTCATACTCAGACAAGAGTATCATCCACCTTGCTAGTCTCCCTTCAACATTAGGCTTGTTGAAGATGTACTTCAAAGCCTTGTGATCCATGACAATTGTGGCTTTCCCTCCAATCAAGTAGTGTCTAAACTTCTTGAGACCAAAGATCACTGCCAACCCTTCTCTCTCTGTGACAGAGTAGTTCTTCTCTGCTGAAACCATCTGCCTACTAGCATAAGCTATTGGATGATCATGCCCATCTTGGTCTAATTGACTAAGAGTGCATCCTATAGCTACATTAGAAGCATCAGTGTAGAGGATGAAAGGCTTACTCCAATCAGGTTTAGCAAGAATTGGAGCTACAACAAGGGATTGCTTGAGCTCCTCAAAAGCTTTGAGAGCCTCCTTGTCTTCCAAAATCACCATGTAATCTACACCCTTCTTCATGTAGATGGTCAATGCATAAGCCTTGTTGGAAAATGAGAAGATGAACCTCCTATAGTACCCAACCATTCCCAAGAATTGGCGTAACTTTGTCAAGCTTGAAGGGAATGGAAGGTCTGAGATTTTCCTCACCTTCTCAGGATCAACTGCTATTCCATCCTTGGAGATGATGTGCCCCAAAAGTAGACCTTCTTCACATCCAAAAATGCACTTCTCTGGGTTGAGTGATGCATTTGCCTCATCCAAGCGTTGCAAGACTTTGATTAGGTGCTCAAAGTGCTCCTCCTTGCTCCCATAGACACAAAAGTCATCAATGAAATCTCTCACAAATTTCCCAATGAAAGGTTCAAATACCTTGTTCATGAACCGTTGGAATGTGGCTGGAGCATTGCAAAGCCCAAAAGGCATGACCTTGAAAGCGTAAGTTCCCCAAGGTGTGGTGAATGTGGTGAGTTGTTGATGCTCTGGTGCAATCTTGATTTGGTTATATCCACTATAACCATCTCCAAAACTGTACCTCTCATGACCTGCAACCTCCTCCAAGATCTCATCAATGAATGGCAATGGGTAGTAGTCCTTCTTGGTAACAGCATTAAGCTTCTTGTAATCCACACATACCCAAAGCTTGCCATTCTTTTTCTTCACAATGACAATTGGAGACACCCATTCTGAATTCTCCACCTCAAAGATAAATCCAGCCTCCTTGAGCTTATCAATCTCCTCCTTCACAACCAAAGATATTGGTGGGCTAATGCGACGTTGCTTTTGGCGGATTGGTCTTGCATGTGACTCCACCTCTATCTTGTGCTCCTCCAAGGTGACTTCCTTCAAATCCTTGTAACTAAAAGCAAACACATGGATGAACTTGCGGAAAATCTCCTCAAATCTCACCTTCTCCTCCTTGGTAACATTTGGGCCATACTTGAGGGTAGATAACCTTCTCTCTACCTCCTCAAGTGTCAATGGTGATTTATCTGGGTCCTTCAAAACCTCTGGCTTAGGTGCAAAATCCATAGCACACAAGGGATACACATCTGAATCAGATTCAGATTCATCTTCCTCCGTGGAAGTCTCCTCTTCCATGCTTGTGTCCACACCTGAAGCTCCTTCTTCAGAATCTGATTCCCAATAATTAGAAGATGGGGTATCTGAATGTGAAGTGTTGGTGGTGTTAGTCACAGGAACAGTGACTCTATGGTTTGATGGCCCAATCCTCAACTACCCTTTGTGCCATCGATCAGTTGTGCGTGCTGCTCTCAACCATGGCCTCCCAAGAAGTAAGTCATAGCTTGAATCCTTCAAGACTTGGAAAGTCATGAGATTTTGAACTCCCATAACTGAAACTACCACCTTATCCATCACCCCTACTGGTCGAACTTGTTGCTTGTTTGCCATGCTCACCACAAATGTTGAAGGTCTTGAGGGTATCATACCCAACTTCTTCATCAACCTTTCTGACATGGCATTCACTGCTGATCCTCCATCAACCAATGCATCCTTGATGTTGTGACCATTCACTCTCACATCAATCTTGGAGGCATATTCACAAGCCTCCCATGGTGCTGGCTTGGCATCCACCACCCCCATTGATACTGGAATTTTTGCCTTCTTCTTCTTTTTGCTCCTTGTAGAACTCAAACCACCTCTAAGCTCCTTTCTCAAGGTAGGGTTCAAAGCAATTAATTGGCCCACTGTGATGTTAGCCTTGTGACTACCAACATCCTCCAACACATTGTAGTTCCATTGTTGCTTTGAGATCAAGAAGTCCTCCATCCCCAACTTCTTCCTTGGAGTCTTTGTTGTTGATGGTGTTGAGGTGCGAGTGCTCCTAGTAGACATAGGAGTATCCTTGCTTGAAGTAAATCCTTGAGAAGAGTGAACATCCTCTGCAAAACGAGCTCTCTTCTTCTCTTGTGCCAAAAGCTCCAAATTAAGACCCTTGGAGTTTGAGCACTCTCCCTTCTCATACTTGCTCTCAACCACATCTATGGATGCTATCCCCTTACCTTTGTTGGGATTAGGAGCCACTTGGGTTTCACTACCTCCCTCTTTCCCTCTATTGGCTCCCTCATAACCCCTTCCTCCATGGTAAGTGGAATTTGGGCAATTCCTTTGGATATGGCCTCTTCCTCCACAACCAAAACAATTTCTATCATTGAAATTGTTGGCTGGTTGGCCTCCTCTATATGGATAGTTTCCATAACTCCTAGGTCCTCTCCCTACATTCTGATCCACCTCTCTCTTCTCCCATAGTTGCACCACATTGATCTTGAGATCCGCAAGTTGTTCTGTGATGGTTTGGAGTGGATCTTTTGGTGGAGGTGCAAGAATTGGAGCAACTACTACTTGTGGTGCAACCCTTGTCACCAAAGTATCAGAAGTTCCACCATACTTGTAGCCTTGAGGAGGATGCACAACCTCCTTCACCACCAAATCACTCTCATCCCCTTCCAAACTCTCCTCCATACGAATTGCGATCTTGATAGCTTCAACCTTGGAAGAAGGTTTCTCATATCTCACCTTGCTTCTAATTTGTGGTCTCAATCCTCCCACAAAATTCTTGGTGAGCATGGCCCCTATGCCAATCATTGTAGTCTCCACATCATCCCCACCCTTCCTCAACACTATGCGAAATCTGGACTCCAACTTTTCCACTCTTTCCACATAGATCCTCACTTTCTCTCCATCTCCTTGCTTGAGAAATGTAACTTCACTCATCAATCTCTCATAACTCTCATCAGGAAGAAAGTTCTCAATGAGTGCTGAAGTCAAAGTCTCCCAAGACTCCTCTTCCCCCTCTCTCCTCTCTCTCTTTTGGTATTCTGACTCATACCATGTAAGTGCTGCATCCTCAAAGAAATCTGGTAATAATGAGGCCCACTCATTCTTCCTCCTCTCATTGTTTCCTATGCAAGCTCTCTTGAAGTCTCTCACAAAGGCCTCCACATCTTCTCCATCCTTGCCAAAGAAAACCGGAAGTTTCCCCATCTTAACCCCTCACTATCTTTCTTTTCTCTTAATTTTTTTTTTCTCTTTTCTTTTCTCTCACTCTATTACTAATAGAGTATATACATGACTAACACCATCTGAGAATAATCCACTCTAGGGAACACAAAAGGTTCAGGTTGCTCCAAGATTTCTATAGCAACATCAAATCCTAGAGTGCATATTAATCTAACTCTCATGGATAGTTTATCCATAAGTTGAAAGATTATCTCCATCACTAATCTTGAGAACTAGCTGATGAAGGTGGTAGTATTTCTGTAGCTGTACTAAGACTCTCTCCAAGATCCTTCACCAAAGTTTCCAAAAGTGCTTTTATTCCACTACACTCATGTCCTTTTGGAAGTCCTTCAACTCCACAAACCTCACACAACTCCTTGGTCTTAGATCTTCTCCCTCCCAATCTTGGTGAAGAAGGTCCAACATGCAAACCCAAGTCAAGTAAGCCTCTCCTTTCCCTCAATCTCTTGCTCTCAAAGGTTAATGGACATGAACTTGCCTTATGTCCCTTCTCTCCACATAGAAAGCACTTAGACTCACTCTTTCCTCCAAGTGGTGTAGGTTTTTGGATCCTCTCAACACTCTCTTCAAATTCTATTGTAAACTCTCTTTTCCTCAAATCCACCCCTACAATCACCTCCAACCCTTGGGGAACCTTGCATAATCTCAATTTCCACTCTTGATGACCCTCCATGTTCCCAAAGATGAATCTAAACACTCAAACATGCTTTTTGTTGATCTCAAACTTCTCATGCATGAGATCTCCACTCTGCAGAATTGACCCTTCCTCACAATGTCACTCAAATCTCCCAACGAATATGTCACAGTCCTCTGAAATTTTCCACACTTGATCACAACTCTAGGGCGTCCCTCCCTGCAAAATTTTAGATCTTTTCATTGAGCCATTTGGCCTAGACACCTTTCTATTCAGCACCCATATTTCAGATTTGGTCTGAAAACCACCCCCCTCCTTTCAAAAACTCATAACGCACTGTGCAAAAGTGATCTCTCTCTAATTTTTGTGGCACCAGGTAGGATACAATGCACTGAATTTTCTTGGAAATTTTCAGGACAATTCACTAAAAATTGAAGAAATGGCAGACTCTGTACAATTTTCCAGAGAGCATGTAGTTGCGGGAGCAGTTTACCCTATCAACTTTTAAAAATTCTAGCCCAGTGCGCATAGAAGCTCTCTCAATAATTTCAAGTGTGCTAACTGAAAGATAACCCAAGCTATCATGTGTAGAAATCTCAAGTCCAGATCTCAAACTTGAGATTTTGCCCAAAATCACCTTAATCCCCAAAATCTGCAATCCACCTCACACAATCTCTCCAATTCCTCTCATGTGTACAAGATGTACAAAATCACCTCAAAGACATCATAATGAACTACAGGGTATACAAATGGATCTTGGTTCTCTAACATAAGTTCAGCCCTCTCCTCTCCTAATGTTCTCTCCAAGTGAGCTCTCATAGCCTCCTTCTGCCTAATGTAGAATTGGACGCGGAACATTATCTTGCCTTCTAGAGAGGTCCCGGCAACGGAACCAAAAATGTGAGCCGGCCTGTCTCTCACTCAGGATGAACCTCTGATGGCTATTATGGTAGCGCACCATGGACTAAGAAGGCAAAGAACCCCAACTCCATCATACTCCTCCAAGGCTAACACTCCAAGACTCAAGACATTGCTCACTAGAGAACTCAATGAGAGAGAGATAGTTGCAAATGAAAGGATGATGAGTACCTCCTCACTCCTTGTTTATATACTTGTGAAATAGTTACGTACCAAAGTTACTAATTACCATAGTAACTCAAGTTACTAGACTAAAAGTCAAGTAAAGTCAAAAAGTAGAAAGGAATATCCATTCACATGGGCATATTCCCCTTATCTTGACCCAACCACTAAAGCAAGGATTCCTTCACATGGGCTATCCTTGGACTAAAGAAGAATCCAAAACAAAAAGGCTTGCGGGCCCAAGAGTTCTCAACTCTTTCCCCAAAGCCAAACACCTAGGAATAATACCAAGTCAACACACTAAAATCCAAAATAGTGGTGCTCATCTTTTCTACTTCCTCTAAAGTAAGGTCCCATCTATCTTAGCTATGACTAACTTTAGCTAACCATGACTAATATAGAACCATCCTTTATCTCTATATAAATAATATCTCTTAAGTACTTGTAATACCAAGCTAAATATCACAATACCACACACATGCACAAATGGGTGTTACAGACCTCGACCTCCATAGAACCTATCGATACATTGAGCACGGGTGGAAGAGCCGGCACCAATGGAGATTGATGCCATTCAATGGAGACCATTAGGCACTATAGATTGAGAGAAACTACAACAAAAATTTTGGTTATTTTTATTGTTGCCAATTGGGACATTGCATCACTGAATGTCCACTCAAGAATAGGCAACCTCAACAAGTTGCGCAGATGGATTTTGTGGAGTGGAATGATCAAGGAAACAAGGAATCCCAATAGGAGGTTTCAAGCCACCTATTGAGAGCTTGATTAGTTCCCATGGGATTGAAGACTCAACCTATGCAAGTTTGCTTCACTTGCAATGTACGATATCTAATTGGGTTGTAGGATTTTGGTTGATTCTAGAAGTTCAAAGAATTACAAGTCTATGCAAGTAGCAAAGAAATTGGATATTCCTGTCAAGCTAGTAATTGTAAGTATATTGATGATGGTGGATGGTAGAAAGGGTTTTGCATTTTGTACCTCGGACCCTATTACCTTCAAGATTGGGAAGAAGTATTTGGAGTGTATGAGGTTTGTAGTGGCACCTCTACACTACGATGTCATCCTAGGACTACTTGGGCTTGAATGTCATAAGATTCAATTTGATTGGACCAAACGACAACTTCAAGTATAGCTCCAAGGTAAGAATTTCAGATTGGGTTGTTTGGCACTTCTAAGTAAGACACCTGAAAATAGTTAGTTCTAAGATGGGAAGTTTGTTGAGAAGGTAGCCATAGAGCAAGCCTTGAAGGAAGATGAGTCCCAAGATGGGAAGTTTACCAAGAAAATAGCCATGGAGTAAGCTTTGAAGAAAGATGAGTCCCTAGATGGGAAGTTTGTTAGTGAAGCAACCATAAAGCAAACTTTGGAGGAAGATAAGTGTATTTTTGCGGTGTGGATCAAGCCAATTGCACAAGGAAAATCTGAGGAGGGCCAAGAGCCTCATCAAGCAATGGTTGATCAGATAGTTCAAGAGTTTGCGGATGTGTTTCTGGATGATCTGCCCAAGGGATTACCCTCCGATCGTGGTATGCCCTTCAAGATTGAGTTATTGCTAGGGAGTACTCTAATGAGTAGACCAATCTATTGGCTCTTACCAAAGGAGTTGGAGGAGTTGCAACCAACACTTACGGAGTTGTTGGAGAAGGACTTCATATGAGATAGTTCCTCTTCTTGGGGAGCACCGGTATTGTTTGTTCCAAAGAAGGATGGAGGACTTTGTTTTTGTATTGATTACCGTGGGCTCAATAAGTAAACAATGAAGAATGCATATCCCTTACCTCATATTGATGACTTGCTTGATCAACTAAGTAGAGCAAGATATTTTTCCAAGTTGGATCTCCATAGTGGCTATTGGAAAATCCCCATTGATAGGGAGGATTGCAAAAGACTACCTTTTGCTTAAGGTATGGGCATTTTGAGTGGAGAGTTCTACCTTTTGGGCTCCAATAATCTTCATGGATTAGATGCATTGGGTGTTGGATGGACTATTGGATTGGTACATGGAGGTGTTCTTGGATGATATCTTAATCTATAGCAAGACAGGGGTAGAACATGTGAATCATGTGCGAGAAGTCCTAAGACGACAATGACAATGGAAATTTTATTGCAAGAAGTCAAAGTGTGCCTTTTGGCAAAAGGAAGTCACCTTTTTGGGTCACAAGACATCATTGGAAGGGATCAAGATAGAAGAGGAGAAAATCAAGGCCATTATTGATTGGCCTACTCCAAAGGATGCTATAGAAGTATGGGCATTTAATGGATTGGCCATTTTTTACCGGCGGTTCATCTTATTATGCTCATGTGGTTTCACCTCTTGGGGAAGAACTTGAGCTTCCGGTGGACCACCAAGCATGAAAAAGCATTGCAGAAGTTGAAGCATATGGTATCTTCAAGGCCCATCCTTCAACCATATGATCCTCAACTACCTTGTGGTTGATTTTGATGCTTCTAACTTTGCAATTGGAGCAGTGTTGCAATAGGAATTCCCAGATGGACTACATCTCATTGCCTTTGTGTCTTGCCAACTAAATATAGCTGAAAGAAATTACTCTACTTGAAATCAGGAACAACTTGCAATGGTATATGCCGCCAAGGTATGGAGTCATTATGTCTTGGGGAAACAAGTGATCATGCAAACTGATCACAAACCATTGTTGTAGACCTTACAATTGGAACACATGAAGAGTAGACATCATTGATGGGAGGAGCAACTCCAATTTTTTGATATCAAACTTGAGTACAAACCAGGTCGGTTCCATGTCATCCCTGATGCTCTATCACAACCATATCAAACCATTTTTGTAGACCTTACACTTGGAACACATGAAGAGTAGACATCATTGATAGGAGGAGCAACTCCAAATTTTTGACATCAAACTTGAGTACAAACCAGGTCAATTCCATGTCATCCTTGATGCTCTATCATGACCTACTTTGAAGTCTCTTCTTCTCATCACAACAGCAATTACAACGGTGGCAATTGACTCCAAGGTCCAAAATGAGTTTTGGTCATCTCTACAACAAGATCCTTTCTTCCAAATAGTACATGGTTGTCTTACAGCATGTGACAAGGAGTACAATACCTTCTCTTTCAAGGAAGGCCTTCTATTCCATGAAGACCAAATCTATGTTCCAGCCAAAGGTGATCTCCAACTTGTGCATCTTCAAGAAGCCCATGATTTACCATTAGTTAGTTACATGGGTGTGGACAAGACCTTGGGTACCTTGGTGGTGGCCCAACAAGACACATGATGCTCAAGATTTTTTCCAATTGTGTGAAAGCTGCCAATGCAACAAGACCAACAACCAGAAGTCAAGTGGACTTCTTCAACCACTTCCCATTCCATCCGCTCAATAAGGACATGTGAGTTTAGATCTCATCACATCCTTGCCCAAGACAAAGCAAGGACATACAACAATTGTGATGTTTGTGGATAAGCTTAGTAAGCAAATCCACTTGGCACCAACCTTTGATAATGTGGTTGCTCCAAACTTAGCGCAAATCTACTTCAATTCCAAATAGGCAAGCACCAAATTTCTCCTTTCTTTCTCAATTTTGGCCAAGATCCACTTGTTCTAGATTCTCTTCTTGCTGCTCCTCCATCTCAGGTCCCTCATACTTCAACCTTCACCACCATCTCCCAATCTCTCCAACAAGCCAAATCTCACCTCCTTGTTGCCCAAAATCATCAGAAACAATATGCAGACCACCATCGTTGTGATCTCACCTTTGAAGTTGGTGATAAAGTCATGCTATACTCTAGTAACGTACACCTCCCACTTTTGATACCCAAGTTTGTAAACTTGCCCCTAATTGGATAGGACTCTTTGATGTCACCCAAATCATCTCTCCTATTGCTTATATAATTGCCTTACCTTGTCCTATGCGCGTCCACCCTCTCTTTCACATTTCCAAGTAAAAACCTTTTGTTCCTAACCCATCTTCCTTTTCCTCTCGTGTCCAACCTCCTCTTCTTCCCATCCTATCAATGATCACGAGGAGTACAAAGTTGAACGTATCCTTACACGTTGCCACATTCAACAAGGATGCTGAAAACCTACGGAGTACAAGGTCATTTGGGAAAGGTATCCCCTTCACAATGCCACATATGAACCTCTTTCTCACCTCTAGAATGCACAGATGGCCATCCAAGAGTTTGAAGCTTCAATGGCAAAGAGGACTTCACCAACTAGCGGTGGAGGAATATGGAACAATATGGAGTTTAACGACGTAGTTAGTAAGGCTAACAAAGCCAAGAATAAGCCAAATTAACCCAAAATATTCTGTTTAGATTTGAGGAAAGAGTTGAAAACTCTTGGACTTGCAAGTCTTTTTGTTTTGGATTTTTTTGTAGTCCAAGGATAGCCCATGTGAAGGAATCTTTGACTTATTGGTTGGGTCAAGAGAACCACATGCTTAGGGGAATATTCCCATGAGTATGGATATTCCTTTAGCTTTTTGACTTTATATGACTTTTAGCCTAGTATTTTGAGTTACTCCAATAATTAGTAATTTTGGTACATAACTCTTTCATAAGTATATAAACTAGGAGTGAGGAGGTACTTATCATCCTTTCATTTGCAACTATCTCTCTCTCATTGAGTTCTCTAGTGAACAGTGGTTTGAGACTTGGAGCGTTAGCCTTGGAGTAGTATGATAGAGTTAGGGTTCCTTGCCTTCTTAGTCCATGATGCGCTACCACAATAGCCATCAAAGGTTCATCTTGAATGAGAGATAGACCGGCTCATATTTTTGGTTTTGTTGTTGAAACCTCTCTAGAAGGTAAAATAATGTTCTGCATACAAATCTATATTAGACAAAAGGAGGCTATAAGAGCTCACTTGGAGAGAACATTAGTGGAAGAGAGGGCTGAACTTATGTTAGAGAATGTATATCCATTTTTTTACCCTATGGTTCTTTATGATGTCTTTGAGGTGATTTTGTACATCTTGTACACATGAAAGGATTTGGAGAGATTGTGTGAGGTGGATTGCAATTTTTGGAGAATACGGTGATTTTGGGCAAAATCTTAAGCTTGAGATTTGGACTTGAAAATTATACACATGATAGCTTGGGTTATATTTCAGTTAGTACACTTGAAATTATTATGAGAGCTAATACATGCATTAAGCTAGAATTTTTGAAAGTTGATAGGGTAAACTGCTCTTCCCAAAACTATATGCTCTCTAGATATATGTACAAGTCTTTCCATTTTTTCAATTTTTATGGATCTTTCTATAACTTTCCAAGAAAATTTAATGCATAGTGTCCTTTCTTTTGGCCTTACAATTAGGGTAAGATCATTCTTGTGCAAAAAGTTATGAATTTGTAAAGTGAGTGTGGAGGTTTTAAGACCAAATCTGAAATATGTCCGCTGAATAGAAAGATTCCTAGGCCAAATGGCTCCATGAAATGATCTAAATTTTGCAGCAGAAGACACCTTGAGGTTCCTATCAATTGTGGAATAATCTCAAAAGATTGTGCTATACCAATTGAAAGAATTTAGTTACATTGTGACAAGAGGTCAATTTTTTAGAGTTGAGATCTCATACATGAGAAGTGTAAGAGGAACCAAAAGCATGTTTGAGTGTTTAGAATCATCTTGCAAACATGAAGTGTCATCAAAAGTGAAAATTGAGGCTATGCAAGGTAAAGATAAATGATGGTTTTAAATTAGTCATGATGAGCTAAAGTTAGTCATAGTTAAAATAGAGTAGACTTTACTTTAGAGGAAGTGGAAACGATGAACACCACTATTTTGGATTCTAGTGTATTGACTTGGTATTATTCCTAGTTGTTTGGCTTTGAGAAAAAGTTGAGAACTCTTGGACCCACAAGCCATTATGTTTTGGATTCTTCTATAATCCAAGGATAACCCATGTGAAGAAATCCTTGATGCAATCATTGGGTCAAGAGAAGACCATATGCTTAGGGGAATATTCCTATGAGTATGGATATTCCTTTAGAATTTTGACTTTATTTGAATTTTAGTATAATAACTTGAGTTACACCAATAATTAGTAACTTTGGTGTGTAACTATTTCACAAGTATATAAATAAGGGAAGAAAATGTAATCAATATCCTTTCATTTACAACTATCACTCTCTCATTGAGTTCTCTAGGTGAGCAATGTCTTGAGTCTTAGAGTGTTACACTTGGAAAAGTATGATAGAGTTGGGATTCCTTGCCTTTTAAGTCCATGTGCGCTACCATAATAGCCATCACAAGTTCATTTTGAGTGATAGACAAGTTGGCTTTGTGAGCCGGCCTATCTCTCACTCAAGATGATTCTCTGATGGCTATTATGGTAGCGCACCATGGACTAAGAAGACAAGGAACCCCAACTCCATCATACTCCTCCAAGGCTAACATTCCAAGACTCAAGACATTGCTCACTAGAGAACTCAATGAGAGAGAGATAGTTGCAAATGAAAGGATGATGAGTACTTCCTCACCCCTTGTTTATATACTTGTGAAAATGTTATGCACCAAAGTTACTAATTATTGGAGTGACTCAAGTTACTAGGCTAAAAGTCAAGTAAAGTCAAAAAGTAGAAAAGAATATCCATTCACATGGGCATATTCTCCTAAGCATGTGATCTTATCTTGACCCAACCACTAAGTCAAGGATTCCTTCACATAGGCTATCCTTGGACTATAGAAGAATCCAAAACAAAAAGGCTTGCAGGCCCAAGAGTTCTCAACTCTTTCCTCAAAGCCAAACACCTAGAAATAATACCAAGTCAACACACTAGAATCCAAAATAGTGGTGTGCATCTTTTCCACCTCCTCTAAAGTAAGGTCCCCTTTATTTTAGCTATGACTAACTCTAGCTAATCATGAGTAATGTAGAACCATCCTTTATCTCTATATAAATAATATCTCTCAAGTACTTGTAATACCAAGCTAAATATCACAATACCCCACACATGCACAAATGGGTGTAACATTTACACCTGGACTAAGTTTTCACTTTGTCCTCAAAGTGAAGGTCTTTTACCTTCTATAATACATCTTCAACTTATCATGGTTAATCCTATCAAAGTGTCTTGCTACCAACTCCTTGAGATCATAGGTGTAATTGCCCCACACCTTCTCCACAATGAAAGGTCCAAAGTACTTAGGCAAAAACTTCTTTTGCACTCTCTTGAATCAAATGGAATCAAACAACATTACCCTATCACCTTCTTTGAAAGGCTCCACCTTCTTCTTGCCTTGCCTCTTGTCATAGCTCTCCTTTTGTTTCCTTTGAGCTTGCTCCACTCGAACCATAGCAATTGCTCTTGCCTCTTCCAACTCCATGAGTTGTTCCCTCCTTGACTTCTCTACATCACCTCCTTGTGCTTTCTTCAATCTCATATGAATGCTTTGGAAGGTAGGAAGATCAAAGTGAATAGGTAAGGTAGATGCAATACCATATACCAATTGAAATGGAGAATACCTAGTGGAAATCTTCATAGTTGTCCTATACTCCCACAAAACTGCATGAATCTTCTTGTCCCAATGATGTTTAGCCTCCTCCATTTCTGCATCTTTGGCCAATATCATGCACAAGGTTTGATTGGTTCTCTCTGCCAAGCCATTGGAATTTGGCTTATAGGATGTAGTTACTCTATGTGTGATAGAGAAATGTTGTAGCATGGCTATAGTAATGCTTCTAGTAAACTCTTCTCCTCTATCAAAAACCAACTCCAAAGGGCATCCAAATCTAGTGATAATGCGTTCATAAAGAAATCTACCAACTTCATCTTCATTCTTGTCCCTGAATGGTCTAGCATCAACCCACTTGGTAAGGTAATCAGTAACTACTACAATGTATTGATTGTTCCTCGGGGTTCTATTGAGAGGACTTACAAAATCAATTCTACACTTCTCAAAAGGTCCTAGCAATGGAATTGATCTAAGTGGTGGAGTGGATGTAGACTTTCTAGCAAAAGCTTGACAAACATGACAAGTTTTGCAATAATCAAGACAATCCTTGAAAATCCCTCTCCAATGGTAAGCTGCATCTAGAATCTGGAAAGCAGTCACCTTTCTTGCAAAGTGTCCTCCACACACTAAACCTTCATGAAACTACTTTATAAGTAGGATATATTCTTCCTTACCGACTGGTCTTCAAAGTAGACCATCCGCTCCTGGGTGAAAAATAATATCCTCCACCATTGTGTCAGGTCTTGATCTTGCTGCAAGGGCTTCCTCTCCCTAGCATGCATCCCTTCTGGATAGTTACCTCTTGTCACAAAATCCACAATCTCCTTGTAGTCCATTAGAACCTCTTGAGTGATTGAGATTGTCATGAGCTCTTCATCTAGGAAGGAATCATCTACTGGCTCATCTCCATCATGATCATAGGCTCTAGATAACAAATCAGCATTTGCATGTTTCTTTTCTGGCCTATCCTCAATGGTGTAGTCATACACAAACAAGAGTATCATCCACCTTGCTAGTCTCCCTTCAACATTACTTGTTGAAGATGTACTTCAAAGCCTTGTGATCCGTGACAATGGTGGCTTTCCCTCCAATCAAGTAGTGTCTAACCTTCTTGAGACCAAAGATCACTAATAACCCTTCTCTCTCCATGACAGAGTAGTTCGTCTCTGCTGAAACCATCTGCCTACTAGCATAAGCTATTGGATGATCATGCCCATCTTGGTCTTATTAACTAAGAGTGCATCATATAGCTACATTAGAAGCATTAGTGTAGAGGATGAAAGGATTACTCCAATCAGGTTTAGCAAGAATTGGAGCCACAACAAGGGATTGCTTGAGCTCCTCAAAAGCTTTGAGAGCCTCCTTGTCCTCCAAAATCACCATGTGATCTACACCCTTCTTCAAGTAGATAGTGAATGCATAAGCCTTGTTGGAAAATGAGAAGATGAACATCCTATAGTATCCAACCATCCCCAAGAATTGGCATTACTTTGTCAAGCTTGAAGGGAATGGAAGGTCTATGATTTTCCTCACCTTCTTAGGATCATTGCTATTCCATCCTTGGAGATGATGTGCCCCAAAAGTAGACCTTCTTCACATCCAAAAATGCACTTCTTTGGGTTGAGTGATGCATTTGTCTCATCCAAGCGTTGCAAGACCTTGATTAGGTGCTCAAAGTGCTCCTCCTTGCTCCCATAGACACAAAAATCATCAATGAAGTCTCTCACAAATTTCCCAATGAAAGGTTCAAATACCTTGTTCATGAACCGTTGGAATGTGGCTGGAGCATTGCAAAGCCCAAAAGGCATGACCTTGAAAGCATTAGTTCCCCAAGGTGTGGTGAATGTGGTGAGTTGTTGATGCTTTGGTGCAATCTTGATTTGGTTATATCCACTATAACCATCTCCAAAACTGTACCTCTCATGACCTGCAATCTCTTCCAAGATCTCATCAATGAATGACAATGGGTAGTAGTCCTTCTTGGTAACAGCATTGAGCTTCTTGTAATCCACACATACCCAAAGCTTGCCATTATTTTTCTTCACAATCACAATTGGAGACACCTATTCTGAATTCTCTACCTCAAAGATAAATCCAGCCTCCTTGAGCTTATCAATCTCCTCCTTCACAACCAAAGATATTGGTGGGCTAATGCGATGTTGCTTTTGGCAGATTGGTCTTGCATGTGACTCCATCTCTATCTTGTGCTCCTCCAAGGTGACTTCCTTCAAATCCTTGCAACTGAAAGCAAACACATGGATGAACTTGTGGAAAATCTCCTCAGATCTCACTTTCCCCTCCTTGGTAACATTTGGGCCATACTTGAGGGTAGATACCCTTCTCTTTACCTCCTCAAGTGTCAATGGTGATTTATCTGGGTCCTTCAAAACCTCTAGCTTAGGTGAAAAATCCATAGCACACAAAGGATACACATCTGAATCAGATTCAGATTCATCCTCCTCCGTGGAAGTCTCCTCTTCCATGCTTGTGTCCATACCTGAAGCTCCTTCTTTAGAATCTAATTCCCAATAATCAGAAGATGGTGTATCTGAATGTGAAGTGTTGGTGGTGTTAGTCACAGGAATTGTGACTCTATGGTTTGATGGCCCAATCCTCAAGTACCCTTTGTGCCATCAATCAGTTGTGTGTGCTGCTCTCAACCATGGCCTCCCAAGAAGTAAGTCATAGCTTGAATCCTTCAAGACTTGGAAAGTCACGAGATTTTGAACTCCCATAACCAAAACTATCACTTTATCCATCACCCCTACTAGTTGAACTTGTTGCTTGTTTGCCATGCTCACCACAAATGTTGAAGGTCTTGAGGGTATCATACCCAACTTCTTCATCAACCTTTCTGACATGGCATTCACTACTGACCTCCATCAACCAATGCATCCTTGATGTTGTGACCATTCACTCTCACATCAATCTTGGAGGCATATTCACAAGCTTCCCATAGTGTTGGCTTGGCATCTACCACCCCCATTGATACTGGAGCTTTTGCCTTCTTCTTCCTCTTGCTCCTTGTAGAACTCAAACCACCTCTAAGCTCCTTTCTCAAGGTACGGTTCAAAGCAATCAATTGGCCCACTATGATGTTAGCCTTGTGACTACCAACATCATCCAACACATTGTAGTTCCATTGTTGCTTTGAGATCAAGAAGTCCTCCATCCCCAACTTCTTCCTTGGAGTCTTTGTTGTTGATGGTGTTGTTGTGCGAGTGCTCCTAGTAGACATAGGAGTATCCTTGCTTTGAGTAAATCCTTGAGAAGAGTGAACATCATCAACAAAACGAGCTCTCTTCTTCTCTTGTGCCAATAGCTCCATATTAATACCCTTGGAGTTTGAGCACTCTCCCTTCTCATACTTGCTCTCAACCACATCTATGGATGCTATCTCCTTACCTTTGTTTGGATTAGGAGCCACTTGGGTTTCACTCCCTCCCTCTTTCCCTCGATTGGCTTCCTCATAACCCCTTCCTCCATGGTAAGTGGAATTTGGGTAATTCCTTTGGATATGGCCTCTTCCTCCATTACCAAAACAATTTCTATCATTGAAATTGTTGGCTGGTTGGCCTCCTCTATATGGATAGTTTCCATAACTCCTAGGCCCTCTCCCTACATTTTGATCCACCTCTCTCTTCTCCCATAGTTACACCACATTGATCTTGAGATCCGCAAGTTGTTTTGTGATGGTTTGAAGTGGATCCTTTGGTGGAGGTGCAAGAATTGGAGCAACTGCTACTTGTGGTGCAACCCTTGCCACCAAATTATCAGAAGTTACACCATACTTGTAGCCTTGAGGAGGATGCACAACCTCCTTCACCACCAAATCACTCTCATCTTCTTCCAAACTCTCCTCCATACGAATTGCGATCTTGATAGCTTCAACCTTGGAAGAAGGTTTCTCATATCTCACCTTCTAATTTGTGGTCTCAACCCTCCCACAAAATTCTTGGTGAGCATGGCCCCTATGCCAATCATTGTAGTCTCCACATCATCCCCACCTTTCCTCAACACTATGCAAAATCTGGACTCTAACTTTTCCACTCTTTCCACATAGACTCTCACTCTCTCTCCATCTCCTTGTTTGAGAAAGGTAAACTCACTCATCAATCTCTCATAACTCTCATTTGGAAGAAAGTTTTCAATGAGTGCTAAAGTCAAAGTCTCCCAAGACTCTTCTTCCCCATCTCTCCTCTCTCTCTTTTGGTATTGTGACTCATACCATGTAAGTGCTGCATCCGCAAAGAAATCTGGTAATAATGAGGCCCACTCATTTGTCCTCCTCTCATTGTTTCCTATGCAAGCTCTCTTGAAGTCTCTCACAAAGGCCTTCACATCTTCTCCATCCTTGCCAAAGAAAACCGGAAGTTTCCCCATCTTAACCTCTCATTATATTTCTTTCTCTCAATTTTTTTTCTTTTCTCTCACTCTATAACTAATAGAGTTTGTACATGACTAACACCATTTGAGAGTAATCCACCCTAGGGAACACAAAAGGCTCTGGTTGCTCCAAGATTTCTATAGCAACATCAAATCCTAGAGTTGCATATTAATCAAACCCTCATGGATAGTTTATCCATAAGTTGAAAGATTATCTCCATCACTAATCTTGAGAACTAGCTGATGAAGGTGGTAGAATTTTTTTAACTATACTAAGACTCTCTCCAAGATCCTTCACCAAAGTTTCCAAAAATTTTTTACTCCACTACACTCATGTCCTTTTGGAAGTCCTTCCACTCCACAAACCTCACACAACTCCTTGGTCTTAGATCTTCTCCCTCCTAATCTTGGTGAAGAAGGTCCAACATGCAAACCCAAGTCAAGTAAGCCTCTCCTTTCCCTCAATCTCTTGCTCTCAAAGGTCAATGGACATGAACTTGCTTTATGTCCCTTCTCTCCACATAGAAAGCACTTAGACTCACTCTTTCCTCCAAGTGGTGTAGGTTTTTGGATCCCCTCAACACTCTCTTCAAATTCTATTGTAAACTGTCTTTTCCTCAAATCCACCCCTACAATCACCTCAAATACTTTGGGAACCTTACATAGTCTCAATTTCCACTCTTGGTGACCCTCCATGTTCCCAAGATGAATCTAAACACTCAAACATACTTTTTATTGCTCTCAAACTCCTCATGCATGAGACCTCCACTCTGCAGAATTGACCCTTCCTCACAATTTCACTCAGATCTGTCAACTTGTATGTGACAGTCCTCTGAAATTTTTCACACTTGATCATAACTCCAGGGTGTCCCTCCATGCAAAATTGTAGATCTTTTCATTGAGCCATTTGGCCTAGACATCTTTCTATTCAGCACACATATTTCAGATTTGGTCTGAAAACCACCCCCTTCACTTTAAAAACTTATAACGCCCCGTGTAAGCATGATCTCTCTCTAATTTTTGTGGCAGAAAGTAGGATAAAATGCACTTAATTCTCTTGTTAATATTCAGGACAACTCACTAAAAATTGAAGAAATGGCAGACTCTGTACAAGTTTCCAGAGAGCATGCAGTTGCGGGAGCAGTTTACCCTATCAACTTTCAAAAATTCTAACCCAATGCGTATAGTAGCTCTCACAATAATTTCAAGTGTGATAACTGAAAGATAACCCAAGCTATTATGTGTAGAAATTTCAAGTCCAGATCTCAAACTTGAGATTTTGCCCAAAATCACCTTAATCCCCAAAATCTGCAATCCACCTCACACAATCTCTCCCAATCGTCTCATGTGTACAAGATGTAAAAAATCACTTCAAAGACATCATAATGAACTATAGGGTAAACAAATGGATCTTGGTTCTCTAACATAAGTTTAGCCCTCTCCTCTCCTAATGTTCTTTCCAAGTGAGCTCTCATAGCCTCCTTTTGCCTACTGTAGAATTGAATGCGGAACATTATCTTGCCTTCTAGAGAGGTCCCAGCAATGGAACCAAAAATGTGAGCCGGCAAGTTTCTCACTCAAGATGAACCTATGATAGCTATTATGGTAGCGCACCATGGAATAAGAATGCAAGGAACCCCAACTCCATCATACTTCTCCAAGGCTAACACTCCAAGGCTCAAGACATTGCTCACTAGAGAACTCGATGAGAGAGAGATAGTTGCAAATGAAAGGATGATGAGTACTTCCTCACCCCTTGTTTATATACTTGTCAAATAGTTACACAACAAAGTTACTAATTATTGGAGTAACTGAAGTTACTAGGCTAAAAGTCAAGTAAAGTAAAAAAGTAGAAAGGAATATCCATTCACATGGGCATATTCTCCTAAGCATGTGATCTTATCTTGACCCAACCACTAAGTCAAGGATTCCTTCACATGGGCTATCCTTTGACTATAAAAGAATCCAAAACAAAAAGGCTTGTGAGCCCAAGAGTTCTCAATTCTTTCCTCAAAGCCAAACACCTAGGAATAATACCAAGTCAACACACTAGAATCCAAAATAGTGGTGCTCATCTTTTCCACCTCCTCTAAAGTAAGGTCCCCTTTATCTTAGCTATGACTAACTCTAGCTAATCATGACTAATGTAGAACCATCCTTTATCTCTATATACATAATATCTCTCAAGTACTTGTAATACCAAGCTAAATATCACAATATCACACACATGCACAAATAGGTATTATAGCTCTCAACCATGGCCTCCCAAGAAGCAAATAATAGCTTGAATCCTTCAAGACTTGGAAAGTCATGAGATTTTGAACTCCCATAACTGAAAGTACTACTTTATCCATCACTTGTACTAGTCAAACTTGTTGCTTGCTTGCCATGCTCACCACAAATGTTGAAGGTCTAGAGGGTATAATACCAACTTCTTCATCAGCTTTTCTGACATGGCATTCAATGCTGATCCTCCCTCAACCAATGCATCATTGAAGTTGTGACCATTCACTCTCACATCAATATTGGAGGCATATTCATAAGCCTCCCATGGTCTTGGTTTGGCATCCACCATCCCCATTGATATTGGAGCTTTTATTTGAAAGTAATGTACTTTAGGGAACAAAAAAGGTTCAGGTTGCTCCAAGATTTCTATATCAATGTCAAATCCTAGAGTACATATTAATCAAATCCTCATGGATAATTTATCCATAAATTGGAAGATTATTTCCGTCACTAATCTTGAGAACTAGCTGATGAAGGTGGTAGTATTTCTATAGCTATACTAAGACTCTCTCCAAGATCCTTTACCTAAGTCTCCAAAAGTGCTTTTACTCCACTACGCTCATGTCCTTTTGGACATCTTTCCATTCCACAAATCTCACACAACTCCTTGGTCTTAGATCTCCTCTCTCCCAATCTTGGTGAAGAAGGTCCAACATGCAAATCCAAGTCAAGTAAGCCTCTCTTTTCCCTCAACCTCTTGTTCTCAGAGGTCAATGGACATGAAATTTCCTTATGTCCCTTCTCTCCACATAGAAAGCACTTAGACTCACTCTTTTCTCCAAGTAGTGTAGGTTTTGGATCCTCTCAACACTCTCTTCAAATTCTATTCTAAACTCTCTTTTCCTCAAATCCACCCCTATAATCATCTCAAACCCTTGAGGAACCTTGCATAGTCTCAATTTCCACTCTTGGTGACCCTCCATGTTCCTAAGATGAGTCTAAACACTCACACATGCTTTTTGTTGCTCTCACACTCCTCATGCATGAGATCTCAACTCTATAGAATTTATGTTTCCTCACAATGTCACTCAAATCTCTCAACTGGTATATCAAAGTCCTCTAAAAATTTTCACACTTGATGCCAACTTCAGGGTTTCACTCTTTGCAAAATTTCAGACCATTTGGCCTACGCACTTTTCTATTCAACATATATATTTCAGATTTGGTCTAAAAACCCCCTCACTTTAAAAACTCATAACTCCCTGTGCAAGAATGATCTCTCTCTAATTTTTGTGCCAAAAGATAAGATACAATGCATTGAATTTTCTTGGATAGTTTTAAAATAATCCTTAAAATTGAAGAAATGGCAGACTCTATACAATTTTCCAAAGAGCATGCAATTGCGAGAGCAGTTTACTCTATCAACTTTCAAAACTTCTAGCTTAGTGCGCATAATAGCTCTCACAATAATTTCAAGTGTGCTAATTGGAAGATAAACCAAGCTATCATGTGTAGAAGTTTCAAGTCTAGATTTCAAACATGAGATTTTGCCCAAAATGACAATAATCCCCAAAATCTGCAGTCTACTTCACATAATCTCTCCAAATCCTCTCATGTGTACAAGATGTACAAAATCACCTCAAAGCCATCATAATGAACTACAGGGTATACAAATGTGTCACAACCCGGCAAATATCACTTTTGCGGTAATCGGGTAAGTAAAGTTTGTTCCCACAGAGATACAAGTCAGAAATGTCCAAATACGAAGCAAATAGTAACAATGTAGTTCTTCTTGGTTGCGTCTTTAATCTCTCAGGTAGAAACCACACCTAGAAGAGAGTAACAAGCACTGACTCGTAGTCTTGGCACAAATTCACACTCCTTAATCACAACTCCATCAAATCTTTCGAAACAATCTTGATTGTGATGATTCAGGCTCTCTCAAAAACGGCACTTCACTGCAAAATGACTTTGCCTCAGAATTATGTTCCACCCCTCCACTGAAGGCACAACTTTCTCGATCAAAATTGCTTCACATCAACTTTGCACTACACTCACAAATGCAGAATACTACCAACACTACAATTCCTCTCAGATCTATCAAGGCATTGCTTTGATTGCACTTCACTCAGGATCAAACACACAGAATGAAGATCAAGGCTGTGGAATCCAACATCCAACAAGCACTCTAACTTGCATTTCAAATTTCTCCAAACACTCACAAACATAGACACAAAGTTGATACTCGGAATCAAGCTCAAGCGACGAGCACTGCTTCACAACACTTTGCTTTATCTATTCTCAGAAATAATGAGCACTGAACAACAATTCTATGCGAATGCCACTCTTAAATAGTGAATCAATCAACAGTTCTAACAAAAATACCGTTCTACTACAACTGTTCTAACTTGTAGATCCGAAATGACAATGCACATCTTCATATCTGCCTCTTCATATCTCAAATCTATCACTACTCCGATCCGATGTCTACTTCTTCCTTGGCTTTCAAACCTGAACCCGAAGTAATTTTACTTCCTACTACATTTTCCTCGGGTTTCATATCTTCTACTTCTTCTACCAGATCAAGCAATTCTCTTTCCTGATCTGAAATTTCACTAGTGGGTAATCTATCTAACTCCTTATCTCCTGACCCACTCTTCTCTAATATCTCTGATGGCAACTCCGAAGACATTTGGACTCTTATGTTATCTACTTCGGGTTTTGCTTTAACATCTTTCCGAAGTTTTTGTAGCTCTACCTTCACTAAGTCTAATCTAATGGAAATGTTATCCTCTACTTCCAACACCTTCCTATCTACACAAGTTCTTAATTTTATTAACAAGGCATTCATCTCCGTGTCCTTTGCTTGTCTTCGCTTCGTCTCTTGCACCAACAACTTCAACTCGTGTAGACGCGCTTCTTCAATTTGAACGTTGGCTTCTGTACTTAACATCGCATTCACTATGAGTACTATCTCCTTCAATGGCTCCAATCTTGTCTTCCTTTCTTGTTCCTGATCTGCAAGCCATTCCTCTTTATACATCGCCAACTCTTCCTTGAACTCGGCTTTCACCGCTTCCTTCTCTTTCTCCTTCTATTCAACCTTCTCTTCCTGATTACGAAGTAACTCTTGTAATTTCTCTTCTCTCTATATCTCGCAGCCAACTCTCGTTGCCAGAGTTGCTTCTTCTCCTCCATACTCTCCCTCACTCTATCGAGCTCTTGATCCTTCGATGCTATCCTCGCCATAGCATGGATAAGCTCTACTCTTGAATCAACAAACTGCTGCTTCAAGATTTCATATTCAGCTACCTGTCTTTCCCTTGCGATATCACTCTTCCTTGCAAGATCCTTTTGATAGATCACTTCTCTCTTCAGGTCTTCAATACTTCTCTCTCCTCCTCACCTCGGGTTACACTCCTCTTCAACTCCGAGTTCTCTTCTTCTAAATTTGCTACCACCTACAGTACAGACTTTACCTCAGGACAAGTTGATTGCATCTCCTTCTTCTTCTGCTCCAACTTTACTAGCAGCGGGCACACTACCTCTCGCAGGTACTCCACTCCATCACTGGCAACTTCTTCCTCCCACGGAGTGGTCTCTCTTCTCTCCTCGTGTTCTCCCGATACTCGCCTTCTTCTCTGGAGTCTTCATATCGGGATTGATGCCTCACTGCCCGAGCTTTCTTCTACCTCTGTCTTCACTCAACTTGGTCCCGCCTCACACTTTGCCTTACATCACAAGCAAACTTCTCGTTGCACTACGATCTTCTTCTCCTCTGGCACCGGTACTTCATCTTCCAGCGCTGTATTGTCTTTGGCTTCTACCTCGGCTTGCACTTCTTCTTTGTATTCTTCAGCCACAAGCGTCAAGGTCATTTCTCCACCATCCTCACTATCACTGCTCGTATCTCCACTCTGCAGTGTAAGCTCAGGTTCCTCCTCATGCTCCGAGTCCTCCATCTTAAGCTCGGCCTTGCCTTCTGAGTCTTCATCTTCTGACTCAATTACCACCATTCCTCACCTCGGGTTACTTCTCTACATCTTCCGAGGTTTCTTGTTTTCTTTGGCTTCTGCTTGCCGAGTCCTCTTCTTCGTCGGGGTACTTACCACGACCTTCATATTTTTCCCTGTTTTTGCGTAGTAATCGTCCGTGCTCCAGATTTGCAAAATGTATTGTTGCTCCTCGACATTGACCTCCTTTTGCATATCTGGATGGAAGTGCAACACCATCGGATTCCGCTCCACCGAGTTCAACAAATTGAGCCCGAGGTAGAAATGCGCTACAAATGGCACAATATAATGTGGAGGCGACTTATCCCATAGATTCCACATCATCTGCCTCGTTCTCTCGTGAAAACACCTCGCCCAATTAATTGGTTCTCTTGCAAACAATTTGTGAAAGAACACCGCTTGGTGTTTCATCACATATGTTGTTCTCTCCGGCTTCAGGATTGCCATCAAAGCACTCACAATTCCTCTCTTGACATGGTCTTTGTAACTTTCTACCTTGTACCCATTCTTCATTCTCTTTGACAAGAAGGCATCTCTCACCTCCTGAGTTCCTTGGCTATCTCTCCTTTCCCCAAGAACGTGGCTCCCTGCTCCGAGCCTGTCTCCTTCCCGAGTACCAATCTCCAATCCGACTCTGTCCAGCAAGCCGGATTTCCTCTCTTCCCTTCTTCCTTGGGTCCATCGAGACACTTACTCTCAATGATTTTTGTCATGAATCCTGGAAAACTTACATTCCAGTTCCATGCCAGAAATGTGATCCAAAGTCGGCTCAAGACTTTGATCCTCGCTACTACATCTAATCTCCGAATCGCATGATTTCTCACTGCGAATTTGGAGTTTTTCTTCCCTCCTCCCATCTCTTGTGCTTTCTCACTTTCTCTCAATTTCACTCTCACGACTTCTTCCTTGTGCACTAACACGAGCCCAACTCTATTTCCCTTTCCCCGATCACCTGCAAGACAACTCCTCAATGGCAAAGGAAAATTGCTCGACATTTTGTCGTTGCAGTTTCGATTTTTATAGAGTTGCACTTCTTTGTCTTCCGTCACTTCAAGTTTCTACCAAGAAATCACACCTCCGGCATGCACCTGTCACTGTCAATCAACCTTTGCGCGTATGAGCCGCCAATTTTGAAACGGCTCCTTCTTGAATTTCTTGCCCCGACAAAAGGTTGTTAGACTATCTTTGCCTCGGGTTGAGCTCCCCCCAATCCGAAGACAATTTACTTCATATTGTATGCTGACAGGGCATTTCCGAGTACTTTGCCTTATGACCTGAAGTCACTTTACTTCGGGTTTCAATCCAAAGACTCTTTTCTTCGCCTTCTTTGGCCATACAGGTGCAATCCGACTTCTCTATACACTTCTTCTCCTTTATTCTGAAAAAAAACAAAAATGTGGGCACCACAAAATGGGTATTGGTTCTTTAACATAAGTTAAGCCTTCTCCTCTTCTAATGTTCTCTCAAAGTGAGCTCTCATAGCCTCCTTTTGTCTAATATAGAATTGTACGTGGAACATTATCTTGCCATCTTGAGAGATCTCGATAACATAACCAAAAATGTGAGCCATACTGTCTCTCACTTAGGATAAACCTTTGATGATTATTGTGGTAGTGCACCATGGACTAAGAAGGAAAAGAATCCCAACTCCATCATACTCCTTCAAGGTTAACACTCCAAGACTCAAGACATTGTTCACTAGAGAACTCAATGAGAGAGGGATAATTGCAAATGAAAGGATAATGAGTACCTCCTCACCTCCAATTTATATACTTGTGAAATAGTTATGCACTAAAGTTACAATTTACCACAAAATCTCAAGTTACTAGGCTAAAAGTCAAGTGAAGTCAAAAAATATAAAGGAATATCCATCCACATGGGCATATTCCACTAAGCATGTGATCTTATCAACTATCCTTGGACTATAGAAGAATCCAAAACAAAATGACTTGCAGGCCCAAGAGTTCTCAACTCCTTCCTCAAAGCCAAACACCTAGGAATAATACCAAGTCAACACACTAGAATCCAAAATAATGGTGCTCATAATTTCTACTTCCTCTAAAGTAATGTATGCTCTATCTTAGCTATGACCAAATTCAGCTAATCATGACTAATGTAGAACCATCCTTTATTTATATAAAATATTATCTCTCAAGTACTTGTAATACCAAGCTAAATATCATAATATCACACATATGCATGAATTGGTATTACATGCCGTATTGGTATTTTATGACATGGACAAGATTTGGAGGGCCTCCAAAGGCCCCAAGTGCTACTTTGGTATAATGGGTACCATTGAGTTGGATGACTTCATCCAAGAGTTTGATAGTTGGTGTGATCTATAACAAATGCAAAACTTTACTTTGTTCACACCTTTCATGACATGGAATGGGTTGTTTTGGCACTTTGAGGGTCCATTGATGGATGACTATCATGAGTTTAGGAGAGTTTACTTGGAAGAGGTTGAATTATAGAAATAGTCTCTAAACTCCAATTGGTCTCCAAACTATATCTCCATTACTTCAGGCTCAATTGCTAGTAGTATCGGTAATACCCTCAAGTTTTAGCTCTAGTAGTGTTGGTGTATCTAGTGGAGGTGCACTAGTTGGAGATGGTGGTACTATGAATGGGAGTACTACTATAAGAGGTGGTGTAGTACTTAAGGTTCAACCCCATGGTGTAGATCTTCTAGTGCTTGATGCAAAACTACCAAGGAGTGTGGATTGACAAGTTGAGAAGCTTGCAAGAATGTCAATGGAAGGCCAAAGAGAGCCTATGCAAGGAATCAAGATGCATGAGATGGCTGATCTATTTCAATTAGGGAGTTATTGAGGCCCAAACAATCCAATTTTGGTATGGGATCCTAGACAAGGAGTTACAACATAGAGTACATGATGTTATATTATTATAGGCTACCTCACCTCTTTTGGAAGTAGTCTTTAGTTTGGTTGAGCGCATTGAGCTCAACATGTTGGAGGAGAGAGTTGTGACATGTGGATTTGGCAGGGAGACCTCATCTACAACTATTACATCTTCTAGAGTGCATTAGAATGCACTACACCATATTGACTTCCAAAGGGCAAAGAGGATAGCTCAGATCTTATGGAGTGAATGGAGGGCATAGTGTAGCTTAACCCTTACCTTCATTTTCAGGTTAGCAATAGCCGGTGAGTGATAGTGTTGCTTGTTGGACTCGTAGTAGACCTCACCACAAAAAAAGTTTTATGATATCTTTGGTTCATCACAACTAGCATAGAGATAGTGCAACCATTGCCATAAATTTGATCACACAAGTGACCAATGCTTTGAACTTCACTTGGATTTTTAGAGTTTAGGGTTATTATGGCAAGTGGTAGAAGAGCGCCAAGTAATGGTGTACAAAGTGTTAGAGGAGGTAGTAGAGGACCCACACATAGTAGGAGTGCAATACATACCCTTGCTTTTGATATAGCCATGACTTCTTGGATTGAGCAAGTAGAGTAGAGATTGGCTAACATGGCTATAGCTCAAAGGAGATCAAATTTGGATGTTGAGGCTTTATCTCTTATGTTAGTGATAGAGACATCTTGGACTTTATGTGTAGAGCACCGCAAGTAGATGCATATACCCTAGTGAATAGGAGTGCTATATGTACTCCAAAGCCTAGAGGAGCATCAATGGAGTTGGATCCACAAAGAGGAGGGATTGGTAGATAGGTCAGACTTCAGACTTCCTTTAGTCTTTCACACTCTCTAAGGCACTTCAGACAACATCCATAGCTCCTAGACATCTTAATGTAGGTGCAATAGGTGGTGATGGATTACATGATGGAATAGATGCTAGTCATCCACCTGCTACTACACATTGAGTCTAGCACAATGTTGTGGCTCAATTGATTATGTGCTTCCTTGTGCTTTTAGCCAATAACATGTTTACATTGGGAGTTGACCCAACCCCGGCATTCTGGTTGGTTGCCACACTTTGTAAGAGTAAGGTTCTTGTTTCTAGAGCAGAGGTGGTTGATAGTGGAGCTAACTTGGTTGAGGAGCATGGGATCCACTTAGCAACCAGTGGATTATGGTAGGCAGCAGTAGTTAGGTTGGAGGAGTTATCAACTAGATTTGCTTTTGAGCAAGCTTGGTTCATATTTGGAGTTGTCCTATTGGATATCCCAAGGAGATTTTCCATTAGGTGAGACCTTCAAGGAAGGTCTATACACCACAAATGGGTCTTATTAGACTCTAGTGTGCAGCTCCTTAGGTTGGAGAAGGCTGCAATTGTCAATCTTGAGCTATCTTAAGCTATGAAAGACTGATATGGAGAGGTGTCCATTTGAGATCCAAACATCTCTAAGGGGTGGTTTTACACAATACATCACATGTAGAGAGCTCACTGCACAAATTCAGCTTGGTCACCCAATTGATAGCTTTGTGATGAGAGCTTAGGCCATTGTGACAATACCAAAGTCATATGATGTGCTCGTTGGTGGGGTAGTGTTATACTCCATGGGTTTCAAAAGACTATCAAGAGGAGATATCCTCTTATAGTTGGCAGTCAAGTGAGGGATGAGCATGTTGCTTACCAATATGCTTTAATAGTGGTAGTCTTGGATCACCACAATCAAGAACCATAGCATAGCATTTGTTTCAGCTTTCAATGGTTCCATTACTTGGCTTGGTGACTTATTGAAAAGGAATACTTATACGGAGGATACTCCAATACAAAAAGAGATCACTTAGATTTGGAATACAAGTGGGATCATTCCGTCTACCTTGGATATCCTTTGTGGAGTTTTGAGGAGGCATTGCAAGCATCATGTAGATTAGTTGGTATAACAAGCTTGGAGTGGAGCCTTTGTACCACCATGAGACCAATGTGAGTATCAGCCTCCTGATTCTATTACCTTGTCATCTTTGGATACTACACTCATTGCTTGACAGTTTCCAACAGAGGAAGTATGTTTATGGGAGTTGTTTACTGGGATGAGCACCGGACTAGCTACAATATTACAAGCAAGCATACAAGTATAGAGGTACTTGTATGTGGAGAGAGATGAGCTTGCTAGGCAAGTCTCTCTACATCATATGGTACACTTGGTCTATCGATATCCTAAGTTATTAGCAATGTCACCGATCAAGGCTTACTTGAAATAAGAGAATAGAAGATCAGAGTGAAAAATCATATTGGGACTCTTGACTAAGGGAAACTCCAAATGCCTAGCATGAGCTTAGGTATTTACAAGGAACATACAAGGCTCTTGAGAAGCTTCTCCAAAAGTTTCTTAAAAGTTATTTTTTTGGAGTGCAAGGCAAGCTAACTAGGAAGTTTCTCAAGAATCTTCCTTCTAGAAGCTCCCTACTTGGCATACAAGCTAAGCTAGTTATGAAGCTTTCCAAGAAGCTTCCTTCTAGAAGCCATCCACTTGGCATGCAAGTTAAGCTAGTTGGGAAGCTTCCTCTTAGAAGTCACCACTTGGCATGCACATTACCCAATACTTAGAAGATATCAATTAGCTTCTTAAAATATTCTTATAATTCTTGGCTAATTTGGCTTATTTGCTATTTTTTTAATCTCAACCAACTCATCAATAACTTTCATATTGTTACATATTCTTCCTTTGCTAGTTGGTGATGTCCTTATCACCATAGAAGCTTCAAACTCTTAGATGGCCATTTGTGCATTTTGGAGATGAGAAAGAGGCTCCCAAGTGGCATTATCAAGGAGATACTCTTTCCCAACAACTTTGTACTTTGTATGTTGTTGGCGGCCATGTTGAATGTAGCAATGTGCAAGGATACAGTCAACTTCATACTGCTCATGATTGTTGATAGGGATAAGAGGAGGAAGCAGTTGGACACAAGAGGAAAAGGAAGATGGATTAGAAACAAAGAAACATCAAAGACAAGGTTGATATGTGACAAGGGTGTATATGACAAGGCAAGGCAAGTTGATAAGCAACAAGAGAAATGATTTTGGTGATATCAAATGGACCTATCCAATTAAGAGCAAGATTACAAACTTGGGTATCAAGTGGGAAGGGTAGGTTACTAGAAGAAAGCATGACCTTATCACCATGTTGAAAGAAAAGATCACGGAGATGTTGGTCTGATATTGTTTTTGACAATTTTGAGCATGAAGAAGATGGGATTTGGCTTGTTGTAACAATTAGGATATTGTGGTCAAGAAGGTGGAAGTATGAGGAATATGAGATAGAGGAGGAGCAAGGAGAGAAACAAGAAGAGGTGGATCTTGGCCATAATTAAAGAAGAAGAGAGAGAATCTAATACTTACCTATTTGGAATTATTGTAGGCAAACTCATCAACTATAAGACATTCATCCCAATTGATATGGTGTACATTAACAACACAAACTATATCCTCCAAGGTATGATTTACATGTTCGGTTTGTGCATTAGTTTGAGGATGATAGGCTATGGACAAAGCAAGCTTAGTGTTGAGTAGCTAAAGGAGTGCTTCTCAAAAGTTTTTTGCAAATTGAGGATCATAGTTGGAGATGAATACGTGAGGCATCCGATGATGCTTGAAGATATTGTTGAAGTAGATTTGGACCAATGTTGGAGCATCCATTGTATCAAAGGTTGGTGCCAAATGGATTTGCTTACTAAGCTTATCAAAAAACACCATGATGGTTGTGTGACCTTGCTTTGTTATGGGCAAGAATGTGATGAGATCCAAGCTCATGTATTTCCATCAAGCAGATGGATAGGAAGTGGTTGAAGGAGTCCACTTGGGTTTGATTACTGGCCTTGTTGTATAAGCAGCTCTTTCAAGATTGGACAAACTCTCAAACATCTTGTGCCATGTTGGGCCACCACCATTGGCATTGTAGGGTACCAAAGTCCTTGTCCACAAACATATGACAAGCAATTGGTAAGTCACGGGTTTCTTGAAGAAGCAAAAGTCATATATCACCCTTGGTTGGAACATAGATCCGGTTTTGATAGAATAGAAGGCCTTCATTGAAGGAGAATGTGTTGTATTCCTTTTCATGTATTGCAAGATGACCTTGTACCATATGAAAGAAGGGGTCTTGTGTGAAGTTGTCCTAAACTTGGTTTGGACTTGTGAGTGGATAGACACTATTGCAATTGCTGACGTGATGAGAAGAGGAGACTTCAAATCAATTTTCATGATAGTGCATTGGAGATGATATTGAACCTATAAGTTTTGTACTCAAGTTTGAGGTCAAACAACTATAGTTGTCCCTCACATCAATGATGTCTACTCTTCATGTGCTCCAAATGTAATATCTATAACAAGGGTTTGTAATTGGTTTGCATGACCACTTGTTTTCCCAAGAGATAATGCCTCCATAACTTGGTGACATATACCATTGCTACTTGTTCTTGATCTCAAGCAAAGTAATTCCTTTTGGCAGTGTTTAGTTGGCAAGACACAAAGCCAATGGAATATAATCCATTGGCAAATTCTTGTTGCAACACAACTCCAATGGTAAAGTTAGAAGCATAAAATTCAACCACACAAGGTAGTTGAGGATCATATGGTTGAAGAATGGGTCTTGAAGACACCATATGTTTCAACATCTGGAATGCTTCTTTGTGCTTGGTGGTGCATTGAAAGCTTGAGGTCTTCCCCAAGAGGTCAATTAGTGGTGAAGTATGTAACACTCATTTGTGCATATATGTGATATTATGATATTTAGTTTGATATAATAAGTACTTGAGAGATATTATTTATATAGAGATAAAGGATGGTTCTACATTGCTCATGATTAGCTAAAGTTAGTCATAACTAAGATAGAAAGGATCTTACTTTAGAGGAAGAGGAAAAGATGAGCACTATTATTTTGGATTCTAACATGTTGACTTGGTATTATTCCTAGGTGTTTGGCTTTGAGGAAAGAGTTGAGAACTCTTGGACCCACAAGCTTTTTTGTTTTGGATTCTTCTATAGTCCATGGATAGCCCATACAAAGGAATCCTTGAATCAATGGTTAGGTCAAGATAAAACCACATGCTTAGGAGATTGCAAAACAAATGCATTTGTTGATGGAGGATCAATAGTGAATGCCATGTCAGAAAGGTTGATAAATAAATTGGGTATGATACACTCCAAACCTTCAACATTTGTGGTGAGCATGGAAAACAAGCAACACGTTTGACCAATAAGGATGATGGATAAGGTGGTAGTTTCAGTTATGGGAGTTCAAAATCTCATGACTTTCCAAGTCTTGAAGGATTCAAGTTATGATTTACTTCTTGGGAGGCCATGGTTGAGAGTAACATGCACAACTAATCAATGGCACAAAGGGTACTTTTGAGGATTGGGCCATCAAACCATAGAGTCACGGTTCTAGTCACTAACACCACTAACACTTCACATTCATACACCATCTTTTGATTACCGGGAATCAAATTCAGAAGAAGGAGCTTTAGGTGTGTACATAAGCATGGAATAAGAGACTTCCATGAAGGAGGATGAATCTGAATCTGATTCTGATGTGTATCCTTGTGTGCTATGGATTTTTCACCTAAGCCAAAATTTTTGAGGACCTAGGTAAATCACCATTGACAATTGAAGAGATAGAAAGGAGGTTATCTACCCTTGAGTATGGTCCAAATGTTACCATGGAGAAGAAGGTAAGTTTTGAAGAGATTTTTTGCAAGTCCATCCATGTGTTTGCTTTCAATTACAAGGATCTAAGGGAAGTCACCTTGGAGGAGCACAAGATTAAGGTGGAGTCACATGCAAGGCCAATCTGCCAAAAGCAATGTTGCATTAGTCCACCAATATATTTGGATGTGAAGGAAGAGATTGATAAGCTCAAGGAGGTTAGATTTATCTTTGAGGTGTAGAATTTAGAATGTGTGTTTCCAATTGTGATTATGAAGAAAAAGAATAGCAAGCTTGTTGTATGGGTGGTTTAGAAGAAGCTCAATGCTATTACTAAGAAGGACTATTACCCTTTGCCATTCGTTGATGAGATCTTGGAGGACGTTGCAGGTCATGAGAGGTCCAATTTTGGAGATGGTTATAGTGGGTATAGCCAAATCAAGATTGCACTAGAGCATCGATAACTCACTACATTCACCACACCTTGGGAGACTTATGCTTTCAAGGTTATGCCTTTTGGGCTTTGCAATGCTCCAGCCACATTCCAATGGTTCATGAACAAGGTATTTAAACCTTTCATTGAGAAATTTATGAGGGACTTCATTGATGACTTTTGTGTCTATGGGAGCAAGGAGGAGCACTTTGAGTACTTGATCAAGGTATTGCAATGCTTGGATGAAGCAAATGTATCACTTAACCCAAAGAAGTGCATTTTTGGTTGTGAAGAAGGTCTATTTTGAGACACATCATCTCCAAGGATGGAATAGCAATTGACCTTGAGAAGGCAAGGAAAATCCCAAACCTTTTATTCCCTTTAGGCTTGACAAAGATATGCCAATTCTTAGAGATGGTTGGGTACTATAGGAGGTTCATCTTCTCATTTTCCAACAAGGCTTATGCATTGACAATCTACATGAATAAGGGTGTAGAATGCATGGTGATTTTTGAAGACAAGGAGGCTCTCAAAGCTTTTGAGGAACTCAAGCAATCCCTTGTTGTCTCTCTAATTCTTGCTAAAATTGATTGGAGTAAGCCTTTCATCATCTACACTAAGGCTTCCAATGTAGCTATAGGATGCACTCTTAGTCAATTAAACCAAGATGGGCATGATCATCTAATAGCTTATGCTAGTAGGCAAATGGTTTCAGCAAAAAGAACCTCCTTTGTTACGGGGAGAGAAGGGTTGGCAATGTTCTTTGGTCTGAAGAAGTTTATACACTACTTGATTGGAGGGAAAGCCACCATTTTCATGGATCACAAGGCCTTGAAGTATATCTTCAACAAGCCTAATGTGGAAAGGAGACTAGCAAGGTAGATGATACTCTTGTCTAAGTATGACTATACCATTGAGGATAGGCTAGAGAAGAAACATCAAATGTTGATTTGTTATCTAAGGCTTATGACCATGATGGAGATGAGTTAGTGAATAATTTCTTCTCAAATGAGGAGTTGATGATAATCTCAATTATTCAAGAGGTTCCAATGGAGTACAAGGAGATTGTGGACTTTGTTACAAGAGGTAACTATCTAGAAAGGATGCATGCTAGGGAGGAGAAGGCACTTGCAGCAAGATCTAGACCTTACACAATGGTGGAAGATATTCGTTTTCACCAAGGAGCCAATGGTCTACTTCAAAGAGCAAGGGGTAAGGAAGAATCTATCTAACTCATAATGGAGTTTCATGAAGGTTTAGTGTATGGAGAACACTTTGTAGGAAAGGTGATTGCTTTCAAGATTCTAGATGTAGGTTACCATTGGAGAGGGATTTTCAAGGATTATCTTGATTATTGCAAAACTTATCATGTTTGTCAAGCTTTTGCTAGAAAGTCTACTTCCACTCCACCACTTAGATCAATTCCATTGCTAGAACCTTTTGAGAAGTGGGGAATTGATCTTGTTGGTCCTCTCAATAAAACCCCAAGGAATAATTAGTATATTGTGGTATTTACTAATTATCTTACCAAGTGGGTTGAGTCTAGGCCATTGAGGGACAAGGATGAAGATGAAATTGGGAGAGTTCTTTATGAATGCACTACCACTAGGTTTGGATGCCCTTTGGAGTTAGTTTTTGATAGAGGAGGAGAGTTTATAGGAAGCATTACTACAACCATGCTAGGAAATTTTTCTATCACACATAGAGTAACTACATCCTATAAGCCAAATTCTAATAGCTTGGCAAAGAGAACCAATCAGACCTTGTGCATAATGTTGACCAAAGATGCAAAAATGGAGGGGCTAAACATCATTAAGACAAGAAGATTCATGCAGTTTTGTGGGAGTATAGGACAACCATGAAAATTCCATTGGATATTCTCCATTTCAATTGGTATATAGTATTGAATCTACCTTACCCATTAATTTTGATCTTCCTACCTTCCAAAGCATTCATAGGAGATTGAAGAAAGCACAAGGAGGCAATGTAGAGAAGAGCTATGAGGTATAAGCTATGACAAGAGGAAAGGTAAGAATAAGGTTGAGCTTGTCATAGAAGGTGATTGGATAATGTTATTTGATTCTATTCGATTCAAGAGAGTAGAAAAGAAGTTTTTGCCTAAGTACTTTGGACTTTTTATAGTAGAGAAGATGTGGATAAATTACACTTATAATCTCAAGGAGTTGGGAGGAAGACACTTTGATAAGATTAACCATGATAAGTTGAAGATATATCATAGAAGGTAGAGAGACCTTCACTTTGAAGACAAAGTGAAAACTTAGTCCGGGGGTAAATGTAACACCCATTTGTGCATGTATGTGGTATTGTGTTATTTAGTTTGGTATAATAAGTACTTGAGAGATATTATTTATATAGAGATAAAGGATGGTTCTACATTTGTCATGATTAGCTAAAGTTAGTCATAGCTAAGATATAGAGGACCTTACTTTAGAGGAAGTGGAAAAAATGAGCACCATTATTTTGGATTCTAATGTGTTGACTTGGTATTATTCCTAGGTGTTTGGCTTTGAAGAAAGAGTCTTGGACCCACAAGCCTTTTTATTTTGGATTCTTCTATAGTCTAAGGATAGCCCATGTGAAGGAATCCTTGACTTAATGGTTAGGTCAAGATAAAACCACTTGCTTAGGAGAATATTCCCATGAGCAGAGGTATTCCTTTAGCTTTTTGACTTTATTTGACTTTTAGCCTAGTAACTTGAGTTACTTCAATAATTACTAACTTTGGTGCATAACTATTTCACAAGTATATAAACTAGGGGTGAAGAGGTACTCATCATCCTTTCATTTGAAACTATCTCTCTCTCATTGAGTTCTCTATGAGCAATGTCTTAAGTCTTGGAGTGCTAGCCTTAAAGGAGTATGATGGAGTTGGAGTTTATGACAACCCGGCAAATATGACTTTTGCAGTAATCAGGTAAGTAAAGTTTGTTCCCGTAGAGATACGAGTCAGAATTGGTCAAATATGAAGCAAAGTAACAATTTCAGTTCTTCTTGAGTTCTTCTTTAGTCTCTTAGGTAGAAACCACACCCAGAAGAGAGTAACAAACACTGACTCGCAGTCTTGTCACAAATTAACACTCCATAATCACAACTCCATCAAATCTTTCCAAACAATCTTGATTGTGATGATTTAGGCTCTCCCAAAAATGGCACTTCACTACAAAACGACTTTGCCTCAGAATTGTGTTCCACCCCTCCACTAAAGGCACAACTTCCTTGATCAAAATTGCTTCACATCAACTTCGCACTACACTCACAAATGCAGAATACTACCAACACTACAATTCCTCTCAGATCTGTCAAGGCATTGCTTCGATTGCACTTCACTCAAGATCAAACACACAAAATGAAGATCAAGGCTGTAGAATCCAACATCCAACAAACACACTGACTTGCACTTCAAATTTCTCCAAACACTCACAAACACAATCACAAAGTTGATACTCGGAATCAAGCTCAAGCGACGAGCATTGCTTCATAGCACTTTGCTTTATCTATTCTCAGAAATAATGAGCACTGAACAACATGATACTGCGAATGCCACTCTTAAGTAGTGAATCAATTGACAGTTCTAACAACTATACCGTTCTACAACAACTCTTCTAACCTGCAGATCCAAAATGACAATGCAACCTTTCATATCTGTCTATTCAAATCTCAAATCGGTTACTAATCTGATCCGATGTCTACTTCATCCTCGGCTTTCAAACCCAAACCCAAAGTAATTTTACTTCCTACTACTCTAACCTCGGGTTTCACATCTACTACTTCCTCCACTAATTCTAACATTTCTCCTTCCTGATATGAAATTCCTATCATAGTTAAGCCTTCTAAATCTCTATCTCCCAACCCACTCTTCTCTAAAGTGTCAAATGTCAAATCCAAAGACACCTGCACTCCTATCTCTCTTACCTCGGGTCTAACTATTATCAATTCTTTTGCTAATTCTACTATGTACTCATCAAGAATTGTAATTGAAAGCATGGGTACACTATCTACACCTTCAATTTGTAATTCACTTTCCCCTAATCACTCATGTTTCTAACCCGAAGACACTTACTATCGGATCCTGCACTTTGGGTTTATTCACTACTACTACTTCTCCTTCAATTCATGTTCCATCTTCAATTAGAACTGAAATTGAAGTCATGGGTATTCTAACTATCTTCTTTCTCTACTCTAACTTCCTCTGATCCCTCCCGCAAAACTCCACAAAGTCACCTTCACTGCACTCCGAGGTCCGGCTACCTCTGATTTAGTCATCTTCATCTTGAGGCAAAGTCTTTAGACCCGAAGTCATGTAAACCCGAAGTCCAAAATACGAAATCCGAAGTCACCTTGACCCGAAGACACTTTGACCCGAAGTACATCTACTCCAGAAACTTCAAATGCTTGTAACTTCCTCTACAAACCTTTAAACTTTGCGATTTTGGTGGCAATGGAAAGCCCTGAACAAGACGCTTCCAACAAGATTTAACACGCTTGATTTGGAGTTGTGGTCACTGAGATATGGCCCCCGCAAGAATCCTGACTTGCAACTTCTATTTCTCCTTCGGCGTCTGCCCTCCTTAACGTATGATCCGAGTTTTTCCCTCCTCTGACCCAAAATAAAATTCTTTGGGTCTGATCAAATCACAAGTTTGCACTCATTTCTTCTCTTTTTGCTTTCAATTTGGTTTCAACAGTGCATTTCTTCTTCTAAACTCGTCCAAAATGAAAAATGTGGGTACCACAGAGTTCTTTGCCTTCTTAGTCCATTGTGCGCTACCGTAATAGCCAATAGAGGTTCATTTTGAGTGAGAGACAAGCCGGCTCACAGATCACATGAGCATAATAATGGATAAATCATCAATAGAAATTTGCCAATCCATTAAATGCCCACACTTCTATGGCACCCTTTGGAGTAAGCCAATCAATAATGACCTTGATTTTCTCTTTTTTTTTATCTTAATCTCCTCTAATGAGATCTTATGACCCAAGAAGGTAACTTCCTTCTACCCAAAAGCACACTTTGACTTCTTGCAATAAATCTTTCATTGACATAGCCATCTTAGTACTTCTTTCATTTGATTTTATGTGTTTTGCCTTTGTCTTGCTATAAATTAAAATATCATCCAAGAACACCACCATGTACCAATCCAATAGCCTATCCAACACCCAATACATCTAATCCATGAAGACTACTGGAGCATGAGTGAACCCAAAAGGTAACATTCTCTATTCAAAATGCCCATACCTTGTGTGAAAGGTAACCTTTTGCACATCCTCTCTATCTATGAGAAGCTGCCAATAATTGCTTTGGAGATCCAACTTGGCAATGTATCATGCTCCACTCAATTGATCAAGCAAGTCATCAATTTGAGGCAAGGCATATGTATTCTTCAATGTTTGTTTATTGAGCTAGGGTTATCAATATAGAAGCAAAGTCCTCCATCCTTCTTTGGAACAAATAGTACCAATGCTACCCAAGGAGATGTATTATGTTGTATGAAATCCTTCTCCAATAATTCTATCAATGTTGTTTGAAGGTTGTCCAACTCCTTTGGTGAGAACCAAAAGATTGATTTACTCATTAGAGTACTTCTTTGGAATAACTTATCTTGAAGGGAATACCACAATAAGAGTGTAATCCCTTTGCTAGATAATGTAAAAACATATCTGCAAACTCCTAAATCTCCATTAGTGCCGGCTACTCCACTTGTATGTAGCATATTGGCAAAGTCTTTGAAGGTGAAGGCAAGACCGAGTTGTTGCAACCAAGGAATCAAAGCATTGTCTTCGGGAAAGTAATCTACACATAGTATTGGTGCTATTTGGTGTGAATGTTTCATGTAAGAGAACTCAAGGGTTTATGTTATGGTGAAACTGGTAGTTGTTTTGTGTTCCTGTAGGCTCAAGGATTTTCTCTTGTGTTAAGGGAGGGAGGAAATTGAGTGATGGATTTTCTTTAATGTTGCATAAGCTTGGGGTTTTATTTGCATGTCACTTAAGTGTTGGAGTTTGTTTATGTTATTGGGGGGAGGGGGGGGGGGTCTCAAGAGTATTTAGCTAGCATTAGTAGCAAAAGGATTGGCAGGAGTGGGGATCAGTGATACTCAAAGGTAATTCTGGTAAAGAGAGAAATTCTTGAGAAGAGAGGGTTTGGACAGAGGAACAAACAGGAGAGAGAAATTTTTGAGAAGAGACATGGTTTTGGCAAAAGAGGAGAGCACTATCAAAAGGTTTTTGCACGAGAAGAAGTCTCAAAGAGAGTTTTGGCTGACCAAAGCAGTATAGAGAGAAATCAGAAAGAGTTGACACAAGAAGAGAGCCATCAAAGGTTTTGGCAGGAGTGGGGATCAGTGATAATCAAAGGTAATTCTGGTCAGGAGAGAAATTCTTGAGAAGAGAGGTTTGGAGAGAGGGACAAATAGGAGAGAGAAATTTTTGAGAAGAGAAGGGTTTGGATAGAGGAACAAACAGGAGAGAGAAATTCTTGAGAAGAGAGGGTTTGGACAGAAGAACAAACAAGAGAGAAATTTTTTAGAAGAGAAGGGTTTGGACAAAGGAACAAACAGGAGAGAAATTTTCAAGAAAAGGGTTTTGGATAGAGGAAGCTATAGGAGAGAATTCTGGAGAAAAGGGCTTCTATCTGAAACGGACCAGAGAAAGGGTTTTGGCAAAGGAGGAGAGCACCATCAAAAGTGTTTTGCACGGGAAGAAGTCTCGAAGAGAGTTTTGGCTGACCAGAGCAGTAGAGAGAGAAATCAGAAAGAGTTGACATGAGAAGAGAGTCATCAAAGGATTTGGCAGGAGTGGGGATCAGTGATAATCAAAGGTAATTTTGGTCAGAAGAGAAATTCTTGAGAAGAGAGGGTTTGGACAGAGGAACAAACAGGAGAGAGAAATTTTTGAGAAGAGAAGGGTTTGGACAGAGGAAGAAACAGGAGAGAATTTTTTTGAGTGGACTGGGTTCTGGATAGGGGAAGCTGTAGGAGAGAATTCTTGAGAAAAGGCTTCTGCCTGAAACAGACCAGAGGAAGGATTTTCTTGCAGAGGAGGAGAATGACATAACAAAGAGTTTCGGGGAATGCCAAAGAAGGGAGTGGAAGAGAAGGAAGTGACTTGTTTTCAAGAAAAGGTGTGAGTAGTGTTTTCAGGAGAATGACATAACGAAGAGTCCGGGTGAATGACTTAAAAGGAGGTGAATAGTTTCAAGACAAGAATAAAGAAGAAGTGGAATGAGAACCTGCCGACCAGAGAACAGACTTGGAGAAGATCTCAGACGGAGTCCCGACAGAACGGAGTGCTAAGAATTGTAAGGGTTTGGATGTAGAACTTGCTCGGTTCTCCTCCTTCATGTACATGCTTCACTGTTGAAGATTTAGTCGGTCATTGGATTGTTTGTAGCTGCTTGGGTTTCCCTTGAAAAATTTATAACTGCAAGGCTTGGGATTACGATAAATATATACTTCCTTGATGGATGTGAATCTTCAATCCATGAATAGTATCAATGAGACGACTCCAGTCTTAGAGCTCTTAGTCTTAGTCGAGCCACACATCCAAGACCTTTCACTGACCTGATCATGATTATCTGAACCTGGCCATAGGACTGTGATTCATTAGAGGAATTACATCACAACCCATTGAACGCAACTTAATATGGACAGAACTTTAACATTGGCAATGAAGCTTGAAGAATACAATTGCGCCAATGAGGCCAATCCAAGAAGCCATTTACCATGAGCCTACATTTAGAAAGAGCGGTAGCAAGCTGCTCTAGCAAGAAGGACTGCTAGCTGGGCAAGTAGGAAGAGCGTCTGATTACAAAAAGTCTTTGAACAGAAGATAAGCCAAGCAGTCCAAGCGCAAGCAGCCAGGTGCCTGGCACACTCTTGAGACCAACCGATCCCCACAACATAAGTGGTGACAATGCTTGGGAATCTCGGGGCTTGTGCTTAGACGTTAGGACCAATTGGAGTTGGGGAAAGGAGCGAGGACTAATTGGACTTATCTAAGTAGTTAGTTGTGTTGTAACACCCATTTGTGCATGTGTGTGGTATTGTGATATTTAGCTTGGTATTACAAGTACTTGAGAGATATTATTTATATAGAGATAAAGGATGGTTCTACATTAGTCATGATAAGCTAAAGTTAGTCATAGCTAAGATAGAAGGGACTTTACTTTAGAGGAGGTGGAAAAGATGAGCACCACTATTTTGGATTCTAGTGTGTTGACTTGGTATTATTCCTAGGTGTTTGGCCCGCAAGCATTTTTGTTTTGGATTCTTCTTTAGTCCAAGGATAGCCCATGTGAAGGAATCCTTGACTTAGTGGTTGGGTCAAGATAAGATCACATGCTTAGGGGAATATGCCCATGTGAATGGATATTCCTTTCTACTTTTTGACTTTACTTGACTTTTGGGCTAGTAACTTGAGTTTCTACGGTAATTAGTAACTTTGGTATGTGACTATTTCACAACTCTATAAACAAGGGGTGAGGAAGTACTCAACATCCTTTCATTTGCAACTATCTCTCTCTCATTGAGTTCTCTAGTGAGCAATGTCTTGAGTGTTGGAGTGTTAGCCTTGGAGGAGTATGATGGAGTTGGGGTTCCTTGCCTTCTAAGTCCATGGTGCGCTACCATTATAGCCATCAGAGGTTTATCCTAAGTGAAAGACAAGCCGGCTCAAAATGCTGAGGTAGAGTTGGGGCCAGAGGCTTCATCTACAACTATGACAAGGGAATAGGAGATCTCACTGATTGTCATGGCAACCATGAGAGCCATGAAGGATCAAGACAAGGAAAGAGACAAGGTGAAAGCGCAATCTTCACAAGTCACAAGGTGTCTGCGCGCTGTGGTAGATCAGCAAGGGAAGTTTGACGGTAAGGACGTGACCAAGTAACTAAAGGTCTATTGGAGAGAGGTTAAACTTCATAATCTAGATGAGAATGTTGCCATTGCTAGGTTTCTTACGTTGGCGGAGCTCAAAATCAAGAGGGTGGTTGAGAGCTTGGTGAGAGGGGCGGAGACATGGGAGGAGTTCTGCCAGATGATGAAGGAGGAATTCTTACTATAGGATGCGGATCGGGTCACCCATGCCATGTTCTTGGACTAGGTGAAAGATAGAGGTAAAAACCTGGGCCCTCAAGATCTCTAAGGGAGTTTAATAAGAGGCTGGGACATCTGTCAACCTGTGAAGCTGAGGCTATAAAACTATAGAGGTCTAACTACTTTTTGAGAGCAACAGATAGTCACATGCAAGATGAGTTGGAATACGCACTCGATCTGCTCCAACCTGATTGGTTAAGAGCAATAGAGTGGGGGAAGATTGAGGAGGCGGTTGTCTGGGTGAGCCATAGGTGGAGGTAGAGAGAGCAAAATGAAGAAGCAATAGCCAAAGCGCCTATTCGGAGTAATGTGGTTGGGTCCGGGAGAGAGAAGGTGGAACAACGATTGAGTGAGATTCCCAAAGAAGGAGCAGTGGATGAGATCTCATGACTGATGAAGATTTTGACCACCAAGGTCGACCAGTTGCAGAGTGGGAGTAGCACCACAAGGACGGATGGAGAGAGGAGGCAACCCTATGGGTGTATGTGGTGTGACAGTAAGAGTCATGCCAAAAGAGACTGCCAAGAGCTATCAGAAGCAGTACGCAAACAATGGGTGAAGTTTGTTGGGGAACCCAAAATGAATAAGATAGCCTTCTACGATACTAGAGAGCTAATACCACTGAATGGTAACAGGAGAGGCATGAAGGCTCTGCTGGAAAGACACATGGGCAAACATGAAGTAAGTATCGTAGTCATTGCTTTTGAGCCTAGCGTGTATAGTGCAATGAGTGAAGTGAGGCAATGTGCAGACCTAGGAGAAGTTGAGAAGAAGAGACTTGCAGAACAGGTCCGGAGGAAGTCAGGTTGGGATGTGGACATTGAGTGGAAGGTAAACTCAGTGAACACAACCAGAAATGTGTTGTGGGGAGCTTGTTTGGATGTCAAAATCAAGATAGGGAATGTGGTAGAGCCTATTCATGTGTTTGTGCATGCTACCTTGCCCTACCCGATGATCATAGGACAGCCCTTCATTACTCAGTTTAGAATGGAGAGCAAAGTCCTGAACAATGGGACTCACGTGGCAAATGTTAGAAGTCAGAACGGGACCAGAATAGTACAATCTCCTACTATGTTGCTTGGCAGCAATAGGAACAGGAGAGAGTTAAGAGATCCAGAGAAGCCTACTAGAAGGTGGGATTTCCACTAAGCGTCTTGTCAGAGAAGGTGGGAGGACAAGGCGTTCTATGCTATATCCCACCACGAGAGATCAGTGAGGAAGACTATTTTGATAGGACCTATGTGGGAATCTAGAGTCGTAGAACTGTTTGCTTTGCACACGTAGGGAGCGCCTTGGGAATTTTGCAGAAGAGAATGAAAGGGAAAGAGAGAGTTTTGAAAACAGCAAGGGAAATGGATGATAGCGAGACTATCATTGGAGTGTTGGAGGATTGGGGAGAAGGCAGGGCAGTCCAAAAGGTGATTGGGGCAATGGAGAAAGGAGAACCCGTGATTGAAATAGGAAGGGAGCTTCATGAAGCACTTTCAGAGTTGGTTCATGAAGTGAGATGTAACACTAAGTACAAAACAGTGGAGAAAAAGGTTTGTCCTATTGCTGTCCTATTGCCATTGAATGCTTCTGAATTGTTGCGTAGGACTAGAGAGGAACCAAGACTGAGACAAGAAAAGGATATTGGTCATTCGTTTACTAAAGAGACCTTGGATGAGCTTATAGTCGGAAGGGATGGTTTTCTCATGGAGGCTGAGCGCCATGCATTTAAGGAAATGATTGGTAAGTGTGGGAAAGCTTTTGCTTTCAAGATCAAGGAGATTAGGTGTGTGAACCTGTCGGAAGTCACACCGATGATAATTTTCACGGTACTGCATGTACAATGGGATTTGAGACCAATACTGGTGCCAAAGGCACTTTTGCTCCAATTGACACAGCTATTGAAGGAGAAAGTTTAGGCTAAGATTTTGGAGCCATCAGAAGCACCGTACTCAAATCGTTGGTTCATGGTCAGGAAAAAGAACGGTAAGTTGCGGTTCATATAGGATATGCAACCACCAAACAAGGTAACAATCCATAATTCTGGTGTAGGACCGGCTGTGGATGAATTTGCTCAAGAGTTTGCAGGGAGGGCAATTTACTCTATAGGAGATTTGTATTCAGGTTATGATCAGTTTCAGCTTGCTGAAGGGAGCCGAGACATAACCACAATGCAAACACCATTAGGACTGATGCATATGTGCACTCTTCCGATGGGGGCTACTAACTCTGTGGCGCATATGCAAAGCGCTATGAATCAAATTTGGCAATCTTTTATCCTTGAGAAGACCCGGCCATTCTTGGATGATATACTTGTCAAGGGCTGCACAGAGAGCAAGAAGGATGAAACTTTGATGGATGGAGGTATTAGGAGGTTTGTCATGGATCATGTTCAGGATGTGGAAGCAATACTGAAAAGGTTGATGGAAGTGGGGGTGACTCCCTTTGGAGAGAAGTCGGCATTTGGACTTAAAGAAATCCTTGTGGTGGGACACCTGTGTGGCTTGTATGGGAGGAAGCCAAATCCAAAGAAGGTGGACATAATTGGGAAGATCAAGGATTGTTCCTCGGTTCAAGAGGTAAGAAGGTTCTTAGGAGCATGTGTTTTCTACCGTATCTAGATTTTGCACTTTGGTTATGTTGCAAAGCCGCTCTACCAGCTTTTGAGGAAAAGGATCAGGATTGTTTGGAGACCGGAACATTCAGTTGCTATGGCAAAACTAAAGAAAACGCTGTAGACACCGCTTGTGCTCCACCCGCTTGACTACCGCTATGGACAACCGATTATAGTTACGGTTGACTCAAGTCTTTATGCTGCTAGTTAGGCTATGGGCCAAGATGACGAGAAGGGCAGCAGATTTGCAGCAAGGTTTGGAGCAAGGATCTTCATGGAACGGCAGCGGAGGTACCCTCAAATCAAACGGGAATTGTGGGAAGCCAAGATAGCACTAAGACATGATAGAAACTGCCTAATAGGAACTTATGTCATCCTCGAGACAGATTGCTTGCCACTGCTTGGAATGGTTGCCAATTGTGACACTCCAGACATTGCCATGTTGCGTTGGATAGCGTTCATTCGAATGTTCAATCCAGAGCTAAGGTACATAGCTGGGAAGGACAACCTAGTAGTTGATATGTTGTCTAGAGCATGTTATGAAGGAGTTGAAAATGATTGTATGGTGGATGTGCATGAGCTGGACTTGAACTTACCCTTTAGAGAAGAACTATACAAGGATGATCTTTTGGTTGTTGGAAAGTATCTTAGTTCTCTAGAGAAGAACTCCAAATGGAACAGGGAAGAGTTTGGGAAGATTAGAAGGAGATCCGGAAAATTCTTGTTGAAGGACGGGTATCTCTGGCGAAGGCCCAAGGGCAGCTCTGGCACTCCACTGAGAGTGTTGGGAGATGAGGAGACAAAGCAGAGAGTGCTACGGGAGTCGCATGATGCAGATGCTGCCAGACATTGTGGGGTTCAAGGTACATACGAGCGCATCCGAGGTTTGTATTGGTGGCCAGGTATTTATACTGAGGTACAATGGTATGTGGAAACCTGTCAAATCTGTCAAATCTACTCCAAGGTAAGGCACAAAGATGGTTTGAAACCTACTTATCCGCTGAATCTCCATTTCCAGTGGGTTTTGGACTTGGTTCATATGCCTTTAGGAGTCTGAGGAGCTAAATATCTAGTACTAGCTAGGGAAGATTTGCCTAATTATGTGGAAAGAAGAGCGTTGTCATCTATACATACCCAACAGGTGTGTTGGTTTGTCTTAGAGGATATCATTGCCAGGCATGGATGTTTCTACCAGATGAGGGCAAATCGAGGAGAGTTGGATGCAAGGGTAGCAGCTGACTTTGTTGCTAAGTTCAACATCAAACTGAACCTGACTACTGCCTACAAACCGAAAGCCAATGGTCAGAGTGAACAAGGTCATCTGCCGATAGTGAATGCTTTGGTGAAGGCTTGCCAAGGTGAGACATACAGATGGCCTGATTTGCTGCCCTTAGCACTTCTGGCTGATAGATTAACTTGCAGCTCGGTAACTGGGATGCCACTTGTTGAGTTAGTATCAGGGCCCTTACCTATTATGCCTATGGAAGAGGACATTGTTAGTTGGAGAATTGTTCAGTGGGAGGATAATGTGTCTATAGAGGAATTGATAATGCATAGAATCGAGCACTTTAACCTGACACCATAGAGAATACAAGTGGCACGCAAGAAGGTGAAGGAAGCGCGGCTGAGGAACAAAGTATACTTTGACAAGACTCACCAACTGCGACCAATGCCTATTAGTGAAGGGGACTGGGTGCTGATTTCTGATAACAGCCTAGACGTACAGCATTTGACCCTCAAGAAGTTTGCCCGCCATTGGCATGGCCCTTTTGTTGTTATCAAAGTTCACAAGAATGCCACCTACAGTGTGCAAGAGCAAGATGGTACTGAACATCATCTGCCATATGCAGGGAAAAGGGTTAAACTTTTCAAGAGGCGATCGGGAACCAAGGAGGAAAGAGATTGTGACTTGAGCTCTGGAGGTGATCTAGAAGATGCCACTATAGAAAGCTGATATTGATCACTCGGGTCTTGCTGGTGCAGACTGGTGGCTGCATAGGATTAGTGGGGGTGGATGTCGTTGGGAAAATAATCTACACATAGTATTGGTGCCATTTGGTGAGAACTTTTCATGTTAGAGAACTCAAGGGTTTATGTTATGGTGAAACTGGTAATTGTTTTGTGTTCTTGTAGGCTCAAGGATTTTTTCTTGTGTTAAGGGAGGGAGGAAATTGAGTGGTGGATTTTCTTTAATGTTACATAAGCTCAGGGTTTTATTTGCATGTCACTTAAGCGTTTGGAATTTGTTTATGTTATTGGGGGGGTCTCAAGAGTATTTAGTTAGCGGTAGTACCAAAAGGATTTGGTAGAAGAGGGGATCAATGATACTCAAAGGTAATTCTGGTCAGGAGAGAAATTCTTGGGAAGAGAGTGTTTGGATAGAGGAACAAATAGGAGAGAGAAATTTTTGAGAAGAGTCAGGGTTTTGGCAAAGGAGGAGAGCACTATCAAAAGATTTTTGCAGGGGAAGAAATCTCGAAGAGAGTTTTGGCTGACCAGAGCAGTAGAGAGAGAAATCAGAAAGAGTTGACATGAGAAGAGAGTCATCGAAGGAGTTGGCAGGAGTGGGGATCAGGGATAATCAAAGGTAATTCTGGTCAAGAGAGAAATTCTCGAGAAGAGAGGGTTTGGACAGAGGAACAAACAGGAGAGAGAAATTTTTGAGAAGAGAAGGGTTTGGACAGAGGAACAAACAGGAGAGAGAAATTCTTGAGAAGAGAGGGTTTGGACAGAGGAACAAATAGGAGAGAGAAATTTTTGATAAGAGAAGGGTTTTGGACAGAAGGAAGCTATAGGAGAGAATTCTTGAGAAAAGGGCTTTTGTCTGAAATGGACAAAAGAAAGGGTTTTTGCAAAGGAGGAGGGCACTATCGGAAGGTTTTTGCAGGGGAAGAAGTCTAGAAGAGAGTTTTGGCTGACCAGAGCAGTAGAGAGAGAAATCAGAAAGAGTTGAGAGGAGAAGAGAGTCAACAAAGGATTTGGCAGGAGTGGGGATTAGTGATAATCAAAGGTAATTCTGGTCAAAAGAGAAATTCTTGAGAAGAGAGGGTTTGGACAAAGGAACAAATAGGAGAGAGAAATTCTTGAGAAGAGAGGGCTTGGACAGAGGAACAAATAGGAGAGAGAAATTTTTTAGAAGAGAAGGGTTTGGATAGAGGAACAAACAGGAGAGAGAAATTCTTGACAAGAGAAGGGTTTGGACAGAGGAACAAATAGGAGAGAAATTTTCAAGAAGAGAAGGGTTTTGGACAGAGGAAGCTGTAGGAGAGAATTCTCCAGAAAAGAGCTTCTGTCTGAAACGGACCAGAGAAAAGGTTTTGGCAAAGGAGGAGAGCTCTATTGGAAGGTTTTTGCAGGGGAAGAAGTCTCAAAGAGAGTTTTGGCTGACCAGAGCAGTAGAGAGAGAGATCAAAAAGAGTTGACAAGAGGAGAGAGTCATCGAAGGATTTGGCAGGAGTGGGGACCAGTGATAATCAAAGGTAATTCTGGTCAGGAGAGAAATTCTTGAGAAAAGAGGGTTTGGACAGAGGAACAAACAGGAGAGAGAAATTTTTGAGAAGAGAGTGGTTTGGACAAAGGAACAAACAGGAGAGAGAAATCTTAGAGAAGAGAAGGGTTTTGGACAAAGGAAGCTATAGGAGAGAATTCTCGAGAAAAGGGCTTCTATCTGAAACGGACCAGAGAAAGGGTTTTGGCAAAGGAGGAGAGCACTATCAAAAGGGTTTTGAAGGGGAAGAAGTCTCGAAGAGAGTTTCTGCTGACCAGAGCAGTAGAGAGAGAAATCAGGAAGAGTTGATAGGAGAAGAGAGTCATCAAAGGATTTGGCAGGAGTGGGGATCAGTGATAATCAAAGGTAATTCTGGTCAGGAGAGAAATTTTTGAGAATAGAGGGTTTGGACAGAGGAACAAACAGGAGAGAGAAATTTTTGAGAAGAGAAGGGTTTGGACAGAGGAAGAAACAGGAGAGAATTTTTTTTGAGTGGATTGGGTTCTGGACAGGGGAAGCTGTAGGAGAGAATTCTTGAGAAAAGGCTTCTGCCTGAAATAGACCAGAGAAGGATTTTCTTGTAGAGGAGGAGAATGACATAACAAAGAGTTTCGGGGAATGCCAAAGAAGGGAGTGGAAGAGAAGGAAGTGACTTGCTTTCAAGAAAAGGTGTGAGCAGTGTTTTTAGGAGAATGACATAATGAAGAGTCCAGGTGAATGACAAAGAAGGAGGTGAATAGTTTCAGGACAAGAATAAAGAAGAAGTGGAACAAGAATCTGTCAACCAAAGAACAGACTTGGAGAAGATCTCAGATGGAGTCCCGACAGAACGGAGGGCTAAGAATTGTAAGGGTTTGGATGTAGAACTTGCTCAGTTCTCCTTCTTTGTGTACATGCTTTGCCATTGAAGATTTAGTTGGTCATTGTATTTTTTGAAGCTGCTTGGGTTTCCCTTGAAAAATTTATAACTGCAAGGCTTGGGATTACGATAAATATGTACTTCCTTGATGAATGTGAATCTTCAGTCCATGAATAGTGTAAATGAGAGGACTCCAGTCTCGGAGCTCTCATTCTTAGTCGAGCTGCACATCCAAGACCTGTCACTGACCTGATCATGATTATCTGAACCTGGTCATAGGATTGTGATTCGTTAGAGGAATTACATCACAACCCATTGAACGCAACTTAATATGGATAGAACTTTAACATTGGCAATGAAGCTTGAAGAATAAGATTGCGCCAATGAGGCCAATCCAAGAAGCCATTTACCATGAGCCTACATTTAGAAAGAGCGGTAGCAAGCTGCTCTAGCAAGAAGGACTGCTAGCCGGGCAAGTAGGAAGAGCGTCTGATTACAAAAAGGCTTTGAACAGTTGACAAGCCAAGCAGTCCAAGCGCAAGCAGCCAAGTGCCTCACGCACTCCTGAGTTTAACCAATCCCCACAACAGCGTCAACCAACTGCATGCTTCTTCCAAGTGCTTGGGCTCCCACATGTTCACTTCCAATTGGTTGTGTGACTTCAAACCTCTCACAAATTGATCCAAAGCTTCACCTTCTAATACATTTTGAATTTGCATTCGTGTATTAAGGAATTGAGCAATGTAGCTTCTTTCAAAAAAAACCTACTTCAACTATGCCAACGTATCTCGTGCAGCTTGTGTATCATTTATGGCTTGGAATTGCTCAATTTTTGCATTCTTGAACTCTTCTCATGTTGAGATTGGCATAAAAAATTACCGTTCAACTTGCTTCCCTCAGAACTTTAACCATAGTTTTGCCAATCTGTCCAATTGGCTTGAAGCCAAGAGAATCTATCTCTGTTCATCTTGAAGATTTGTAGCTTCAAAATAAAGTTCATACTCAAACACAAAATTTTCCACTATGCTTAAGGAAATTTTGCTTTCAAATAGCTTGGATTTTTGGAATCAAATTCATTATTCTCCTTCTCAAAATGGTGCTCTCTCTACATGCTCTAGTCATTCTAGTCATTGATGGTCTTGTTCTTCAAACAATCAAGTGAGGTGCTCAATTTGTTGAGGCCTTTAAAAATGATAACTTTGGGCATTATTGCCATGGCTACTACTCTATTAAACTATCTATAAAATATATAAGTTAACACATAGATGTAACACGTTCAACATTCTCCATAAGTTACAATTGGAAGTACCAAGGGTTCATCAAACAAGGTGATTGCATTCAAAAAACTAAGCTCAAAATGTGAGATGATGAGATTCATGAAATGATGCTTGGGTAGTACATGGATACAAAAATTCCAATGGTTTGGCAGAAATGAATTTGGTGGTCCATAAATTACATCCATCCCAAACCTTACTCTAGTAGCAATGTAAAAGATCAAGGAGAGAAATAAGAGAATGGAAGATCAAAGTGGAAGATCACATTGGGATTCTTGAAAGAGAGAAACTCCAAATGCCTAACATGAACTTGAGCTTTGGTATTTATATGGAATATATAAGGCTCTTGAGAAGCTTCTCAAGAAGTTTCTTAAAAGTTGTTTTCTTAGGATGCAAGCCAAGCTAACTAGTATGCTTCTTGAGGAGCTTCCTTGTAAAAGCCACCTACTTTATGTGCAAGCTAAGCTAGTTGGGAAGCTTCCTAAGAAGTTTCCTTCTAGAAACTATTTACTTGGTTTGCAAGCTAAGCTAGTCTAGAAGCTTCCCATAAACTTCTTCCTAGAAGTCACCACTTGGCATGGACATTATCCAATACTTGGAAGGTATCAAGTAGCTTTCTAGATACTTCTAGAATATTTTTGGCTAATTTGGCCTATTTGCTATTTCATTAATCTTGATTTACTCATTGATAATCTCCATATTGTCACATTACCAAAAGATCCCGCCAATAGACATTTCCTTGCAGGAATTTGGAGAGATTTGGAGAGATATGGTCTTACTCATTTGATGATTTCAAGATGGCCATGTCACGGACATGCACGTGTTGGCCAATATTAAGGTCTACAAGATCCTTATTTTGGTGTATTTTGGGAGATGTTATAGTATGATATCTCTATGTTCATTAATCCGTTTCTATAGCCTACATTTTGGAGAACATCCATTTGATGGGTGACTCTTATGAACAAGTGGTGGCGAGTACACACTAGGTCCATTCTTGGATGAGACTTATCATGTTGTTGGATACAGGTAGAGTGGGATCATTGGCTCATTGTCTGTGTGTTTGGTTAATAAACTTCTTACATAGAGAGGTTCTATATTGTGCTTATGATGGCATTCAACAACTAGACCAACTTATGGTTGATGACATCTTGGATATTGGGCACCAATATCAATAGTGAAAGTGGTTGATATGTCACCTATGGTAGTAGTGAACTTTGTTGGACAGCTCAAAGCCATTTTACTCACACTTTTGAGTTTCCCAAGCTCCCATGCTTTTTGATAAGGAGTTCTTGGACTTATTTAGGATTCACAATTATAGCAATTAGTGGAGCTCAATGCCAATGAGAAGAAATGGGAAATGGGGTTTTTTTACCAGTATTACCACTATTAAAGTGGTGTCAAAGGTATCTAAGCATCAGGTGTTAGGTCAAGCTATGAACTTAAATTTTTTGACCTTGTCTTAGTGGAATAACACGTGCTTGATATGCATCACCACTTGGACACTTGTGAGCTTTGTGCCTATCAATTCAAGCACATGTTGAGATGATGAACCAAGTGGGCAAGATATTCTTAGAACACAAGTAATGGCTACTAATGAGAGTGGTCTACTTGAGGTTCATCTTGTCACACCATTTGTAGTGTTGCATCTAGATTGCTCGGACACTGGAGTTGCAATGATAGTAGTTAGAGGTACTTCAGCAGTTTCCTATAGATTACTTTTCGACGGTCAGATTTTTTGTTTGGGGTACTGACTTCATGGTGGGGTCCATTGTCACTTTGCACCATTCACACTGTTGAGTGTGCCATCGGCAGGACCGATAGGGTTCCAAACCTAGCTTGAGTCCAGGGGTTACTTTGAAAGTGTAGCTCTAAAGAGCTCACTTCTTTGATGTTGAGCCTCCGAGTTCATGGCTATGGTGGACAAAAGCCGGTGAGCATCACTTGGATTCTTTTAGCTAGAGTGGGTGTGGCTTGACTGTAATCACTGTCCAATTGTTGGCAATTTATAGAGTGATAGATCAAGTATTGATCTGAGTTGAGTTGATTTGAGTGTTGTAAACAATTTGATTACATCAGAGAAGTAAAGTCAGGGGAAATCAAGTGCAGGAATTGAGAGTGTTGGTGGTATCTCCAAGACTTGCTGATTGTGGGTAGCTTGATTGGAGCTCAGGTCTTCCTTAATATGCAGAAGCTTGTTTAATTGATGCAAATTTGGCAGTGAGATAGACGGTGTGCGGAAGTGGTGGCCAATTTTTTAGCAAAGAAGAAGCAAATTTTGAACAATGGTTATGATTTTGAGCTCAAGAGGTAAAGATAGGACCAATTTGTTGCGAGTTGGGCTTAGATAGTGAAATTAAAGGTGGAAACCTACCCTCATAAAATTGTGATTAGGAGAAACCGATTTTTTCAATTTGGCTCGAGTGAAGAGTTAGCGGAGGATTTGGCGGTCAGCCAACTTTAGGGTTTATATCAGATTTTATGTCAGGATTTTGCTAGATTTTATGTCAGATTTTGGCCAGATTTGGAGGAGTTTCATTGGTTGGCCAGATTTAGAGGAGTTTCACAAGTTTAGAGGAGTTTTGCAAATTTGGGAGGAGTTTTGCCAAATTTGGAGAGGTAAGAAGAAAGGTCTCAATTGGCTGAATTCTGGCATTTAGAGGCTTCAAGGCTTAGGGCTATGAGAGGCTACAAAGGCCTAGAAGGGCCAACAAGCCAACTTGTTGGCATGAGGCTAGCTAGTTTAGAGTAGATCTTGGTCATTATTTGGCAAAATTTGTCCATCTTGCTAGATTGTGCGTAATAGGGTTTGACCCCTAGATCTCTTGTTCCTAGATTGGTGCCCTAGTTGACTGGTCCACCCTCATTTGTTGTCGTAATGACTGTGCCATTGTTATCTATACACTTGTAGCTTTGGCTAGGGGAGGCAGTTTGATCCCATTCTTGGTGATCCTAGTAGCTTAGGACGTAGATACAAACTTTTCTTATGTCAAATGCCAAATGGTGGTAGAGTCAATCACGTGTTGCTTTATGAGATGGAGTGTTTTTGTTTAGATTTCTTGTGATTGGACCCCCTCCATTCTCTACTTCCTATTTGTGCACCACGTTTGTGTGAGGTGCCTTGAATTTAGAGCGTTGGTGCTCTGGTGTGCTCTTGGTAGTGAGGCTAGAGTGATGACCAATCAGACTACCTTTATTTCTCTCTGGTGAGGAAGGAGGTGATGACTTGCAGACCATGAGAGTGCATGTTGTGATGGCAGGTTATAGGTCGCTTTTTTCCCTAGTGTAGTTATCTTAGTTAGGGTTAGATTAGCGGGTGGTGTTCCGTGGGTATTGGCACTTGGTAGTACCTAATTGGTGTTGGCACTTGATTGAGTTCTTGCGGTTGTGGTTGCAATTGGTGGTTCCGGTTTGCGGTTACTTCATCATGATGGAGTTCTTTGGGGATTCCATAGGAGTTAGCTCGATAGTACATAGTGGGTTTACTCAGAGTGGCGCTCGGTGTCCTATCAACTGACAAACTGGGGCTAATTGGTATGCCATGCTTACACCAAAGGAGATTTTTGATGCGATTGGGCATGCAAAGGTCTTCGATACTTTGGATCTTTGAGCGGGATATCATCAATTGCCGATCAAGGAGGAAGATAAGTCCAAGATAACATTTTGGGCTATTGATTCTCACGGCAAAGATGTGTTATATTAGTGGAGGTTCTTACCATTTGGGTTAAAGAATGCTCTTGTTGAGTTCTAGAGGATCATGGATAGGATCCTAGCTAGATTGGATTTTGCTTAGTGCTATATTGATGATATTTTAGTCTATAGCACTACTGTGGAAGAGCACAAGAGACAATTGTTGGAGGTGTTTGAGAGGCTGAGATCTCATAGACTCAAATTACATCCTGGGAAGTGTAGGTTCTTCCACAAGTAGGTTGAGTATTTGGGTCACACTATCTACCCCGGAGGACTTGGTGTTCAATAGACCAAGGGGGAGGCTATTGCACCTATTCCTCGGCCTACGGATGTGAGTAGAGTGCAAGCATTCCTTGGATTGACAAACTTCTATCGCCACTATGTTAGAGGATTTAGTGTCATTGTTAAGGTCTTGATAAAGCTGACCAACCTTACACAAGAGTGGTGTTGGAGAGATGAGCAGGAGAAAGCTTTTTTAGAGCTCAAGAAGAGGTTGACATCTTCTCCTATTTTGAGGAGACCAATAAGAGGAAGACCATTTCAGGTTCATACTGATTGGAGTTTGTTGGGGCTTGGGGTAGTGCTTACCCAACATGATGATGAGGGAAAGGAGTTTGTGGTTGCCTATGCTAGTCTCTCTAACAATTCATTTGAGGCAAAGTATAGTTCATATGAGGGAGAGTGCTTGGCAGCAGTTTGGGCAGTAGCACATTTCCAATGTTACCTATTTGGTAACCCCTTCACTCTCATCATTGATCCTCAACCGCTAAAGTGGTTGATGGAGTCCAACAAGCTTTCATGGAAGCTTGCATGATGAGCTCTGATTTTACAGAAGTATGATTTCATGGTTGTTCACAGACTTGGAGTGGTGAATCATGATGCAGATGGGTTGAGTAGAAACTCATGGCCCAGCCAGTAAGATCAAACTGAAGCACATTGGCATGGTGATGAGGAGATGGTGTTAGGTTGGCATGCATTGGCCTTTCTGTGTATATTTTCCAAGGCTTTGGTGGTATCTCTCTCAGCGCATACAAGAGGAGTTATTGAGGTCATAGATCTAGAGGATGAAGGTATTAGTACAGTTCAGCATGACATTCATGGTGATGTCTTAGTGATGGACTATCTTTGCACCGGTGTTGTGGGTGGCACAGTTGGGGCCAAGGAGAGAGATCATGTTCTTCAATGAGCTAGACGGTTCAGATTGGAGGGCAAATACCTTTTGTGTGTATGGGAAGATGGTAGAGTGAGAGTAGTACCATATCCATCTCAAAGACTACAGTTGGTCCGTCATGCTCATGAGGAGCTAGGACATTTTGGAGTAAAGCGTACATATAGCTTACTTGAGAGTCACTATTAGTGGCATGGTATGCAGACTAAGGTATAGCAATTTGTTGCCAAATGTGTGGTTTGTGACCAAGTTAGAGCATCATTCAATGCTCCTACACCATAGTTACATCCATTACCTATCATAGGATTGGGTTACCACTGGAGTTTGGACTTTGCCGGACCTTTATTGTTGAATGTGAGACATCATCAAAATGTTTTGGTGATGGTGGAGCACTTCTCCAAGTGGATTGAGTTGGTGGCACTTCCTGACAAGTCCAGTGAAGGGACTGCTTACTTGTTCCTGGATCAAGTTCTTAGTCATTTTGGTGCACCATCTGAGGTTTTGACTGATTATGCTATAGAGTTGTTGGAGGAGTTTCAAGTCTTGTGTGATAAGGCTTTGATTGATCATCATACTACATCTCAAGATCACCTTGAGGCAGATAGCTTAGTAGAGAGAGTGGTTCAGACAATGAAAAGAGGATTGCAAAAGTATGGTTTGTAGAGAGGCCACTTGGGAGATTGGGATCTCCAATTACCTTGGTTGGCCATGGGCTATCGGTTCAGCCGGCAAGCCTCCTTAGCATCCTTCTCTCCTTACTTTCTACTATATGGATGAGATCCAGATTTACCTGCAGCCATTTGTCGAGATGCTACTATAGTCTTGGACTTTGATGATCTAGATGTATAGGTGAGTGCATGTTCTCAACGGGCATAGATCTTTTGAAGAGTGATGCCGATGGCCTTTGAGAACTTAGCAATTGCTCACCATAGAGATACCTTACGTTATGCTACTATTTGAGGAGGAGGCTATAGACCCTTGATCTGTCGATTTCATCCAAGTAACTATGTATCTCTATACCAGACAACACCAACAACACTTGATGTTTCAACAAACCGCACTATCTTGAGAGTACGTGAGGTTTTGCCATCTGGAGTCCTTGTGTTAGAAGGATATGATGGTGTTGTTTGGAAGGATCATGTGCAAAATTGTGCACCATGCCACCTCCCAAACATTGATGGTAATATGGACCCAAGCTTGGCACTTGTACGTGCAAGCTTGAGGTGTATGTTATGTGGCTCTTTTGGTGGAGATACTACTATGTTAGTGTGTGATAGTTGTTTGAGAGGATGGCATATGGCATGTATGACTCCTCCTCTAACGGTGGTTCCTCAAGGACAATGGTTATGTCCTAGATATACTTGACCTATAGCTAGTTCATTCTTTATATGGTATAGATTGCAAACAGGCAACTAACAATGGGGCTCCATAGCACCCGACCTTTTGATCTTTGCCCATCATAGGATATACCATATACTTGGAGTAGATGGCTATCTCGAGTTAATGTGACCTAACCGCTAGCTAGAGAGGCAATTGTGGCACTTTAGAGTTTGTGTATGACTTATGTGTGAGTTGTGCTTCTATAGTGTATGATGTTGACAACATTGTATGTTATGTAGCAATGTATATACGCACAACAACTATCATGCCATTTGTAGTGTCGCATCTAGATTGCTTAGACACTAGAGCTGTAGTGATAGTAGTTAGAGGTATTTAGCAGTCTCTCCTAGATTACTTTCCGATGGTCAGATTTTGTGTTTAGGGTACTGACTTCATGGTGGGGCCCACCATCACTTTGCACCATTCACACCGTTGAATGTGCCATCAATGAGACCATTAGGGTTCTAGACCTAGCTTGAGTCTAGGGGTATACTTTTGAAGTGCAGCTCCAGAGAGCTCACTTCTCTAATGTTGAGCCTTCGAGTTCTTGGCTATGGTGGACAAAGGCCGGCAAATGTCACCTGGATTCTCTTAGCTAGAGTGGGTGTGGCTTGATTATAATCAGTGCCTAGTTGTTGGCAATTTATAGAGTGATAGATCAAGTACTTATCTGAGTTGAGTTGATTTGAGTGTTGTAAACAATCTGATTATTGTGGCACTTTAGAGTCTATGTATGACTTATGTGTGAGTTGTGCTTTTATAGTGTATCATGTTGATAGTGATGTATGTTGTGTTGTGATGTATATACATATAACAAAGGAGGCTCTCAAAGCTTTTGAGGAGTAATCCCTTGTTGTAGCTCCAATTCTGGCTAAACCTGATTGGAGTAAGCCTTTCATCCTCTACATTGATGCTTCTAATGTAGCTATAAGATGCTATGTGTCTACCTTACCTATTCAATTTGATCTTCCTACCTTCCAAAGCATTCATATGAGGTTGAAGAAAGCACAAGGAGGTGATGCAGAGAAGTCAATGAAGGATCAACTCATGGAATTCAAAGAGGCAAAAGCAGTTGCTATGGTTTGAGTAGAGAAAGCCCAAAGGAAACAAAAGGAGAGCTATGACAAGAGGCAAGGCAAGAAGAAAGTGGAGCCTTTCAAAGAAGGTGATTGGGTAATGTTGTTTGATTCCATCTGATTCAAGAGAGTGCAAGAGAAGTTTTTGCCTAAGTACTTTGGACCTTTCATAGTGGGGAAGGTGTGGAGCACTTACACTTATGATCTCAAGGAGTTGGGAAGAAGACACTTTGATAGGATTAACCATGATAAGTTGAAGATGTATCATAGAAGGTAGAGAGACCTTCACTTTGAGAACAAAGTGAAAACTTATTCCGAGGGTAAATGTAACACCCATTTGTGCATGTGTCTGGTATTATGATATTTAGTTCAGTATTACAAATGCTTGAGAGATATTATTTATTTAGAGATAAAGGATGGTTCTATATTAGTCATGATTAGCTAAAGTTAGTCATAGATAAGATAGTGGGGACCTTACTTTAGAGGAACTAGAAAAGATGAGCATCACTATTTTGGATTCTAGTGTGTTGACTTAGTATTATAACTAGGTGTTTGGCTTTGAGGAAAGAGTTGAGAATTCTTGGGCCCGCAAGCTTTTTTGTTTCAAATTCTTCCATAGTCCAAGGATAGCCCATGTAAAGGAATCCTTGGCTTAGTAGTTGGGTCAAGATAAGATCACATGCTTAGTGGAATATGCCCATGTGGATGGATATTCCTTTATACTTTTTGACTTTACTTGACTTTTAGCCTAGTAACTTGAGTTACTCCAGTAATTAGTAACTTTGGTGCATAACTATTTCACAAGTATATAAACAAGGGATGATGAGGTACTCATCATCCTTTCATTTGCAACTTTCTCTCTCTCATTGAGTTCCCTAGTGAACAATATCTTGAGTCTTGGAGTGTTAGCCTTGGAGGAGTATGATGGAGTTGGGGCTCCTTGTCTTCTTAGTCCATGGTGCACTACCATAATAGCCATTAGAGGTTCATCTTGAGTGAGAGACAGGCCGGCTCACAATCCATAGATGCCTAAGGTAGAGATGCAAGGAGTTATTTATATGGTAGAACTATTGCCATGCAAGTGGTTTTTACTACTACCACCATGCATGGTAGAAATAGAAATGCCCTTAATATAATTGATGGAATAATATAATGGTGAGCAAATTCTAGAAGGACAAGATAAATTTCCAATTTGTAAAGTATATATGAAAAAAGGACATAGTTTTAGGAAGAATGTGATGATCAAGGCATGCATGGGCTTGCAAGTGCATGCACATGCCGCTATATGCTTATAATGATAGAAGAGAGGAGTCAAGAAATTTTGGTAAGCCATATCTCAGCATCTACATGTCCAACATTGCAGTTTTGATTTTGTTAGAAGCTCCTTGCCAAGATCTTTCTATAACTATCACAATTGCAACATTATGAGCTTTGTGGCAAAAGTTATGATTGAATTTCCTTATAGGAGGTCCATATTTGGAGTTTGTATCTTCATCATCCAATGTCCAATTTTTGTAGCATTGGGTGCACTTTGGGAATCTCTTTAGATTAATTCAAAGCATGTTGATAGATCATATCCACCACTAGAATTTTGTTATATCTCTTACATTTTGGAGGTACACCTTTGAAACATTGTAACTTTTTGGTTCCATGTCCAAATGTCTCAATATTAGGCTCATTATAAATTCTTATGAAATAGGTTTATATTGAGTCCTTCATTGCTGAAGTTGGAGTTCTATGGAGTAAGTTCTGAGTTTCATCATTTTGTGATGATGTGCGCTTGGTGGTGCTCACATCTGCAATTTTCAAAGGTTGGAACTTTAGACTCACATCTTCACATGAGCTGATCTTGGTATCAATAGAAGCATTTTATCAAGGGCTTTTGATTGAAATTGTTCTAATACAATTTGAAGCTTTTTTTTTGAAGTTATAAGCATTCAAATTTTGTGGCTCTATGAGGTTTAGAGTTAACCATAGCAAACTCTAAAGGCCATAACTATGTATGTATTTGCTCAAATGATTTCATGTTTGATACACTGCAGATTTTCAAGAGCTTTTGATTGAGATCTTAGTTGTAGAATTTGAAGCTTTGTGGTGAAGGTTGTGAGATTTTTAAATCTGTATGATCTAAGTCAAAAGTGTAAATTCAAAAGCTTGTAACTTTTGATCTATATGTCCAAATGAATAGATCTTTGGTTCAATAAAGCATGCATCTTTAGAGATATTGTTGGATGTAGAGATTATAGAGTTTCATTCAATATAGTAGAAACCATGGGAAATTAAAATCTGTAAAATTCTCCTAGATTTTGCAAACCAAGTTCTCAAGAGCTTTCCTTCAATTCATAAATTTTGAGTGAAGGTAGAGTATCTATTTTCATAGTAGTATTTTGGAGCTTCTAGAATGGAGGCTTCCAAGATGGTGCAAGGCATGTTGATATAGCTTTAAAATAGCAACAACTTGCTGAAATGTATAGGAAAGCAAATGACTTCCACAAGGAGCTCAAGAGCTTCTTTGCCACTATATTGTAATACTCCAAGGACAAGAGAAGAGAGAAAACACAGATTGCACACTCAAACAATCGGTGCCCCAAGGGAGCACCTTCTCTTTATTATATAGACAAAGAGGATCTCCGCCAAGGAAGCTCCGCCATAGGATTAGGGACACAGATAGGTGACATGTCAGCAAGCTCCACCCTTTGATTACTTACTTGGATGGGTGACATGTCTGGTCTAGGTCCTATCTGGTTGGTCAAACAAGCTTTGACCAGAGGGAATCTTTTAGGGAATCTTCTTGTAGAAATCTCATAATCACGTGTGTAAGGTACCATTGGAAAGCTCTTGACAAGAAAAAGCAAGGGGGAGGCAAGGCCAGCCTCTCCTTTGTTGGGGGAGGGGAATCTGCACATTTTTGAGGCCTAATTCATCCGTTTAGGCATCCAAAATTGCCTTCAAAGATTTCAGACATATTTAGATTCCTACTCTATTGGTAGAAGTCCCCTTTTGGTGATACCTCTTTCTGATCTGTTTAGTACATGATGTGTAACATCCTTCCAGATGTTACCAAACCAATTCTCACCTTTAAATCATATGTCTAGCTATTGGTTCTAAGGTTCTCAAGTCTATTTTGGTTTCTGCACTATTAGTAGAAGTACTCTTTTGGTGATACGTCTATCTTATCTATTTTAACCATCATGTATATATCATTCTAGATGTTACCAAACCAAATTTCACATCTAAATCATATGGCTAGCTCTTGGTATTACATATATCTTAATGCATGAGCACTCTCAAGGAAGATCTAGAAATCATAAGAGTGGAGGTCATGACTGTGAAAGAGTCTTTGAATCTCGTTACCCAAGATATCCAAAAACTCAAGAAGAGCACCAATTTGTTTCCACCAAGAAGATGGTGGATGCTACCAAGAAGGTTGCTTCTTTGGGAGCACAAACCACCAATATTGCTTCACAAAATGGAGGGTTACAATAGATTGGTGAGACATTAGAGGTTACGATGAAGTAATATGTTAAAGCTACAAAGGTAGCTCAAATTTCTTACTTGCAAGAGCATGAGGTTGAGAAGGAGAACCAACTTGCTAGGACAAAGAACTTGACAATTTCAGGTTTATCAGAGATGGAGAAGGAAGATACCAAGGCTTTAGTTGGTGAATTCATTTCTGATTCTTTGAGATTTCATGGTCATAAATTGTGCAAGCATATAGATTGGGGCAAACTAGGTTGACAACCAAGAAGTATTCTAGTGAAGTTTGTGTCACAATTAAAAGAGATTAAGTGATGGAAAACAAGGCTATACTCAAGGAGAGGTGCATTTTGTTAGACATTGATCTTACCTATCTCTAATTTCAAGCAAGGAAGAGAGAACTAACTAAGGTGAAGGACTCTTAACAAGTAGGATTTGTAGCCTTTTTGCAAGATAGTAGAGCTATGATTACCAAAAAGGTGACAATTAATTGCTACATACCAATACTAGACCCTTAGAGTGTTATTTTGGTATATTTGTGGGCTCACACGTACCAAGTACTCAGGTGCTAAGCCTTTATGGGATGATGTTTATCTGATAAATCTTGTGGAGAACATGAGGGGAACACCATTCACGACATTGATGGATTCACTCTTGTTTGTTCAACTTGGAACAAGCAAAGGCAACCTAGGGGAAAGGCTTTGGAGGTATTGCTACTTAAATCAAGTTTGGCCTTGAGAAATCAATCTCTTTGATAGGCCAAGACTCAAGTGGGAAATACCAATTGTTGAAGATTGGAGGATTTGTTTCCCTTTACTTCCTTGTTGTTTGTTACTTTGCTCTATTGATATCACCAATTTACTCAAATGGAGCTATGAGCTCTCAACATCATGCAGCCTTTCCACTCTCTTGACAAAAGATGTATTGGAGTTTCAAAGTAAAGGTGCAATACTTGTTCTTGGTGATTTCACTGCTAGGATCTAAGATTCTCATATTCCTGATTTTGGTGACCTTGAGAATGACACATTGCATAGCTTAATAGATGATTTTAGTGCTTGGTCCTACTCTTCCCTAGATCTAATATGCAACCCCGTGAGTGAGCACTTTTTGAGCTTTGGTACCAATTGTAGCTTGAAGATCCTAAATGGCTTTTCTCAATTTCTTGAAACTTGTAGAAGCACATGCTTTACTTTTGGTGGATCCAACACCGTAGATTACATGTTGACCTCATCTAGTGATACACATTGTGTTTCTGATTTTGTTGTTTTTAGATCCTGAACTTGAACATTATCATGCACATCTATCCTTTGTCATCCTTCTTCCTTACCCCAATAGAATCACATTGCCTATTGAGCATGCCTCTAGAGGGAAACTCCATCTAGATTTTCACAAGAGAGATCTACACAACAAGTTGTCCAAGAGAAGTTGAGCACTATGAAGTGGAGTTCTGATTTTCAACAACAAAGTGATCAGTTAGTTGAGCTTCTTCAATCTACATCAAGTACTTTGTTTCCAAGAGCATCTCATAGGAAGAAAATTAGTCTCCCTTGCAATAGGTGGTATGATGTTGAATGTAAAATGGCAAGGATCAAAGCTATAGATAGGTCTCTTGATCAGATTGCACAAAATATGGCTTTTGTCTCTTATCAAAAGTTGATGAAGTGCAAGAAGCAAGCATTTTTCAGACTTAAGGGGGCTGAGTTGAGCACTAAATTGTGAAGCAATACCAAGGCCTTTTGGAAGAAGCTTTTTGTTAGATCTCCATCTCCATTTTTGGACTTGAAAGAATTTTATAACTATGTGACAGATCTATACTTCTTCCCTGATGCTCCATGCATGGAAACTAGCCTTGGATATCCTTGCATCATCTTTGAAGCTGATTTCAAGTACCAACTTAAGAAGTCGGCCAATGGTAAGGCTAAAGACTTTGAAATGGGGTGACAATCATCAGATTCCAATACTCACTTCTCTCTTGAATGAAGCAATAAGGTGCGGCTTTCTTGACAAATGGTGCTTTAAGAAGGTAGTTCTCATTCACAAGTTCAAAGATATGTTTTCATCAATTACCATACCATCCTAGATAGTATTATCTTTGCCAAGTTATATGGTAAAATTATGAAATCCATGTTGAGTACTTGGGCTAAAAAGTACAAAATTTATGCCAAATGCCAAGCATTTTTTCCGATCAGGCCTCAGTACTTTGGACCATCTATTAGTACTTCATGCTTTGTGGTGGAATTACAAAGGTGTTGGAAGAGCTCTTTGTGTTGCATTTATTGATTTCAAGAAGGTCTTTGATTAAGTGCTTAGGAAATCTCTAAGTGAGAGACTCATTGAAGTTGGTGTTTCACCAGATCTGATTGGTGCTATCTCTTGACTCTTTGAGAAGGTGGTTGTGAGACTCTCATCTTTGAGTTCTCAAGATGTCCTAAGCACAATGGGAGCAATCTAAGGTTGCTCTCTATCTCCAGCTCTGTTTGGAATCTTCATTGATGACCTAAAGAGAGTACTCATGGAGTTGGAGCTACAAGTGTAGGTTGGCTCTTTGATAATACATGCATTCCGTTATGCAGATGATGTAGGGCTCCTCTCCACCAATCTAGAGAGTTTACATAAGCTTTTGGATTCTCTCCTTTTATTTTGCAACAGAGATGGAGGTGAACCTTTACAAGTCCAAGGTTATTGTGGTGGGTTCTAAAGGGATGATGAATTTCTTCTTTGATGGGAAGCATTTGGAGCAAGTTTCTTCTTATAAGTACTTGGGAATTAATTTTTCTCATGATTATATTTGGTCTACTTGTATGAAGAATAGAATCAATGAAGGGTTTAGAGCTTTGTATTCACTCATGAATCGCTCTAGACTTGCTCATCTTACCACATGGGAGTTGAAGAAGGTGTTTTTCAGATCTGTTGTATAGCTAGTGGTTCTCCATGGTGCTCAGATTTGGGGTCTAGGTACTAAGAAGATAGAGTGGAAAAAGGTTGAGAAAGTTCAAAAAGTGTTTTTGTATGATGAACTTTGTGTGAGGACTCAAACTCCCTATGTTCTATTGCTTGCTGAAACTGGGGTTTTGCCTCTTGAGGCTAAATCTTTGCTCTTAGCTCTCACATATGCCACTAAGGTGAGGTCCATGGATGATGAGAGATTTCACTACCAAGCTCTTTGTGAAACTCTATCTATTGGTTGGTATATAGATCTGATTGCATGGGCTACAAGGTGGAACGTTTCTAAGCAACATTGGAGGTTCGAGCTTATTGCATTACGAGAGGTGTCCAAGGAGCAATTCTTACATTGTCTTTGGCATGAACCTGGTACCAAGATGGTGTTCAATCAACAGTTTGTAAATCCTATGTTGGTGTATTGTGAGCAGGATTATCTCTTGGCAAGGATCTCTACTTCACTTAAACATGTCATTGCTCAATATAGGACTACCTCTCATAGACTAGAAATAGAACAAGGATGGTGGCAATAGATAAAGCATTCCTTACAGATTTGCACCTTGTGTTCTATGGGCAAAGTTGAGGATGACAACCATATCTTTGTAGAGTGCACTTGTTACCATCAGATTAGATTGAGACATCAGATTAGTAGTAGTGATTTCTCTGCTCCCTTACAGCTTGAGGCTTTAGTGCTAGGGAAGTATATGACCAAGATTACTCTACATTGGATCAGTTTATTACAGATTGGTCATGTGTCCTAGGCTTACATTTCATATGATTTGTATTGTGTTTTCAGCCTTTTGACTCTTTGGGTCTTCCAAGCTTTATATTTCATTGTTTCATTGTTGTTATGATTCTATAACTGTACTCAGCTGATAGCTGGATGTCATGATTGTGGATATAAACAATATATAAGTAATCAGCAAAAGCAAGGGATACTATTCATGAGTTTTGACATTAGTGGGCTTCAGTAAAAGATTATAATGAAAAAATAGTTAGTAACATGAAAAGCCTTATCTATATAGAAAAAGAATTAACCAATATAAAACTAATAGTTAGCACCTTACTACATTTACAAATATAGAAACCTTAAGTTTATTACATGCAATTATTTGGATTTCCAAATTGGAGAGTTTTACTTATGAACATAGTTCAGTATTTACAATTAATGCAATAATAACCAGGTATCACTTATTATTTTATTCATCTCAAAATTTAATCAGTTCATTAATTTAATCAGAGAAGTTATGAATGACAAATGATATTTAGAAATCTAGTTTGCAGCCAATATTTATCTAGTTCATCATCTACTTAATAATTCTTTGGTTGAAATTATTAATTTTCATCATTATTGATATAATAAAAAAATGCATAATAATTGCCTCTTTACTATAATGATCATTTCTATTGCAAAATCATTATGTAAAGAAATATAAGAAAATAGACATTAAGGTATGTTATACGTACCCAAGGTACTCCCCAAGCCCTGTATGCAAGTTTAGTGTAACTTTCCTTGCTATATTTTTGGAATATCTATATGGTATTATATTGTTATTTACTCAAATTGAAACCCCTATCTTTCATTGATCGGGAATCGGTTTATAGAACTTTACTTTGCTAAGCAAAACAAACATATTATGTATTCTATGATATTTAGCTTGAGAGGAACGTGTATCAAGATGAGCTTTATCTCCCCTTTAGCTACGGGGAGGTAAAAAGGACCTTCTAACCAAAGTTCTTTTATATATACTTTTTATTTTATGTGTTATCAACACATACATACAGGGCTTACTTAGACGTCAAGCACAAAACTTTAAATCTTTAGAAACAAAGCATTTGAACAGAAAAAATAGTAACATGTATAATAAGGGTTTTCAATCTGCCATAAAATGATTTATATCTATTTGCATAGAAAAGGTAAAAAGTTGTTGGATGTGTGAACTTGTTTTTTAAAATTTATATAATTATATTCATAAAAGGAAGAAAGTAATTGAATTTGTGCAAAAGTGTTCCATGCAATTTTCCTGATTTCAATTCAGTAAAATTTCTCAAATTCCTCAATTCAGTAAAATTCCTCAAGTACTTGTAACTTTAAATCATTTTTTTTCCATTTATAAAACCATTATTTTAAAGATAGTCCTACATTTATGAAAGTCAATTCATTCTGTGGTGATTGGTTCTTAGTCAGACAGCTTAACAAAATGTCTAGTCAATATTTACAAATGTCAATCCATTCTGTAGCAATTGCGGAAGCAAGTCTATTTCGTATTCGTTATTATTTGAGAAAGTCAATTCATTTTGTAGCGATGGATTTTATGTCAGACAAATCTAAAGTTGTCTGATATTTGTGACTACGAAATAGATAGATATTAATGACTTCAAGATAGTTCATTATCTTGAAGTTCTTATTTTCTGAAGTGAATCTTCTCCATCTTCTCGAACTGAAACCCGTTTGAATGGTGGGTGATGCGAACTTGAGTAAACTTATTAAACATGGTCGGAATGAAACCGAATAAAAGAAAAAAAAATTAGTTGTAGTGAATGCGCAAATAAGAATCCAAGGCTAATCTACTATACCTCGAAAATTTGGTTTGATGTAATGGCTGACAGTTTACTTCAATGCTAATGTTGATCATCACTTTTAGGAAATATCGGCTATTTACAATTTTCATACTAGATTCAAACTTTCAAATGTCCACAATCTAGATTCACAGTCACACCTTCAAATATCAATATCTAGATTTCATAATTTTCACAAACCACCTCTCCAATCGATCAATTGTCGCCCTTTAAATTTGGATCGTGTTGACATATTGAACCATTCCAACTTTGTGCTCTGTCCGATAATCATCATAGAAAATTTTTTGGTGGACGAAGCACTAAAACTAAGAATGGTGGTGTCCATTGGTGGTGAGGTAACACCAACCAATGGATCTCAGTGCTACCACCAGCAAAAGTCTTGTGGATCAAGTTAGGCAAGACTCCCTGGAGCTTATTTGAGGTTAGCAATAGGAGAGTAGAAAATGAGTTATTCTTTCCAAAGTTTTGCTAGAGATCGTGAGCAGCCCGAGTCATTTCACCACATTCGAAGCTCTCGAGGGGCCCTGTTTTAGGAAGTGGTTCCTTAATATTCACCTGAAACCAGTGTTTCCAACAATCAAGACATAACATAAATTTCTCCTACTTCTACTTAAACTATGAGTGAAGATTATTATCGGCAAAATATCGAAGCTCTGAACCCGAAGCTTGGAACTTTCTCCATATTTCCCGGTCAACTGAAAGTTCACAAGTAGGAAGGGATCATACATTGAGAATGTATCCAGTACATCTCACTTTCAGTTTCGTATCAAACAAACAGAATATCGTGAACACAAAGAATCGAACATGTGATCCCTTCCAAAGTTTTCCTTACAGACAACAGATTAGCAATGCTCCTTCTAGTCCATGATAGTAGACTTCCAAAGGAGTCTGCTATCATCTGCTGCTCACTGTCACACTCTCCAAACTGTGATTTGATCATGTATTTGCGCTCTTTCCATGAAGAGAATGTTCTCGAACTCAACTTGTCTGAGATCAGGACAGAGCTCAAAGGGTGGGCCTTGGCGTGAGGGACGCCATTGCATTAGACACTATCTTCCATTGATCGCCAGGAATTCGTTATCAGATTGGTAATGAGTTCCAGAAAGGTTTTGGGTTGAGAATTAAATCTCCTGCGGAACCTGTTGATAACTTCTTGATGGTAACCGGTTGATTCCTTTACCAGATTCTCTCCAGAAAATCATAAATTCTTGAAGTTTTGGCATCCTAAATCTTACGTGAAAAGGAGAGATGAGCACCGGCCATGTACCCCGACAACCATAGACCCCGTCGACGGTCACTACCATGCAAACGATTCGACCTCAGCAAACCCCACCTCTTAATCAAAGTCCAATTACCGTTCTGGCCCTATCTGCCACCAGTTGATGGCAGTTTCAGCGAACATCCTCCGCAAGGTGAAGCCGTCTCGACGTTGCTTCATACAAGCGTAACGTTTAATGCATTGACAATCTCGACTCAAATCTGATTCATACAAGATCCAATGTGTGAAATGTTTCCTTATACAAGAGTATCTTCCTGATTTAGAATGCAAGTACATAACTCCGTGCATAAGGAGATATTTTCCACCCTTGGGCCGAGACAAAAGTATGATTGCTTATCACCGATGATAATGTCAATGAATTCACCTAAGATCACTGCATGCCAGTGATAACATGCGGATCCGAGTGCGTTCACTGAATTCGAAGGTAATCGAATGTTCATCATGATCATTCTTTCAAATCTAATTGATCCGCACGCTGTTACACTGCTAGAAAGTCTACTCACACGAAGTAAAAGCAAAGCAACGAGGATGCTCCATGCGAGGAGCTCAGATGTACAATAGAAGCTTTGCATATTCCTCTCTGGATTCCTCCCTGTCTCAACATGTCCCTCACAGAACCACCGAAAACGAAGTTCGCGGGAGTGCCTACATTGCTCTTGCTGACCTACTCGTCCCATCGACATGGCTCCTTCCAACGTGTCCTTTTACTAGTTGTCTGTACATGCTGACGTGTAGAGGCTCATGACTTTTGTGAACACTGGATAACCGACTAGTAGGTATTACCGGACGACGAGGATACTTCACTCCGTATGTGTCGACCATCGTGGTAATCGCGGGTGTCTTTAACCGGGTATAGGGTCAAGTGAGGAACGGCAGATCGGAAGAAGTAGCTGGTGGGACCTTTGTACTCGCCGTTTGTACTGACCGGGATAGAGTACAATCCTTACTATTCTAACGTCTTACTACTCCTTTGTACTGTCTCTTTACCCTATAAAAAGGGTGTACTGCGACGGTGTACTCGACGACGACTCGTTAGGGTCAACTCCTGGCATAGTAAACAGCATGAGGATATGCTGCACTGTAGCACAACGACAGTAAGTGAATAACTTATCTTAAGTTAAACCAGCTCCTCGTGACTGGTTGTAGTTAAGAGACCAAAGGAATGATATTCTCTACCTTGTTCTCATAGACAATGGATTAAAGGGAAAAAGGCGACCGCGTAGGAAAAATGAAGGATGGGAAGACCCCGTCAAGCCGTACAAGGGAGAGACAAAAAAGGTAACATGGGGCTAAGCCCCATGGATTTGGACAATGGATTTGGTAACCTTGGCGTGGAAAACAGACGACCACAATTGCATGTATATAAGTCTGGGAATCTCATCTATATTTCCAATAAAACAAAACTTGTCACATCTGTATGGGGTTACTTGTACCCGTTATTCCAAGATAGACTCTGCATATGACAGTTATGCTCTTCCCAATATTCACAGGAAACGAAGCAGTAGACCATCTCTCGTGAGAAAGCTGCTTTACAATGAAAATCGATAGGTACTACTTAATTTGTTGGCATGCAACAATCACGAAAACACTGAGCTCAAAGTATCTCCTTGCATGGGGCCCATTATTCGCATGGAGCTCCACGTTTTACTCCTAGGATGAAAGCGACAAAGGACAAAGGACACCTTTTGGTGGTATTTGCTCAAGAGAGCTTTAAAAGTTCAGGGAATATGTGCAATTTAAGGTCGACACCTATCCAAACAATTTATTAAACAATCTCACTTTACAAAAGGTCGTCAACGGTCTTGGTTGATGTTAGGTAGGTTCAATCTTCGATCTATTTCTACCACTTCTATGTTATCCAATACTGCATTTTGATCTCATTTTGTTAAAGATCTCGAGAGGACTTCCAATTCCTACTTCTTTTGTCATTCCTACTGTGACGGAGATCTGTCATCTGTCACCATTGTCACCCCTACAGTGACGGAGATTTGTAAAGTAAAAGGCAAACCAAAGTACCAGGACATTCAAGTATACTTTACCCTTGCCTATTTCCAGTCAAATCTCCCAGCGTACTACGATTCCTTGTACTACAACCAATAGGGCCAATCGCGACGTACTCAGGTATGACTGTAGAGCAACAGCCTTCAACTAACTCCGGTACTGGTTCTTGTCTTCAACCATTGAGGCAACGACACGCTGGAAATTAGTGACGAGTCGGTCTAGTCGCGGGCTGGGCAACTGGACCAGAGGAAGGACAAGGTATTTGTCTGCGGCCGAAAGCGCGGCCGAATCACACGAAAACTGTCGCTGCTTCGGGGTGGGAAGAAGGCAGAATTGCCCTCAGAAGCACCAGCACCAGCGCAGGAATTGACATCACGACATTTGTTCGTAGAGAGCGTAGTACAAACAACGAGCTGGCGGCTGAAGAGGTCGGGTACCAAGCAAGCAAGCAATCGACGGTGACCTGGGGATTCTTACTATACTGTCCACTTGCGGATGGTTCTAGGAAATATCTGAGCTTTCGGAGGAGCAGCTGTAGTTCAAGCAAGGTAAGGCGATGGTACTGGAGCTTGTCCAGGTTTACTTGTCGATCTGTAGACGATCTCGGAGGAGCAGCTGTAGTGCAAGCAAGGTAAGGCGATGGTCCTGGAGCTTTTCCAGGTTTATCTAGTCGGTGTCTGGACAATCGTCCAATATAAAGCAGAGGAGACAATTCTTGAGAGTTCATGACAGATTCTTCGCCTTCATCGGGGTGGATGATCGAGCTCGGGGCATCGTCATCAGATACTCATCATCGCTGAGTTGTAGACGAGAAGACATAGAGAAGGGCGATATTGAGAGGAGAGAGGGAGGTGGAAATCAAATATCACGATGTCGCATGATCATGGAGGTATGGATATGACTCCACCTTCTGGGAGTCCGACCAGTGGAGATGCGGATATGATGAGCAGTATGAACCATGTGATGCAAATGACTTTTTATTGGGGGAAGAATTCCCAGATTTTGTTCGATGGTTGGGAGACGACGAACATCGCTCAGTATCTGTTTACTTTGCTGGCGATTTTCCTGATCGCGATGTTTCACGAGTGGTTGTCCACTTTCAGGGCCGACATGGTGAATTCGGTATTGGCTTCCAAAGAAGCTAATGGGTTGAAGAAGCCTTTCTTGCTCCAGCGAGTTTTTCTCTCAGCTTTATTTTGCATCAACGCTATCACCGGATACGCCCTCATGCTGATGGCCATGTCGTTCAACGGAGGAGTATTCATCGTGATCATTGCGGGTCTGACGATCTCTCACTTGATTTTCCAAACCTGGAAGGATTCACCGAGTGAGCTGGGTCATCATGTTTAAGACTGGAGGATGTGGAGATTCGGTGACAACATTATTTCTTGCAACAGTGTGGATCAGCTGCAGAAAACTCTAATTTGCTGAAGGCTCTCTATCTCCATCTGTCACCACTCCTCACGTGGATTGCAGCAGTAAAATGTGCTGAGCAAGTGACTATTTGGGTTCAAGGATTTCGGCGAACTCTGCAGCTGAGAGTGAAGTTGATAGGGACGTGCTGAGGGTTCTGATTTTATTTTACAGAATTGGGTTTGATGTTTCTCAAACCTTTCAAAGAGAATTGTGCTCATTGCGTAGGCGCTCTAACGATGGACGTATGATAAGATTCGGGAGCAAGCAGATGAGTACAGATTATTAGGTTTCGTACTTTTTATTTGGGGCATTCGACTCATAAATTGGTTGAGTCGATTATGAGCCTCAAGTCAGAAATAATGCCAGTAAAAGGCGATAGTTGCCGGTTCATCAGAAACCTCTGAAGCAATTGTGTATATATTGTACTGGTCTCAAATTTTGCAGGAGAAATACTGAAATAGACAAGTATCCATCGTCATGAATGGCCATGCCCACTGCTCAATCCAGCCAATCTCGATTAATAATGAGAAGCTCTTTATTCTGTGTTCGCATTTGCATGCATCTATACAGTAGTAGTCACACCACTGAAATCAATTTGGTTCAGATGTCCGAGGTCGGTCTATTGAATAGTTTCTCCACCTGGTCAAGTCGTTGTAGGCTTCTCCGTGGAAAGATCTCAGATTATATATGTGCGGAAATCACTGAGGACCCTCCACTGCTTGAGGAAGTTAATAGAACGTTACTGAATTGTTCTCTCACGTTTCTGCTTGTCTGCATAGCTCTCCTTGCAATTACCAGAGGCGCGCCGTTTCACATTTTGGTTCCGATGCATTTGTGGTTAGGTGGGCAGCGAAGACTGGTATAGATGAGGCGCCTCGGAGGAACCAGCTAAATGTGAAAATATGGGCCAGGAGTCGGGGTAACCAGCTAAATAATTCTCCACCGCGGCTATGGCGCGAGAAGCATCCAGCAAACTCCAATCGCTCCAGGGGCTACTTGAAGTCGTCACCATGTGCGTACGGCATGTTCACGCACTCAGCCTATCAATTCATTCAGCGTCTCCATGAATCATAGATGGTGCCGCAAGTTAATTTAAACCATGATATATTTGCATTGGACCATGCTGTATCCCCTCTAGAAATGTTCGGCTCTCTTTTCGTCAGGAATCACCTGATCTGGGTTCAGAAAGTAGAGAAAATTGGAAACGATTGGACTTCAGATTCCTGCAGAAATGTGGCGTCATAAAACCGTCGGATGAAGTAGTGTACCTCGAGCTCTGCCACCGACTGTACCATGCGAATGTTTCTTTCAACAATTTCGGTTACGAAAGGCGATGCACAAACGAGAGTGTAGTAATGATTACTTTCTTAGACCCTGTCCTCTGCTTCGATCCAGAGAGGATTTACATTCCAACTTTCTGAGAATGTGGATGCTGTTGATGTACGTCTAGCTGCCAGTCTGTGCTGTTGCAACGAGTACTTTCTAAACCATCCCACTGGACCCATCAACGTTTTATCAACTAGAATCATAGTCAATTGATTCTATCTTCCACCACGGTAAGGAATTACAACTATACCACGATTTCGTATCCACCATTTGAGTTTCTGCATGCGTGGAGTTTATGGTCAACTTGGGTGAGACGAAGACGGTGAGGAACACTATGATCTCTTCACCATCTTCACTCCTCCTGATCTGGAATCTGTCGTATGTCCCACCAAATTAAAGTCTTAAGTCCTCGTTACAAAGTAAACTTGTTGCTACAAATCCCAAGCTAGATCTCCGAATTTGGTGTCATCTTTATCGCGTATGCAGGTGTGTCTGGTTTTCGTCACCCTTTGAGTAGTTATGTCCGACAAGTGCAGGCTTGCTCGTAGCCATTGTGCTTGTCGAAATACCAGTCTTTACTGTGTCTTTTTGATGATCTTCTTGGAGTTCATATGGAGCAAGCCGTTAGGCGTCCAGCTTGTCCTGGTAAGGAATATTCATCGCTTTGCCTGCGGTTCCTTCCAGTCTCGACGTTGGAGTATTCATAATTGGTCGTATGGAGAATCTGAGCGACGTGTTTTCGCAGCTGAATAGAACTGTCGAAGAGGAGATTATGAATAACCAACGGTCCCACCAGGTAAAAGTTTGCTGGCCATCAATGGTGCCCTTGTCAATACACTTAGTAACTAATTAATAGTTATCCAATGGAAAGATTTGATTCGAAATAATATGTTAACAGATCTGTAGTTAAGAAAAATGATTCATGACAGTGGTGCCTTTGATTTTCAATCACAATTCGGTAGGCTTTTCGGGCTTGACAAGCATGTATATGACTTCTTATCCTAAAGATTACCGTTCTAGATAGAGGCTCATTCTGTCTAATCTATCTATACACGTAAAAGGATTACTTGCCCCGATTTCCCCGTCCGCTCTTTCGAACATGCATACAATTAGATCTTACTTTAAATTCAGGTATAGTGGGGGGTTTCAGAAATAGTTGCCTGAAGCTCTCTATATTTTAGATCTTACTTTAAATTCAGGTATAGTGGGAGGTTTCAGAAATAGTTGACCGAAGCTCTCTATATTTTCATATAAATTATTGCAAAGCGTTGATTATATAGGTAAGGGGTGCGGGCCAGAGGAAAAGAAAGGGTCCCGCTACAAAGTTCCGACCAAGTTCTTTATTACTAGCGTACTCCATAAGAGTTTATAGAAAGTAAGGGGATAGTGAGTTTTCTTTGGTCACATCGTAACGCATTAATTACATATTAGGGTTAATAAAGTGATTATTTTAAGGTGAATCTGGTTGACACCCGGGGGAGATGGTTCCTCTCTAGATGTATGAGAACATTGCAAGATGTACAAGAATGAGAATGAGAAATTGACAGTGGAAACGGAAGAATAGGTGCGAGGTGGGAAGAATGGGTTGAAAAGAGGGGATGTGGCTCTCTGTTGCCATTTTTTCATGTTGATTTTGTGCAAGAACATCGCGAGATGTACAAGAATGAGAAACAAGAAATTAATGGTGGATTGGGAAGAATGGTTGCAGGTTGGAAGGAGGGGGAGTGGCGCATGTAGTCCATATCTTTGTCATGTTTTCATGCTGATTTTGTGGTGATTTGATCCTTAGTGGATTCTCCGTAGTAAGGAAAATAACCATGTAAATTTTTCAATTTGTTGCAAAATGTTTTGCAGTAACTTGTCAATTCAATAGGAGGAAAAGCTGAAGTTTAACGAAGTTGAGAAACTAATCAATACCGATTCTTGGCCCTAACCACACAAATAGTCCATATTTTTGAATCAACATGAGGCTAAGAAATTAAAAGTGAGACACTTGGACAAATGCTACACAAGACACATGGAGTGTCGGCTATAGCTGTTGATGAAGACAAGATAACAACTGTGTACATTGCTATTGGGGAATATTTTAGATTTTGCCTTTCATTGAACTATAACAACGACATCAGTATGGGTTGTGGATTTGGGCCCGTTCTCTACCTCAAAAATTTGAAGGCGGCGGTCCGTACAATTTTAAACCCTGAAGTTGCAGTATGGGGACTAAAGGGAGTTTTGAAAGAAAACCTTCCTTGCTTTCCTCCAGTTGTTCAAGAAAAGTGAACCAAAGATATAGCTACAAGAGATTCCATTGTCAAAGAGAAACACAAAGATCTATTGGGGTAAGATGATTGTTTCAAACACTCATTGAACAAATTGTTGAGTTACTAAAATCTCCAAACAAGCACTTTACACCATATCAAACATGCAAGAGCTTCGCACAAATTAATTCTATGACTTTTTTGCATCCATTTTGGCAATCCATTTTGGCAAGAAGATAAATCTAGGATTCTGAACTCAAAACAAGCAAGCCAAAATAGGAAATTTGAGAGTTGTGCAAAACACAATATTCTGAGAAAATATACCCATGCACAAGATCTTTGACTATCTCCATGATCTCCACTTCCCAAATCTGCACATCTTGGCTCAGAACCGGTTCGGTTTTGAGACTGAATTTATGAACTGAGGACGTTAAATAAACCAATGCTTTCATATGTTGCCAACACTTAGAGTCAAAAATATATTCATCTGAAATGCAAAACACTCATTTGGGCACTTACATGCAGAGAAACTGTTTCTTCACTTTACTAGAAAATTGTTGCTAGTAAAAGATCAGTTGGATGAGCTTTGGCCATGGATAAAAGGATACCATGGTTGGTACCGATTGGCACCGATTGCCAGCATGATGTGTTAATTTAGGATAAAGAGGCTCAATGGTGCTTCATGGTGCCCAAAGCCGCTTCATGGCGCAACCGCTTGACGGCGCAGCCGCTATCTCGGGGCTTACCTTTGTTTTCATCTATAGTGTTACATTCCAATTTGCATTGATTGTGCTTTTCTTAACAAGACTCTCTTCATGTCTTTTATCTTTGGATTAATTTTTGATCTTTTAACTAAATCTTCTCTCTTTCATCCATTCGCAAAGGTGTATTTGTCAAGTCAAAGCTTTGGAATTCAACCAATAATTTCTGGACCCTTCCTGACAAAGATTTCTAATGTCTTGAAACAAACTGCTTTTGATTATTTTCAACTTGTACACTATGATCAATCTTTTGCAATCTTCTCATTCTTGCTATTGTTATCTTATCCTAGATATGTCCTTTGCCTCATTGCAAATCGTAGATAGATACTCGAAGGTCGAGCTCCCGGAAAATTTATTTATTTATTCAAACTCTTTCGATCGAATGTTCTAGGTTTCTTGAAAACAAAATAACTTTTGACTATTTTCAATCTATAGAACAGAGATTTGAGCACCATGATAGATCCAAACGATGTAAAACCATTCTGTTACCTTGATCCAATATTACGTAACTATCTTTATTTTCATCTTAAAGAATTGATGCACATTAACGTCCTTCGATCGTCCAGGTGGGAAAGAATCCCACAAGAAGTAAATGTGCAAGAATAGCTTTGTTTTGAGTCTGTTATGTTCCGCATGTAACATATCATCTACTTTATGCATGTTGCTTTCAATAATTTTCTATTAATCCAACCATTTCATTAAAATGATCTGTATACTTCATATACTTTATATTCACATATGCAATTTTAATAGGATCATGATTTCTTGTTCTTTGAATAATTTTCATTTGATTTCTATTCTATTTGATATATACATATATATATATAATCTCAAGATTATCCATAAAATTTTACGCTATTTAATTTATTCTCATACGTTGTATTCTTCTTTTGATTATGCTCTTTCATTTCTTGAAATCTTTTATAGTCAGTTTCATGGTCATGCTCAATTCTAGTCGCTCGATGGCCCTCGTTGTCAAGGTGTAATGTGTTAATTTAGAATTAAATAGGCCTCTACCTATTGCAGCTCGATGTCACCCGTATGGAGTAAAATTCCTCAACCTTCACTCAATTTCTTGGTTATCGTAGTGCGGCACGGATCATTTTCCATAGCTTGTGCTATCTCCTTTGCCGCGCTAATCTATGGAAATGAACCACCATTACCAATACTAAACTACAAAACCTGTTGTTTGGTTTATTGACAAGAACATTTGCACACATGGCAAATTTGAGTTCAAATAGTTGAGAGCAGCATTTTGGATCCACTAAAAATTTTCAAAAATTACCCACTAAAAAAGATGTAAACCTTCTCAAGATGCCACATCACTTCTTTTGACAATCATTTATTTCAATACGGTAATCTTAAACATCCATAATATAGCACCTGTTTTTTATAAATGAATGCAACTTGCACCAGATATACCATAACACATTTATGGGGCATTCATTTATTAGCACCTCATTTCCCTAGAGAGTTCACTAAATATAGTTATGAAGTTTGTTATTTATCCTATGGACACCTGTCAAAACTATTTCTAAAACCCCTAAGTGCATGTCATGTTCTAGATCTATACCAAAGCATATTCTATGGTGTTATTGATTAGGGTGTTTCAGTTTCAGAAATTCCTAGGAAGGTTAGGAACTTTAGTGCTACCCGGTATCTGTAGAACCAAATGAAATCCGTTTTACAAAATGTTTGTAAAATATATTACGGGTATTATTGGATTCAAGAGGATGTTTCAAGACCCTCTTGCAGCTTTGGAGAAGGGAAGCTTACGGGGTTAGATTAGTAAAGATATGGGTAGAATTAGGTGAAAATCATGTTTGGTATTAAGTAAGGTGGTGCATGTCTGAGGGAAGAACCAAGGAAAGAGTGCCATTTGTCACAATATAAATAAATAAATATATATATATATAGCACTTGTGGTAAAATGACGTTCAGATGACAGTTTGAGTTCCTCCTGTTGGTGCATAAGTGCAAGGTTGTACACATTCCACAATTTCCCTAAGAAATGATAAATTTCAAAGATATGGGGCTAAATTTCAAGTGTGTTATCCAGCCAGATTTTTAGATGAACACCAATTCTAAATTGGAGGATAGTGGGGTAAATGAAGGAAGATGGAAGTTATGTGTAATACCAAGAGCTAGCCATATGATCTAGATGTGAAATTCAGTTTTGTTACACCTGCAATGATGTTATATATGATGGTCAAAACAGATCAGATAGAAGTATCACCATAAGACTACGTCTACTAATAAGGCAAAAACCAAAATAGACTTAAAAACCTTAGAACCAATAGCTAGACATATGATTTAAAGGTGAGAATTGGTTTGGTAATATCTGGATGTTACACATGATGGAGTAAACAGATCAAAAAGAGGTATCACCAAAAAGGGACTTCTACTAATAGAGTAGGAATCAAAATATGCCTAAAATCTTTGAAAGCAATTTTGGAGGCCTAAACAGATGAATTAGGCCTCAAAAATATGCAGATTCCTCCCCCCCCAATGGAGGAAAGGTTGGCCTTCCCTCCCCCAACTTTGTCTTGTCAAGAACTTTCCAACGGTATCTCATCCATGTGATTATGAGATTCCTATAAGAAGATTCCCTAAAAGATACATCCGGTCAAAGCTTGTTTGACCAACCACATAGGACCAGGACCGACCTGTCACCCATCCAAGTAAGTAATCCAAGGGTGGATCTCGCTGGCATGCCACCTATCTGTGTGCCTAATCCTATGGTGGAGCTTCCTTGGAGGAGATCCTCTTTATCTATATAATAAAGAGAAGGTGCTCCTTTGGGGCATCATATGATTGAGTGTGAAATCTGTGTTTTCTTTCCTCTCTTGTCCTCGGAGTATTACAATAGTATTAGAGTGAGTGTTTTAGTCCAAGAGAGTGGATCACCCCTCTTGGAAGAACATGAACTACTAAAATTGAGTAATTTGAGGTGGAGAACATAGAGTAATTGGTAGACTTAGGAAGGACTTTAGAGAGAGGATGGGATGGATACATTGGGAGGAAAATTTCTTGCACCTAGCTTTCCATTCTTGAATACATTCCATATCAAGATTATGTACATCCAGTGTGAGCAAATGAGAGTATTGTTAGTTTATCACTTTGGACAGTGTGATGAACTCACTAAACCCGGTGATCCTACCTGTGGTGGTATACGACAAAGAGTGGGATTTGACAATCTACATTCTATTATGATGTTATGGATGTGAATGTCCCAAATCCTCTCCCTTTCAACACTCAAGTAGAAATTTGTTATGTAGTGAGACCAAAAGTGATGTTTAGAGATTTTGTGAATAAATTTTTTGGTGAGGAGTATTATCAACAAGAGATAGCTTATGAGGTCCCAATGGTAGTTCCAATAGTTTGTGAACCTTCTAGAGTGATCATATTGACTCTATATTGAAGTAAACATTAGCAATTGAGTGTTGCACAAATCATAGATCCGCAATTGCAAGAGCTTGTGCAAGGAATGCAAGGGATGTTGAATGACTTTGAGAGATTAAGATGACCATGGAGACATTACAAAGTCAAGTGTAGATCCTCATGAATGATAAAGCAATGCAAGAAGAAGAGCCGTCTCAAAACCCAGTACCTACAATTGAAGTACTTGGAGAGGCACCTTTGCCTACAAACCTTGTCATGATGAAGCCACATTGCTACTCCGGATGAAGAAGACTTGCAACATTGAGCCTTACAAGGGGTAGCATACAATGGGAGTAGTGGAAAATTGGATCTTGAGAATGAATCAATATTTTCAATTGTTCTCAACAAAGATCATGGAGCATGTTGAAAGCGTGTTTGCATATGGGTACTTGACCGATAAAGCCCTCACATGGTTTAATGCTTGGGAATGATCCATGTTGGCAGAAAGAAGGGAGGTCACGTGGACAGCAATGCAAGAAGGATTGCTTAAGAATTTCCAATTGTTGGATTCCGAGTAGATGGCCTAAATCCGACTATGGGGATTGAGACAAAAGAATAGCGTATAAGAGTATGTAGAGGTATTTTTGGATCTACAAGTTGCAATAACCAACATGAGTCTAGTAGAGGCTCTTGACAATATAAAACAAGGGTTGAAGGAGTGGATTTGCCAAGAAGTCATGGTGTAAAATCCTCGCATGGTATTTGAAGCCATTGCTTGTATAGAGAATAACAAGAGCATTGGGTAAAGGTGAAGGAGTAGTTCCACCTCAACATTATTGAGCAGGATTGCCACACATGGGTAGACCAATACCAATGGAATTGGGCAACCTTTGATTTTGAAATTGAGGAGCACGACCACTTCAAGGAGAGCATGGATGGGTAGAAGAACAAAGAGATGGAGTCCCACAAGGAGAAGGAACTTAAGGAGAACAACGCCGTTGTTACAATTGTGGTTGTATTGAGCATATATCTACCAACCATTGCGCTCGTTTCCCTAGAGGCCCTTGGCCTTCATACAGGCAACTTTGGAGAACATGGAGAAGTGCACTAAAGAGGAGGAGGTGGAAATCACTTTGGAAAACAAAGATTGTCAATAAATGTACCTTGTGGCCGTATTGGCTCAATAAGGAAGTAAAGAAGCAAGGGAAGGAAGAAGAAGAATGTGCAAAGGTCTCGAAAGGCAACCTCACAATTGATTGTTGTGAATGGAGTACTAGAAGGCAATCAAGTGAGAGTATTAATAGATCCGAGAGCAATAGAGAATTTCTTTTCTTGCTCTATTGCAATAAGATTGGGAATGGATCTAGAGAGAGATGAGAGTGAAGAAGTAGAGTTACTTAACAAGAAAATAAGGAGGATTGAATCATTACCTAGACAAGTAACACTCTTTGTAGTAGGATATCAAGAAGTAATTGAGTGGCAAGTGATACAATTAGCTTGTTATGCTGTAATCTTAGGCATGCCATGGATGGAGCATTACAATTCTATGGTAGATTGGAGGAAGAAAGTAGTGAGAACCCACCAATGTTCAATTATTAGGGTTAAAGAAAAATCACACAAGCAAGAACTGCCTCTATATGTCATAGGGATGGCAACTGTCTGTAAGACCGATAGATGTTTCATGAGTCTAACAAGAGAAGTCTAGAATGCACAACTTGATGGACAAAATCCTGAGAAATTGAAAGATGTGATGGATGAGTTTCAAGATGCCTTTCCCAATGATCTACCCTTAGGACTACCACCAAAAAGGAGAGTAGATCATAAAATTGAGACACTCTTGGGAAAGACACCTCCTTGTAAGGCCCCATATCGCCTATCACCTCATGAGTTGGAAGAGTGTAAGACTCAAATTGAGGAGATGCTACAGAAAGGGTTCATCCAACCTAGCGTATCACCATATGGGGCTCTTATCTTGTTTGTGAAGAAGGACGGTACAATACGCATGTGCATTGACTATCGGGATCTCAATCAGCAGATAGTGAAGAACAAATATCCCTTACCTCGCATGGATGACCTATTTGATCAACTCCATAGAGCAAGATACTTCACCAAATTGGACTTTCGGAGTGTTACAATCAAATCCAAATTGCAGAGGAGGATGTGTACAAAATTGCCTTTCAAACCAAGTATGGCCACTTTGAGTATCTTGTGATGCCTTTTGGCCTCACCAATGCACTTGCCACTTTCATGAGTCTAATGAATGACATATTTTGTCCATACTTGGATAAGTCTATTATCGTCTTCTTAGATGACATCTTAGTATACATTAGCACAATGACGAAACACAAACAACATCTACGAGAAGTCCTCCAAATTCTAAGACAAAATTGATTGTATGCTAACATCTCAAAGTGTGTGTTTGGCAAGTCTAAAGTAGACTACTTGGGGCATAGAGTAAGTGCAAAGGGCATTCAAGTATTGACAAATAAAATTGAGTCATTCAAAAATGGAGTGCCACAAAAGATCAAACTCAACTCAAGAGCTTCTTGAGTTGATGGGATTCTATTGTAAATTTATCAAGGACTTCTCCAAGGTTGCATAGCCTTTAACGGCACAACTTGGCAAGGAGAATAAGTGGACATGGAGAACCGCACAAGAGTTGGCCTTTCAAGAATTGAAAGCTGCCTTGCTACATGGACTAATCTTGAAGTGGTATGACCCAAAACGTCCAATCAAGTTGGCTACAAATGCATCAAGCGTAACAAGTAGGAGTAGTCCTCCAACAAGAGTGGCATGACGGATGGCATCCAATTGCATATTTCTCTCAAAAGCTGTTATCAATGGAGCGCAACTACCACACCATAGAATGAGAAGAGCTGGCCATTGTTCTTGAAACCAAGCATTGGAAGCACCATCTGGGCAAGAAGGCATTTGTAGTAGAGATAGACCATAAACCTCTAGTCTACCTCAAGACTCAAAAGGATCTATCTTGTTACCAAATTTGGTGGGCAAAATGGTGACAACACTTCAACATGACAATCACCTACGTGGAAGGTAAGAAGCAACTTGCAGATGGATTCAACCGCATGCCAATGGCAAACAACTTGGTGGCGGAGGTTAAGATTAACCCTGAATTCTGGCCAAAGATTCTGGCTGCTACAAAAACTGATCTACAGATTGTACAAGCGCAATCATCCAAAGGCGTCACCAACACCTAAGGACTCACCTTTTGTGATGGCAGATTATGGATCCCAAATGTCCCAAAATTATGCACCACCATTCTAACAAAATGTCATGATTCGGCCATGGCAGGTCATGTTGGAGTAGATGAGATCTTGGATGCAATCCAATGCCATTACTATTGGCTCAAGATGAGCAACAACGTGATGGACTACGTGCACAGTTGCCTACTTTGTCAACAAAACAAAGCTTCTAATCAAGCTCCTGTAGGGCTCCTTCACCTCTCTCCACTCCTACCCAACGTTGGGAATAGGTGAGTATGGATCTTGTTTATGAATTATCCAAAACCACCTCAGGGTTTGATTCCACCATGGTCTTTGTGGACCAGCTCAACAAAATGATTCATGTATGCCCTACCACCAAGGATGTGACCGCTCCACAACTAGCTCAATTATACTTAGATGCAGTCTTCTCTCACCATGGCTTGTCTCGAGTACTCATCACTGATAGAGGCACTCAATTCACTAGTTTATTTTGGCAAACACTCTTTGGGTTTTTCAAAACCAAGTTGGCTATATCTACATCTTACCACCCACAAACAAATGGACAAACAAAGCGGGCTAATTGCACTATTGAAGACATGTTTTGCGGCTTCACCTTAGAAGGGCAAGAGAGGTGAGACACCCTACTCCCGTTGGTGGAATTCACTTACAATAATTCAATGAATGCATTTACCCATGTCACTCTATTCTTCCTCATATATGGTGAGCATCTCTTCGCACCTTCTAGCTTGATGAAGATTTGTCCGGTGGCTACCAAGGTCAACACAATCAACACATTTGTTTCTAGAATCCAACAAGGTGTAGAGAGCACCAAGCACAGATTACAAATTGTGCAAAATTGACAAAAGCATTATGTTGATGCACACCATAGGCACATGGAGTTCAATGTTGAGGATCAGATGTGGCTATCAATAACCAACCTCACATTAGTTGGACCTTGTAAGCTCAGACCTCATTTTATTAGGCCTTTCTCAATTCTTCATCAAGTCGGTGATGTGACCTATCACCTCAAGCTACCACCATACATGAAGATCCATCCAATGTTCCATATTTCCCTACTATGCAGATATGCTCCCCGATCATGCCAATGTCATTCCACACAAGACATTCAACCTTGTCCGACACTCATTGATGGCACGGAGGAATATGAAATGGAAAGTATTCTCCAAAAAAGCATACATGGTACTTGCCATCTACGGGTGGACTATCTAGTACAATGGAAAGGTCACCCCCTCTATGAAGTAACTTGGGAGCTTGCTTCCAATTTGACAAATGCACCGGTGTTGGTGCAAGCATTTGAGCAACAACTGCACAATGAGGATGTTGCGTCTTAAAAGGAGGGAGGTTTGTAATACCGAGAGCTAGCCATATGATCTAAATGTGAAATTAGGTTTGGTAACATCTAGAATGATGTTATACATGATGGTCAAAATAGATCAGATAGAACTATCACCAAAAGAGTACTTCTACTAATAGGGCAAAAACCAGAATAAACTTGAAAACCTTAGAACCAATAGCTAGACATATGATTTTAAGGTGAGAATTGGTTTGGTAACATTTGGAAGGATGTAACACATGATAGACTAAACAGATCAGAAAGAGGTATCACCAAAAAGGGACTTCTACTAATAGAGTAGGAATTGAAATATGTTTGAAATCTTTGAAGGCAATTTTGGAGGCCTAAACGGATGAATTAGGCCTCAAAAATATGCAGATGCAATCCAAATGGAAGAGAGGTTGGCCTTCCCTCCTCCCTGCTTTGTCTTGTTGAGAGCTTTCCATGGTACCTCACCATGTGATTTTGAGATTCCTACAAGAAGATTCCCTAAAAGATTCCCTCTAGTCAAAGCTTGTTTGATCAACCAGGTAGGACCAGGACCAACATGTCACCCATCCAAGTAAGTAATCCAAGGGTGGAGCTTGTTGACATGTCACTGTGTGCCTAATCCTATGGTGGAGCTTCCTTGGAGGAGATCCTCTTTGTCTATATAATAAAGAGAAGGTGCTCTTTTGGTGCATCAAATGATTGAGGGTGAAATCTGTGTTTTCTCTCTTCTCCTGTCCTTGGAGTATTACATTATGTGCACCACCTTTTAGAGGATTTTCATTTGGAGAATTTCTTAGAACCAAACCAACTTTTGAGAGATTTAGAAATAAGGAGTGAATAGATACTCATGTTGAGCTTTGAGTATCTTTTATGTCCAATGAAATTTCTCCTTTGCCTAAAATCAAGCTCCACATCTATTTGTCTCCATTCATAGAAAGGATTTAGCTTCCAAGACCTATTGAAAGTGTTTTCCTTGAAGGTGGAAAAAGGAAAAGCAGATTTTGGACTAAAGGAAAAGGAGACAAAGACCGATATATAATGATCTCTCTCCATTATGGTCAAATCTTGGTTTATTTAGATAATCAATAACTTTTTAAGTATATGCAAGGGGGGAATAGGCTCAAAAGAGCATTGTCTTCAACTACATAGCCACCTATCTTGTGAAATTCAAGGTGGATTTCCTTAGGCTATGAATGATGACATGTTATACAAGAAGTGTGCGAGGTATATGAGTTCATACAAGAACGCTTAAGCATGGAAGGATAAGTGGACAAGGAATGCTTGATAGAGAGGGAACTAAAACAAGGGTGGAGAACTATCAATGATAAGCTAAATCATATGTGTCCACATTATGAGATAATGGACATGATTTTTGGAGGTAGAGCCAACATTTCTCCCTCTGCTCTTGTAAGCATGGGTGTGGGAGGAGGAAATTCTTTGAATATTTATGCAAAGTCAGGCCCAAGCAAGAATTAGGATCTTTATTTAAAGACTAGAATTTTTGCAGAAAGGATACTCCTCCATTGTCCAATACTAGTACCCAATCATTAACAATTTGTTTTGTAATTCCAATCATCCAACCATTTTTTCAAGAAGAGAGTAATGGAAGAGATTCTCTAGAGGAAGAGAGTAGATCTCATACCGAGTATGTCCCTTTCACACTCATATGTTGACTATCTAGATTGGGACTTAAAAAGTCCCAATCTCATTTCAATCATGTTCCATTGCCAATCTTGCACAATGAGGATATGCTTATAAATACCAACCAAGGCAACACAAATTTGAGGAGGAGTTGAGTACATGAGAAGCAAAGCATGAGGAGTCGATTGACAAGGAGAAATGTGGAAAATATGAAAGGTTTCAAAAGGGAAATTGACCCCACCCTATCAACTTTTTTGCAAGATCTATCTAATCAATCCATATTAGGAGTGGGTCACTTGAAGCTAAGGCGAGATGTAGGTTGATAGAGGTTGATAAAACTAAAGACTCAAGAACTAGCAAAGATTTTGAAACTTTGAGTCAAAGCAGAAGTTGAAAAGAGATTACATAGTGAAAAAATGAGTCTAAAGTAGAAATATTGAGAATAAAAGAAAGGACTTCTAAATCTAAACATATGCACTCTATGACTTTAGAATTAGCACTAGTAAGGAAAATAGCTCATGAGATTAAAATTATTATAGAAATGCTAAGTGAATTAGAAACTCTTCATTGTGGGACTCATGGGAGCTCCACCTATGAACCAAAATTCCTTGTACTATTTAACTCTACTACTCCTTCCAATTCAAATGATAGTGACTACGATTCCGGGCTTTGAATTCTAGACTCATTTTATGTTTCTTGAAATTACATGCAATTATGAATAAAGATTTTGAAAATCAAAATGCACATGAATAAAAATTTTGTTTCCAAATTTGAGTTGGATATTATTTTACTTTATCTACACAAAATAAAATGCTTTGCCTGAGGACAAATCCCACTAGGTTTTAGCAAAGGGTTTGTTTGCTTTAACTAGGGGTCTATTTGCTTACTATGGGGGGTTTGTTGACATGTTCACTTGGATTTAAGGGTTTTGGTGTGAGGTTTGTTATGGATTAAAGTTTTATTCCAAGTTTCATTTTGCTTGAAAGGTTTTGAGATGGGTTTGTTTGGACCTAGAAAGATTCAACTTGGATAAGGGTTTGCTTGGAGTTGGAAATTTAAGGTTTTGGAAGTTTTGGTTTAGGGTATGGAGTAGGGTTTCCACCCAAAAGGTTTGGTTGGGCTAGGAGAGTTGCTCATGGAGTTGCTTGGCCTATGGGGTTTTGGCTTTGGTTTTGTTTTTTTTTCCAAAGAAATTCTTAGGCGGAGTGAGAGTTTGTTAGATGAGTAAATGTTTTTCTGGGTCGGCCAAGACCTTACTCAGACTTAGATGAGATTTGGCTCCTAATTGGTGAATTCCATCAAGTCAAACAAGTTTAGCCAAGCTCAAAAGGGGTTTGCTCAAGTATGAAATGTTTAGCCAGGCTAAAAAGGATGTTTAATTAGTGCTTAGAAGGTGTTCTTCTATATCATGACATATCCGCTTGTATAATAAGTCAAGGCAATACATATAAATATTAATGAAAGAAAAATGAATGTATATAAATATTCAAGGTGTAAAAGACCAAGGATAGAAATAAGAAAATGGAAGATTGGAGTCAAAGATGACATTGGGGCCCTTGAATGAATGAAACTTCAAATGCCTAGCATGAGCTTGAGCATTGGTATTTATAAGGAGCATACAAGGCTCTTGAAAAGCTTCTTAGGAAGCTTTGTAAAAACCGCCTTCTTAGAGTGTAAGTCAAGCTAACCAAGAACCTTATCAAGAATCTTCTTTCTAGAAACCACCTACTTTGCATGCAAGCTAAGCTAGTTGGGAAGCTTCTTAAGAAGTTCCTTCTAAGAGCCACCTACTTGGCATGAAAGCTAAGCTTGCTGGGAAGCTTCCCATGAAGTTTTGTCCTAGAAATCACCACTTGGTATGCACATGACCCAATACTTGGAAGGTACCAAGTAGATTCCTAGATGCTTCTAGAATATTCTCATAATTCTTGGCTAATTTGGCCTATTTGTTACTTGTTAATCTTGACTAACTCGTCTATAAACTCTATATTTTTACATATTCTACCACCACTAGTTGGTGATGTCCTTGTCACCATGGAAGCTTCAAACCCTTGGATGGCCATTCGTGCATTCTAGAGATGAGAAAGAGACTCCCAAGTGGCATCATGAAGGAGATACCTTTTCCAATGGACTTTGTACTCAATATGCTATTGGTGGCCATGTTGAATGTGGCAACATGCAAGGATATGATCAACTTCATACTCTTCATGATCATTGATAGGGACAGGAGGAGGAAGGGGTTGGACACAAGTTGAAAAGGAAGGTAGATTACAAACAAAGGTTTTCAACTTGGACACACAAAAGACAAGGTGGATTTGCATATGAGAAGGCAACCTAAGTCAAGAAGCAATAGGAGAAATGATTTAGGTGACATCAAATGGACCTATCTAATTAAGAGTAAGTTGATGAACTTGGGTATCAAGTGGGAGAGGTAGATTGCTAGAAGAAAGCATAACTTTATTACCAAGTCAAAAGGTGAGATCATGACAATGTTGGTCTGCACATTTTTTTGACAATTTTGAGCAACAAGGAGGTGGGATTTGGCTTCTTAAAGGTATTGGGATATTGTGGTCAAGAAGGTGGAAGTCTAAGGGATATGAGATGGAGGAGGAGCAAGAAGCAAATCTAGAACAAGTGGGTCTTGGCCAAAATTAAGGAAGAAGAAAGTGAATCTAGAGCTTATCTATGTGGTATTATTGTATGCAAACTCAATAGCTATAAGACATTCATCCTAGTTGGTATGGTGAACGTTCACAAAGGCACAAAGCATATCATCCAAGGTGCAATTTGCACCTTTGGTTTGTCCATCAATTTGAGGATGATAGCCGTGGATCACACAAGCTTGGTGCCAAGTAGATAGAAGAGTATTTGCCAAAAATTTCCAATGAATTAAGGATCACAATCAAAGATGAGTACACAAGGTATCATATGATGCTTGAAGACATTGCCAAAGTAGATTTGGGCCAATTTTGGAGTATCCACTATATCAAAGGTTGGTGCTAAATCAATTTTCTTACTAAGCTTATCAACAAACACCATGATTGTTACATGATCTTGCTTTGTCTTAGGTGTAATCTTCCAAGGATAGAAGACCTTAAGAGAAATACAAAAGAAGAAACACACAATTTCACACTCAACCTCTGATGACCCCAAAGGAGCACCTTGACTGTATTATATAGCAAAGGGGACTTCCCCGAAGGAAGCTCTACCCTTGGATCAAATACATGGATTGGTGACATGTCAATGATCTCTACCCTTAGATTAGTTGTATGCATGGGTGACATGTTGGTTATGATCCTAAAGTTTCTAGGCTATTTTTGACTCTTGCTCTATTAGTAGAACTACTCTTTTGGTGAGAATTCTATTTGATCTCCTAGCCCATCTTATATATCATCCTTCTAGATGTTACCAAGCCAATTTTTGCATCTAGATGATATGTCTAGCTTTTGGTATTAGAAATTTAAGCTATTTTTGGTTCTTGCCTTATTAGTAGAAGTACTATTTTTGTGACACCTCTATTTGATCTACCTAGCCTATCATACATAACATCCTTCCAGATGTTACCAAGCCAATTTCCATCTCTAGCTAATATGTCTACCTATTGGTATTACAAACCTCTCCCCTTTAAAGACACAATGTCCTCATTGCGAAGTGTTGCTTAAAATATTTCACTTGCACCGGTGCATTGGTCCAATTGGTTGTTGGTTCCCATGTTGCCTCATATAGAAGGTACCCTTTCTAATGTACCAAATATTCCATACATGAATGGTGAGTACCACGGGTGCGCTTCTAGAGAATGCATTCCTCCACCTCATCAACGAGTGTTGGACAAGATCACCTATATGGAGTGTTTTTAGATCACCTATATGGAAGCTGAGGGCTTTGGGAAAAAAAGTACAACAATTGACGGCAAAGTGCCCAACTCGGCCACAATTATAACAATGACGTTGTATACCCGAGTCCCTTCCTCTTGTGGGACCCCATCTCTCCTTTCTTCAACCCATCTCGGTTCTCCTTGGGATGGTCATGCTCCTTGTTCTTGTGTTGTGTTTCAGTCCAATGATTTTGAGTCAGAATGACCTCTTCACCTCCTCCTAGCGCCTTTGCTATTCTTTGAGCACAAGGAATGGCTTCAAAAATCATATAAGGGTTTTGTACCATTACTTCTTGGTGGATTTTCTCTTTCAACCCTTGTTTGAAATTGCCCAAAGCTTTTGTTGGACTCATGTTGGTTATTGCAACATGTAAATCATGGAATGCTTACACATATTCTTTTACACTGTCATTTTTCTTTAACCTCTGAGTCAAGTTTGGGCCATTTGCACCAAATCCACTAATTGGAAGTTCTTCAACAGCCCTTCCTGCATGGCCATCTAAGTGAACTCCCTTCCTTTTGCCAACATTGATCATTCTTAAGCGTCATATCATGTGAGGGCTTTGTGGGTCAAGTACTCACGTGCAAACATGTTGGCAAAATGATTAATGATTTCAATTATGAACAATCAAAAGTATTGATTCATTTTTTAAATCTAGTTCTACATGACTCCCATGGAACATTGTTCCTTATAAGGCTCAATGTTGTAGGTCTTCTTCATTTGTAGTAACAATGTGGCCTCATTTGTTGACCAAGATTGGTGTCCTTGGCATGAATGACTCTCCATATGCTTTGGTTATTGGTATTGGGTGTTGGGATGACTCTCCTTTGTGCATGGCTTGATTATTCCTGAAGGTATGTACTTGAGTTTGCAATGTGTCCATGGTCATCTTGATCTTCCAAAACTCGTTCAACATTCCTTACATTCCTTGCACCAATTCTTGCAATTGCGGATCCATGAGTCCAACATACAACACTGCTCAATTGCTACTTCATACTTCAATAGAGGGTTAATATGATCACTCCAGAGGGAGCACAGACTATTGGAACTACCATTGGGACTTCAAAGGCTATAATTCCTTGATAGCATTCTTCACAAAATTGCAAACTATGAAATCCCTAAATATTACTTTTGGTCTGACCACATAATTGATTTCTACTTGAGTGTTGAAAGGGAGAGGATTTGGTATATTCAAGATCCATCATAATAGAATGTAGATTGTCAAATCACTCTCTTTGTCTTAGATCACCATAGGCAAAATCACCATGTGTGGTGAATTCATCATTATATCCATGAACTTTGCTCCAAATGAAAAACAAGATACACTCTCACTTGCTCGCATTGGATGTACATAATCTTGATGTGGAACGGATTCAAGAATGGAAATTGGGGTTTTGGACATTGTCCTCCTGGAGCGTCCATCCCATCCTTTCTCTAACACACTCCTAATCTACTATTTATACTATGGTGTCTCTCCTCCAAAATTACTCAATCGCAATAGCCCATGTTCTTCCAAGAGGGTGATCTGTTCTCTTGGATTGAAACACCTACTTTGATACCATTGTAATCTTCTAAAGATATTAGACCTTAAGAGAAACACAAAAGAAGAACTACAAAATTTCACACTCAACCTCTGATGCACTCAAAGGAGCACCTTGATTGTATTATATAGCAAAGGGGACTTCTCCAAACAAAGCTCCACCCTTGGATCAAATACATGGATAGGTGACATGTTAGCAATCTCTACCCTTAGATTAGTTGTATGCATGGGTGGCATGTTTATTCTGATCCTATTTGGCTGGTCAAACTCTCTTTGAATAGAAAGAATCTTTAAGGAATTGTCTTATAAGAATCTTCAAATCATGTGGATGAGGTACCAATGGGGGAGGGAAGGCCACCCTTACCTTTGTTGGGGGGGTAATTGCACATCTTTTAGGCTTAATTCACCCATTTAGGGCTCCAAAATTGGCTCTAAAGTTTCTAGGCTATTTTTTACTCTTGCCCTATTAGTAGAAGTCCTCTTTTAGTGACACTTCTATCTGATCTACCTAGCCAATCATGTATATCATCCTTCCAAATATTACTAAGCTAATTTTCATCTTTGGATGATATGTCTAGCTTTTGGTATTACAAATTTAGACTATTTTTTATTCTTGCACTATTAGTAGAAATACTCTTTTGGTGACACATCTATATAATCTACCTAGCCTATCATACATACCATCCTTCCAGATGTTACAAAACCAATTTCCATCTCTTACTAATATATCTAGCTATTGGTATTACATTGGGCAAGGATGTGATGGGATTTAAGCTCACGTGTTCCCATCGAGTAGATAGAATGAGAATTGGTTGAAGGAGTTCACTTGGTTTCTAGTTGTTGGCCTTGTTTCATTGGCAACTCTTACAAGATTGGACAAACTTTTGAACATCTTGTGCCATGTTGGGCTACCACCATTTGCATTGTAGGGTACCCAAGGTCATATCCATCCTCATATGACCAACAATTTGTGAGTCATGGGCTTCTTGAAGGCACACAAGTTGTAGATCACCCTTGGTTCGAACATAGATCCGGTTCTCATAAAATAGAAAGTCTCCCTTGGAGAAGAAGGTGTTGTATTTCTTGTTGTGTGCTACAAGACTACCTTGTACCATTTGAAAGAAGTGGTCTTGCTATAAATTAGTCTTGAATTTGATTTGGATTTTTGAGTCAATTGATATTGTCATAATTGTCACCGTGATGAGAGGAAGAGTCTTCAAATCAAGTCATCATGATAGGGCATCAAGGATGACATGGAATCTATTGGGTTTGTACTCAAGTTTGATGTCAAATAACTATAGTTGTTCTTCCCATCAATGATGTAGACTCTTCATGTGCTCCAAATATAATATCTACAATAAGGGTTTGTGATTGGTTCACATGATCATTTGTTTTCCCAAGAGATAATTCCTCTATATTTTGATGTATATACCATTGGTAATTGTTCTTGATTTGAGTAGAATAATTTATTTTTGTGGTGTTTAATTTGCAAGACACAAAGACAATGGGATGTAACCCATCTAGAAATTCCTATTGCATCATCACTCCAATGGTAAAGTTAGAAGCATCAAAATCAACCACAGAAGGTAGTTGAGGATCATATGGTTGAAGAATGGGTCTTGAAGACTATATATTTCAACTTTTGGAATGTTTCTTCATGCTTGGTGGTCCATTGATAGCTTGAGATCTTCCTTGTAAGGTTGGTCTATGATGTAGCTACATGAGCATAGTAATGGATGAACCATCAATAAGAACTTGTCAATCCATTAAATGCCCATAGTTTATGGCATCCTTTGGAGTAGGCCAAACAATAATGGCCTTGATTTTCTCCTCTTCTATCTTTATCCCTTCCAATGAGACCTTATGACCCAAGAAGGTAACTTCTTTTTGCCAAAAGATACACTTTGACTTCTTGCAATAAAACTTACATTGACATAGTCATCTTAGGACTTCTCGTACATGATTTATATGTTCTACCTCCATCTTGCTATAGATTAAAATATCATCCAAGAACACCACCACATACCAATCCAATAGCTTATCCAACACCTGATGCATTTGATCCATGAAGATCGCTAGAGCATTAGTGAACCCAAATAGTAGAACTCTCCGTTCAAAATGCCCATACCTTGTGCAAAAGGTAGTCTTTTGCACATCTTCCTTATCAATGGGAATCTACAAATAGCTACTTTAAACATCTAACTTGGAGAAGTATTGTGCTCTACTCAATTGATCTAGCAAGTCATCAATTTGAGGCAAAGGATATGCATTCTTCATTGTTTGCTTATTGAGGTCACAATAATCCATATAAATGCAAAGTCTCCCATCTTTGAGATAAATAGTAATTTCACTTCCCAAGGAGATGTATTATGTCATACAAAATTCTTATCCAAAAAATTTATCAATATTGTTTAAAGCTCTTCCAACTCCTTTGGTGAGAGCCCATAGATTGGTCTATTCACTAGAGTACTTCTTGGCAATAACTCAATTTTGAAGGGCATACCACAATCGGAGAATAATCCCTTTTGTATATCATCAAAAAACAAATCTACAAACTCTTGAACTATTTGATCAACCATTTCTTGATGAGGCTTTTGGCCCTCATCAGATTCTCCATACTTAATTGGCTTGATCCACCCCGCAAAAATAGGAATATCTTCCTCCAAAGCTTGCTCTATGGCTACTTTACCAAAAAAATTCTCATCTTGGGACTAGTTATTCTTAAGTGTCTTACTCAAAGGTTCGAGATAACCTAATTGGTAGTTTTTACCTTAGTGTTGTACTTGAATGTCTCATCAAGTCCAATCAAATTGAACCTTACAATGTTCAAGTCAAGGCAAACCTATAATGATGTTATAATGTAGAAGTGCCACTACAACCTCATACACTTTTCACGTAGTGCCTCTCCCTAAGGTCTCATGTCCATGTCACACAATCCCTGGGGTGAAAAACAATTTTTGACCTCATTCTCCATCATCAGATTCAACACATTACTTTTCCTAGCTTCTTTGTTTTATAGTTCCAAAATGTGCAAATAAAAATGTGTTTTTTTTTCAATTTTTTGCTACACCATGGATAAATTGCTAGATGCTCTATTGATGGCTCACATTTTAGGTCAGAGTTTTTTTTCATGAAATTTTTGTCCAATTAAAGAATTGAATTTCCTAATACTCCTCAATTTTAAATGTAACAAGATGTGAGGTACGGACTGCAAAACCTTTTCTACCATCTACCATCATCAATCCACTTCCAATTATTGATTTGATAAGAATTCCTAATTTGTTTGCTAATTTCAAGGACATGCAATTCTCTAAACTTCTAGAATCAACCAAAATCCTACAAACACAATCAGATATCATACCTTGCAAATGAAGTAAACTTGCATAGGTCGAGCCTTCAATCCCATTAGAACTAATTAGGTTCCCAAATTAGATGGCTCAAATTCTCCTATTGGTATTCTTCATTTCTTTGATCATCATGCTCCACAAATAAGCCAAATTAGCCTAGAATATTTTGGAAGCATCTAAGAAACTTCTTGTGAAGCTTCCTGGTTAGCTTAGCATACACCCCAAGTAGGTAGCTTCTAGAAGGAAGTTTCTAGAAGCTTCCAACGGGCTTAGTTTGCATGCCAAGTAGGTGGCTTCTAGAAGAAGTAAGCTTCTTGATTAACTTGGTTTACACTCCAGGAAAGTTGCTCAAGGAACTTCTTGAGAAGCTTCCTAAGAGCCTTGTATGCTTCTTATAAATACCAAAGCCAAAGCTCATGCTAGGAATTCGGAGTTTCCCACACTCAACTGTCCCAACGTGATCTTCCATTCTCCTATTTCTTTCCTCGGTCTCAATATTTTACATTGGTACTATTAGAGCAAGAATGAGATGGATGAAAATTTATGGACCACCAAATCAATTTCCACTAAATTATTGGGATTTTTGTATCATGGGTACTATCCAAGGATTATTTCACACAATTATCACCTCACGCTTTGGGCAGACTTTTTGAATACAATCACCTTGTCCAAGGAACCTTTGGTACTTCTGGTTGTAACTTATGGAGAATAATGACGTGTTGCATTTATGTATTAATAAATTAGATAGGTTGGATGGGTTGTGATAGAGTGGTAACCATTGTGGCAATACCTAAGGTTATCGTTTTTATGCAACAACGAATCAAGCACCTTATCGATTGTTAGATGAATGACATCATTGATGATAAGAGTACGTAAAAAGAGTATCAATTTAAGAAGAAGAAGACCAAATCCAATTTCCAAAACCCAAGGTTTTTGAAGGCAAGAATCTCCTAAGTGAAGTGGAAAATTTTGTGTTTGACTATGAATATATTTTGAAGCTACCAATCTTCAAGACAAAAAAAATAGATTCTCTTGGCTTCTAGCCAATTGGATTGAGTAGCAAAACTATGGTAGTAATTCCGAGTAGAGCAAGCTGAACGGAAAATTGTTGTACCAATCTTGACATGATTAGAATTCAAGAGTACAATAATTGGTCAATTCTAAGCTATAAATATCACACGAGTTACACAAGATAGGTTGGCAGGGTTGAAGCAAATTGGCTCTATAAGAAGTTATATCACATAATTCCAAAACACTATGATGCAAATTCTAGATATACTAGAAAGTGAAGCTATGGATTAATTTGTGAGGAGCTTGAAGTCACAAACCAAATTAGAGGTAACTGTGAGAGCCACAACAATTAGAAGAAGCCATGCGGTTGGCCAAACGCTTTGATACCTTGGTTGCAACAACTTGGTCTTAACCTTGACCTCCATAAAACCTAACAATACACTACACATAGGTGGAGGAGCCGGTACCAATGGAGATTGATCCTATTCAACAGAGACCACTTGACATTGCATAGAGGGAAAAACTACAAAAAATGGTGGTTTTTTCTATTTTCATCAAATTGGACATTGCATCGCTGAATGTCCACTCAAGAATGGACGACCTCGACAAGTTGTCTAGATAGAGTTTGTGGAGAAAAATGATCAAGGAAATAAAGAAGCCCAGTAGGAGATTTTGAGCCACCTATTGGGAACTTAATTAGTTCTAATGGGATCGAAGGCTCAACCTATACATTTGCAAGGTATGATATCTGATCGTGGTTGTAGGATTTTGGTTGATTTTGGAAGTTTATAAAATTACTTGTTTATGCAATGAAAAAAGGAATTACTTATTCCTATCAAGCCAGTATTTAGAAATAGATTGATAATGGCAGATGGCAGAAAAGGTTCTACATTCTGTACCTTGCATTGTTACTTTCAAGATTGGGAAAGAGTACTTGGAATGTATGATTTTACAGTGACACCTCTACATTATGATGTCATTCTAGGTCTACCTTGGCTTGAATGTCAAAAGGTTCAATTTGATTAGACCCAATGACAAATTCAAGTACAACACCAAGGTGGGAATTTCTCATTAGGTTGTTTGGCACCTTTAAGTAAGACATTTACAAATAGTCAGTCTCAAGATGAGAAGTTTGTTAAGAAAGCAGCCATATAGCAAGCTTCAAAGGAAGATAAGTCCCAAGAGGAGAAGTTTGTCAAGAAAGCAATCATAGAGTAAGCTTTGAAGGAAGATAAGTCCCAAGATGGGAAGTTTATCAAGAAAGCAGCCATAGAGCAAGCTTTGAAGGAAGATAAGTCGCTAGATGTGAAGTTTGTTAGTGAAGCAGCTATAGAGCAAGCTTTGGAGGAAGATAAGTCTATTTTTGTAGTGTGTATCAAACCGATTGCACAAGGAGAATTCGAGGAGGGTTCAAAGCCTCATCAAGCAATGGTTGATCAAATAATTCAAGAGTTTGTAGACATTTTTTGGATGATTTGCTGAAGGATTATCCTCCAGTAGTGGTATGCCCTTTAAGATTGAGTTATTGCCAAGGAGTACTCCAATGAGTAAATCAATCTATTGGCTCTCACCAAAGGAGTTGGAGGAGTTGCAAAAAACACTCATAGAGTTGTTGGAGAAGGATTTTGTACAACATAGTACATCTCCTTGGGGAGCACCGATACTATTCATACCAAAGAAGGATGGAAGACTTCATTTTTATATTAATTACAATGGGCTCAATAAACAAACATTGAAGAATGCATATTCCTTGCCTTGAATTGATGACTTACTTGATCAATTGAGTGGAGCACAATACTTCTCCAAGTTGGATCTTTGTAACAACTATTGGCAAATCCCCATTGAGAGGGAGGATGTGCAAAAGATTGCCTTTTGCATAAGGTATGGGCATTTTGAATGGAGAATTCTACCCTTTGGGCTCACTAATGGTCTAACAGTCTTCATGAATTAGATGCATTGGGTGTTGGATGGACTATTAGATCAATACATGGTGATATTCTTGGATGACATTTTAATCTATAGCAATATAGAAACATAACATACAATTCACATGTGAGAAATCCTAAGATGATTATGACAATGGAAGTTTTACTATAAGAAGTTGAAGTGTGCATTTTTGTAGAACGATGTTACCTTCTTAGGTCACAAGATCTCATCGGAGGGGATCAAGATGGAAGAGGAGAAAATCATGGCCCTCATTGATTGGCCTACTCTAAAGCATGCTATAGAAGTATGGGCATTTAATGGATTGGCCAATTTTTATTGATGATTCATCCACTACTATGCTTATGTGACCACACCATTGACCAATCTCTAGGGGAAGAACTTGAGCTTTCAATGGATCAACAAGCACAAAGAAGCATTTCAAAAGTTGAAACATATGGTGTCTTCAAGACACATTCTTCAACCATATGAACCTCAACTACCTTGTGTGGTTCATTTTGATGCTTCTAACTTTGCAATTGGAGCTGTGTTGCAACAAGAATTCCCATATGGATGGTTACATCCCATTGCCTTTGTGTCTCATTGACTAAAGAACAAAAAAGAATTACTCTGCTTGAGATTATGAACAACTAGCAATGGTACATGCAAACAAGGTATGGAGGCATTATCTCTTAGGGAAACAAGTGATCATGCAAACTGATCAAAAACCTTTGTTGTAGACATTACACTTGGAACACATGAAGAGTCAACATAATTGATAAGAGGAACAACTACAATTGTTTGACATCAAACTTGAATACAAACCTAGTTGGTTCCACATCATCCCTAATGCCCTATCACAATGACCTGATTTGAAGTCTCTTCCTCTCATCATGACGGCAATGAAGATGGTATTAGTTGACTCCAAAGTCCAAATTGAGTTTAAGACGGCTTTATAGCAAGATCCTTTCTTTCAGATAGTATAAGGTTGTCTTGCAGCATGCAAAAATGAGTAAAACACCTTCTCCTTCAAGAAATGCCTTCTATTTTGTGAGAACCAGATTTATGTTCCAACCAAGGGTGATCTCCAACTTGTGTGCCTCCAATAAGCTCATGACTTACCAATTGTTGGTCACATGGGTGTGAACAAGACCTTGGGTACTCTCCAACACCAATGGTGGTAGCTCAACATGACACAAGATGTTTGAAAGTTTTTCCAATCTTTTGAGAGTTGCCAATGTAACAAGACCAACAATGAGAAACCAAGGGGACTCCTTCAACCACTTCCCATTCTATCTATTCAATGGAAACACATTGTTGTACTTTTCTTTTCTCTCTCTAGGAACATATAAGGTGCTTAGTTGTGGAAATTGCAGATTAGAGGCTATAGGTAAACCTATAAGTACTTGTCTGAACATGCATGTTACCTAATAGTCAGAACCCTCCACTCTTGTAACTAGTATTCTTGCTATCGGGTAGGGTAGTGACGGGGAACCTAACTTATCATCACAACATGCACTCTTGGTTTGTTGGTCATCACTCCAAAATTACCAAGGATAAATACACAGCACTTCTAGAAGGAAAGAACCTAATTGCAATGCCCGCACACCAATCCAAACCAACTAGGCGTACAAACAAGCATGCAAACATAGAGAGGATCCAATCATAGGAATGCGGCAATAACTCTTTGTGCTTTTTGGTTGGAAAAGAGCTTCAAAGCCTTCATGCTCTATCATCATGCTCATTTGAACTTGTACTCCAAGTCTACTCCAAGCTGTACTTCAGATCTCAACAATTCCTACTCCAGATGGGATTTCCTATGTCTTCTTGATGGAGAAAACTCTGTGCAGCTCATATGAACATAACTCTTTCTTTATATCTTGGATTCAAGAGTTCTAGAATTCAATGGAAATCCTGTAAGATAAGCTTTCCAATGATATAAAATGGACTTCAATCGGATCACTAAAACTCCTATGACAAGCTCTCAAAGTTGGCTGGGTTTTTGCAACTCTTGCCCTAATTTCGAAATTCCTTTTTTAGGGTTTTGCCCATGGTTCTTGCCAACTTTCCCCTGATTTCTAAATCATATGTACATTTGATCCTCAAAAAACACTCTTGAAATTTGAACTCTCAATCATAGTCACAAAAGTGAGAGAATTGACATTCAATTAGGATTGAAGAAAGAAATACTCCTCCGAGCTTATGACAGTCTTTTCAGTAAAACTTGCTGAATCAGATCTCATTGTCTATGAGTCCAGGGACAACCAAATTTTCTACAGTATTTGGTCATGCTCTTGTTTACCACCCAGTAAAGTTTGATGGCCTAATCCAAACCCAATCCCTAGATATAGATCAATTTCTGAGCTGGGATAACTTGTGAGCTCTGCATACCCAAGTATCCTTGATCCAAGACCCTGAATTCTCTATTTGAAGAATTCACATGAAATCTTCACAACAAGTTGCACACCCCAACTAAAAACAAGTCTGGAAATTATCATAAGGTATCTTGAGCCAAAACTTGAAAAGTGACCAAAACTCCAAACCTGATCACTAGCTCTTCTCCATCACCTTACACCTCAAGAGCTTCAACTTCAATCAACCAGATCTGATTTGAGATTGATCTAAAACTGAAATTTCTTAAGATAAAGTACTATAAGCACTTTATCTTATCTCCAATACCACTAATAGATAGTAAAAATGTCTCAAGAAGCTCCCTCAATTGCCTACTTTGTGCTCTTGACAAGTCCCAGACATGCTCATAAGTAAGCACCAGAAGGACAATAGGATTCGGGTTTCTCATCACCGACTCCATGAATACCGCCCGGAAACGTGCCACCAACCAATGCCGTAAGCCATCATGGTGCAAAATCTGAAGTTGATGAGAAAAGGATTTGGGAGTGATAGATCAGGAGCATGGAACATCTCATGCTCAAATGCTTCCTCTGATGTTCTACCACTCACGCACTGCTACAACTTTCACTTCCAACGTCTTCCTCTCCCTTGAGACTCCTCGACTAAAACACACCCTCGTCTCTCCACTCACCCTCATCTTTATTCATAAAGCCCTCAAATATGATAAGATTGTAACCTACATGGCTGTAATACTCCGAGGACAAGAGAAGAGAGAAAACATAGATTGCACACTCAAACATTCGATACCCCAAGGGAGCACCTTCTCTTTATTATATAGACAAAGAGGATCTCCTCCAAGGAAGCTCCACCATAGGATTAGGGACACAGATAGGTGACATGTCAGCAAGCTCCACCCTTGGATTACTTACTTGGATGGGTGACCTGTCTTGTCTAGGTCCTATCTGGTTGGTCAAACAAGCTTTGACCAGAGGGAATCTTTTAGGGAATCTACCTGTAGGAATCTCAGAATCACGTGAGTAAGGTACCATTGGAAAGCTCTTGACGAGACAAAGCAGGGGGGAGGGAAGGCCAGCCTTTCCTCTGTTGGGGGGGTATTCTGCACATTTTCGAGGCCTAATTCATCCGTTTAGGCCTCCGAAATTGCCTTCAAAGATTTCAGGCATATTTCGGTTCCTACTCTATTAGTAGAAGTCCCCTTTTGGTGATACCTCTTTCTGATCTGTTTAGTCCATCATGTGTAACATCCTTCCAGATGTTACCAAACCAATTCTCACCTTTAAATCATATGTCTAGCTATTGGTTCTAAGGTTCTCAAGTCTATTTTGGTTTCTGCCCTATTAGTAGAAGTACTCTTTTTGTGATACTTCTATCTGATCTATTTTGACCATCATGTATAACATCATTCTAGATATTACCAAACCAAATTTCACATCTAGATCATATGGCTAATCCTTGGTATTACAGACCTCCCTCCTTTTAAGACGCAACGTCCTCGTTGTGCAATTGTTGCTCAAATGCTTGCACCAACACTGGTGCATGTGCCAAATTGGCAGCAGGTTCCCAGGTTGCTTCATAGAGGGGGTAACCTTTCCATTGTACTAGATATTCCACCCGCGGATGGCGAGTACCACGCATGCACTTTTGGAGAATCCGCTCTACTTCATATTCCTTTATGCCATCAATGATTGTCGGACAAGGTCGAATGTCCTATGTGGAAGTACCTTGGCCTGATCGGTGAGCATATCTGCATAATAGGGAGACATGGAACACTGGATGGATCTTCATGTGTGGTGGTAGCTCAAGGTGATAGGCCACAGCGCCGATGTGACAAAGAATCGAGAAAGGCCCAATAAAACAAGGTCTGAGCTTACGAGATCCAACTAATGTGAGGTTGGTTGTTGATAGCCACACTTGATCCCCAACATTGAACTCCATGTGCCTACGGTGCGCATCAGCATACTGCTTTTGTCAATTTTGTGCAATCTGTAACCTGTGCTTGGCGCTCTCCACACCTTGTTGGATTCTAGGTTGATGCAGTCAACACAAATGTGTTGACTGCATCAACCTTGGTAGTCACTGGACGGATCTTCATCAAGCTAGAAGGTGTGAAGGGATGCTCACTATACATGAGGAAGAACGGAGTGACCTGGGTGGAGGCATTCACTAAATTGTTGTAAGCGAATTCCACCAACGGTAGGAGGGTGTCCCACCTCTCTTGCTCTTCTAAGGTGAAGCCGCGTAACATGTCTTCAATCGTGCGATTAGCCCGCTCTGTTTGGCCATCTGTTTATGGGTGGTAAGCTGTAGACATGGCCAACTTGGTTTTGAAGAAACCAAAGAGTGTTCGCCAAAACAAACTGGTGAATTGGGTGCCTCTATCGGTGATGAGTACTCTAGACAAGCCATGGTGAGCAAAGACTGCATCTAAATATAGTTGAGCTAGTTGTGGAGCGGTCACCTCCTTGGTGGTAGGGCGTACATGAATCATTTTTCTGAGCCGGTCCACAAAGACCACAATGGAGTCAAACCCTGAGGTGGTCTTGGGTAATTCACAGACGAGATCCATACTCACTTGTTCCCAACGTTGGGTAGGAGTGGGGAGAGGTTGAAGGAGCCATGCAGGAGCTTGATTAGAAGCTTTGTTCTGTTGACAAAGTAGGCAGCTACACACATAGTCCATCATGTCATTGCTCATCTTGGGCCAATAGTAATGGCGCTTGACTGCATCCAAGGTCTTGTCCACTCCGGCATGAGCTGCAATGGCCGAATCATGACATTCCGCTAGAATGGTGGTGCGTAATTCAAGGACATTTGGGATCCATAATCTGCCATCCCGAAAGGTGAGTCCTTGGGTGCTGGTGACGCCTTTGGACGATTGTGCTTCGACAATTTGTGGATCAGTTTTTGTAGCAGCTAGAATCTCTTGCTAGAATTTAGGGTTAATCTTAACCTCTGCCACCAAGTTGTTGGCCATTGGCATGCGGGTGAATGCATCTGCAAGTTGCTTCTTACCTTCCACGTAGGTGATTGTCATGTTGAAGCGTTGTCGCCACTCTGCCCACCGAATTTGGCGACGAGATAGATCCTTTTGCATCTCGAGGTAGACTAGAGGTTTGTGGTCTGTCTCTACTACAAATGCCTTCTCGCCCAGGTAGTGCTTCCAATGCTTGGTTGCTAGAACGATGGCCAACTCTTCTCGTTCTGTGGTGTGGTAGTTGCGCTCTGCCGGTAACAACTTTTGAGAGAAATATGCAATTGGATGCCATCCGTCATGCCACTCTTGTTGTAGGACTGCTCCTATGGCTATGTCTGATGCATCTATAGCCAACTTGATTGGACGTTTTGGGTCATACCACTTCAAGATTGGTGCATGTAGCAAGGCGGCCTTCAATTCTTGAAAGGCCAACTCTTGTGCAGTTCCCCATGTCCACTTCTTCCCCTTGCCAAGGAGTGCCGTTAAAGGTTGTGCAACCTTGGAGAAGTCCTTGACAAATCTACGATAGAATCCCGTCAACCCCAAGAAGCTATTAAGTTGAGTCTGATCTTCTGGGGCACTCCATTTTTGAATGACCTCTATTTTATCTGTCAATACTTGAATGCCCTCTGCACTTACTTTATGCCCTAAGTAGTCTACTTCAGACTTGCCAAACTCACACTTTGAGATTTTGGCGTACAATTGATTCTATCTTAGAATCTGGAGGACCTCTCGTAGATGTTGTTTGTGTTCTGTCATTGTGCTACTATATACTAAGATATCATCCAAGAAGACGATAATAGACTTATCCAAGTATGGGCAAAATATGTCATTCATTAGACTCATGAAAGTGGCAGGCGCATTGGTGAGGCCTAAAGGCATCACAAGATACTCAAAGTGGCCATACTTGGTTCGAAAGGCAGTTATGTACACATCCTCCTCTACAATTTGGATTTGATTGTAACCGCTCCGCAAGTCTAGTTTGGTGAAGTATCTCGCTCCATGGAGTTGATCAAACAAGTCATCCATGTGAGGTAAGGGGTATTTGTTCTTCACTGTTTGCTGATTGAGACCCCGATAGTCAATGCACATGCGCATTATACCATCCTTCTTCTTCACAAACAAGACAGGGGCCCCATATGGTGATACGCTAGGTTGGATGAACCCTTTCTGTAGCATCTCCTCAATTTGAGTCTTACACTCCTCCAACTCATGAGATGATAGGCGATATGGGGCCTTACAAGGAGGTGTCTTCCCCGGGAGTGTCTCTATTTTGTGATCTACTCGCCTTTTAGGTGGTAATCCTGAGGGTAGATCATCGGGAAAGACATCTTGAAACTCTTCCACCACATCCTTCAATTTCTCCGGAATTTGTCCAGCGAGTTGTGCACTCTGGACTTCTCTTATTAGACCCATAAAACATCTATCAGTCTTACATACAGTTGTTGTCCCTACGACATATAGAGGCAATTTCTGCCTGTGTGATTTTTCTTTAACCCCAATGATTGACCATTGGTGGGTTCTCACTACTTTCTTCCTCCAATCCACCATTGGGTTGTACTGCTCCATCCATGGCATGCCTAAAATTGCATCATAACGGGCTAATTGTATCACTCGCCACTCAATTGCTTCCTGATATTCTCCTACAGAGAGGGTTACCCGTCTAGGTAATGATTCAATCCTCTCTGTTTGCCCATTTGGTAACTCTACTTCTTCACTTCCATCTCTCTTTAGATCCATTCCCAATCTTATTGCGACAGAGCGAGACAAGAAATTCTCTATTGCTCCTGGATCTATTAATACTCTCACTTGATTACCTTCTAGGATTCCATTCACAACAATCAGTTGAGAGGTTGCCTTTCGGGCTCTTTGTGCATTATTCTTCTTCCTTCCCTTGCTTCTCTGCTTCCTTATTGAGCCAAGAAGGCCGCGAGGTACATTTACTGGCAATCTTTGTTTTCCGAAGTGGTTTCCACCTCCTTCTTTTCAATGTGCTTCTCCATGTTGTTCAAAGATCGCCTGTACGAAGGCCGAGGGCCTCTAGGGAAACAAGTGCAACAATTGGTAGATATGTGCCCAATACGGCCACAATTGTAACAACAGCATTGTTCTCCTCGGGTCCCTTCTCCTTGTGGGACTCCATCTCTTTGTTCTTCTACCCGTCCCCGCTCTCCTTGAAGTGGTCCTGCTCCTCGATCCCGGAATCGAAGGTTGCCCAATTCCATTGGTACTGGTCCACCCATGTGTGGCATTTCTGCGCGATAATGTTGAGGTGGAACTACTCCTTCACCTCCACCTAATGCTCTTGCTATTCTTTGCGCACAAGCAATGGCTTCAAATACCGTGTGAGGGTTTTGCACCATGATTTCTTGGTGAATCCGCTCTTTCAACCCTCGTTTGAAATTGTCGAGAGCCTCTGCTGGGCTCATGTCGGTAATTGCGACTTGTAGATCCAGAAACACCTCCACATACTCTTGTACGCTATTCTTCTGTCTCAATCCCCATAGTCGGGTTCGAGCCATCTGCACAGAATCCACCGATTGGAAATTCTTCAGCAATCCTTCTTGCATTGCTGTCCATGTGACCTCCCTTCTCTCTGCCAGCATGGATTGTTCCCAAGCATCATACCAAGTGAGGGCTTTATCAGTCAAGTACCCACATGCAAATACGCCTGTAACATGCTCAATGATCTCTGTTGAGAACAATCGGAAATATCGATTCATTCTCAAGATCCAATTTTCCACTACTCCCATCGTACGCTGCCCCTTGTAAGGCTCGATGTTGCAGGTCTTCTTCATCTGGAGTAGCAATGTGGCTTCACCGTTGATAGGGTTCGTAAGCACGGGTGCCTCTCCAAGCACTTCAGTCGTAGGTACAGGGCTTTGAGGTGGCTCTTCTTCTTGCATGGCTTGATCGTTCCTCAGGATCTGCACTTGACTTTGTAATGTCTCCATGGTCATCTTAATCTCTCGAAATTCATTCAACATCCCTTGCATTCCTTGCACCAGCTCTTGCAATTGCGGATCTATGGTTCCTGCAACATCCAATTGCTAATGTCTACTTCAACACAAAGTCAATATAATCACTCTGGAAGGCGCACGAACTATCAGAACTACCATTGGGACCTCAGAAGCTATCACTCGTTGATAATACTCCTCACCAAAATTCCTAACCACAAAATCTCTAAACATCACTTTCAGCCTCACTACATAACGGATTTCTACTTGAGTGTTGAAAGGGAGAGGATTTGGGACATTCATATCCATTTTATCATAATAGAATGTAGATCGTCAAATCCCACTCTCTGTCATATATCACCACAGGTAGAATCACCGAGTTTGGTGAGTTCATCACTCTGTCCATGAATTCCGCACTAAAGTGATAAACTAGCGATACCCTCATTTGCTCATGCTGGATGTACATAACCTTGATGTGGAATGGATTTGAGAATGGAAAGCTAGGTGTGGGAAATTCTCCCCCCGGCGCATCCATCCCATCTGCTCTCTAAAGTCCTTTCTAAGTCTAGCTATTACTCTATGTTCTCCACCTCACATTACTCAGTTTCAGTAGTTTGTGCTATTCCAAGAGGGGTGATCCACTCTCTTGGACTAGAACACTCGCTCTGATACCATTGTAATACTCCAAGGACAAGAGAAGAGAGAAAACACAGATTGCACACTCAAACATTCGATGCCCCAAGGGAGCACCTTCTCTTTATTATATAGACAAAGAGGATCTCCTCCAAGGAAGCTCCACCATAGGATTAGGGACACAGATAGGTGACATGCCAGCAAGCTCCACCCTTGGATTACTTACTTGGATGGGTGACCTGTCTGGTCTAGGTCCCATCTGGTTGGTCAAACAAGCTTTGACCGGAGGGAATCTTTTAGGGAATCTACCTGTAGGAATCTCAGAATCACGTGAGTAAGGTACCGTTGGAAAGCTCTCGACGAGACAAAGCAGGGGGGAGGGAAGGCCAGACTTTCCTCTATTGGGGGGGGGGGGTAATCTGCACATTTTTGAGGCCTAATTCATCCGTTTAGGCCTCCGAAATTGCCTTCAAAGATTTCAGGCATATTTTGGTTCCTACTCTATTAGTAGAAGTCCCCTTTTGGTGATACCTCTTTCTGATCTGTTTAGTCCATCATGTGTAACATCCTTCCAGATGTTACCAAACCAATTCTCACCTTTAAATCATATGTCTAGCTATTGGTTCTATGGTTCTCAAGTCTATTTTGGTTTCTGCCCTATTAGTAGAAGTACTCTTTTGGTGATACTTCTATCTGATCTATTTTGACCATCATGTATAACATCATTCTAGATGTTACCAAACCAAATTTCACATCTAGATCATATGGCTAACCCTTGGTATTACAATGGCCAATCACATACATGTATAAAGATTGCTCACTTGGCAGTATCTCATGTGTTGGATCTAGCAAACAACCTACCCCACTAATATGGAGATAAAAATGATAAGTCACTTTTTTACGGGCTACGCAAACCACAACATGATAATGTGAGCTTGGATCTCATCACATCCTTGCCCAAGACTAAGAAAGGTCACACATTGATCATGGTGTTTGTGGATAAGCTTAGTAAGCAAATCCATTTGGCACCAACCTTTGATATCATGGATGCTCCAACATTTGTGTAGATCTACTTCAACACTATCTTCAAGCATCATTAGATGCCTTGTGTACTCATCTTCAACCGTGATCCTTGATTCTTTGGGAAATTCTGGCAAGCACTCTTCTAAATATTTGGCACCAAGCTTGCTTTGTCCAGAGCCTATCATCCTCTAACTGATGGAAAAACTGAATGTGCAAATCACACCTTGGAGGATATGCTTCATACCTTCATCAACATCCACCATACCGATTGGGATGAATGTCTTGCAACTGTTGAGTTTGCATACAATAATTCCAAGCATGCAAGCACTCTATTAGTAGAAGTCATCTTTGGGTGATATCTCTTTCTGATCTGTTTAGTCCATCATGTGTAATATCTTTCCAAATGTTACCAAACAAATTCTCACCTTTAAATCATATGTCTAGCTATTAGTTCTAAGGTTTTCAAGTCTATTTTGATTTTTGCCCTATTAGTAGGAGTACTCTTTTGGTGATACTTCTATCTGATCTATTTTGACCTTCATGTATAACATCATTCCAGATGTTAGTAAACTAAATTTCACATCTCAATCATATGGCTAGCTCTTGGTATTACACACGCCAAGTAGATGGTTTCTTGAAGGAAGCTTCTTGAGAAGCTTCCCAAGAGCCTTGTATGCTCTCTATAAATACCAAAGCCAAAGCTCATGCTAGGCATTTGGATTTTCCCACACTCAACTATCCCAATGTGATCTTCCATTCTCCTATTTCTTTCCTCAATCTTGGTCTTTTATAAATTGAGTGATGTAGCTTTTTACAAAACCAATCTACTTCAATTTTACCATCTATCTTGTGTGGATCATGTGGCATTTATAGTTTTAAATCACCCAATTATTGTACTCTTGAATTCTTCCCATGTCAAAATTGGTGCAAAAAATTGCCTTTCAACTCGTTCCACTCAAAATCACCACCATAGTTTTGCCACTCCATCTAATTGGCTTGAAGCCAAGAGAAACTTTCTCCATTCATCTTGAAAATTTGTAGCTTCAAAATAATATTTGGAATCAAACACAAAATTCTCCTATGCACCCAATACATTCTTGTCTTCAATTACCTTGGGCTTTGAAAATTAGATTTGCTCTTCTCTTTTTAAAAATGGTGCTCTTTCTACATGCTCTTGTCATTGATGTTCTCATTCTTCCAACAATAAAGTAAGTTGCTTAATTTGTTACTACATAACAATAATAACTTTGTGTTTTGCCACCGTAATCATTACTCTATCAAACTACCTACATTTCCCTAAGTTAATGCAAAGATGCAACACGTCTACCATTCTCCATAAGTTACAATCTGAAGTACCAATCGTTCATCAAACAAGGTGATTATATTCAAAACAAATTGACCCAAAACATGAGATAATGAATTGCATGAAATGATGCTTGGGTATTACATGGACACAAAATTCCCTATGGTTTGGTGGAAATGGATCTGGTGGTCCATACATTCCATCTATCTTATTCTTGCTCTAAATACCAATATAAAAGACCAAGGAGAGAAATAGGAGAATGGAAGATCATAGTGAAAGATCACATTGGGATTCTTGAATGAGGGAAACTCCAAATGCCTAACATGAGCTTGGACTTTGGTATTTATAAAGAACATACAAGGCTCTTGAGAAGCTTCTTAAGAAGCTTCCTAAAGTTGTCTTCTTAGAGTGCAAGCAAAACTAACCAAGAAATCTCTCAAGAAGTTTCTTTCTAGAAGCCTCTTACTTGGCATACAAACCAAGCTAGTCTAGGTTTCTCAAGAAGTTTCCTTTTAGAAGCCACCTACTTGGTGTGCAAGCTAAGCTAATTGGGAAACTTCCCAAGAAGGTTCCTCTTAGAAATCACCACTTGGTGCACACATTACCCGATACTTGGAAGATACCAAGTACCTTCCTAGATATTTCTAGAATATTCTATAATTCTTGGCTAATTTGGCCTATTTGTTACTTCATTAGTCTTGACTAACTTGTTTGTAAGCTCCATATTGTTACACAAGGTATGCAAATAATATAGTATTAGTAGAGTTTATTGTTCTCATGGTAGTAAAGTATAAAGTCAAGTCATCTATATAAGTATCAATGTAAGACAAGTGAATGTATATAAATGTTCAAGGTATGCTAATGATATAGCACTAATACTAAAGTAGAGTTAATTGCTACCTCTCAACAACCAAGAAAAAAACCGAATATATAAGATATATAAATTCAAAGGATAAGAGATGTACAAAGAGTTACATACAATGTACAAGGGATCATAACACCATGTAACATATGGTCAAGTTATGATCTAAGGGGATACTCCATTGAACAAGCAAGAAGAACAAGTAAGAATACAAACTCAATGTATAAGATATGTACAAAGACAATGATGCAATATACAAGTAATCATTAACACCATATGACATATGATAGACTAGTGATTTATGGGGTATCTTTATATTGTCTATATCCAATATGTGTTAGTGCTTCCTAAGGAGCCTATATAGGCATTAATGGCAAAATACCAAACTAAATATCCACATCTAATTGCACTCCTATTGATGCATATGTAAATCCAAAAAGTATAATGCTAGACTATCATATGGATCCACACTATAATCCCTAAGATCAAGTCCACTCCTTGGTTATAAAATCAATAGCTGAGAATGTGTCTATCTAGGGGAGCTCCCAAGAGGTCCCTTAATAAATTATATGACTCTCCTCTACTTGTCAAAAAATAAGTAAATAGAAGATGATGGACAATATTATGAGGATGGTTCCTACAATATGGAAGGGATGTACTATCAACTATTGATATATCTTGGAGTAATAGACCTAAGGCCGTAAAGGTACTATGTGGTCTATGTGTGAAACCTCTCTTGGTATCCTAGTACTCATCATCTCTATCAAGCAAGACCATAAAGCACACCCTATGTGTACTCCCAAAGGTAGGAAACGCTCATAACATATAGACCAAAAGAGATGTTGTAATATCATAAGCTAGATAAAATATCTAGAGATGGAAGTTGATTTGGTAATATCTTGAAAGATATTACATATAATGAACTAAATAAATCAAATAAACTTGTTGTCAACAAGAGAGTATTTGCTCTAATAGGGAAAAATTTAAAAACACTCTAAACATTTAATGGTTAAGTTTGGAATTCTAAACTGATGAAATAGCACTCAAAAACTCAAAGAATCCTGCAATACTCTTTGTAGTATTGCCTTAGTATTGACCGATGGCATAGGAAAGAGCCTGCTGCATGATCCAATGCGGAAATCAAGTTAGCCGATATAAGACTTGTAACAAAGTTCCAAACAGAACATGGAGATTGTATATTGGAGTTGCTTCAGCAGCTCTGATCACCTCACCTCCTTACATCTTCTACCGAACAGCAGACCATGATGTTTACGAGTATTATCATGAAACAGCCCAGCTGGCAGATGATGAGGATCCTTGGATTCTTTCTCTAGATGTAATCATTGTGAACCAAGGCATAGGGAGATGTCTTTATTATTGGACTAGAGTGCAACCTCGTCAATGCTCAGGTTTGAAGAAGGCGGTGGTCTACTTTTCCAATCAGCAAGGTCATCTCTTTGTTCCTCTAGCTTTGGAGTTATATGGAGCGATGGACACACCTTTTGACACATTCGTCAAGGAGTACACAAGAACTTATCATATTAGGTGCCCGGCGGTACCACTCTCACTCTCATACTTTGTAGCATATTTTAGATAGTATGTGTCCATTGCTCTATAGAGTGCAGGGACTGGTGCAATCCATAGGAGAGCAATCACACTAGGTGATACTTCTTCGGGTGCTCCAGTTGTTTGTAAACCACACGACTTGCATAGCTCGGATATCTTAGTGAGGCAAATTTCTCAAATAGACTCTATAGGGGCTTAGCCCCATTTTACCTTTTTCATCTCCTCCTTGTACGGGCTTGATAGGGTCTTCCCACCCTTATTTTTTTTACGCGGTCGTCCTTCTACTTTTCCAGTCTCGGACTATTGCACAACAAAAGAGTTGCTAGCATGAATCTGGTATATGAGGAGAAGAGATGCCAGCCATCGCTGCAACCGTTTTACACTGTGCCGACTCAGAAATCCATTCCCTTCGATCTTATGTTTATGATCAACGCTCTTGTGCATCATGATATTCTTCATGAGAAGAGTCTCGACTCTAACTTTTACAGGTTATTGCAACCTGAATGCACGCCGATCTATATTACAACGTTTGCTCTTCGGTACTTGCAAAATTCATATCGGAAGAGGGTTTTCGATGCTACCAAGCGTCTGCAGTCCATAGTCGACTGGGCAAAGTCTCTGCAGGTCCGACTCCTTCAGTCCCAGGTATCCGAAGGCAATATGGTGGTTCGACGAATACTCATTACCCCCACTCGAGCTATTTGTTACCTCCTGAACCTGAGATTTCTAATAGGGTGCAGAGACACTACAGTGCACTGTCTGACACATTCTTAAGGGTTTCCTTCGTGGATGAGAATCTTCAGCCCATCTCGTCCGGAGCCTTATCAGTCCAGGTTGCGCCTATAGTTCGTACTTTGTCAGGAGCAGGAGTCAGCATGCGCACAGCAATTTACAGGCGAGTTCTAACACAAGGTATGGTGGTTACAAGGGGGTCGTTGCAGTGTGGCCCATAGGAGCAGGCCCTGTTTGGAAGCTTGCATTAAGGGAAAGCATCAAAAAATTTCTTTCAAAGCACAGCCAACTGGAGATAGTAAATTGGTCTAGGTTCTTGCCATGTTTCCTAAATAGGCAAATCATCACACTTCTATCCACCTTGAAGGTTGAAGATAGCGTTTTTGTTGAGCTTCAGGACTCTATGGTTGACACGCTGAATCGTATGGTCGATGATAGGGACTTGGGATACTCTGTGCTTTTAGCTACATGTTCAGGAGAGATGTACAGCACCCCTACAAGAATGCTTTGTGCAGGATTTCGACCACAAGAGGAGCCGTATCTGCGATCTACATTGGTCGCAACCAGAGCTGGCCAAATTGAGGAGTTGGTACAGAAAACCAAAAATTTTGTTCCCAAAGCCAGAGGCTTTTGGGTTGTTTGGATGAAGCGGCAATTCTTGAGTACGGTCAGTGCTTTTAGTGTGTCTCTAGTCCACCAACAGTAGACGTTTCCGGCAGAACTGCCAGAGAACTTGCGGTAGTCAGGGGCAGCGTAGCAGTTACCAAGAATCCGTGCATGCGTCAAGGTGACATCCGAGTTTTTGAGGCTGTTGATGTACCTGCACTGCATCACATGGTTGATTGTCTGATCTTTCCTCAAAAGGGACCCAGACCTCATCCCAACGAGGCATCTGGGAGTGATTTAGATGGAGATATCTATTTCGTCTGCTGGGACGAAAGGCTGATACCACCCAGTGGCCAAAGCAGCGAACCAATGGACTACATCTCTCCTCCACCTGGAAACGCTGTGAAGCAAACTGTCAAAACAGAGGTACCAACATATCATGAAATTAGTCGGTCAAAGAAGGCTTGCATTTATTGGACCTCTTGATTTCTTGAAGATATTTGTTCGTCTTTGACGTCGAATCTGCTCAGGTTGCTGCTCACGCTGTCCTCATGTTCTTGTTATCCAAACTTTGGCAGTAAGAAGAGAACTTTAACGTACTAATTCGGGTGTGTTCGTGTGGAACAACTTGCAGGATGCGGCTGAGTTTTTTGTAAAGCACATGGTCAATGACAGTCTAGGTAGGATTTGCAACGCCCATGTCGTCCATGCGGACCTCAGTCCACTTGGGGCCATGGACGAAAATTGCCTGTTCCTGGCCAAGCTAGCAGAGAGAGCAGTAGATTACCCAAAGACAGGAAAGCCTGCAGTCATGCTACATGACCTGAGACCGAAGCATTATCCTGACTTCATGGGGAAAGAGAACGCCAAAAGTTACCAATCCAAGAAAATCCTTGGCATCTTGTATCGAAAGATACAAGAGATTGAACCTCAAGAAGATGGGGACTCCAAACAGGTGCTCGAGAGTATGATTCAGATCTGAAGATATGTGGGTTTGAAGCCTTCACGGACGAGGCTTGGATTTTGAAGCAGGTGTCTGACCAAAAGTTACGGGCTATTATGGATCAATTCAAATCAGTGACGACGGACGTTGTGCTACAGGGCACGTGATCTTAGGGTCGAGGGCGACTTGCCGCAACTTGTTTGATCTGAAGGAAAGGGTCGAGTTCGCGTTACGCTCTCTTCAGACAGAATTTCTTGACTTGTTCAAGACTGAATTGGGCTCAAAAGCCGAAGATGAAGAAGGTAACCAGGATGTGTCAGAAGTGAGAAGAGTCCTTCAACAGAAAAATCTGGAAGTTAAAGCATCTGCCTGGTATCATGTTACTTGTCATCATACTTGGTACCGCAAGATGAAAGAAGGTATAGCCCAGGACACGAGCAACAAAACTCATCCCTTAAGCTTCGCCTGGGTGGCTGTCGAATATCTGGCCCTTATCAAGAATCAGAAGTTGAATTCAAGAAAATGTGAGGCGACGAGTGCCAATGTTATTGCCACTGGAGTCTAAATACTTCATCCAACTTTTAGCAGTTTAGGACATTGATCGAGATGTTTAAGTTTCTAAATTTGTGGCCATTAGGTTTATAAGTGGCGGGTTAAAGTACATATTTGAAAGAAGTAGAAGATAAGATTCTCGGTAATTATGTTGATCTTGTTTTTTGAAGCTGTTTTAAAGATAATAGATATTTTATAATAATAATATATATAAATATATATAATTGTATTATAAAAAAATATAAAATAAAGCTAAGATTATATTTTTATAATAAAAATACAACATATATGTAATTTCCACTACAATTTTTTCTAGTTCTACCGCCCCTAAACCCAACATCGCAATACACTCGTAAACGCGTATTGAGTGTGATGGAAATAGTGAAAGTGTAATCGAAATAGCACATCCCAATAGTAATTAGTAATATACAATTACATAACGCTTAGATAACTTGTTGATAATAACAATTTATAATAATACCCAATATTAATGCTTGATAGTATGTAACAATACCCAACAAGAATTACCAAGAACTAGGTCTAGAGGTACATTTTTTTTTGTAAGTTTTAACGCTTGTTTTACACAAGATTGGAAATTTGATTCTTATTAAAAAATTCATAATGTATATTTTGGAGGTTATATTTTATAAAAAATTATTCATATCCAATTTTTTATTTTTTATTTTTTATTTTTGAAAGACATGTATATTATGACACCATATTTATAAATTTTGTATTCAAGGATGAACTTATCATCAATCCATGCAACTAATCTAATAGTGAAACTTGCTAACACATCACCAATCCATGTATCCAATCCAAGGGTGTAGTTCCCTTTGAGTAAATTCACTTTATTATATAATAAAGACATTGTGCTCCTTTGGAGCATAAGTATATTGAGGGATGAAACTTTGTGTTTCTCTTGGGGTTTCCCTTGTCCTTGGAACATTACATGTGCTCTATCTTTACTCTTGTGCTATGTGTCTAAATGATAACCTCAAACCATGTAAGACAATACTCCAAAATCTCTCTAACTTTGGGCTATGGTATATATGCAAATGTACTCTTACCTCTATAATTTGACCACCATAACCAGTACACAAGGCTTTCTACTTGATGTACAAAGGACTTGTATACCACATATTGTCTACAAGACAACCAACATTCAAAATTAGAATCTTCCTCCATCTCTTGTGAGCATAAATTATATGAGGAATGAACTATCTAGATACTATCATAGTCTCTCTCAACTTGGTAAGTCTCAAAATCTTACACTTGAGTGTCATCCTCCTCTTTTCAAGCCACTTTATCTCCTCATGCAGATGTCCAAAGAGGATGGGGGTGCAAAATCATGTGAGAATCATGGTCTCCGAGCAATAATATCCATGTCTCCCTCTATCATACTAAGCTCTTCAATAGGCTCTCCATGTAGATGAGACTCTATTTGGTTACCTTGGACTGCATCTTTGCACCAATAGGTTGAGCCTCACTCTTTATATTGTCACTCTCTATACTATTACTTTCATCCTCCTCTCTTCAAGCCACTCTATATCCTCATGTAGATGTCCAAAGGAGGATGGAGGTGCAAAATCATGTGAGAATCATGGTCTCCAAGCAATGATATCCATGTCTTGCTCTATAATGCTAGGCTCTTCAATAGGGCTCCATGTAGATGAGACTCTATCTGGTTACCTCGGACTGCATCTCTACAATAGTAGTTGAGCCTCACTCTCTAAACTATCAGTCTAAGTCTAGTGAGTGACACTTTAAGAATAGTAAGTCTTTGTCTGCACACCTACTTGTATGTTGACACCCTTGGGCACCTCATAAGCTCTCTGGGACTCCTCTAACAATCCCCTAGTAATATGCAACTCTCTTTGGTAAACTCCTCCTCAAGCAAAAGGTCCTCAACATGAGCATCTCTGGTGGACATAAGCTTATCTAACTCACCCAATAACTCTTGATAATTCTCTATGGTCCTAACCTAACCTTCCTTATCAAGTAGATCTCTCTCCCTCTCCCTCTCAAGAAGAATATGCTCACTCTCTACAAAACTCCTTTCCTTCTCAAGGAGAAGGTGCTTCCTCTCGACTAAAGTTGCCTCCCTCACACGGGCCTCAATCTCCCTAGACCTAATTATTTAGGACCAACAAGACCAAATGAAGGACCTATATCCTCATACCCTAACCTCACAATGGGTAGTCACAAAATCTCGTCACTTCCTCTCACAACTCCACCCTCTAAGATAGGATCCTCATTAGGAACAACATGATTAGAGTGATTTATGCCCAAATATCAACATAATATATTTGAAGCATTCAATAGAATCAAACAATCCACACTATAACATATCTCAAGGATTCAAGATACTCAAAGAATGTAATTATTGAGCAAAGTCACTTATTATGTATTTGAAACACTAACATATAGGAGAAAACATATAGTTTCCAAAAGTAATGAAGATAGTACTCTCATCATACTCATCCTTATCCTCATCCTCATGTGTGCCATGTACAACAACCTCCTCCTTGTCACACCATTTGTAGCATTGCATCCAGATTGCTCAGACATTGGAGTAGCATTGATAGTAGTTAGAGGTAGTTAGAGTGATAGTAGTTAGGTTTGACAACTTCTCATAGATTACTTTCCAAAAGTCAGATTTTGTGTTTGGGGGTATTGACTTCATGCTAGGGCCCACCATCACTTGCAACATTTGCACAATCAAGTGTGCCGTCAATGGGACCGTTGGGGTGAGAACTAGGTCAAAATCAAGAGTATACCTTGGGAGTGTAGCTCCAGATTGTTGAGCCTTTGAGTTCCTGGCTAGAGTGGATAGAAAGCCGACAAGAATCACCTAGAGTCTCTTAGCTAGAGTGGGTGTGGCTTGACTGTAATCTATGCCCAATTGTTGGCAGATCATGGAGTGACAGATCAAGTACTAATTTGATTGAGTGTGAGTTGAGTTGTGTGAACAAACTGATTACAACAGAGAAGTGAGAATCAGGGGGAAATTGGATGCAAACCTGAGGGTGGTGGTGGTATTTCCAAGCCCGGTCAATCATGGTACCTTGATTGCAGTTTTGATTTCCTTGAGAGTGATTGTGTGCAAAAGTGATGGCCAAATTTGGAGCCAAAGAGAGTTGATTTCAAGCGGTAGTTGTGATTTTGAGCTCAAGAGGTGAACACATGACCAATCTGGTGCAAGTTGAGCTGAAAAAGGTGGAGTTGGGAGGTGAAGTTGGGAACCCATTCCCGCAAATTAGAGATTCAATGATCCTCGTCTTTCCAATTTGGCTCAAGTGAAGAGTTAGCAAAGGATTTAATGGTCAACCAAATTTGGGGATTTATGTCAAATTTTACGTCAAATTTATGTCAAATTTATGTCAGATTTTGTGAAGAGTTTACGTTAAATTTTGGCAAGAAGAACATGATCCCATTGTCAGTAATCCTCATAGCTTAGAAAGTAGATAAGTACTCTGATTATATCAAATGCCAAATGGTGACAAGGTTAGTCCAATGTTGATTTATGAGATGGAAGGTTTTTGTTTAATTGTCTTGTGATTGGAGCCCCTCCATTCTCTATTTCTTAATTGTGCACCTCATTTGTATAGTGTGCCCTGACTTTAGAGCGTTGGTAATATGTGTGCTCTTGATAGTGAGGCTGGAGTGATAACCAGTCTGACTACTTATGTTTCTCTCCGGTGAGGCAAGAAATGATGACATATAAACCTTGAGATTGTGGGTTGTGATGGCAATTTACAAGTTGATGTACTTAGAGTTACATTAGTTGTTGATGTTTAGTTGGAGGTGTTGGCACTTGGTGGGGTACTTGCAAAGATTATAATTATGGGTTGCAATTCTTGGTTACTTTGTCACGATGGAGTTCTTTGGGGATTCCAAAGGAGATAGCATTTCAGTACTCAATGAGTTTACTTAGAGTGGTGCTCAATATCAGCCTATATCTTAGGTCCTAGTTAGGGAGGAGATTGACTCTAAGTTGGAGTTTGAAACAAGAGCTGATTTAGTTGAGAGTGCACTTGTTGTGTTTGCACTGTTGTTGTGGGACATGGACAAGATTTTATGATGCCTCCAAAGGCCCTAGGTGTTACTTTGGTACGGTGGGTACCATTGAGTTGGATGATTTTATCCAAGAGTTTGATAGTTTGTATGATATGTTGTAGATGTGGAATCCAACTTTGTTCAAACCCTTCATGGCATAGAAGGAGTTATTTCAATATTTGGAGGGTCCACTAATGGATGCCTACCATGAGTTCAGGATAGCTCCCTTGGAGGAGATTGAGCTATTGAGATAGTATTGGTCTCCCAATTATGTCTCTGTTACTTCAAGCTTGGTTTTTAGGGGTAGATCGGTGATACCCAAGAGTTCTAGCTCTAGTAGGGTTGGTGGATCTCTTGGAGATGGTGCTACATGAGAGGAGGTACTACTATAGGAGGTGGTCTAGTACCAGGGTTTAACTCCATGATAGAGTTCTTCCAATGTTTGAGGCAAAACCACCAAGGAGTGCGGACTGATAAGCTAAGAGCTTGCACGAGGTCCAATGGAAGGTTGGAGAGAGCCTACAAGAGGCATACACTTGCATGATATGGCTGATCAGTTTTACTTAGGAAGTTATTGAGGCCCAAGCAGTCCAATTTTGGTATAGGATATTGGACAAGGAGTTTCAACGTAGAGTCCGTGATGATATGTTATTACAAGCTACTTTGCCTACTTAGGCAGTGGTCTTTGGTTTGGTTGAGCATATTGAGCTCAACATGGTGGAAGAGAGAGAGTGGTGACATTTGGATTTGGTAGGGGGACCTCATCCACAATAGTTACTTCTTCCAGAGTGCACCAGAGTGCACCATGCCATGTTAGTTTTCAAGGATAGGGTGGACAGCCTAGGTCTTATGTAGCGAGTGGAGGACCTAGTGTTGCTAGACCCTTACCTTCATTTTTAGGTCAACAGCAACCAATGATTGGTGGTGTTGCTTGTTGGACTTGTGGTGGGCCTCACCACAAGAGAGAGTGCCCTTAGGGCATTGGACTTGATACCTCTTGTGCATCACAGCCAACACAAAGATAGTGTGAGCATTGCCATAGATTTGATCCCACTAGTGATTGGTGCTTTGACTTACACCCGGAGTTACGAGTGGTAAGGCTACTATGGCAGGTGGTAGAGGAGCTCCAAGTAATGGAGGACAATGTGGTAAAGGTGGTGGTAGAGGATCCACACCTAGTAGGAGTGCAATACCTACCCTTACTTTTGATATAGCCATGGCTACTCGGATTGAGCAGTTGGAGCAAAGATTTGGCTAGCATGGCTTTTGCTCAAAGGAGATCAGATTTGGGTGTTGAAGCTGATAGAGACACCTTGGATTTCATATGTGGAGCAACACAGGTGGATGCATTTGCCATAGTGACTAGAAGTGAAATACATGATCTAGAGCCCAAAGGAGCATCAATGGAGTTGGACCCACAAAGAGGAAAGGCTGGTAGACGAGTAAAACTTCCCTAATCTTTTACACTCTATGAAGCACTATAGACAACATCCATGGCTCCTAGATGTCCTATTGCAGGTGTGCTAAGTGGTGATGTGGTGCATGATGTACTACCTATTATCAATCACCTGTTACTACACAGATTGAGTCTAGCACAAAGTAGGAGGCGGCTCAATTGATTATACGCTTTCTATTATTCTTAGCCACTAACATGTGTACATTGGAAATTGATCCAACCCCAGTGTTCCAATTGGCTGCCATTCTTTGTGAGAGTAGGGATGATGTAATCCCTACTACTAGAATAGGGGTGGTTGATAGTGGAGTTGACTTGGTTGAGGAGCATAGCATCCGCTTAAATGACCAATGGTTTATGGCAAGTAGCAACGGCTAGATTGGAGGAGTTACCAACTAGACCAACTTTTCAATGAGCACAATTTACACTTAGGGTTGTCCTATTGGACAATTAGATGGGGATTTTTTGGTTAGTGGGACCTTTAGGGAAGATCCATACACCACAAAGTGTCTTACTTGACTCTGGTGCACAACCCTTTATGTTGGAGAAGGCTGCAATTGTTGATCTGGAGTTATGGAAGACAGATGTGGAGAGGTGTCCATTTTAGATCAAAACATCTCTAAGTGGTGGTTCTACATAGTACATCACATATGGAGAGCTTGTTCAGATTCAGCCAAGTCATCCAATTGATAGCTCTATGGTGAGAGCTCAAACCATTACGATAGAAGTTGAGTCATATGATGTGTTAGTTGGAGGAGTTATGTTGTAATCCATGGGTTTCAATTTTGACTATTGCGAGGAGACAGCCTCCTATAGACAAGGTTGGTAGTCTGGTGAAGGACAAGTATGTCACCTACTAGTACGCTTCAGTATATGAGCTTGTTGTTCAGATTCAGCCCAATCATCCAATTGATAGCTCTATGGTGAGATCTCAAACCATTATGATAGAAGCTGAGTCATATGATGTGTTAGTCGGAGGAGTTATGTTATACTCCATGGGTTTCAGTATTGACTATTGGGAGGACACAGCCTCCTATAGACAAGTTTGGCAGTCTAGTGAGGGACAAGTTTGTCACCTACTAGTACGCTTCAAAAGTGGTAGTCTTGGCTCACTACAGTTTAGAACTATGGTGGCTTCTGTTCAACTTTTAGTGGTTTTGTTACTTGGCCTAGTGACTTGTTGGAGGGGAATGCTTATGCAAAGGATACTCTAGTACTAGAGGAGATCACTCAAATTTGGAGTACAAGTGGGATTGTTCTATCCACCTTGGATGTTCCATTGTAGAGTTTAGAGGAGGCATTGCAGTAGCATGCGGAACAATTAGTACAACAAGCTTGGAGAGGAGTCTTTGTACCATCAGGAGACCAATGTAAGGATGAACCTCCAAAGTCAATTACCTTGACACCTTTGGATACCACTCTCATTGCTTGGAAGTATCAAGTAGGAGTATGTCTATTGGAGTTGTTTGATGGGATTAGCATAGGACTAGTTGCGGTACTACATGCGAGTATACAAGTATAGAGGTACTTGTATGTGGAGAGAGATGAGATTGCTAGGTAAGTCTCTCTCCATCCTGTGGTACACTTGGCCTATCAATATCCTGAGTTTATCAGCAATCAAGGGTTACTAGAGGGACCTACTAGCAAATATTTCTTTATTGGGAGCACATGATCTAGAGACACATGGACCTATTCATTTGGTGATTTTTGGATGGCCATGTTAGGACATACAAATGTTGGTCGAGGTTTGGATCTTCAATATCCCCATTCTAGTGTGTTTTGGGAGATGTTACATAAACTACATTATCTCTAAGTTCATTAGTCTATTTCTTTAGCTTACCTTTTAGAAAACATCCCTTTGATGGGTGATTCTTGCACCCGGGTGGTGGCAAGTATGCATCAAGTCCATTCTTGGATGGGACTTGCCATGTTGCCATGTCCAAAGTGGGATCACGGGCTCATCATTCTCATCTTTGGTGGATGAACCTCTTACCCAAAGGGGTTCTATAGTGTGCTTATGACACTATTCAATGACTAGACCACATCATTGTTAATGACATCTTGGATGTTGGGTGTCAACCTCAGATGATGTAGTGGTTGATATGTCACCTGTGGCAATGGTGAACCTAGTTGGATAGCCTAGAGTCACTTTTCCTACACTTATGAGTTTCCCAAGCTCCCATGCTTTTTGAGAGGGGGCCTTGGACTGGTTTGGAACTCACAATTATAGCAATTAGTGGAGCCCAACGTTAATGAGAGAGAGCGGGTGATGGGTTTTTGCACCAATATTATTGGTGTTCTAGCCGTGTTAGAGGCATCCAGGTGTTAGGTCAAGCTATGGACCTAAACTATTTGACTTGGATTGTGAGCCTTGGTTTGGCAGAGCAACATAGGATGTGTTGTGAGCCGGCTTTTCTCTCACTCAAGATGAACTTGCCTTATGTTCCTTCTCTCTACATAGAAAGCATTTAGAATCACCCCTTCCTCCAAGTGGTGTAGGTTTTTGGATCCTCTCAACACTTTCTTCAAATTTTTTTCTAAAATTTTTTTCCTCAAATCCACCCCTACAATCACCTCAAACCCTTGGGGAACCTTGAATAGCCTCAATTTCCACTCTTGAGGACCCTCCATGTTCCCAAGGCGAGTCTAAACACTCAAATATGCTTTTTGTTGCTCTCACACTCCTCATGTATGAGATCTAAACTCTGCAGAATTGACCTTTCCTCACAATATCACTCAAATCTCTCAACTTGTATGTCATAGTCCTCTGAAATTTTTCACACTTTATCATGACTCCAGGTTGCCCCTCCCTGAAAAATTTCAGATCTTTTCATTGAGCCATTTGGCCTAAGCATCTTTCTATTCAGCACACATATTTCAGATTTGGTCTAAAAACCACACCACTCTTATTGAAACCTCATAACTCCTTGTGCAAGAATGATATTTCTTTGATTTTTGTGTCAAAAGGTAGGATATAATGCACTGAGTTTTCTTGGAAAGTTTCAAAATAATCCACCAAAAAATGAAGAAATCGCAGACTCTATACAATTTTCCAGAGACCATGCAATTGTAGAAACAGTTTACCCTATCCACTTTCAAAACTTCTAGCTCAGTATGCATAGTAGCTCTTACAATAATTTCAGGTGTGCTGAGTGAAGGATAACCCAAGCTATCATCTGTAAAGATTTCAAATCCAGATCTTAAACTTGAGATTTTGCCAAAAATCACCTTAATCCTCAAAATCTGCAATCCACCTCACACAATCTCTCCAAATCCTCTCATGTGTACAAGATATACAAAATCACCTCAAGGACATCAAAATGAACTATAGGGTATATAAATGGATCCAAGTTCTCTAACATAAGTTCAACCCTCTACTTCTCTAAAGTTCTCTCCAAGTGAGCTCTCATAGCCTCTTTTTTCTAATATAGAACTATACGTGGAATTGTAATACCCCAAGTACAAGAGAAGAGAGAAAACACAAATTTCACACTCAAACATTCGATGCCCCAAAGGAACACCTTCTCTTTATTATATAGACAAAGAAGATCTACTCCAAGGAAGCTCCACCATAGGATTAGGGACATAGATAGGTGACATGTCAGCAAGCTCTACCCTTGGATTACTTACTTGAATGGGTGATATGTCTGGTCTAGGTCCTATCTGGTTGGTCAAACAAGCTTTGACCAAAAGGAATCTTTTAGGAAATCTTCCTGTAGGAATCTCAAAATCATGTGAGTAAGGTACCATTGGAAAGCTCTTGACAAGACAAAGCAGGAGGGAGGGAAGGCCAACCTTTCCTCCATTTGGGGGGGGGGGGGGGGGGGTTGGCACATTTTTTGAGGCCTAATTCATCAGTTTAGGCCTTCGAAATTGCCTTCAAAAATTTCAGGCATATTTCGGTTCCTACTCTATTAGTAGAAGTCCCCTTTTGGTGATAACTCTTTCTGATATGTTTAGTCCATCATGTGTAACATCCTTCCAGATGTTACCAACCCAATTCTCACCTTTAAATCATATGTCTAGCTATTGGTTCTAAGGTTCTCAAGTCTAATTCGGTTTCTAACCTATTAGTAGAAGTACTCTTTTTGTGATACTTCTATCTTATCTATTTTGACCATCATGTATAATATCATTCTAGATGTTACCAAACCAAATTTCACATCTAGATCATATGATTAGCTCTTGGTATTACAGACCTCCTTCCTTTTAAGACACAACGTCCTCATTGTGCAATTGTTGCTCAAATGCTTGCACCAACACCGGTGCATGCGCCAAACTGGCAGCGGGCTCCCTGGTTGCTTCATAGAGTGGGTAACCTTTCTATTGTACTAGATAGTCCACTTGCGGATAGTGAGTACCACACATGCATTTTTGGAGAATCCGCTCCATTTCATATTCCTCTGTGCCATCAATGAGTGTTGGACAAGGTCGAATGTCTTGTGTGGAATGACTTTGGCCTGATCGGGGAGCATATCTATGTAGTAGGAAGATATAGAACACTAGATGGATCTTCATGTGTGGTGGTAGCTCAAGGTGATAGGCCACAGCGCCGATGTGACGAAGAATCGAGAAAGGCCCAATAAAATGAGGTCTGAGCTTACGACGTCCAACTAATGTGAGGTTGGTTGTCAATAGCCACACTTGATCCCCAACATTGAACTCCATGTGCCTACGGTGTGCATCAGCATATTGCTTTTGTCTATTTTGCACAATCTGTAATCTGTGTTTGGCGCTCTCCACACCTTGTTGGATTCTAGAAACAAATGTGTTGATTGCATCGACCTTGGTAGCCACTAGACGGATCTTCATCAAGCTAGAAGGTGTGAAGGGATGTTCACCATACATGAGGAAGAATGGAGTGACCTGAGCGGATGCAGTCACTGAATTTTTGTAAGCAAATTCTACCAACGGGAGTAGGGTGTCCCACCTCTCTTGCTCTTCTAAGGTGAAACCGCGTAACATGTCTTCAATCATGCGATTAGCCCGCTCTATTTGGCCATCTATTTGTGGGTGGTAAGCTGTGGACTGTAACACCCATTTGTGCATGTGTGTGGTATTGTGATATTTAGCTTGGTATTACAAGTACTTAAGAGATATTATTTATATAGAGATAAAGGATGGTTCTATATTAGTCATGGTTAGCTAAAGTTAGTCATAGCTAAGATAGAGGGGACCTTACTTTAGAGGAAGTAGAAAAGATGAGCACCACTATTTTGGATTTTAGTGTGTTGACTTGGTATTATTCCTAGGTGTTTGGCTTTGGGGAAAGAGTTGAGAACTCTTGGGCCCGCAAGCCTTTTTGTTTTGGATTCTTCTTTAGTCCAAGGATAGCCCATGTGAAGGAATCCTTGCTTTAGTGGTTGGGTCAAGATAAGGGGAATATGCCCATGTGTATGGATATTCCTTTCTACTTTTTGACTTTACTTGACTTTTAGTCTAGTAACTTGAGTTACTACGGTAATTAGTAACTTTGGTACGTAACTATTTCACAAGTATATAAACAAGGGGTGAGGAGGTACTCATCATCCTTTCATTTGCAACTATCTCTCTCTCATTGAGTTCTCTAGTGAGCAATGTCTTGAGTCTTGGAGTGTTAGCCTTGGAGGAGTATGATGGAGTTGGGGTTCCTTGCCTTCTTAGTCCATGGTGCGCTACCATAATAGCCATCAGAGGTTCATCCTGAGTGAGAGACAGGCCGGCTCACATTTTTGGTTCCGTTGCCGGGACCTCTCTAGAAGGCAAGATAATGTTCCGCGTCCAATTCTACATTAGGCAGAAGGAGGCTATGAGAGCTCACTTGGAGAGAACATTAGGAGAGGAGAGGGCTGAACTTATGTTAGAGAACCAGGATCCATTTGTATACCCTGTAGTTCATTATGATGTCTTTGAGGTGATTTTGTACATCTTGTACACATGAGAGGAATTGGAGAGATTGTGTGAGGTGGATTGCAGATTTTGGGGATTAAGGTGATTTTGGGCAAAATCTCAAGTTTGAGATCTGGACTTGAGATTTCTACACATGATAGCTTGGGTTATCTTTCAGTTAGCACACTTGAAATTATTGAGAGAGCTTCTATGCGCACTGGGCTAGAATTTTTGAAAGTTGATAGGGTAAAGTGTTCCCGCAACTGCATGCTCTCTGGAAAATTATACAGAGTCTGCCATTTCTTCAATTTTTTGTGAATTGTCCTGAAAATTCCCAAGAAAATTCAGTGCATTGTATCCTACCTGGTGCCACAAAAATTAGAGAGAGATCATTTTTGCGCAGTGCGTTATGAGTTTTTGAAGTGAGGGGGGTGGTTTTCAGACCAAATCTGAAATATGGGTGCTGAATAGAAAGGTGTCTAGGCCAAATGGCTCGATGAAAAGATCTAAAATTTTGCAGGGAGGGACGCCCTAGAGTTGTGATCAAGTGTGGAAAATTGCAGAGGACTGTGACATATTCGTTGGGAGATTTGAGTGACATTGTGAGGAAGGGTCAATTCTGCAGAGTGGAGATCTCATGCATGAGAAGTTTGAGATCAACAAAAAGCATGTTTGAGTGTTTAGATTCATCTTTGGGAACATGGAGGGTCATCAAGAGTGGAAATTGAGATTATGCAAGGTTCCCAAAGGGTTTGAGGTGATTGTAGGGGTGGATTTGAGGAAAAGAGAGTTTACAATAGAATTTGAAGAGAGTGTTGAGAGGATCCAAAAACCTACACCACTTGGAGGAAAGAGTGAGTCTAAGTGCTTTCTATGTGGAGAGAAGGGACATAAGGCAAGTTCATGTCCATTAACCTTTGAGAGCAAGAGATTGAGGGAAAGGAGAGGCTTACTTGACTTGGGTTTGCATGTTGGACCTTCTTCACCAAGATTGGGAGGGAGAAGATCTAAGACCAATGAGTTGTGTGAGGTTTGTGGAGTTGAAGGACTTCCAAAAGGACATGAGTATAGTGGAGTAAAAGCACTTTTGGAAACTTTGGTGAAGGATCTTGGAGAGAGTCTTAGTACAGCTACAGAAATACTACCACCTTCATCAGCTAGTTCTCAAGATTAGTGATGGAGATAATCTTTCAACTTATGGATAAACTATCCATGAGAGTTAGATTAATATGCACTCTAGGATTTGATGTTGCTATAGAAATCTTGGAGCAACCTGAACCTTTTGTGTTTCCTAGAGTGGATTATTCTCAGATGGTGTTAGTCATGTATATACTCTATTAGTAATAGAGTGAGAGAAAAGAAAAGAGGAAAAAAAAAAATTTTGAGAGAAAAGAAAGATAGTGAGGGGTTAAGATGGGGAAACTTCCGGTTTTCTTTGGCAAGGATGGAGAAGATGTGGAGGCCTTTGTGAGAGACTTCAAGAGAGCTTGCATAGGAAACAATGAGAGGAGGAAGAATGAGTGGGCCTCATTATTACCAGATTTCTTTGAGGATGCAGCACTTACATGGTATGAGTCAGAATACCAAAAGAGAGAGAGGAGAGAGGGGGAAGAGGAGTCTTGGGAGACTTTGACTTCAGCACTCATTGAGAACTTTCTTCCTGATGAGAGTTATGAGAGATTGATGAGTGAGGTTACATTTCTCAAGCAAGGAGATGGAGAGAAAGTGAGAGTCTATGTGGAAAGAGTGGAAAAATTGGAGTCCAGATTTCGCATAGTGTTGAGGAAGGGTGGGGATGATGTGGAGACTACAATGATTGGCATAGGGGCCATGCTCACCAAGAATTTTGTGGGAGGATTGAGACCACAAATTAGAAGCAAGGTGAGATATGAGAAACCTTCTTCCAAGGTTGAAGCTATCAAGATCGCAATTCGTATGGAGGAGAGTTTGGAAGGGGATGAAAGTGATTTGGTGGTGAAGGAGGTTGTGCATCCTCCTCAAGGCTACAAGTATGGTGGAACTTCTGATACTTTGGTGACAAGGGTTGCACCACAAGTAGTAGTTGCTCCAGTTCTTGCACCTCCACCAAAAGATCCACTCCAAACCATCACAGAACAACTTGCGGATCTCAAGATCAATGTGGTGCAATTATGGGAGAAGAGAGAGGTGGATCAGAATGTAGGGAGAGGGCCTAGGAGTTATGGAAACTATCCATATAGAGGAGGCCAACCAGCCAACAATTTCAATGATAGAAATTGTTTTGGTTGTGGGGGAAGAGGCCATATCCAAAGGAATTGCCCAAATTCCACTTACCATGGAGGAAGGGGTTATGAGGGAGCCAATAGAGGGAAAGAGGGAGGTAGTGAAACCCAAGTGGCTCCTAATCCCAACAAAGGTAAGGGGATAGCATCCATAGATGTGGTTGAGAGCAAGTATGAGAAGGGAGAGTGCTCAAACTCCAAGGGTCTTAATTTGGAGCTTTTGGCACAAGAGAAGAAGAGAGCTCGTTTTGCAGAGGATGTTCACTCTTCTCAAGGATTTACTTCAAGCAAGGATACTCCTATGTCTACTAGGAGCACTCGTACCTCAACACCATCAACAACAAAGACTCCAAGGAAGAAGTTGGGGATGGAGGACTTCTTGATCTCCAAGCAACAATGGAACTACAATGTGTTGGAGGATGTTGGTAGTCACAAGGCTAACATCACAGTGGGCCAATTAATTGCTTTGAACCCTACCTTGAGAAAGGAGCTTAGAGGTGGTTTGAGTTCTACAAGGAGCAAGAAGAAGAAGAAGGCAAAAGTTCCAATATCAATGGGGGTGGTGGATGCCAAGCCAGCACCATGGGAAGCTTGTGAATATGCCTCCAAGATTGATGTGAGAGTGAATGGTCACAACATCAAGGATGCATTGGTTGATGGAGGATCAGCAGTGAATGCCATGTCAGAAAGGTTGATGAAGAAGTTGGGTATGATACCCTCAAGAGCTTCAACATTTGTGGTGAGCATGGCAAACAAGCAACAAGTTCGACCAGTAGGAGTGATGGATAAGGTGGTAGTTTCAGTTATGGGAGTTCAAAATCTCATGACTTTCCAAGTCTTGAAGGATTCAAGCTATGACTTACTTCTTGGGAGGCCATGGTTGAGAGCAGCACGCACAACTGATCGATGGCACAAAGGGTACTTAAGGATTGGGCCATCAAACCATAGAGTCACTGTTCCTGTGACTAACACCACCAACACCTCACATTCAGATACCCCATCTTCTGATTATTGGGAATCTGATTCTGAAGGAGGAGCTTCAGGTGTGGACACAAGCATGGAAGAGGAGACTTCCACGGAGGAGGATGAATCTGAATCTGATTCAGATGTGTATCCTTTGTGTGCTATGGATTTTGCACCTAAGCCAGAGGTTTTGAAGGACCCAGATAAATCACCATTGACACTTGAGGAGGTAGAGAGAAGGTTATCTACCCTCAAGTATGGCCCAAATGTTACCAAGGAGGAGAAGGTGAGATTTGAGGAGATTTTCCGCAAGTTCATCCATGTGTTTGCTTTTAGTTACAAGGATTTGAAGGAAGTCACCTTGGAGGAGCACAAGATAGAGGTGGAGTCACATGCAAGACCAATCCGCCAAAAGCAACGTCGCATTAGCCCACCAATATCTTTGGTTGTGAAGGAGGAGATTGATAAGCTCAAGGAGGCTGGATTTATCTTTGAGGTGGAGAATTCAGAATGGGTGTCTCCAATTGTCATTGTGAAGAAAAAGAATGGCAAGCTTCGGGTATGTGTGGATTACAAGAAGCTCAATGCTGTTACCAAGAAGGACTACTACCCATTGCCATTCATTGATGAGATCTTGGAGGAGGTTGCAGGTCATGAGAGGTACAGTTTTGGAGATGGTTATAGTGGATATAACCAAATCAAGATTGCACCAGAGCATCAACAACTCACCACATTCACCACACCTTGGGGAACTTACGCTTTCAAGGTCATGCCTTTTGGGCTTTGCAATGCTCCAGCCACATTCCAACGGTTCATGAACAAGGTATTTGAACCTTTCATTGGGAAATTTGTGAGAGATTTCATTGATGACTTTTGTGTCTATGGGAGCAAGGAGGAGCACTTTGAGCACCTAATCAAAGTCTTGCAACGCTTGGATGAGGCAAATGCATCACTCAACCCAGAGAAGTGCATTTTTGGATGTGAAGAAGGTCTACTTTTGGGGCACATCATCTCCAAGGATGGAATAGCAGTTGATCCTGAGAAGGTGAGGAAAATCTCAGACCTTCCATTCCCTTCAAGCTTGACAAAGTTACGCCAATTCTTGGGAATGGTTGGGTACTATAGGAGGTTCATCTTCTCATTTTCCAACAAGGCTTATGCATTGACCATCTACATGAAGAAGGGTGTAGATTACATGGTGATTTTGGAAGACAAGGAGGCTCTCAAAGCTTTTGAGGAGCTCAAGCAATCCCTTGTTGTAGCTCCAATTCTTGCTAAACCTGATTGGAGTAAGCCTTTCATCCTCTACACTGATGCTTCTAATGTAGCTATAGGATGCACTCTTAGTCAATTAGACCAAGATAGGCATGATCATCCAATAGCTTATGCTAGTAGGCAGATGGTTTCAGCAGAGAAGAACTACTCTGTCACAGAGAGAGAAGGGTTGGCAGTGATCTTTGGTCTCAAGAAGTTTAGACACTACTTGATTGGAGGGAAAGCCACAATTGTCACGGATCACAAGGCTTTGAAGTACATCTTCAACAAGCCTAATGTTGAAGGGAGACTAGCAAGGTGGATGATACTCTTGTCTGAGTATGACTACACAATTGAGGATAGGCCAGGAAAGAAACATGCAAATGCTGATTTGTTATCTAGAGCCTATGATCATGATGGAGATGAGCCAGTAGATGATTCCTTCCCGGATGAGGAGCTCATGACAATCTCAGTCACTCAAGAGATTCCAATGGAGTACAAAGAGATTGTGGATTTTGTGACAAGAGGTAATTATCCAGAAGGGATGCATGCTAGGGAGAGGAAGGCCCTTGCAGCAAGATCTAGACCTTACACAATGGTGGAGGATATTCTTTTTCACCAAGGAGCAGATGGTCTACTTCGAAGAGCAGTGGGTAAGGAAGAGTCTATCCTACTCATAAAGGAGTTTCATGAAGGTTTAGTATGTGGAGGACACTTTGCAGGAAAGGTGACTGCTTTCAAGATTCTAGATGCAGGTTACCTTTGGAGAGGGATTTTCAAGGATTGTCTTGATTATTGCAAAACTTGTCATGTTTGTCAAGCTTTTGCTAGAAAGTCTACATCCACTCCACCACTTAGATCAATTCCATTGCTAGGACCTTTTGAGAAGTGGGGAATTGATTTTGTAGGACCTCTCAATAGAACCCCAAGGAACAATCGGTACATTGTGGTAGTTACTGATTACCTTACCAAGTGGGTTGAGGCTAGACCATTGAGGGACAAGAATGAAGATGAAGTGGGTAGATTTCTTTATGAACGCATTATCACTAGGTTTGGATGCCCTTTGGAGTTGGTTTCTGATAGAGGAGGAGAGTTTACAGGAAGCATTACTACAGCCATGCTACGACATTTCTCTATCACACATAGAGTAACTACATCCTATAAGCCAAATTCCAATGGTTTGGCAGAGAGAACCAATCAGACCTTGTGCATGATGTTGGCCAAAGATGCAGAAATGGAGGGGGCTAAACATCATTGGGACAAGAGGATTCATGCAGTTTTGTGGGAGTATAGGACAACCATGAAGACTTCCACTGGATATTCTCCATTCCAATTGGTGTATGGTATTGAGTCTACCTTACCTATTCACTTTGATCTTCCTACCTTCCAAAGCATTCATAGGAGATTGAAGAAAGCACAAGGAAGTGATGCAGGGAAGTCAAGGAAGGATCAACTCATGGAGTTGGAAGAGGCAAGAGCAGTTGCTATGGTTCGAGTGGAGCAAGCCCAAAGGAAACAAAAGGAGAGCTATGACAAGAGGCAAGGCAAGAAGAAGGTGGAGCCTTTCAAAGAAGGTGATTGGGTAATGTTGTTTGATTCCATTCGATTCAAGAGAGTGCAAAAGAAGTTTTTGCCTAAGTACTTTGGACCTTTCATAGTAGAGAAGGTGTGGGGCAATTACACCTATGATCTCAAGGAGTTGGGAGGAAGACACTTTGATAGGATTAACCATGATAAGTTGAAGATGTACCATAGAAGGTAGAGAGACCTTCACTTTGAGGACAAAGTGAAAACTTAGTCCGGGGGTAAATGTAACACCCATTTGTGCATGTGTGTGGTATTGTGATATTTAGCTTGGTATTACAAGTACTTAAGAGATATTATTTATATAGAGATAAAGGATGGTTCTATATTAGTCATGGTTAGCTAAAGTTAGTCATAGCTAAGATAGAGGGGACCTTACTTTAGAGGAAGTAGAAAAGATGAGCACCACTATTTTGGATTTTAGTGTGTTGACTTGGTATTATTCCTAGGTGTTTGGCTTTGGGGAAAGAGTTGAGAACTCTTGGGCCCGCAAGCCTTTTTGTTTTGGATTCTTCTTTAGTCCAAGGATAGCCCATGTGAAGGAATCCTTGCTTTAGTGGTTGGGTCAAGATAAGGGGAATATGCCCATGTGTATGGATATTCTTTTCTACTTTTTGACTTTACTTGACTTTTAGTCTAGTAACTTGAGTTACTACGGTAATTAGTAACTTTGGTACGTAACTATTTCACAAGTATATAAACAAGGGGTGAGGAGGTACTCATCATCCTTTCATTTGCAACTATCTCTCTCTCATTGAGTTCTCTAGTGAGCAATGTCTTGAGTCTTGGAGTGTTAGCCTTGGAGGAGTATGATGGAGTTGGGGTTCCTTGCCTTCTTAGTCCATGGTGCGCTACCATAATAGCCATCAGAGGTTCATCCTGAGTGAGAGACAGGCCGGCTCACAGGACATGGTCAACTTGGTTTTGAAGAAACCAAAGAGTGTTCGCCAAAACAAATTGGTGAATTGGGTGCCTCTATCGGTGATGAGTACTATAGACAAGCCATGGTGAGCAAAGACTGTATCTAAGTATAATTGAGCTAGTTGTAGAGTGGTCACCTCCTTGGTGGTAGGGCGTACATGAATCATTTTGTTGAGCCCGTCCACAAAGACCACAATGGAGTCAAACCCTGAGGTGGTCTTGGGTAATTCACAAACGAGATCCATACTCACTTGTTCCTAACATTGGGTAGGAGTGGGGAGAGGTTGAAGGAGCCCTACAGGAGCTTGATTAGAAGCTTTGTTCTGTTGACAAAGTAGGCAGCTACACACATAGTCCATCACGTCGTTGCTCATCTTGGGCCAATAGTAATGGCGCTTGACTGCATCCAAGGTCTTGTCCACTCCGACATGAGTTGCAATGGCCAAATCATGACATTCTGCAAGAATGGTGGTGTGTAATTCTAGGACATTTGGGATCCATAATCTGCCATCCCGAAAGGTGAGTCCTTGGGTGTTGGTGACACCTTTGGATGATTGTGCTTTTACAATTTGTGGATCAATTTTTGTAGCAGCCAGAATCTCTTGCCAAAATTCAGGGTTAATCTTAACCTCTGCCACCAAGTTGTTTGCCATTGGCATGCAGGTGAAGGCATCTGCAAGTTGCTTCTTACCTTCCACGTAGGTGATTGTCATGTTGAAGCGTTGTTGCCACTCTGCCTACCAAATTTGGCAATGAGATAGATCCTTCTGCGTCTCGAGGTAGACTAGAGGTTTGTGGTCTGTCTCTACTACAAATGCCTTCTTGCCCAAGTAGTGCTTCCAATGCTTGGTTGCTAGAACAATGGCCAGCTCTTCTCGTTCTATGGTGTGGTAGTTGTGCTCTGCCGGTAACAAATTTTGAGAGAAATATGCAATTGGATGCCATCCGTCATGCCACTCTTGTTGTAGGACTGCTCCTATTGCTACACTTGATGCATCTGTAGCCAACTTGATTGGACATTTTGGGTCATACCACTTCAAGATTGGTGCATGTAGCAAGGAGGCCTTCAATTCTTGAAAGGCCAACTCTTGTGCAGTTAGTTCCCCATGTCCACTTCTTCCCCTTGCCAAGTAGTGTCGTTAAAGGCTATGCAACCTTGGAGAAATCCTTGACAAATCTATGATAGAATCCCGTCAACCCCAAGAAGCTATTAAGTTGAGTCTGATCTTCTGGGGCACTCTATTTTTTAATGACCTCTATTTTATCTGTCAATAATTGAATGCTCTCTGCACTTACTCTATGCCCCAAGTAGTTTACTTCAGACTTGCCAAACTCACACTTTGAGATTTTGGCGTACAACTGGACCTCTTGTAGATGTTGTTTGTGTTCTATCATCATGCTACTACATACTAAGATATCATCCAAGAAGACAATAGCAGACTTATCCAAGTATGGATGAAATATGTCATTCATTAGACTCATGAAAGTGGCAGGTGCATTGGTGAGGCCAAAAGGCATCACAAGATACTCGAAGTGGCCATACTTGGTTCGAAAGGCAGTTTTGTACACATCCTCCTTTGCAATTTGGATTTGATTGTAACCACTCCGCAAGTCCAGTTTAGTGAAGTATCCCGCTCCATGGAGTTGATCAAACAAGTCATCCATGCAAGGCAAGGGGTATTTGTTCTTCACTCTTTACTGGTTGAGACCCCGATAGTCAATGCACATGCGCATTGTACCATCCTTCTTCTTCACAAACAAGACAGGGGCTCCATATGGTGATACGCTAGGTTGGATGAACCCTTTCTGCAACATCTCCTCAATTTGAGTCTTACACTCCTCCAACTCATGAGGTGATAGGTGATATGGGGCCTTGCAAGGAGGTGTCTTCTCCGGGAGTGTCTCAATTTTGTGATCTACTCGCCTTTTGGTAGTAATCCTGAGGGTAGATCATCGGGAAAGACATCTTGAAACTCATCCACCACATCCTTCAATTTCTCAAGAATTTTTCCATTGAGTTGTGCACTCTGGACTTCTCTTATTAGACCCATAAAACATCTATCGGTCTTACAGATAGTTGTTGTCCCTACAACATATAGAGGCAGTTTTTGCTTATGTGATTTTTTTTAACCCCAATGATTGACCATTGGTGGGTTATCACTACTTTCTTCCTCCAATCCACCATAAGGTTGTATTGCTCCATCCATGGCATGCCTAAAATTGCATCATAACAAGCAAACTATATCACTCGCCACTCAATTGCTTCCTAATATTCTCCTATAGAGAGGGTTACCCATCTAGGGAATGATTCAATCCTCTTTGTTTGCCCATTTGGTAACTCTTCTTCTTCACTCCCATCTCTCTCTAGATCCATTCCCAATCTTATTGCAATAGAGCAAGATAAGAAATTCTCTGTTGCTCTCGGATCTATTAATACTCTCACTTGATTACCTTCTAGGATTCCATTCACGACAATCAATTGTGAGGTTGCCTTTTGGGATCTTTGTGCATTATTCTTCTTCCTTCCCTTGCTTCTCTGCTTCCTTATTGAGCCAAGAAGGTCGCGAGGTATATTTACTGGCAATCTTTGTTTTCCGAAGTGATTTCCACCTCCTCTTCAATATGCCTCTCCATGTTGTTCAAAGATCGCCTGTACAAAGGCCGAGGGCCTCTAGGGAAACAAGTGCAACAATTGGTAGATATGTGCCCAATACGGCCACAATTGTAACAACGGCATTGTTCTCCTCGAGTCCCTTCTCCTCGTGGGACTCCATCTCTTTGTTCTTCTACCCGTTCCCGCTCTCTTTGAAGCGGTTGTGCTCCTTGATCCCGAAATCGAAGGTTACTCAATTCCATCGGTATTGGTCCACCCATGTGTGGCATTTCCACCCAATAATGTTGAGGTGGAATTACTCCTTCACCTCCACCTAATGCTCCTACTATTCTCTACGCACAAGCAATGGCTTCAAATACCGTGCAAGGATTTTGCACCATGACTTCTTGGCAAATTCCCTCTTTCAACCCTCGTTTGAAATTGTTGAGAGCCTCTGTTGGACTCATGTAGGTAATTGCGACTTGTAGATCCAAAAATGCCTCCACATACTCTTGTATGCTATTCTTTTGTCTCAATCTCCATAGTCAGGTTTGAGCCATCTGCACAGAATCCACCGCTTGGAAATTCTTCAACAGTCTTTCTTGCATTGTTGTCCATGTGACCTCCCTTCTCTCTGCCAGCATGGATCATTCCCAAGCATCATACCATGTGAGGGCTTTATCGGTCCAGTACCTACAAGCAAACACGCCTGCAGCATGCTTTGTGATCTCTATTGAGAACAATTGGAAATATCGATTCATTCTCAAGATCCAATTTTCCACTACTCCCATCGTATGCTGCCCCTTGTAAGGCTCAATGTTGCAGGTCTTCTTTGTCTGGAGTAGCAATGTGGCTTCATCGTTGATAGGGTTCGTAGGTACGGGTGCCTCTCTAGGTACTTCAGCCGCAAGTACTTGGTTTTGAGACGGCTCTTCTTCTTGCATGGCTTGATTGTTCCTGAGGATCTGCACTTGACTTTGTAATGTCTTCATGGTCATCTTAATCTCTCGAAATTCATTCAACATCCCTTGCATTCCTTGCACCAGCTCTTGCAATTGCAAATCCATGGTTCCTGCAACACTCAATTGCTAATGTTTACTTCAATACAAAGTCAATATAATCACTCTAGAAGGCGCACCAACTATCGGAACTACCATTGGGACCTCAGAAGCTATCACTTGTTGATAATACTCCTCACCAAAATTCCTAACCACAAAATCTCTAAACATCACTTTTGGCCTCACTACATAACGGATTTCTACATTGAGTGTTGAAAGGGAGAAGATTTGGAACATTCATATCCATATTATCATAATAGAATGTAAATTGTCAAATCCCACTCTTTGTCATATATCACCACAGGTAGAATCACCGGGTTTGGTGAGTTCATCATTCTGTCCATGAATTCTGCACCAAAGTGATAAACTAGCGATACCCTCATCTGCTCACGCTGGATGTACATAACCTTGATGTGGAATGGGTTTGAGAATGGAAAGCTAGGTGTGGGAAATTGTCCTCCTGGCTCATCCATCCCATCCGCTCTCTAAAGTCCTTCCTAAGTCTAGTGATTACTTTATGTTCTCCACCTCAAATTACTCAGTTTTAGTAGTTCGTGCTATTCCAAGAAGGATGATCCACTCTCTTGGACTAGAACCTTGCTCTGATACCATTGTAATACGCCAAGGACAAGAGAAGAGAGAAAACACAGATTGCACACTCAAACATTCAATGCTCTAAAGGAACACCTTCTCTTTATTATATAGACAAAGAGGATCTCCTCCAAGGAAGCTCCACCATAGGATTAGGGACACCGATAGGTATCATGTCATCAAGCTCCACCCTTGGATTACTTACTTGGATGGGTGACATGTCTGGTCTAGGTCCTATCTGGTTGGTCAAATAAGCTTTGACCAGAGGGAATCTTTTAGGGAATCTTCTTGTAGGAATCTCAGAATCATGTGAGTAAGGTACCATTGGAAAGCTCTCAACCAACCCAATTCTCACCTTTAAATCATATGTCTAGCTATTGGTTCTAGAGTTCTCAAATCTATTTCGGTTTCTGCCCTATTAGTAGAAGTACTCTTTTAGTGATACTTCTATCTTATCTATTTTGACCATCATGTATAACATCATTCTAGATGTTACCAAACCAAATTTCACATCTAGATCATATGGCTAGCTCTTGGTATTACAAGAACATTATCTTGCCTTCTAGAGAGGTCTCGGCAATCGAACCAAAAATGTGAGCTGGCCTATTTCTCACTCAGAATGTACCTTTGATGACTATTATGGTAACGCACCATGGACTAAGAAGGCAAAGTATCCCAACTCCATCATACTCCTCCAAGGCTAACACTCCAAGACTCAAGACATTGTTCACTAGAGAGAAAGATAGTTGCAAATGAAAGGATGATGAGTACTTCCTCACCCCTTGTTTATATGCTTGTGAAATAGTTATGCACTAAAGTTACTACTTACCATAGAAACTCAAGCTACTAGGCTAGAATTCAAGTAAAGTCAAAAATTATAAAGGAAAATTCATCCACATGGGCATATTCCACTAAGCATGTGATCTTATCTTGACCCAACAACTAAATCAAGGATTCTTTCACATGGGCTATCCTTGGACTATAGAAGAATCCAAAACAAAAATGCTTGTGGGCCCAAGAGTTCTCAACTCTTTTCTCAAAGCCAAACACCTAGGAACAATACCAAGTCAACACACTCAAATCCAAAATAGTGGTGCTCAACTTTTCCACTTCCTCTAAAGTAAGGTCCCCTCTATCTTAGCTATGATTAACTTTAGCTAATCATGATTAATGTAGAACCATCCTTTATCTAAATAAATAATATCTCTCAAGTACTTGTTATACTAAGCTAAATATCACAATACCACACACATGCACAAATGGGTGTTACAATGCTTGATAGGCATCACCACTCGGACACTTGGGAGCCTTGTGCCTATCGAGAAAATTCAAGCACATGCTGGGGATAATGGACCAAGTGGATAGGGTATTCTTTGGACACATCCAATGGCTACTAGGGAGAGTGGTCTATTTGGAGTCCATCTAGGTGAGCATGATCTACTTGGATTACACCCTTGGTCTACTTGGGATGCAGCTAGAGGACTTATTGAGCTTGCAGCCAAATCAGAGGGAGTTTTTCACATTGAAGTTGGGACCTCTAGTGGTTGGAGGCATGACACTATTGTTCTCAAGCAACCAATCAGTATGTCTTCCACTCCTATGATAGTTACAGAGGATACTTGAGAGCCAAATCTTGGACTCTAGCTTACAAGAGAGGAAAGACAAAGAGTTTGGAGTTTCTTGAGGTGCTACACAAGTTGTTTTGCATTTAGTATGAAGGATTTGGGTGCTTTAAAGGGACCTAGTATACCGATTATGTTGACTAGCGATACACCAATTTTCTAACATCTCTATCGATATAGTGATATGGAGTGAGCATTGATTCAGAGCCAGAGTAGTGACCTTTTTGAGGCTAATTTGGTGGAGATTCCACATGGAGAGTATGAATTAGTGCGGTACCCACAGTTTTTATTTTTGATAAGTTTTGAAGAAGAAGTGCGTTGTTGAAACCAAATTGAATGCAAATGGAGAAGAAACAAGGAGAAACTTGTGTTTTGATCCGGCCAATGAAGTCGACTTCATGTAAGAGGAAGAAGGACTCGGATTGGATCAGATCCAAAGGAGGCTTGGATTGAAGGAGTGCTTTGCATTGGAATGGAGGTTGCAAGCCAGGATTACTACGGGGGATGTATCTCAGTGATGACATGTCCAAATTGTGCATGCTATATCTTGTTGGAAGCGCCTTCTTTAGGGCTTTCCATTGCAACCAAAACCGTAGAGTTTTAGAGGTCTCTAGCAAAAGTTACAAGAATTTTATGTTTTTTTAGTAGATGGATGGAGTAGTCAAGTGACTTTGGGTTGGATCTTTGGGTCTATGTGACTTTGGGTCTATAAAAATTTAGACTTATATGACTTTGGGTCAAAAGACTTTACTTCAAGATGAAAGTGACCCAATCCAAGTTAGTAAAACATAGGATGCAAGAGTCTTTGGGTCAGATATCTAAAACATCTGAAATAGTTAGGATAGAAAAAGAAGAGATAGTTAGGATACCCATGACTTCAATCTCAGTCTTGATTGAACATATGATAGAATTAGAAGAGAAAATAATTGTAGTGCATGAACCCAAAGTCCAAGATCAGACATTATGTGTCTTCAGATCAGTTGTTTGAGACATTAGAGAGGAGTGGGTCAGAAGATAAAGATGTAGATAGATTAGATATGAGTGCAATTTGTAGCTCAAAGTGAAGAAGTAGAAGAAATAGCAAAGGAATTAGTAGTATTAGATAGACCCAAAGACAAAGAAGTGCAAGAAGTTACTTTGGGTTTAGAAGATGAGGTAGAAGTAGACATTGGATCTGATTCATAACTAATTTGAGATAAGAATCGACAGATGTAAAGAAGTGGGTTATCATTTCAGATCTGGAGATCATTAGGAAGCAATTTAGGAAGTTAGTTAACTGTTAAGTATCTAGCCTTTTTAAAGGAGGCATTCATGGTGTTTTGTTGTTCAGTATTCCAAATTTCTGAATATAGATAAAGAAAAGTATTGAGTTCAATGCTTGTCGCTTGAGCTTAACTCCGAGTATCAAGTCTATGTTTGTGTTTGTGAGTGTGTGGATAATTTCAAAGTGCAAATCAGTGTGCTTGTTGGATGTTGGATTCCAAAGCCTTGATCTTCATTTTGTTTGTTTGATCCTGAGTGAGGTGTAATTGAAGCAATGCCTTAATAGATCTGAGAGGAACTATAGTGTTGGTAGTATTTTGCATTTGTGAGTGTAACGCAATGTTGATGCAAAACAATTTTGATCAAGGAAATTATGCCTTAAGTGGAAGAGTGGAACACAATTTTGAGAGAAAAATGCTTTGTAGCAAAGTAGACATCTTCATAAGGATCTAAATCATCACAATCAAGATTTGTTTGGACAGAATTGAATGAGTTATGAATAAAGAGTGGTAATTTGTGAAAAGACTGCATTTCAGTGCTTATTACTCTTTTCTGAGTGTGGTTTATACTTGAGAGAGTAAAGACCCAACCAAGAAGAACTACATTGTTATTTTTTTACTTTTTATTTGAAAAAATTTACATTGTATTTCTATGTGAACAAATTTTACTTACCTGATTACAGAAAAAGTGAGATTTGTTGGGTTGTCACAATTAGCGACAGTGATGCTAGCCAAGAAAGATATGCATGGCAACTACACATATAGATGTGTGGAGATTACCGTTCTATCAACTGATAGACTAGGGTTGATTGGCATGCCATGCCTACACCAGAGGAGATCTTTGATGCGCTTGGGTATACAAAGGTCTTCAATACTTTGGATCTTCAAGCTAGATATTATCAGTTACCAATCAAAGATGAAGATAAGTCCAAGATAGCACTTTTGGCTATTGATTCTCACAGCAAGAATGTGTTATATTAGTGGAGATTCTTACCATTTGGGTTAAAGAATGCTCTTGCCAAGTTCTAGAGGGTCATGGACAGGATCCTAGCTGGATTGGATTTTGCTAGGTGTTCTATTGATGACATTTTGGTCTATAGCACTACTATAGAGGAGCATGAGAGATATTTGTTGGAGGTGTTTGAGAGGTTGAGATCTCATGGACTCAAATTACATCTTGGGAGGTGTAGGTTCTTCCATGAGCAGGTTGAGTATTTGGGTCACACTATCTACCTTTGAGGACTTGGTGTTCAAGAGACCAAGGTGGAGGCTATTGTGCATATTCCTTGGCTTATGGATATGAGTAGAGTGTAGCCATTCCTTGGCTTAGTGAACTTCTATTGCCACTATGTTAGAGGATTTAGTGTCATTGCCAAGGCCTTGACAAAGCTGACCAAACTTACACATGAGTGGTGTTAGGGAGATGAGTAGGAGAGAGCTTTTGTAGAGCTCAAGGAGAGGTTGACATCTGCTCCTATTTTGAGGAGACCAATCAAAGGACAACTATTTAATGTTCATACTGATTGAAGTATGTTGGGGCTTGGAGTAGTGCTCACCGAGCATGATGATGAGGGGAAGGATTTTGTAGTGGCCTATACTAATTGTTCCAACAATTCAGCGGAGGCAAAGTATAGTTCAAATGAGAGAGAGTGCTTGGCGGTAGCTTGGACAGTAACACATTTTTTATGTTACCTATTTGGTAACCCCTTTACTCTCATCACTGATCATCAGCCACTAAATTGGTTGATGGAGTCTGACAAGCTTTGACAATTTTGACAAGGAAAGCTTGCACGATGGGCTCTAATTTTACAATAGTATGATTTCACGAACTTGGAGTGGTAAAGCATGATGCAGATGGGTTGAGTAGAAACCCATGTCTAAGCTAGCAAGATCAGATCAGAGCATGCTGGCATGGGGAGATAGATGAGGAGATGGTGCTAGGTTGGCATGTATCTACCTTTCTTTATATATTTTTTGAGGCTTTGGTGGTATCTCTCTCAATGCATACAAGAGGAGATTGAGATCACAGATCCAGAGAGTGGAGATAGTGGTACAATTCAATGAGACATTCATGATGATGTCTTAATGATGGACTATCTTTGCACTGGTGTTGTGGGTGGCATAGTTGGGGCCAAGGAGAGAGATTTTATCCTTTACCAAGCCAAGCAGTTTAGACTGGAATGTAGATACCTTCTTTTTGTATGGGAGGATGTTAGAGTGCGAGTAGTTCCACTTCCATCTTAGAGACCATATTTGGTCCGTCATGCTCATGAGGGGCTAGGAAATTTTGGATTAAAGAGTACATATAGTTTACTCCAAAGTCATTATTGGTGGCATGGTATGAAAACCAATGTATACCAATTTTTGCAAGATGTGTGGTTTGTGACCAAGTTAGAGCATCATTTAATACTCCTATGCCACAGTTACACCCATTACCTATCATGGGATTGGATTACCATTTGAGTGTGGACTTTGCTAGACCTTTACCATTGACTATGAGACATCATCGGTATGTTTTGGTGATGGTGGAGCACTTCTCCACGTGGATTGAGTTGGTGGTACTTCCTACAAATTTTAGTGAAGGGATAGCTTACTCGTTCTTGGATTGGGTTCTCAATCATTTTGGTGCACCAGCTGAGCTTTTGATTGATCAAGGTACAGAATTCTTGGGAGAGTTTTAGGTCTTGTGTGACAAGGTTTTGATTGATCATCATATTGCCTCTTGAGATCACATTGAGACATATGGCTTAGCAGAGAGAGTGGTTAGAAAGTGAAGAGAAGATTGCAAAAGTATGGTTTGCAAAGAAGCCATTTGGGAGATTGGGATCTCCAATTACCTTGGTTGGCCATGGGCTATTGGTTCAGCCAGCAAGCCTCCTTAGCATCCTTCTCACCTTAATTTTTTCTCTATGGATGAGATCCAAATTTACTTGCAGCCATTCTTTGATATGCTATTGTAGTGTTTGACATGGATGATCTAGATATATGGATGAGTGCATGTTCTCAATGGACATACATCTTTTGGAGAGTGATTCTGATGGCCTTTGAGAACTTGGCAATTGCTTAGCGTAATGATACCTTATGCTATACTACCATTCAAGGAAGAGGTTATAAACCCTCAATCCTTTGGTTTCATCAAGATGACTATGTATATCTACAACAGACAACACTGACGACACTTAATGTTTCTATAGGCCGCACTATCTTGAGAGTGTGCAAGGTTTTGCCATCTGGAGACCTTGTGTTGGAAGGACATGATGGTGTTGTTTGGAAGGATCATGTGCACAATTGTGCACCATGCCACCTCCCAAACATTGATGGTGCTATGGACCCAAGCTTGGCACTTGTATATGTAGGCTTGCGGTGTATATCATGCGGCTCTTTTGGTGGAGTTGCTACTATGTTAGTGTGTGATAACTGTTCAAGAGGATGGCATATGGCATGTATTACTCCTACCATCATATTGGTTCCTCAGGGATAGTGATTATGTCCTAGATGTACTTGATCTATAGTTATTTCATCCTTTATATGGTATAGATTGTAGACATGCAACTAACGATGGGGCTTGATAGCACCCGGCCTCTTGATCTTTTGCCTACCATAGCATATACCATATACTTGGAGTTGATGGCTATCTAGAGTTAGAGGGACCTAACTACCAACTAGGGAGGTGATTGTGGTACTTTAGTGTCCATGTATGACTTATGTGTGAGTTGTGCTTCTATAGTGTGTGATGTTGACAACCATGTATATTTGTAACAATGTATATATGCATGATAGTTGTCATGCCATTTGTAGCATTGCATCTAGATTGATAAGACACTAGAGAAGTAGTGATAGTAGTTAGAGGTATTTTGGCAGTTACTCATAGACTACTTTCCCATGGTCAGAATTTTTTGTTTGGGATATTGAATTCATGGTGGAGTCCACTATCACTTGCACCGTTTGCACCATTGTGTGCCATCAATGGGACTATTGGGGTGAGACCTAGGTCAAAATCAAGAGTATACCTTGAGAACATAGCTCTAGAGAGCTCACTTCTCTATTGTTGAGCCTTTGAGTTCTTGGCTGGAGTGGGTCTGGTTTGACTGTAATTAGTGCCCAATTGTTGGTAGATCATGGAGTGACAGATCAAGTACTAATCTGATTGAGTGTGAGTCGAGTTGTGGAACAAACCAATTGATACTTTAGAGTATTGTGGTACTTTAGAGTCCATGTATGACTTATGTGTGAGTTGTGCTTCTATAGTGTGTGATGTTGATAGCAATGTATGTTGTATAGCAATGTATATATGTACGACATCCCCTTGGGAAGTAAGTTAATAAGTAACCTCATTGTCTCTAATGATATCAATCTCCATAAAAAGGTGAGTGAGGAAATGTACAAAAAAGTCATCGTGAATCATTTCCCATCAAGAGACTATCCAATATCAAGGTGCCAACCCTTGCACATAAGCGACACTCGTATTTCCCTTAAGTCTCGACTTCCTCAGATACTCTACTTGCCGAGAATCAAGCAAATCCACCTGAAGGGTCCTTTTAAGTCCTCTAGGGGAAACATAAATTGGGAAGGAAAACTAGAACTAAAGTAGAGTGAAATGAAGTCTACATCGACAAAAATAACCAACTACAGTAGGTACTTGTCTTGATGTCTTTCTATAGACGTTAACAGATACACTAATACCTATCCGCCTGTCCGTCATACAGTATTGTGTGTGTGTGTGTGGTAACCAAAAGAGCAGGAGCCTGCCGGACTTTGTATGGAGTTCCCATAACGTACATGGGCCAGATTTTGTCAGATCTGTAGATTGCACAAAGAAATAATACTATATGACAGACAAGCGGATAAGTATTTGTGTATATATTAACGTGTATGGAAAGACAGCAAGATGAGTACCTACTATAGTTGGCTATTTTTGTTGATGTAGACTTCATTTCACTCTGCTTTAGTTCTAGTTTTCCTTCCCGACTTACGTTTCCCCTAGAGGACTTAAAAGGACCCTTCTTGTGGATCTGCTCAATTCTTGGTGAGTAGAGCATTCAAGGAAGTCGAGACTTAAGGGAAATGTGAGTGTAGCTTACGCGCAAGGGTTGGCACCTTGATGGGAAATGATTCAAGGTGCCATAATTTTTTACCAACTTTGCCTCAACATCCACTAACATAAGCTCTACCGAATCATAGTCCTCAACAAACTGCTCAACTATAAAAGACCAAGATTGAGGAGAGATAGGAGAATAGAAGCTCACATTGGGACACTTGAGTGTGAGAAACTCTAAATGCCTAGCATGAGCTTTGGCTATGGTATTTATAGGGAGCATACAAGGCTCTTAGTAAGCTTCTCAAGAAGCTTCCTTGAGCCGCTTTCTTGGAGTGCAAGCCAAGTTAACCGCAAAGCTTCTCAAGAAACTTCCTTCTAGAAGCTGCCTACTTGGCATGTAAGCTAAGCTAGCTGGAAGCTTCTAGAAGATACCTACTTGAAACGTAAGCTAAGCTAGCCAAGAAGCTTCCTAGATACTTCTAGAATATTCTAGGCTAATTTTGCCTATTTGCTACTTTGTTAGTCCTAACTAACTTCATTGCTAAAATCTATATTGTTACATATTACCCTACCGCTAGTTGGTAACATCCTCATTGCCATTGAAGCTTCAAACACTTGGATGGCCGTTTGAGCATTTTGGAGATGAGAAAGATGTTCCATGTGGCATTGTGAAGAGGATACACTATCCAAAGGACCTTGTACTCCATATGTTGTCGGCGGCCTTGTTGAATGTGGCAACGGGCAAGGATACAATAAACTTTGTACTCCTCATGATCATTGATAGGGATGGGAGGAGGAGGAGGTTGAACAAAAGAGGAAAAAGAAGATGGGTTAGGAACAAAGGGTTTCAACTTGGAAACATGAAAGATAGGATGGATGCGCATATGATAAGGCAAGGCAAGTCAATGAGCAATAGGAGAGATTATTTGGGTGACATCAAATGGTCCTATCCAATTAGAGGCAAGTTCACAAACTTAGGTATCAAGTGGGAGGGGTAGATTACTAGAGGAGAGCATGACCTTATCACCAACTTGAAAGGTGAGATCATGATGATGGTGGTCTACATATTGTTTTTGCCAATTTTGAGCAACAAGGAGATGAGATTTGGCTTGTTGGAGGGATTGGGATATGGTGGTCAAGAAGGTAGAAGTATGAGAGACATGAGATAGAAGAGGAGCAAGAAGGGAATCTAGAACAAGTGGATCTTGGCAAAAATTGAGGAAGAACTGAGAGAATCCAATGCTTGCCTATTTGGAATCATTGTATGCAAACTCTGTAGTTGCAAGATATTCATCCCAATTGGTATGGTGGATGTTGATGAAGGTACAAAGCATATCCTCCAAGGTTCAATTTGCATGTTTAGTTTGTACATTGGGTTGCAGATGATAGGCTGTGGATAAAGCAAGCTTGATGCCAAGTATCTAGAAGAGTGCTTGCCATAATTTCCTTGTGAATTGAGGATCACAATCGGAGATAAGCAGTATACAAGGCATTCCATGATGCTTGAAGTCAATGTCAAAGTAGATCTACGCCAATGTTGGAGCATCCACAATATCAAAGATTGGTGCCAAATGGATTTGCTTACTAAGCTTATCCACAAACACCATAATTGCTATGTGACCTTGCTTTGTCTTAGGCAAGGAAGTGATGAGATCTAAGCTCACATGTTCCCATCAAGCAAGAAGATGGAATGGGGAGTAGTTGAACGAGTCCACTTGGTTTCTGATTGATGGCCTTGCTCCATTGGAAGCTCTCACATGATTGGAAAAACTCTTGAAAAGCTCATGTCATGTTGGGCCACCACCATTGGTGTTAGAGAGTACCCAAGGTCTTGTCTCCACCCATTTGACCAATAATTGGTAAGTCATGGGCTTCTTGGAGATACACAAGTCAAAGATCACTCTTGGTTGGAACATAAATCCGGTTCTCACATAATAGAAGGACTTCTTTGAAGGAGAATTTGTACTCCTTCTTGCACGTTGCAAGATGACCTTGTGCCATTTGAAAGAAAAGATATTGCTATAAAGTGGTCTTAAACTCAAGTTGGACTTTGGAGTCAATTGATACTATTATAATTGTTGTCAAGATGAGAGGAAGAGACTTAAAATCAAGTCACCATGATAGGGCATCAAGAATGACATGGAATTGATTGGGTTTGTACTCACGTTTGATGTCAAACAGTTGTAGTTGTTCTTCTCATCAATGATGTTGACTCTTCATGTGTTCTACGTGTAATATCTGCAACAAAGGTTTTTGATCAATTTGCATGATCACTTGTTTCCCTAAGAGATAATGCCTCCATACATTGGTTGCATATACCATTGCTAGTTGTTTCCAATCTTGAGCATAGTAATTCCTTTTTGCTATATTGAGTCTACAAGACACAAAGGCAATGGGATGTAACCCATCTAGGAGTTCTTGTTGCAACACAATTCCATTTGTAAAGTTAGAAGCATCAAAATCAACCACACAAGGTCGTTGAGGATAATACGGTTGGAGAATGGATCTTAAAGACACCATATGTTTCAACTGCTGGAATGCTTCTTAATGCTTGTTGGTCCATTGAAACCATCATCAATGATAGCCTTGATTTTCTCCTCTTCCATCTTGATCCCTTCCAATGAGATCTTTTGACCCAAGAAGTAATTTCCTTATGCCAAAAGGCACACATTGACTTCTTGCGGTAAAACTTCCATTGTCGTAGTCGTCTTAGGACTTCTCACACATAATTTGCATGTTCTATCTCTATCTTGCTATGGATTAAAATATCATCCAAAAATACCACCAAATATAATCCAATAGTCTATTTGTAATAATATGGAGTTTAGTGATGAAGTTAATTAGGACTAACAAAGTAGCAAATAGGCCAAATTAACCTAGAATATTCTAAAAGTATCAAGGAAGCTTCCTGGGAAGCTTCTTGGCTAGCTTAGCTTGCACCCCAAGTATATAGCTTATAGAAGGAAGCTTTTAGAAGCTTCCAACTAGCTTAGCTTGCAAGCCAAGTAGACAGCTTCTAGAAGGAAGCTTCCCAATAACTTGGCCTTCATTCCAAGAAAGCGGCTCAAGGAAACTTCTTGAGAAGCTTTTCAAGAGCCTTGTATGCTCCTTATAAATACCAAAGTCAAAGCTTATGCTAGGCATTTGGAGTTTCCTACAGTCAATTGTCCCAATGTGAGCTTCCATTCTTCTATTTCTCTTCTTAGTCTTGGTCTTTTACATTAGTATTAGAGCAAGAATGAGATGGATGGAATTTATGGACCACCAAATTCATTTCCGCCAAACCATTGGGATTTTTGCATGTGTGTACTACCCAAGAATTGTTTCACATAGTTCATCATCTTACGCTTTGGGTAGGATTTTTGTAACTTATGGAGAATGATGGACATATTGCATCTATATGTTAATAAATTAGATAGATTGCGGGTGTTGTGATAGAATAGTAACCATGGAAGCCATACCAAAGGTTATTATTGTTGTGTAGCAACAAATCAAACACCTTACTAGATTATTGGATGAGCAAGATCATTGACAACAAGAGCATGTAGAGAGAGTACTAGTTCAAGAAGGAGAATACCAAATCCAATTTCCAAAGGTTTTCAAAGGCAAGAATCTCCCAAGTGCAGCAAAGAATTTTTTGTTTGACCGTGAACATTATTTCAAAGCTACCAATCTTCAAGATGAATGAAAATAGATTCTCTTGACTTCCAGCCAAATGGATGGGGTAGCAAAGCTATGGTAGCAATTCCAAGTAGAGCAAGTTGAATGGAAAATTGTTGTACCAATCTTGACTTGGGTAAAATTCAAGAGTGCAATCATTGGTTGATTTTAAGCTATAAATGCCACATGAGCTGCACAAGACAAGTTGGTAGAGTTGAAGCATATTGGCACTATAAAAAGTTACATCATGCAATTCTAGAACATAATCATGCAAATTCCAAATATATTGGAAGGTGAAGCTCTGGATTGATTTGTGAGAGGCTTGAAGTCATGAACTAAATTAGAGGTAACTATGTGAGAGCCACAACACTTGGATAAAGCCATACGGTTGGCCAAATGCTTTGATTCCTTAGTTGCAACAACTTGGTCTTGACCTTGACCGCCATAAAACCTACCAATACACTACGCACGGGTGGAGGAGCCAGCACCAATGGCATTGGAGATCACTTGGCACTACAAATAGAGAAAAATTGTGACAAAATGTGGTTATTTCTATTATTGCCAAATTGGACATTGCATTGTTGAAGTTTGCTCAAGAATGGATGACCTCAAGAAGTCACTCACATGGAGTTTGTGGAGCAAAATGATCAAGGAAACAAGGAATCCTAATAGGAGATTTTGAGCCGCCTATAGGAAACTTTATTAGTTCTAATGGGATCAAAGGCTTGACCTATGCAATTTTGCTTCACTTGCAAGGTATAATATCTAATCATGGTCATAGAATTTTGGTTGATTTTGGAAGATTCAGAAAATTACTTGTCCATGCAATTATATGTTATATATAAGAAAGAATTATATATTCTATCAAGCCAATAATTAGCAATAGATTGATGAAGGTGGATGTAGAAAGGGTTCTACATTCCATACCTTGCATCCTAATACCTTCAAGATTAGGAAAGAGTATTTGGAGTGTATGATGTTTGTAGTGGCACCTCTACACTATGATGTCATTCTAGGTCTACCTTGGCTTGAACGTCATAAGGTTCAATTTGATTGGAACCAACAACAAATTCAAGTACAACACCAAGGTAGGAATTTCCAATAAGGTTGTCTAGCACCTTTGAGGAAGACACCTAAGAATAGTTAATCCCAAGATAGGAAGTTTGTTGGGAAGGAAACCATAGAGCAAGCTTTGGAGGAAGTTGAGTCCCAACATGGAAAATTTGTCAATAAAGCAGCCATAGAGCAAGCTTTGGTGGAAGATAAGTCCCAAGATGGGAAATTTGTTAGTGATGCAGCCATAGAGCAAGCTTTGGAGGAAGATAAGTTTCTTTTTGTGATCAAACCAATTGCGCATGGAGGATCTAAAGAGGATCAAAATTTTCATCAAGCAATGGTTGATCAAATAGTCCAAGAGTTTTCAAATGTGTTTCCATATGATCTACCAAAGGGATTACTCTTATTGTGGTATGCCCTTCAAGATTGGGTTATTGCTAAGGAGTACTCTAATTAGTAGACTAATCTATTGGCTCTCACAAAAGGAGTTGGAGGAGTTGAAAACAACCCTTACAGAGTTGTTGGAGAAGGATTTGATATGACATAATACATCTCCTTGGGGAGCACCGGTACTATTTGTTCCAAAGAAAGATGGAGGACTTTGTTTCTATATTGATTACCATGTGCTCAATAAAAAAACAATGAAGAATGCATATCCCTTGCCTTGAATTGATTATTTGCTTGATCAATTGAGTAGAGTACAACACTTCTCCAAGTTGGATCTTTGTAGTGGCTATTAGAAAATCCCCATTGATAAGGAGGATGTGCACAAGGTATGGGCATTTTGAATGGAGAGTTCTACCTTTTTGGCTCAATAAGGCTTTAATAGTCTTCATGGATCAGATACATGGAGTTTTGAATGGTGTAAAAGACTGAGACCAAGGAGAGAAATAGTAGAATGGAAGATTGGGACACTTGAGTGTATGAAACTCTATATGCCTAATATGAGCTTTGGCTTTGGTCTATATAAGGAGCATACAAGGCTTTTGAGAAGCTTCTCAAGAAGCTTTCTTGAGCCACTTTCTTGGAGTGCAAGCCAAGTTAAACAAGAAGCTTCTCAAGAAGTTTCCTTCTAGAAATTGCCTACTTGGCATGCAAGCTAAGCTAGTTGGAAGTTTCTAGAAGCTTCCTTCTAGTAACTACCTTCTTGGGGTGCAAGCTAAGTTAGCTGAGAAGCTTCCCAAGAAGCTTCCTAGATACTTCTAGAATATTCTAATTTGGCCTATTTGCTACTTTGTTAGTCCCAACTAACTTCATCACTCCATGTTGTTACATATTCCTCCATCGCTAGTTGGTGACATCCTCGTTATCAATGAAGCTTCAAACTCCTAGATGGTTGTTTGTGCATTCTGGAGATGAGAAAGAGGTTCCTATGTGGCATCATGAAGGAGATACCCTTTCCAAAGGACCTTGTACTCCGTATGTTGTCAATGGCCTTGTTGGATGTGGTGACATGGCAAGATACAATCAACTTTGTACTTTGCATGATCATTGATAAGGATAAGAGAAGGAGGAGGTTGGACTCAAGAGGAAAAAGAAGATGGGTTAGGAACAAAAGGTTTCAACTTGAAATTGTGAAAGATAGGGTGGATGTGCATATGATAAGGCAAGGCAAGTCGATAAGAACAAGAGAGATGATTTGGATGACATCAAAGGGTCTTATCCAATTAAGGGTGAGTTTATGAACTTGGGTATCAAGTGGGAAGGGTAGGTTACTAGAGAAAAGCATGACCTTATCACCAACTTGAAAGGTAAGATCACAATGACGATGGTCTGCATATTTTTTTGACGATTCTAAGCAATAAGGATATGAGTTTTGGCTTGTTAGAGGGATTGGGATATGGTGGTCAAGAAGGTGGATGTATATGGGACATGCATATTGTTTTGGATAATTTTGAGCAATAAGGAGATGAGTTTTGGCTTGTTGGAGGATTTGGGATATGGTGGTCAAGAAGGTGGATGTATACGGGACATGCATATTGTTTTGGATAATTTTGAGCAATAAGGAGATGAGTTTTGGCTTGTTGGAGGATTTGGGATATGGTGGTCAAGAAGGTAGAAGTATGAGGGACATGAGATAGAGGAGGAGCAAGAAGGGAATTTGGAACAAGTAGATCTTGGCCAAAATTGAAGAAGAAAGGAGAGAATCAAATGCTTGCTTATTTGGAATTATTATATGCAAACTTTGCAACTGCAAGACATTCATCCCAATTGGTATGGTGGATGTTGACAAAGGCACAAAGCATATGCTCCAAGGTGCAATTTGCATATTCAGTTTGTCCATCAATTTGAGGATGATAGGTCAAGGACAAAGCAAGCTTGGTGTTGAGTATCTGGAAGAGTGCTTGCTAGAATTTCCCAATGAAATGAGGATCACGATCAAAGATGAGTACGTGATGAATCCCATGATGCTTGAAGACAATGTCAAAGTAGATCTATGCCAATGTTGGAGCATCCATAATATTTATAGTTGGTGCAAAATGGATTTGCTTACTAAGCTTATCCACAAACACCATAATCACTATGTGACTTTACTTTGTCTTGGGCAAGGATGTGATGAGATCCAAGCTCATGTGTTCCCATCGAGCAGATGGAATGGAGAGTGGTTGAAGGAGTCCACTCGGCTTTTGGTTGCTAGCCTTGTTGTGTTGGTAGCTCTCACACGATTGGACAAACTCTCAAACATCTTGTGTCATGTTAGGCCACCACCATTGGTATTGGAGAGTACCCAAGGTCTTGTACATACCCATGTAACCAGAAATTGGTAAATCATTTGCTTCTTGGGGGTGCACAAGATGGAGATTACCCTTGGTTGGAACACAAATCTGGTTCTCATAGAATAGAAAGCCTTCCTTGTAGGAGAAGGTATTGTACTCCTTATTGCATGTAGCAAGATGATCTTGTACCATCTGAAAGAAGGGATCTTTTTGTAGAGCTATCTTAAACTCAATTTGGACTTTGGAGTCAACTGATATTGTTATAATTGCCACCGTGATGAGAGGAAAAGACTTCAAATCAAGTCATCATGATAGGGCATCAAGGGTGGCATGGAACCAGTTGAGTTAATACTAAAGTTTGATGTCAGACTATTATAGTTGTTCCACCCATTGATAATGTTGACTCTTCATGTGTTCCAAGTGCAAGGTCTACATCAATGGTTTGTGATCAATTTTCATGATCACTTGTTTTCCCAAGAGATAATGCCTCCATACCTTGGTGGCATATACCATTGAGAGTTGTTCTTGATCTTCAGCAAAGTAATTCTTTTCAGCCATATTTACTTGGCGAGACATAAAGGCAATGGGATGCAATCCATCTAGGAATTCCTATTGCAACACAGCTCCAATTGCAAAGATAGAAGCATCAAAATCAACCACATAAGGTAGTTGAGGATCATATGGTTGAAGAATGTGTCTTGAAGACACCATATGTTTCAACTTCTAAATGCTTTTTTGTGCTTGGTGGTCCACCAAAAGCTTGAGTTCTTCTCCAAGAGATCAATCAATGGTGCAGCCACATGAGCATAATATTGGATGAACCATCGGTAAAAACTAGCCAATCCATTAAATGCTTGTACTTTTGTAACATCCTTTGGAGTAGGCCAATCAATAATGGCCCTGATTTTCTCCTCTTCCATTTTGATCCATTCCAGTGAGATCTTGTGACCAAGAAGGTAACTTCCTTTTGCCAAAAGGCACAATTTGACTTCTTGCAATAAAATTTCCACTATGTAGTCATCTTAGGACTTCCTACACATGATTCATGTGTTCAATCTTTGTCTTGCTATAGATTAAGATATCATCCAAGAACACCACTATATACCAATCTAATAGTCCATCCAACACTCAATGCATCTGATTTATGACGATTGTTGGAGCATAGTGAATTAAAAGGTAGACTTTTTGCTCAAAATGCCTATACCTTGTGCAAAAGGCAATCTTTTGCATATCCTTCCTATCAATGGGGATTTTCTAATAGATGCTACAAGATCCAACTTGGAGAAGTACCGTGCTCTACTCAATTGATCAAGCAAGTCATCAATTCAAGGCAAGAGATATGCATTCTTCACTATTTGTTTATTGAGCCCCAAGTAGTCAATATAGAAACAAAGTCCTCCATCCTTCTTTGGAACAAGTAGTAATGGTGCTCCCCAAGGAGATCTACTATGTTGTATGAAATCCTTCTCCAACAACTCCGTAAGTGTTGTTAGCAACTCCTCCAACTCCTTTGGTGAGAGCCAATAGATTGGTCTACTCATTGGAGTACTCCTTGGCAATAACTCAATCTTGAAGGGCATACCATAATCATAATCCCTTTGGTCGATCATCCAACACATGTCCGCAAACTCTTGAACTATTTGATCAACCATTGCTTGATGAGGTTCTTGACTCTCTTTAGATTCTCCTTGTGTAATTGGCTTGATCCACACAAACTTATCCTCCTCCAAAGCTTGCTCTATGGCTGCTTCACTAACAAACTTCCCATCTAAGACTAATCTCTCTTCAAAGCTTGCTCCATGGTTGCTTTCTTGACAAACTTCTCATCTTGGGACTCATCTCTCTTCAAAGCTTGCTCTATGGCTACTTTCTTGACAAACTTCCTATCTTAGGACTGACTATTTTTAGGTGTCTTACTCAAAGATGCCAAACAATCTAATTGGAAATTCCAACCTTGGTGTTGTACATGAATTTGTCATTAGTTCAAATCAAATTGAACCTTATGACATTCAAGCCAAGGTAGACGTAGAATGACATCATAGTGTAGAGGTGACACTACAAACCTCATACACTCCAAATACTCTTTCCTAATCTTGAAGGTAATAGGATGCAAGGTACAAAATGCAAAACTTTTTCTACCATCTGCCATCATCAATCTACTTCTAATTACTAGCTTGATAGAAATACATAATTCCTTTGCTAATTGCATGCACAAGTAATTTTTAGAATTTCCAAAATCAACCAAAATCCTACAACCACAATCAGATATCATACCTTACAAGTGAAGCACACTTGCATAGGTCAATCCTATTGGAACTAATAAAGTTCCCAATAGGTGGCTCAAAATCTCGTATTGGGATTCTGTGTTTCCTTGATCATTTTGCTCCACAAATTCCATCTGGGCAACTTATTAAGGTTGCCCATTTTTGAGTGGACATTCAGCAATGCAATGTCCAATCTAGCGACAATAGAAACAACCACCATTTTGTCATAGTTTTTCTCTATTTGTGGTGCCAAGTGGTCTCTATTGAATGGCATCAACCTCCATTGGTGCCGGCTCTTCCACTTGTGTGTAGTGTGTTGGTAGGTTTTGTGGAGGTCAAGGTTTAGACCAAGTTGTTGCAACCAAGGAATCAAAGCATTCCGCCAACCGCATGGCTTCCTCCAAGTGTTGTGGCTCTTGCTTAGTTACCTCTAATTTGGTTTGTGACTTCAAGACCCTCACAAATTGATCTAGAGCTTCATCTTCCAATATATTTGGAATTTGCATGATGGTGTTTTGGAATTGTGTGATGTAATTTCCTACAAAGCCAATTTGCTTCAACTTTGCCAACCTATCTTGTGTAGCTTGTGTGGCATTTATAGCTTAGAATTGACCAATTATTGCACTCTTGAATTTTACCCATGTCAAGATTAGTGCAATAATTTGCCATTCAGCTTGCTCCACTTGGATTTGCTACCATAGCTTTGCTACTCCATCCAATTGATTGGAAGACAAGTGAATCTATTTCCACTCATCTTGAAGGTTGGTAGCTTTGAAATAACGTTTGTAGTCAAACAAAAACTTCTCCACTTCATCCTAGAGCTTCTTGCCTTCAAAAACCTTGGGTTTTGGAAATTGGATTTGTTCTTCTCCTTCTCAAACTAGTACTCTTTCTACATGCTCTTGTTGTCAATGATCTTGATCATCCAACAATCAAGTAATGTGCTTGCTTTGTTATTGCATAGCAATGATAACCTCCGGCATTGCCGCCATGGTTACTACTCTATCACCACACATGCAATATATCTAATTTATTCACACATAGATGCAACACATCCATCGTTCTCCATAACTTACAACCTGAAGTACCAGGGTTCCTCGGACAAGATGATTGTATTCAAAAGATCTTTCCCAAAGCATGAGATGATGAACTGTGTGAAACAATGCTTGGATTGTGCTTGGATGCAAAAATCCCAATGGTTTGGCGGAAATGGATTTGATGGTCCATAAATTCAATCCATCCTATTCCTGCTCTGATACCAATGTAAAAAAATTTGGTATTTATAAGGAGCATACAAGGCTCTTGAGGAGCTTATCAAGAAGCTTTCTTGAGCTACTTTCTTGGAATGCAAGCCAAGTTAACTGCAAAAATTCTCAAGAAGTTTAACTTCTAGAAGCTTCCTTCTAGAAGCCGCCTACTTGGCATGCAAGCTAAGCTAGATGGAAGCTTCTAGAAGCTACTTACTTGGGGTGCAAGCTAAGCTAGCTGGGAAGCTTCTCAAGAAGATTCCTAGATACTTCTAGAATATCTTAGGCTAATTTGGCTTATTTTTTACTTTCTTAACCCTAACTAACTTGATTGCTAAAATCCATATTGTTACATTCACCTTACTCTTCATGTTTAGAGCAAGATGACCATGTAGCACCCTTGGTCTATGAGCAAGCACAAAGAGTGAACTTAACAATTGGAAGAAGAGCTTCCATGATGGGTAACACATTACCAAGCAAGATATCTCCTCACCATGAGGTCTCTAACCAAAAACCAATCCTGCACCCATAAATAAGGAATAGACCTCCTCTTCTCCAAAATCTCCCTTTGCAAAGCAAAAGCCTCATGGATAGGATACCCTCAAGAGTCAAAGTGAATGGTCTCCCTCTAACACTACACATATGAGTCCTTGCATCTCATGTGCTCACAAACTTAATGCACAAAATAATTACATAACAACCACAACTTCTTACAACTCTTTAGAAATGAACGGGTTTGTTTGAAACCTACTCCTCAACTTGAGGATTTGCTGATAATGAAATCTCAAAATTACAAGTGTTGGTTCATAGGACTAAAGGTTTGTTTAGAACTTGCTACTACATACAAGGGTTTGCTCAAAGGGAAACCCCAAAATGAGTGTTTTTTCAAAGTACTATAGGGTTTATTTGGGACTTTCTACTTAACATAAGGGTTTGCGTAGAGATACCCCACGATGTAGGTTTGTTTTGAGGATATTAGAAATAACTTAGAGGGCATTGGGTATCATTTGGTGAGATTTGGGGATCACTTGGAATCTTCTACTGAAGGTAGGAGTTTTCTTGTGGTGAAACCTAAAACGAGGTCATTTATAAGCTTACACGGTTTGTTCAAAACCTATTCTAATTTCCTCCCATGGTTGTTTCATCTTAATTTCATCCAAGGGTTGTTTATGGGTTTGTTGCGTAAGGATTCCTAAATCCTATAAAATTTATGGTCATCCAAGAGGGTTTATCAAGGGTTTTTGGGTTTGGGACAAGGTTTGGAGGAAGGTGTGAGAACAAACATGATTGAGAATTCACAAAATCAAAAGAATTGAAGACTAAAATTGAAAGGAAATTCCTAAAATTAAAAGAATTTACATAATTGAAAAGAATTTGACAAAATTATTTGCATTATGTGCAAGGTTTTTGATCTTGAGAGGCACTTTGAGACCAAGAGCATCTAATTATACATCCCAAATCATCTCCATTGCTTTCCTCACTTGGTGCTTATCCAACCAACTCCACTTGATCCAAGTATAGTAATTGGCACTTATGTAGAATCTATGAGCCAGTTTCCCATGTTAAAATCCTCCATGTTGGAGTCCAACAGTTCATGGTAATGCTCAATATTTCCTATCGTGTTTCCCTCTCTCTTTATCACCACTTTATCTCACCTCCATTTGTCTCCTCTCTCACTTCTTTGTATTATTTTTGCCTCTTTGTCTTCCTTCCCTACCAAAATTTAAATTCTCCTCTCTTCCTTTCTTTCCTCTCAAATCCCCTATTGAATGTAGACTCTCCTCTCTTCCTTGCTCCCCTCTCAAATATGATAAACTTGCTCTCCTCTTGAATGTGTCTTTGTTGCTCTCCTCTCTTTGTGATAATGTTGCTTTCCTCTCTTTGTACCTTCCTTTATCTTTGATGAAGTCTTTTAAACAAGTCTTCCTTTCTCTCTTGTGAAATTATTCAAAGGTAAACTCTCCTTCCTTGCTCGTCCTTGCTATCTATGCTTTCCTTTCTCTCTCGTGAAATCTCTTGAATGTAACATCTCCTTCTTATTAAGATATCTATGTGCTCTTCCTTGCTCTCATCAAATGTGTCTTCCTTTCTCTCCTCTCTTTTGGTTTCTCCTCCATTGGCTTTCTTGATTTTCCCTCTACTTTGCTATTAGTGAGGTCAATTTAAGCACCCAAACATCCACCAAATTGAGATATTCCTTGACAAATTTATACATATTTTGTCCATCAAATCAAATTTTTTCCATCAAATGAAGCAACACTTCAACACCCACTTATTGAAGGGACATCTCTACCCCACTAGAAAATACAAGCAAACAACTCACCACAAAAAAAACATCCAAAATACACCTCACTCACAGGTCCATTCATTGCAAATAGTCCATTCATTGAAATTTGATGTCAAAGATATAGTTTTATTTCAGATTGGCATGTTGCAATGGAGTGCAATACACATGTACATAACATTTGATTTTTTCTCTTCTGTGGGTGGGATTCCAATAAGATCATCTAATACATCTTAATCTCCATCTAATTCATTTATAATCTTATTATCCAAAAAAATAATCAAAAAATATTTCCAAATTAATGCATGAGCTGATCCACTTAAATAGGAATCCTTTTCTATTCTTGCTTTTGAGTTGGAACCTTAGTTCATGCAAAGAATGCCATCTTGCATTGCTCGTTGAGTACATGAGCTTTTGCAACACATTTCTCAAATTCTACTCGATCCTCTATCCGGGATTGTTTGAGAAAAGACACTAAATCATAGGAACATAACTTGACTCTCCTAGCAAATACTATTGGCGTTCAAAATAATTGTTCTCCCTTCTTTGTTCAATATCAACTATAATGGTTTCTTTTTAATGTAGGTCATGTCCTAACATAAGCCTGACATCCTTGTAAAATGACATAATCAAAGGTTCAATCAATGAACTCACAATCACGTAGTCAATGAGCTTCTTGCTACACAATCCAACACATATAGGCATAAGCCTCAAGTACTAAAAGAGGTTGTCCTCAAGTTTTCCAGGAATATAACTTAGAAGTAGTGCCTTTCTCTTCTAAGTAGATAACTTTAAAAGCCTTGAGTATATTTCCCATGAAGCCCTTGCCTCTTGTGAAATAAATAATACTCAACATGTTGTCGCATACAACCTGCACATTGATAAAATAAGAGCATTTTCTACTAAAATATATCTCTCTATCCACTTTTTTCCCTTTTTGCTAATGGGAATAATATCCTCTACCAATCCCGCAATGCACTGAAAACCCTTCAAGGCAGAAACATTCAATATTTTAGATCTCTTGCTGTTCATCCCATACCACCTCCTTCCCAAGAATAGACATAATGGCATTCATGATTCTCTTTGTAAAATTAATAGTTGAATTTGAGCTAATACCCCATAAACTCATAGCTCCTAGATATACATTCTCTATTTTCAATATGCCCAAACATGTAAAAAGCTACTACAAGTTGTATCCACACAAGGATTTGAATCTTAAGTGAGTTATTTCTAAATACCTCATTGTCTCTAATCAATTCTAGAAAAAGTATAAAATGATTGCAAGTCCATTAGAACTAATTGTTTAAATGCAAGAGGGTCAAGACCTCTAATGAAAAAATGCACAAACTTTTTATTCTGATGTGTAAGAAATCACACCACACTCCACACTTCTGTCAAACCTCAGTTATCCAATTCTCATTTAAGGGTATTTTCTATCTGGTTGCCTTCCATCTCTAAAATCCTATTCTCCATACATTCCTTTATTTGTTTCCTTCACAAGAAGTTGGCTTGCACTACAATGTGGCATTGATGCCCCTCAATTTTGAGGAAATGGCATGAAGTTGTAGAGAAATTTTGAAGTGAAATCTCCTTGATGTAGTTTTCAGGCACACTAAGAGTAAAATTGAAATTGCTTACTCAACTCATTTCTTCACAAACATGTACACAATGGCTAACATGACACGTGTAGTCTACACCTAAATACACTAAACTCTACACTTAAATTAAGCCTTTAATCGCCCAATCAAAATTTACGGGTTCGCTAAGAGTCATGGAACAGAATAAAGTTAGGGGTCACTAAAATTGTGACCCTTTGCATGTTCCGTGGACAAATTTCGAGTACCCCCGCCCCTCTCCCCGTAAATTATTTTTTTGATACCAGTAAAAAACACTTTACGGGTTATTTAGAGAGGCGAAAAATGCAAAGCTGAAACGCCCTATTGGTTCCCAAGACGCGATCTGCAAATTTACACCGAAACCAAACTGGAAGGTGTGAATGGAGACTCGACTATGTTATACTGACGATTTGAACATGATTTCCTAAGTACTAGCCGCCAACCACTTCCTTCCTGTCGAACAACAGGTGCATCGTGCAGACCTCCTTCTTCTACTATACGTTGCGGCCTGAACTGTACAGTTCAACATATCATGCTTTATGTTTATGTTTATCAAACTTTATCTCGTCAAGTGTCAAGTAAACGATGGTCCTAACCATAAATGCACAAGTACCCACGGAACCTTATTCAAACACGTTATTCTGGTAGAATTCTCAACTCGGGTATCCTATTCAATTTGACAATGGATGCACTGCCCCGAAGTACTGTGTTCACCCAATGTACTCGCTCGCCGGGAACTGGAACTTTTTCAGCGATAGAACCCTTCCGATTGGAAACTTGGAGACATCAAAAGGCTTGGAAGCGAGGCAATGAACTTCATATAATTGCAACGTTAACTGAAAGTTGAGCATGAAATTTTCGATGAATATTTCCATGATAAGTTTTCTGGCTTGTATGGTTTGATTGAGCAATATGTGATTATGAATTTTGATTTTGTATGGTCACCTTGATTCCGTTTTTAGCTTTTATCTCTAAGCATAACTCCTAACTCGTAACTCCTAACCCTTAACTACATCTATAGTTACATTACACTTTACACACCGAAATACGTAGCAATTGACATTCTAGACAACAATTGGTGGATTGTAGGTTGAATTCAGGTAAGCGCACTTAAGAGTTCAAGTACCCAGGTTAGTTTGGGCCGGAGCTAGGCATTTAGAATCATGGGTGCCTTTGCAGATTAAATCGAAACATGGCATGGCCAAAATGTGGACCTGCCTTGACATAGTCTAACATACGGGGTTTCTTCCAGAGTGCGCTGATGCATATATCACTATACATCGTGTTGTGTTGATCTCATCTCGGAACTACATCTTAGTGCATGCACCATTTTCCTCAGATCGACTATGACACGGACAAAGTTGTATCTTAGAGGGGAAGTCGATATGCTTGTCGGAGACCCCGAGGCCTTCGGGGGAAACGCTTTAGTGTTCGGGCGTTTCCAGTACCTGGGCATCTAAGGAACACAATTCTAGAATCGAGGTAACTGAAAATCAAATGTCATATCCATCCATCTCTGTACTTCCCTACTTCTATGATATAAACAGACAAAACGCCGTACGAGGACCTTCCACTCCGTCCACGGATGTGCCCATCTAGCTGAAGTTCTCTTTCTCGTCAGTGTGGGAAACCACCTGGTAACTAATAGGCTTATACATTACTTCATTGCAATTTCCGAGGTTTAGCTCAAAATATGATATCGGGGATCCACACAGTAAGCCCGAGCAAAAGAAGGTGTCAGATGCCGGTCCTGCCAGGGTGACACAATTGAAGGCAGTGAACTAAAATGTGCTGCTGAATCATGCAAAACTTACAACACAGGCTAACTGTCTCAACTTACTGGGATCCAGTGGAACTGGACACGGTAACGGGGTGGAACAGCAAGTTTGTCTGAGAAGAAAGTCGAAGGCCTAAGAGTTACAAGCTTGAATTTCTCAAGGAGGCCACATAACCTCGACACAGAAGAAGCTCTTACAAAAATCACTAGCTAAATGAGTGGGCCGGATCAAATTGCCCTAAATCGCTGATTTATATGTGCCCGCTTACAAGCAGACTGTTTCCCCGTGGAAACTGAACAATCGTATGTCTGCGATTAGTGAAACTATGAACTGTACAAAGATCAATTTGCGGTGTGAATACAGGTGATAGACCGAGCGATAAGTCATTACCCTTCTTGCACTCCCTAATTCCGGACACGTAAGGACGTCGATGTATACTATTTTGAAATGGCTACAAGCCGAACTTGTTTCGGTGCTCAACAGACAGTCATGCTAGAAATCCATGCAGAAACAACTGAAATTTATCTCGCCTGGTCTTCATCTGTGTCGAAATTTTCTCCCAAACAAGGCCATCCGAAAAGCTTCTAGCAACTTCGTCCTATTTCAAAACGATCTTCCTGTAGAGTTGCTTGAAGTAAGGTCGACCTCAGAATTGGACTTCTTCTCACTTTATCTTAGATCTTACAGCAGGCTTGCTACCAGGCTTGGGACCAGGCTTCCCTTTCCCTTTCTCAGCAGGTTTGCCCCCTTTCGTTTTCTTTTGTGGTCCTTTTGCTTCAGTGGAATCCGGCGCTTCCTTCCTCTTTGGTGCAGCAGAAACAGAAAAGAATGACTCAAGCCGTCCTTGTGATGACTTATTCTTGGCACTCTTGATTTTCTCGATACCCTTAGTGATGCGCTCGAGGTTAAAGCCGTTCTCCTCCACTAAAAACTTCTTTAGTCCCTCTTCGTCCGGGGCCACCCATTTCAGCTCGGCCATTTCACCCACAGGAGTCACAACCGGCTCCCGGAAAAGCCTTCGGGCTTCTTGATAATTCCAGTTCTCAGGTATTTGATACTTCGACTTATTCAAGTTCTCGAGCACTTGTTCCAACGATCCATGGAGTCGAATGAGTTTCAAAGCTGATTGAGGCCCAATACCCTTGATGGTATCACAGTAATCACATCCACAAAGAATGCACATATCAATGAATTGATCCATCGTCAAGTTCAGCTCTTCGAGAACCTTGGCGACACAAAATTCCATGACAGGCAGTTTGCGAGTAACGGGCTCCATCAAATGCCGTAAGAATATCGGGGAACCAAACGTCAGAGAGTCCATATCCTCCGAGGCTACAGCAAAAACCTTTTCTGCCTTGCAAAGAGCGGCACACTCAGCTTCTGCCTCAGATGGCGCCTCAACGACTGGTACACCCATTAAGCGAAGAAGCTTGCGACAATCCTCATTGTGCTGCTTTGTCACCTTCACTGTTCGTTTGCTAAACTTTTCAATGTCAGCTTGATCCCCTGTCTCGACCGCTGCAACTAAACCTTGTGCCGCATCATCGCGCCTGGCATAACGTTTGGCCAGCTCCTCTTTCTTCAAATCGGGAGGCTTCCCGTCAAAAACATATACAGGCTTGATACCTGCCTCCAAGATACGGATGGTCCTGGTAAACATTCCTTGTAAATGACTTGTTACATCTCCTGCCTCATTCGTCAGCATGTCACTTCCAGTTCGGCCAACCACGATCAAAAATTGATAGATGCTCATACTAGCATCGATAGCAATCTTCCGTCCGAAGTATCCCTCAAACTTTGTTTCCTTCATTGAACCCGGTGCATTATCAGCCAAGAGCTTCGTTAAACCCTTGATTCCCATTTCTAACCAGCTTAATTGCACTCCAGACTACAACTTAAAATCTGCTTAATGCCTGGAACAATTAAAAAACTGTAGGTACGCTCTCAAGTAAGGAGAATCGCAAAAGAGATCTCTTATTCAAAGACCTCGCCGGACCTCTCAAACGCATACTCAACCAGATCCTTCTGTCCGCGCGACCAAACCCTTGTAGAACCGTACAAACTCAGTCACAACCGCGTTCTCCCTTTCCCTGCGTGTATGTAGGAGCTAATCCTTAATTTGACGCAAACTAACGTCTCGCCATCATAGGGCTCCAACCCAAATCCCGTGAACTTCCGTAACCACAAAATCTAGCAACTGCTCCTCGAACATCAGCAGGTGGTGAGGAAGTGATAAATTTCCGAACGGAGAATGAATGTCAAACTGCAGCCACTTTCACAGCAAAGGAGACACTGGTGCTGCGAATTCTTAACCTTATCAAGCCTATCCATCCAGCCTCAGCGGCGCTCTCATTAACAGTTGAAGGAATTTGATCGGCAATGTGCACGACTTCAAGAATGACCACGAGAGATGTTCATTCAGAAGCGAACGACTTCACGAGCGCGGGAAAGCCTCGGAACTCATAAGCCGAGAGTTCCCGCGACGACAGTATCTGGTTGTCGCCCTAAACTGACCGGGACTCCAAGTTTAGCTAGCACCTAACGGACCCGTAAACTTTAAAGATAGTACGATCCGTATTTTTTTGGTAACAGTATACATAAATAGTTATACGAAGTTTCAGAAATAGTTATACGCAATCTCATAACTTTTCATATAGATAATTACTAAGCGTTGATTAAATGGATACGGTATGTGACCGGGAGGTAGAAATGTGACGGGGAAGATATTGCTCCGGAGTTCGGGCCAAGTTCCTTATCATTAGCATATTCCATATGAGATGGTTCGCCGAAATAAAGGATAAGGAATTATCCGTTCGGGCCAAGTTCCTTATCATTAGCATATTCCATATGAGATGGTTCGCCGAAATAAAGGATAAGGAATTATCCGGAGTTCAGGCCAAGCTCCTTATTATTAGCATATTCCATATGAGATGGTTTGCAGAAATAAAGGATAAGGAATTTTCCGTTATCACTCCGTAGTGCATTGATTACGTATTAGGGTTAATAAAATTTATCGTTCAGGGTTAGAGTGAAAGTGACGACCACCAAAGGGAATATCCATAATGTTTGAGAATACCCATGGTAATCAGATTACGACAAATTTATGCATTAGACGAGCAGGAATGCAATTTTTTACCACCGAGGAAGATTGGAGAGAGCATGAGCATGAGTGGAAAGATTTGAGGGCATGCAAAAATTGACCGCCGATGAAGATTTGAGAGACCCATAGCCAAAGTTGGAAGGGGGAGTGAATTCGTTTGGAGTGGGAAGATTTGAGTGCGTGCAATGGGAAGGTTAAAAGGAGGAGTGATTTTGTTTGAAGTGTTACTCTCCATAATACTCGATTTCATTATTTCAAAAAGTTTAATTTATGATCTTTGTCTCTTGGTAGAGTATGAAATGTATGCACTTGTTCCCCCTTGAAATGAAAATGAAATGAAATGAAAATCATGAAATGAAAATCATGAACTTGTTTTCTTGTTATGGAATGAAATTTATGAGATTGTTTTTTTTCATGTGCATAGAGAATAGAGATGCCCCTTTGCCAATAAGGAGTTATCCGTAGTGATTAAAAATTGAGTCAAGTCATGCCAAGAGGGAGCACTCGTGTAGAACTAACCAAAAATATTAGAAAACGTACTCAATAGATGATTCGGTTAGATTTAGAGATATCGCTACAAGGATTAGAAGATGAAGACAAAGAATTAAGAGGAGATTTAGATATGCTAGAATGTTTTATTAGTGGGTGGGAGTATGGACATACTCATCGATACTTGGAACCCCGTGTTACTTGCCCTCGTAGTAGAGAGTTTGTGAAGGAGTATTTTAGAAATCTTGATACTAAGGTCTTTCGCCAACTTACTATAATGGATGTGGATTCTTTTTCAACATTAGTGGATTTGATTAAGACTCATACAATTTTTGAGAAAAGCTACCATAGAGAGCAAACACCAGTGTGGATCCAAGTTGCCCTAGCCTTGGATAGATTTGGGCATCACGGCAATGGAGCTTGTGTTGCACGGGGTTTAAATATTTGGAGCATTAGTGCTAATTCAACAATTGCTTTTACTTATAGAGTTATGATAGCCATATTAGATATGATGAGGAGTCAAGTTGTTTGGCCCGAGCTCAAGGAGAGGAGGAGGATATCCACTATTTTTGCATAGAAAGGTTTTCTTGGTTGTGTTGGTTTGGTAGATGAAACATTGTTTCCTCTTGCAGCTCGACCAATGGTGGACGGTGAAATATATTTCAGCCGCAAGGGTTCATATTCTATAAATAGCCAAGTTATTTGTGATGATAAAAGGAGAATTATACATTTTTTCGGAGGTATGTTTTATGTTATGTGTTGTTTTGTTAGGTATTTTTGCAATGCATTGGTGATCCTTTTTTTATAGTTTACTAAAAGTATAATTTGATTTGTTTATTTGCAAGAATGCCAGGGTCATGTCATGACATGACTTGTTTGAAAAAATTCTCACTATGGAATGATTTGAACCTAACAGGGAGTTGTCACACTTTTGAGGAAAAGGAGTACCTTTTAGGTGATTCGGGTTATGTACCCATGCATTGCCTAGTCCCCTCTTTCAAGCAAGCTCGATGAGAGGACAAGCAAGAGTTTAATAAATATTTAGCAAAGGCAAGAGTGATAAATGAGCATTGTATAGGAGTATTGAAAGCTAGATGGCATTCTCTTCATGAGCTAAGAGTGCAACTGAAAGACAATAGTAGAAATGCTTATTTGTTAAAGTGGGTATCAGTGTGTATTATTTTACAAAAAAATTTAATCAATAGGTCTGACCTTTGGTTAGAGGATGATGGCGGATTTACAGAGGAAACTCAAATAGATTCAGAATTGTCTCTTTATGGTATAGAACTTGGCAGAGAAGAAAGTAGATCAAGGGTGATGCAACATTGCCTTGATTATCACAACAATGATATACTTGATTGACTGAGTTTCCATATAATAAAATATATATTTTTCAGTTATTCATCTCATATCTCATAGTCTAGTAACTTAGACCTTGAGTCTCTATCTTAGATCATGAGTATATCTTGATGTAATATTGGGATAAGAATTTGAAGGATGAAAAAAGAATTCTATGGCGAGTATAACCCCAAAGGTATCCAGGTTCCCGGTTACGGGTTATATTTATCCAAAAGGATCTGTACATTTGTAAGGCCTGAGCTTACACTTCCACTGTGTGGTGTTTAGCAAGTTTACACTTCAAAGTCACTTTTCGGATGTTGTTGGAAAAAATTTTAAGTATGCTGATGTTGTAGACACCGTGAGATGGCGCTTGTACATGCTCGTACACGTTGGGGGCCGCTCACAAAATTACAAAAAAGGGTTGCGTCTATTGATGGTGCTCATAGATGTGGGTGAACACTGGGGACCGTACTCCAAGATCAACAAATAATAAATGCACTTGTCGGTGTTGGTAGGCCTATGAGATGGCACTGGTAAGCACTGGTAGGCGTGCGTGAAATATGTAACGCTTGCTTGCGCTGGTTGGCAACGTGGAGTGTCGTATGTTGCCGCTCGAGATTTGAGTTCTTTTGGTTGAAATATGGAATTTTTTCCCTACATGTGTACATTTTGGATGTTTGGTATTCAACTTTTTTTTCGAGCCGCCTAGGGTTATATAAACCTTCCTCTTTTCAATTCATGTCATTCTTGCGGGTGTGTGGTGTGTTAGAAAGCCTCATTTCACAAGTATGTGGGGTATTGGAAAGAGAAAGACTCATTTTGCGAGTGTGGGTGGGTGGGTGAGTTGTTCAAAGGAGAAAGAGTCATTTTGCGAGTGGGGTGTTAGAACAAAGCAAACTTCCTCAAAGAAGGCAAGCTCGCTGAAGCTGAAGGAGGCAAACTGTTAGGAGACCAACTCTCTATGGGGCTTGAGAGAGTTGGAATTTTGAGAGCTCCATTCAGATTTCAAATTGAAGGAGTGCTTTGGAGACTCGAGAGAAACAACAAGAGAACATTTGAGAGATTGAGAGCAAACTCAATTTGAACCATGGCAAAATTCTAGGGATATGAAAAGATAGTTGACGGGCCCGACATGAGAAATACTCAGGAAGGAGATTGGCTCATAGCATTTCATAGCATTCAACACCCAGTAAATTTCATCAAGTGGTGTTGGTTGGACAAACCTCATATTCGAATTGTTGTCTCTGAATTTGAGAGATTGATCTCAACATATTGGGGCTCAAAATTACTCTTGGACTTCACTATCCACGGCCAGAGGTATTCTTCAAACCTTCTTCATTATTTGCTCTTCATTTCTCTCTACTTTCAAATGTTCCAGCACCTCAAGATTATGATTTATGCATGTTTAAGTCTTTCAAATTATCAGCACCTCCCAACATCTACTTGTGTCCCCTAGCATCCTCTAGCACTATCTTGCGCCATCTCTAAACCTTAGACCCTCCGCACGCAAGCGCCTTCCAACGACTCCGTGCGTCACCCAACATCTCTCTTCTTGTCCCGTAGCGGCTTCTAGCGTAGTTGCATTTGTGGGTGCCTATGCATGGTGTTGGCTGTCTCCCTAGCACTACACGTGGGGCACCGGTGGCGACCAGCGGCGACCAAAGATATCTACTATTTGGGGGCGTCTCCGAGCGGCTACAAGCAGCACCCTTGGGCTTGAGTCCTTAGGATAGAAGTTTGAGCTGATTTTTTGGTGGGTTTTGCAAGTCCTTCCATGTACAAAGTTTGTGAGTTCATGGGACAAGGTCTCCTTCATAGGTTTAGTAAGAGGGAGGCAATTTCAATTGACCACAGATATAGTAAGAGATGCACTTGCCATGCCAAGGAGAAGAACACCAAGACGGAGGACAGTTCCTTACATAGCTGTTTCAGACTGGTTTCCACAAAGGGATAGGGTTGCAAAAAGATATCGTGCAAGGCAATGTGTATTTCTTGCATTCCAAGCTTTCTTCCAATTGATTGGTGCACTTGTTGCACACACTATTAGGCCCAAGATTGTATATGGGCATTTGGTACTCAACACCAAGACCAAGTTGAGGAGATTTGGTGTGGAGGATTATGATTGGGGAGAGTTAGCTTTTAGAGCTATCATTGTAGAGGTGAGGAGTTTGCAAAGCCAATTGAGGAGTCCTAAGGGACGTAGGTTCAGGGTCACCTTCCTTGGGCAAATACTCACTCATCTCTTTGTGGGGAGAGGTTTCATTCTAGAGGAGGACGTGATATACTTGAGTGATGGAGAGGAGGAGATTATACACGTGCGAGAGCATGATGATGATCATGAGGATGCAGATAGCTCGGATGAGGACGAGACTAATGATGATGGAGAGAGGATGAGAATGGGGAGTGATTGATTGATTAGGTTTGAGTTTTGTCATATTTATATTTATATTTATATTTATATGTTGGAAAACATACAAAGTTCTTTGTATATACCATTATCGGATTTAATAAATGAGTTCATTTAAGAATTAATGAACTTGTGAACTTGTATACTTTTAAATTTACAAGTAAATTCAAATATGAATTTGTACTTGATGGATAACTAAATGTACCACTTGTAAACAGGTGTTCATCAAATTTGTATTGAGACACAGCCCTTACCCTTTGTTGAGATAGCTCATTTTCACTCTTCTTCCCCTTCACCACTTTCTCCATTTGTGGAGGGGGTTGGTGACCCCACACATTTTAGAGTACCTTCACCTCCTTCTTGTTCTATTGACATCACTCGCATTTTAGATGATTGTGTTTGAGTGGCTAAGTGTAGAGAGAAAAATCTCCTTGAGCGTGATAGTAGACTGGAGAGTGTAGAGGAGAGAGAGAGATTAGTGCTTGAGCATGAGAGTAGATTGGAGTGTAGAAGAGAGAGGGAGATTAGTGCTAGAGCGAGAGAGACTCCTTTGTGAGTGAGAGGATTTACTTGTTGCAAAGGAGGAGAGGAATTTGACCTTGCTTACTTCTGAGATGGAGAGAGAGCAGAGATTAGCTGATTGGACATGGACATACTAGGTGCTGCTGCCATGGCGGAGGGTTATAGGGTCCAATTACAGAATCAGGCACAAGAGTTAGATATGCTATAGAGAGGTGCAAGAGTGCACATGTTCAGGAAGAGGAGAGAGAGAGTAGTCTAGCTTAGATGAGAGCTCATGTAGAGGAGAGTGAGAGTAGTCTAGCTTAGATGAGAGCTCATGTAGAGGAGAGTGAGAGTAGTCTAGCTCATTTGAGGGCTCATATGGCTTATCTTGGACCCAAACTATGTACTATTGCTTGCCAGACCCATACTCGTCATGAGATGCAGACCCAGACTGATGCCACTCTTGTGTTACCTCATAGTGTGGAGACTCAAGGCACTCCGACTGAGTTTAGAGAGAGGATTTGTCTATTAAGAGAGTATATTCCATGTATCCTCTTCCTCGGCTTCCTACAGAAGAAGATTATTATTGTGGATGTTACTTGTATGGTATCATTATGGATTTGTGGTGCTATTAATTTCTGTGCATAGGAGAGCGGGACGACTAGGCGTGGTTGGTGCCTCACACACAATCTGGGCCTGTAGGGTAGGTAGCCCGCTTGGTGTTAGCCATTTCATCCAGTTTTGTTTGCTACACTTTGAGGTTATCTTGTGGGTAGATCTTACTCCGGATGGAGTAGAGTGGTTGCTACGGAGCATGTGGCAGTAGTCCAAACTCCCGGAGGGAGTTCACACCGGGTCTTGCCTCATGGCTTGTTTGTGTTCTGTAGATATCCTGCAAGATTCTGAGTTCAGAGGACTTAAAGTTAGATCATAATGAGCATCTTACTTCATAAGGTTTACCTCTTTGTGATCTTTTGATCATAGATAGTTATGCACTCTCTTATTATAGGAACTATCTACATGGTGCTATCCACCCTACCCACTTTTGTCCTTATAGAGTACATAGAGCATCATACACTTGGTCATTTGACCCTTTGATGAGTGCTTTGGACAGATTTGTCCATGACAATAGGCTTGCTATTAGTTGGGCAGAAGAGAAGTGGACAACAAGTTGTTGCGTTCTTATAGTTATGACCCATATCCTCTTCTTGCTAGCGGTATCAGGCATTGAGACTTGGATGAGAGCGAGTGGCCCCTATGGTGGTCATTGAGTCCATTTAGGATTCAACATCATGTATACCATCGTAGACTTGAGGACACAATAGTAGCACTTAGACACCATGGTGCATCTCCCTCTTCTTCTTCACCTTCTCAACTGCCATAGTCATAGGTTTAGGTTCTATTGGCTCCCCATTTATATACATCTTTTGTTCATTTATTCCTATGTATACATATCTTTTAGTTTACACTTGTGAACTCTCATATTTTTGTCTAACTCTCATATTTTCATGTACTATATACTCAATTGTGCCTTGTGTATCAAACGAGTCATCACTTTGCACCTATGTGCGCCATTCACATCAAGAATCACCACCCTAAACCCATCACTGGCGTCCCTCAACGCCAATGAGCATCAACAAGCACCAACAAGCCATGACTTGCACCAAGGAGCACATATGAGTGCTGACTAGCACCAACAAATGCCTACAAGTGCCTACCACATTTATGACTGCCTGAGAGCGCTACCAAGCATCTGCGAGTGTCTACAAGTGCCTACTAGTGTTGACGAGTGCTAGTTGGCCTTTATTCAACAAAGTGTGGCATTGAGTGGCAATTAGCGGCTGCAAGAAAGACTTTATGGGCGGCTATGAGCGCCAACTCATGGCATCTTGGGCTTACTATGTGTGGCCAAGGAAAAACATGAGAGGAATTGAGTGGTAACGAGCGACATTAGGCGGATACTAGCAGTATTTATCAAGTTTCCATAACTCATCTTTATTATAATCATAATAAAGGTTACATAGTGGTATACTATTTGCTATCAGTAGAGTATGATGGACGTTGAACTTGAGTGAGCACTTTGAAATTGTTACTTATTTCCTCAGGAGTTTTCCTTGCTTGTATGAGACTCATTTTGATTTCATGAGTGCACTTTGATTCCAAACTCTTCTCCTTAAATTTGTGTTTGTTTGCCCTAGCTTTCCTTTTATTTGCACTCAATTTTTTCTCAATTTCAATATTCATCTTCTTAGTCCCTAATCTAACACGCTATGCTTCCATTCACATCATTTTTTCTCTCTCTTCCTCATGTTGGTGGCTTCTAGTTCAGCTAGTTGTAACCTCTCTCTGGATTCCATAGTATTTGCTTTAAACATGGTAATTTTTGCTAAATCATGAGACAATGACATACTAGGTGACAACTTGGGTACCTTACTTGCTGATATTCTACCTTTCCTCCTCTTTGGGTCATGTTCACCTTCTTGGTCAGAAAAGCACAATCGGATCCATCTCTTGTAGAAGTTAAAGGCGGTGGTGTAGTGAAGGGCAAGTCCTTGATTGGTGGAACAAATGGAGACTCATCCTTGGGTGATAGGATTCCATTATCCATGCCACTCGATAAACTTTCCACTCTTGGGTGTTTGCGACCAACTAGGGGCCTGAGTCAAGAAGCACCACCTCTAGAGGAGATGAGAATTGCGAGCACTCTTGTGCACCTTCATGGACCTCCTCCTCCTCACTATCCTTGCAAATCTTGCTCGAATTGGGATTACAATCTCCTAAACTTACCATTGCCGGTGGACTTATGTTTGCTCTTGTCCCAAACATGGCTTCCATTCTTGCAAAATACGGGCACATTCCATTCAATTTATCTTCTATAGTTCTCCACCCTTTGGCATATTCCTTCTTGGTGAGACCTTCTCCTATAGACTTGTTCTTAAGCTCCCGAGTTTCTTTGTATTGTTTCATGTACCGCAACCATTTCTTGTAAAGTCTATCACTTGTAATAGAAGTAGGAAATCCTTGTCCCTCCCTAGTCAAAAAGGTTGCCATGAAACTAAATGCTGTCAATTTTTGAATGGGCTTTTTGCAATTCTCACCATGAATGTTGTGCAAAATCTGTGCAAAATGCTTAGGGTCTTCCAAATAATCCAATATTTGGCTATAATGGTGCGTTTCCATGCAAAATTGTTCATCCTCCTTGGTTTTGCTCAACACAAAAGAAGCCATCCTCAACAAGTCTCCAAATTTCCCTAATGGTTGTTGAGGTTGTGAATCCAAAGATGACTCTATAGGTCCTGGATCAGCATCAAAAAGTGAGTCTCCTACACTAAAACTAGGTACTTGATCTCCTATTGCAAAAATTTTGTTGCACTCCTAGCGTAAAAATCCTTGACCTCTAATCAATTTCTTGGTTGCCGCATGGCAGCGCTGGTCATTTCCCACACCAATGCAAAACTACAAAATCACCGTTAGTCGCTTGACAACTCGCATATTTGCTCTAGAGGGTGGTGAATTCAAGTTTAGAAATTTGAATTGTTAGGTAGGGCCATTTTGGATCTTGAATACAGAAACCAAATCATCAATCATATGTGACTCAATTGACCACGTGGCCACCCTCTTGAGGAAACACGCCACTCTATCTGACAATCATTTATTTAGTTATGTCATTCCTAAATATCCATAAAATATGATTTGATTTTTATAAATCAATGCAATTTGCATAATATATCTCTTAACCGAATTTAGAGAGCGTTCAGTTATTACAATCTCATCTTGTTATAGAAATCACTATAAATTATTACAAAGTTTTTTATTTATCCCATAGGCATTTTTCAAACCTATTTTTGAAACCCCCTAATTTTACCGACTAAAAGTAGTGGAGCCTCTGCTGCCAAATTGTTTTGCACATGGATTCATTTATACCAAAGCAATTGTACGCAATGCCGCCAAAAGTTCAGTAGTCTGACCATTCCTATTTAATTGGACACTTGGTGCCGCCAGTTTGTATAACTTGTACCTCTTGTTCAAGAAGTGCACCGTGCACCTAGTAACCTTGACTTGACGTGATTCCAAACTAATAGTACCCTGGTTGACAGAGTGGTGAGTCACGATAAGTGCAACTTGGAGAAATGGAGAAAAGCTTTTGAATATCGAATTTCTAAATTTGGTATCTTAATATACCTGTCTCTAAATAATACACAATATAAAAAATTGAATATGAATAAAATTCTATGAAATATAACCTTCAAAATATACATTCTAAAAAATTTGATAAGAATAAAATTAATAATTTTGTGTACAAACAAGCATTGAAACTTACAAAGAAAAATGTACCTCTCGAACCTAGTTCTTGGTACTTCTTGTGGGGTATTGTTACATACTATCAAGCATTAGTATTGGGCATTATTATAAATTTTCAACCATTTAAATATTATTATCAACAAGTATCTAAGTGTTATGAAGAAAAGGACGACCGTGGAGAAAACATGAAGGATGGGAAGACCCACAACCCCTACAAGGGTGAGAAAAAATAGGTAAAATGGAGCTAAGCCTCAATAGAGTAGATATGAGAAATCTGCCCTACTGCACCTAGGATATCCAAACTATATAAGTCATACGGTGTAAAAACAAATGGAGCATCCAAAGAAGCCTCACCTAGTGTGATTGCTCTCCTATGCATTGTACCAACCACTGCACTGTGTAGAGTAATGGACATATGTTATCTAAAGTAAGCTACAAAGTATGAGAGTGAGAGTGGTACCCCATGGCGCCTAACATGATAAGCTCTTGCACACTCACTAACAAATGTGTCAAACACCGTGTCCATTGCTCCATATAACTCCAAGCCTAGAGGAACAAAGAGGTGACCTCGCTGCATATCCCTATACTTGGAGACCTTGTGAGCTGCTACTGCATTCACTGCCCATCCAGGGAGATGGGTAATCACTCCTTCCAAAACTATATCACGCATAGGTTTGTAACCATGATATCCTTTATTGTCACTTGATCATCTCATACCAAGTATAAGTTTTCCTTGATACTTGTTGTCAACAAACGCTCCCTCCAAGCCAAGTATCCACTCTCTCGTGCCATAGCAAACATTATGTCCCTAATAACATCATAGATAGTTATCCTATATCCTCCAAAAGACACCGTGTCATATGGACCATTATTGCATCTAGTGTAGAACCACACTCACAAGTGAGTGATGAAGATGCAAGTGGGTGGACCAAACCTACATGAAACCTCATTGCTGTAGAGAAAGTAGTTGGTGCGAGTCAAAATGCCCTAATGCACGATCGAGCTAGGATCTAAGAGCCTCAAAGCAAGTGCAAAGATGTGCTCTAGTAACTTGAGGAATAGACAAGTCAACTAAGAGATGATGTAGCATATGTTGGCATTGTCACTCCATAAAGGAATACTGGAAACCTCTAGTCCAATCTAATGATAGTGAAGCAAAATATAGAAGGTCTTTGTGTGCCCATAGGGATAGACTATTTCTTGTTTGCCACAATAACATCTAGAGATAAAAGGATCTCTCCTCCACCTCTGTCACATAAGTCTCCAAACTAACCTATTAACAACCACAAAATGAGAGGAAAGTAGGAGTGTTGAGAGTGTAAAAAATTGAGACCGAGGAGAGAAATAGGAGAATTGAAGATTGCATTGGGACACTTGAGTGTGGGAAACTCCAAATGCCTAGCATGAGCTTTGGCTTTGGTATTTATAAATGGCATCCAAGACTCTTGAGAAGCTTTTAAAGAAGTTTCTTTGAGTTGCTTTCTTGGAGTGCAAGCCAAGTTAACCGAGAAGCTTATGAAGAAACTTCCTCCTAGAAGCCACCTACTTGGCGTGCAAGCTAAGCTAGTCAAGAAGCTTCCCAAGAAGCTTCCTCCTAGAAGTTGCCACTTGGCATGCATGTTACCCAATAGTTGGGAGGGTACCAAGTAACTTCCTAGATACTTTTAGAGTATCTTGGGCTAATTTGGCCCATTTGCTACTTTGTTAGCCTTGACTAACTTTGTTGCTAACTCCATATTGTTACAAAGAGAGCCCAACTACCCAAAAATGCTATAGGTACCGTCTCCTCCATGGATAGCAAGCCAACCCCTCCACACAAGATTGGTAGAGATGTCTATTTATGTACCAAATGTCCTTCGTCCACTCACACTCAAATGTCCTTGGTCCAATAATATCACCAAAGATTCCCATAATCCTCATATCAAAGGCTCTTAGATGTGGTAGGAAGGACAAGGAGGTAGGAACTGTATGGAGGAGGTAAGTCAGTTGACGAGCAATACTAGAGGAGATTATACCAAATGCCACTTGTGGATCTCCTAGTAATAGAAGGTCATCCACATGGAGAACATCCTCTGCAAGGGCAATGTCTAAGAAGCGTGTGATAAAATCCTTGGATCCTATTGGTACTCCAAGAGCCCGTAGTCCATATGTAGATGTGATACACCCTCTGGAAGCTCAAGATGGGGAGAGATACCTAAAGGGGACAATGCTCTGCACTTTGACATCTTGACTCGCAACCCTACTAAGTGCTGCGTTGATATATATTTACCAATTACTATGGGGATGTGCTATTTCCATCATACATCGAGCGGATGGGTTTATGAGTGTATTGGGAGGTTGGGTTTGTATGTGGTAGAGATAGTAAAAATTGTAGTAGAAATGATATGTTTTTATTATATTTTTTATTATAAAAATATAACCTTATTTCATTTAATTTCTACTATATATAATTATTATAAAATATCTACTATATTTAAAATATATTCACAAAAAAAGAGCAGCTTCATAATTACCAAGAATCTTATCTTCTAATTCTTTCAAATATGTACTTTAACATGCTCCTTATAAACATAATGGCCACAGATTTAGAAACTAATATACTTATGAAGTTTTAAACTTGAAGATGGATTTCAGATTTTTATAGTGATATGCATATAGTATTATTCTTGTAGATTATCCATGTACAAGTATATTTAGTGAAATATTTCTGAGAATAAATTATATCTTATTAATATTAATATATATATGAATAATTATAAGAATAAATAAATAAATAAATCTTCTTCTATATCTGATATCTTGGAAAAAATAATATAACTACTACAACATTGGTATTGTTGGTGACAAAAATAAGATCAAAATTAGTGAAGTTCTTGTCTATTGGAAATTAAATGAAGGATTATGATGTATTAATTCTCCTAATGTTTCATTCAATTCTAAATGAACTACAGATTTATTATCAATCAATCAACTGATATTCAATAAGTCTTATGATTTTTGAGATATTTGCAGATAGTGTTATATTTTTTTATCTAAATTTAATAAGTGAAGGTGCTTTTATGAAACTCTAGAGTATTTTAACAAGTTAATATTGAAAATAAATTAAAAATTAACAGTACACATATTCTATATTCTTTGATTGTACAGTTTTATTGATAAGGAGAACATTAGATCCATATGTTATGTATGATAGAATTCTACATTATCAAGACATGTAACAAATAGCGTCTCTTAAGCTTTTTATTAAGTTTACTTTTAGACCAAATTTAAGCTTCAAGAAAAGATTCTTAAGCTTTTTATTAAGTTTACTTTTAGACCAAATTTAAGCTTCAAGAAAAGATTTTGTGGAAAGAACTAAATTAAAATGCCAACTTAAAACGTAGTATGATTTTCATTCTTGTATGTAGATAAATATTCAACCTCATCAAATGGCCATCGGAGTGTATGTGGAGTACGATGAACAACCAATCAGAACTTGGATGCTAACTATTATTATTCTTAGATCAAAATCTTAAGAATGCATATAAACATATACAGCAGTTAAGTTTCCTATTAAATTTTCTATGAATAACATGTACAGTGGTATATTATGTTCAAAGTTAAAACATAGAGTCTAGGATTTCGTTATTTTATCATCGTATTACTTCATTGATTTATTTCCTGTACTTTGTGTTGATGATCTAGACCTTGGTAATTATTGATGAAACAAGAGTGCACAATAGTTAGTGCTTTCTTGAATATTGGTACAAAAATTCTTATTAAATACTTATGTAGGTCTTTCTATGAGCATGAAAAATACAGACTTGTATTGAGCATTTAAATAATACGATAATCTTGATTCAAGTTCCGTTACTATAATCTTGTCAGATCCTAAGATAAGCAATATCTTTTGTATAATTAAGAAATATCTTTTGTTTAATTTTTTTAGAACTAATTAATTAATTTTAATTTGAAATAATTTATTGTATATCAAAGTAACTGAAAAATATGAAATTGAGCGAAGAAAACTGGTTTCATTATTCTTTTATTATCAGAATAGATAGATCGACAATAATCAAAGTCATAGACGGTGAAATCTTTGTACATAAAGTTTACATTGGTCCGGAAAACGACATAAATCTGGAGTTGGAATGTCGTGTCAAAACAGATATCAACTGACAATCTTGAATCAAATCCAGGTGTGAAGATTATACCTCGACAATGGTTACAGTTTGATCTTCAAGTTACCCAAATTTATTAACCAAAACATCTCGCTTGCCCGCCGCGTTTTAAATGTCCTGTCTGCATTGCTCTGCATATCACTTGGTTGCCTGAATTTTCCTGTCTAGTTTCTGGATGGGACTCACATCCTTGTTGCCACAAGGCTTGCGGTTACTTACTGATTGTCGGTCCTTTGGGCCGACTCTTGTTGAATGATATACAACTGCACCGAAGAACTTGGGAACATGGTCAGGTTAAGGTACGTAGGCAAGCACCTGTTGGAGACAAAGGATACCCAATGTTGAAAAATAATTCTCCTCCAAACAAAGAATATACAAAAATTCGTTCCCAATTCAGAGGTGGAACCGGTAAACTCCCGTCATCTAAGTTTGATATCCTACTCTATCTAGTCGTTAACTCTCCATATGACTACATTAATTTCCGATCAATGTCCTAAAGACTGTAAAAGTTGGATGAAGTATTTAGACTCCAGTGGCAACAACATTGGCACACGTCGCCTCACATTTTCTTGACTTCAACTTCTGATTCTTGATAAGGGCCAGATATTCGACAGCCACCCAGGCGAAGCTTAAGAGATGAGTTTTGTTGCTCGTGTCCTGGGCCATACCTTCTTTCATCTTGCGGTACCAAGTAGGATGATAAGTAACATGATACCAGGCAGATGCTTTAACTTCCAGATTTTTCTGTTGAAGGGCTCTTCTCTCTTCTGACACATCCTCGTTACCTTCTTCATCTTCGGCTTTTGAGTCCAATTCAGTCTTGAACAAGTCAAGAAATTCCGTCTGAAGAGAGCGAAACGCGAACTCGACCCTTTCCTTCAGATCAAACGACTTGCGGCAAGTCGCCCTCGACCCTAAGATCACGTGCCCTGTAGCACAACGTCCTTCGTCACTGATGTTGAACTGATCCATAATAGCCCGTAATTTTTGGTCATACACCTGCTTCAGAATCCAAGCCTCGTCTGTGAAGGCTTCAAACCCACATATCTTCAGATCTGAATCATACATAGGACAACTCTCGAGCACCTGTTTCGAGTCCCCATCTTCTTGAGGTTCAATCTCTTGTATCTTTCGATACAAGATGCCAAGGATTTTCTTGGATTTGTAGCTTTTGGCGTTCTCTTTCCCCATGAAGTCAGGATAATGCTTCGGCCTCAGGTCATGTGGCATGACTGCAGGCTTTCCTGTCTTTGGGTAATCTACTGCTCTCGCTGCTAGCTTGGCCAGGAACAGGCAATTTTCGTCCATGGCCCCAAGTGGACTGAGGTCTGCATGGACGACATGGGCGTTGCAAATCCTACCTAGACTGTCATTGACCATGTGCTTTACAAAAAACTCAGCCACATCCTGCAAGTTGTTCCACACGAACACACCCGAATTAGTACCTTGAAGTTCTCCTCTTACTGCCAAAGTTTGGATAACAAGAACATGAGGACAGCGTGAGCAGCGTGAGTAGCAACCTGAGAAGATTCGACGTCAAAGACGAACCAATATCTTCAAGAAATCACGAGGTCCAATAAATGCAAGCCTTCTTTGACCGATTAATTTCATGACATGTTGGTACCTCTGTTTTGACAGTTTGCTTCACAGCGTTTCCAGGTGGAGGAGAGATGTAGTCCATTGGTTCGCTGCTTTGGCCACTGGGTGGTATCAGCCTTTCGTCCCAGCAGACGAAATAGATATCTCCATCTAAATCACTCCCAGATGCCTCGTTGGGATGAGGCCTGGGTCCCTTTTGAGGAAAAATCAGACAATCAACCATGTGATGCAGTGCAGGTACATCAACAGCCTCAAGAACTCGGATGTCACCTGGATGCATGCACGGATTCTTGGTAACTACTACCCTGCCCCTGATTACCGCAAGGTCTCTGGCAGTTCTGCCGGAAACGTCTACTGTTGGTGGACTGGAGACACATAAAAAGCACTGACCATACTCAAGAATTGCCGCTTCATCCAAACAACCCAAAAGCCATCTGGCTTTGGGAACAAAAATTTTGGTTTTCTGTACCAACTCCTCAATTTGGCCAGCTCTGGTTGCGACCAATATAGATCGCAGGTACGGCTCCTCTTGTGGTCGAAATCCTGCACAAAGCATTCTTATAGGGGTGCTGTACATCTCTCCTGAACATGTAGCTAAAAGCACAGAGTATCCCAAGTCCCTATCATCGACCATACGATTCAGCGTGTCAACCATAGTGTCCTGAAGCTCAACAAAAACGCTATCTTCAACGTTCAAGGTGGACAGAAGTGTGATGATTTGCCTATTTAGGAAACATGGCAAGAACCTAGACCAATTTACTATCTCCAGTTGGCTGTGCTTCGAAAGAAATTTTTTCATACTTTCCCTTAATGCAAGCTTCCAAACAGGGCCTGCTCCTATGGGCCACACTGCAACGACCCCCTTGTAACCAGCATACCGGATCTGGTAAGCAGAAGGAGGGTGTTTATCCAATTTTAACATGACTGCAACCTGATCCGCGAATGTTGGACTTATTTTTCCGCAGCCATCAGAGAAAGTGTAGCCATTTCTACAGATATCCGGTAACATGGACATCTCGTATATTGGGACTCTCAAAGTGCTGTAGGTTGACGAGAAACATTGGCCCATCCTTGCAGCATACTTAGCAACGCTACCGGTAGGAAAGATTCCCATCCACTGGCGGATATCATCCACACCCACCTCATTATTGCGGGCGAAAAACCATGCTGAATTGTCCCTAAGTTGATTGGGGGAAAAGGCCAAGAACAAATAGTTTCTCCCGCAGAGCCAGAATCCGGTGTTCATTAGTGTTAGAACTCGCCTGTAAATTGCTGTGCGCATGCTGACTCCTGCTCCTGACAAAGTACGAACTATGGGCGCAACCTGGACTGATAAGGCTCCGGATGAGATGGGCTGAAAATTCTCATCCACGAAGGAAACCCTCAAGAATCTGTCAGACAGTGCACTGTAGTGTCTCAAAACCCTATTAGACATCTCAGGTTCAGGAGGCAAACATATAGCTCGAGTGGGGGTAATGAGTATTCGTCGAACCACCATATTGCCTTCGGATACCTGGGACTGAAGGAGTTGGACCTGCAGAGACTTTGCCCAGTCGATTATGGACTGCAGACGCTTGGTAGCATCGAAAACCCTCTTCCGATATGAATTTAGCAAGTACCGAAGAGCAAACGTTGCAATATAGATCGGCGTGCATTCAGGTTGCAATAACCTGTAAAAGTTAGAGTCGAGACTCTTCTCATGAAGAATATCATGATGCACAAGAGCGTTGATCATAAACATAAGATCGAAGGGAATGGATTTCTGGGTCGGCACAGTGTAAAACGGTTGCACCGATGGCTGGCATCTCTTCTCCTCATATACCAGATTCATGCTAGCAACTCTTTTGTTGTGCAATAGTCCGAGACTGGAAAAGTAGGCCACCGCCTTCTTGAAACCTGAGCATTGACGAGGTTGCACTCTAATCCGATAATAAAGACATCTCCCTATGCCTTGGTTCGCAGTGATGACATCTAGAGAACGAATCCAAGGATCCTCATCATCTGCCAGTTTGGCTGTTTCATGATAATACTCGTAGACATCATCGTCTGCTGTTCGGTAGAAGATGTAAGGAGGTGACCAGAGCTGCAGCAGCAACTCCAATGTACAATCTCCACGTCCCGTCTGGATCTCCTTTACAAGTCTTACATCCGCTAACCTGATTTCCAGCATCAGATCACGCAGCGCGCTCTTTCCTCTGCCACCGGCAAGTTCCTCCCTGAATGAAAAATGCATCCTTCTTACATCAGGTTCTATGCGTAGATTGAGTCCTTGAGCTGGTCCTTCACAGTCAACAAGGAATGTTTTGGGCGATGGTAAAGAACCAAGCTCTATCTTCACATTTGTTAGACGGATGTTAGCTGGGGAGTCTGGGATGGTGAACCCTCTACGTCCCAATCTGTCATCCTGTCGAGCTTTCAAGGGGAACTCCCTGAACAACAGACGTCCGCGATCTGCCAATTTGCATGCTTCCTTCGCCACTGCTGCAGACTCAAAGTGCACAAATGCGTGTGGTGGCACATCGTTTCGAACTGCTTTGATCTTACATCTTAAAACAAGACCTACTCTCATCTCCAAGAATTCGGCGAGCTCGGCGGATGAGACATCGTGGGAAAAGTTCCCAAAAGACACCTGTGAAGGCTCCATTTGAACGGACCTGCTCGATATCTCCCACCCAGAGAATGTAAAGCACTTGGATAACTCACGAAGAAGGTCGATTGTCCTGTTAACTGCTGCAATATCATTGCAGCACGAACAGGTCGGATAAATGAAAATGTACGAAAGTTGAATAAAAGACCTAAGTTATCTGACGAGTACTAGGGTGCCTCGAAGTTTGAATGTATCAGTCCAACGACTCTCTTACTCTAAACCATGGACTCCCCATTCTTTCCTACCCCAAAAATAATGTGTGCTCTGTTCCGCACGTCCTTTTGTTTGATAAACTGGGTAACAAAGTAACTTTCCAAGAGCCATGTCTGTATTGAATTTCCATGAATCTGATGAGGGTGAGTGCCAGCTTACCCTCGGATCTGGATCTCAGATTGGCTACTGCGGTGTGCTAGACTGAAACCCCCATGGTTCACAAAGCTCACGTTCGGGGTAACCTACATACTACTATAGATCAAGGGACTCCATAAGTCGTGCGCGTGCAATAAACAACGCCAGCAAGTGCTTCTCTACAATTCATGATTTACTAAACCCCGCTTGCAGGAAACGATTAACGACATTCCGACTAGAGGGCAGGTACACGCCCATATCCGAAATTCACAGGAAGATCTAGAATAAACTAACATTCATCACGCAATCAATGTCTAAGATAAAAAGATAATATTCCGGATCAGCTGACAGACAATGATCAAGGGCAGATAGTACTTGATGTTGAGTAGAGGCTACCACCACTCGAAGAAAAACGGCAAGGATCAATGAAACTAACTCAATCTGTTCTTCAAGCTGTATAAACGAAATTACCTCAAATCAGCACAATCCGTAAAGATTTCTTGTCAGACGCCGTCAGCCACTCCGATCGTCCAACAAGAGGGGTGCCCGGCATTTCTACAAGATCACATCACCCGCCCAATTGTCCACCGCTGGCAAACTGATGATTCTCTTCATGTGTTCATGCTTGCAAGGAGACCTCGAAAGCTGATCACCCCAGCTGCAACAACTTCGGCTCACGAAGTTAAACCCAAGCACAACCAAGCGCTTCCCGACAGGACCCTGGTATTCTCGTAGTAACGGCAACCCAAATTTTAAAAATAGGCGTCAACGGAAGAAAAGATCGGAAAAGCCGCTAACAGATACTTGTTCTCACCAACTCCCAGAAGCCAACTCCCGGAACCTCGTACTCTGCTGCCCCAGATCCTCATTCTAGTGATTCCTCATCCTAAAGATCGAGATACCCAGGTGTTCGGAATTACTAATGAAATTTTTCCTTTGCTGGCCCAACTGAGGTTAGCAGAACGACACTGGAAGTTTAGAGAGCCTCCGGACTGGACACGTCAGTCCGGAGGCTGACACACACAACAGGAAAGATCGATGCAAATTGCGGCCAGACAAATAAATGTATCATCCGTGTGAATCATTGCATTTAAGATATCCAAAACCTACGACAGCGGAATTCAAGGTAGGAGGTAGTCAGTCTTACTATTGGGGATGGTCACAAACTTATGCCAGTTGTTGCTGATAAGCCATCGTAACTGATTGAATTCTTCAAGGCCCCAGTCACTGATCAGCTGCGCCAGAATTTAGCTCCGGACAATGCAAACTCCTGGACTGCGGACAACAATCATCAACGATTGCTCGTACCGCAGGTGACATCTGGATTGCGTTCATCCAAATGTCACCCTTGAGAATAGAATTCCGCAGCTCCAGCATCGGAAATCACTCAACAGACCCACTTTACAGCAGGTACGTCTTGTTAGATCGGTCACCGGTTCGATTGACCGTTGGATAGTGAATTCAGTCCAATAACTACATCCTTCAGAAGCTGCCCCTCACCTCCTCTCAACAGGCTTGGCACACAGAGAATGCAGATTTATCGCTCCTCTACATCATCCGCCGCACCAGAATACCATGTGGATTAAGCTCCGACTCCACAAGTAACGAACGCCCACGACTTTACCACCGCCGGAGAAGGTAGGCTGCCGCATCTCTCATTTCTCCAGCAACATTTATCGTTTGTCTCCAACTGATTCAATCCGGTATCTTCATTCCGGAGTGAAGAGTGAAAATCGTACGAGGGAGAGGGCCCCAACTCCTTGCCCCTTCCCTTATTATGGAACTTCGTGTTGTAACTCAGATTCGTGGCGAGGAGGAAAAGCCGCTGAAGGCGGCAATCACGACTCCCTACGGAACCGTTTTGGAGCAGTTTGAACTAGCACTATTCATTTTAATTTCTATTCTTTAATTGCATAGAAATCGTTGGTCCTGTTCTCGCAATATTGATTGGATCATAGGGTGATTAGTGTCGATATGAGAGTATTTTGTTATTCGATATGATTTTCATGGTCCGAAGTCTATTCCATCAATTATTTTACATCGGGGCATAAGGAGATGATTGTTAGATTTTATAAATTTCAAAGGGATTTTGCCAAAGAAATTTATCAAATCTACATGTCCCGGAAAAAAGTTTCAATCACGAGATATCATAGATTTCATTCGATTAGGATGACAATGACATAGATTTCATTCGATTAGGATGTACGATGCCTCCTTTTACTAATGGCACAATTTTTCACAAGAGTGAGTCACCATCTTGTAATCAATAGTTTATATACGACAAAGAAATCATTTAGGAGGACCTTTATTTACCATGGTTCATTTTAGAGTTCTCTTATCTATTTGCATTGTAGATCAAATTATACAAGACTTTGATCACTTGACTATTGAGCATCATCTTGTATGCTTGAAAGTCAAAGTACATAGCATGGTCCACTTCATGCATCCTTCTCCACCTTGAGCTTCCAAAGGGATATATCACATCTAGAAAAAGCTTATGTATTCTTGGAATGCCAATAGGATCCGAGTACTTTTTCATAGGCTTCTTAGATGTAACTTGTAACAATATGGAGTATACCGATGAATTAGTCAAGACTAAAAAAGTAGTAAATATGCCAAATTAGCCTAAAATATTCTAGAAGTATCTAGGAAGCTACTTGGTACCTTCCAAGTATTTGGTAACATGCATGCTAAGTTGCAACTTCTAAGAGAAACTTCTTGGGAAGCTTCTTGGCTAGTTTAGATTGCACCCCAAGTAGATAGCTTCTAGAAAGAAACTTCTTGAGAAACTTCTAACTAGCTCAACATGTATGCCAAGTAGACAATTTCTAAAAGAAAACTTCTTGAGAAGCTTCTCTATTAACTTGGCTTGTATTCCAAGAAGGCATCTTTAAGAAGCTTCTCATGAGCCTTGTATGCTCTCTCTAAATACCAATGCCCAAGCTCATGTTAGGCATTCAAAGTTTCTTTCATTCAAATGTCCCAATATGATCTTCCACTCCGGTCTTCCATTCTTCTATTCCTCTCCTTGATCTCTTAAGGATATTCTCCATGTGGATGACCTTCCTCTACTAGGAGATCTGCATATGGCATTTGGTATACTCCTCTAGTATTGCACATCAACCAAGTTACCTTCTTTGCATGGTTCTTCCTTCCTTGACCTTCATATCACATATGATTACTTTTGATCGGAGGATTATGAAAGTCTTTTGTGATGTCATTGGACCAAGACATTTGAGTGGGTGATAGGAGATTTGGCATATAGATAGACATCTCTACCAGTCTCATGTGAAGAACTAGGTGTAATACCATTAGCTAGACATATTATTTAGAGGTAGAAACTGGCTTGGTAATATCTTGAAGGATGTTACATATGATGGTCTAAGTAGATCAGATAGATGTGTCACCAAAAGAGTACTTTCACTTATGTGGTAGAGGTTGAAAACACCTTGAAAAATTCAAAGCTAATTTTGGATGTCTAAATAGATGAATTAGGCCTCAAAAAATAAAAGTTTTACCTCCTTTGGAAAGAATTGTTTTTTCCTTTCTTCCGAGGAAAAAGGTGTTGCTTGCTTCCCTCCTTGTTCATCTTGTTGAGAGATTTCCAATGGTACCTCACTCTATAAGTGAAAGTGAGATCTTATAGGATAATTTTAAGTTTTGAGCTTCTTATAGGAAGAGCTTTGAAAAGTTTTGAGGAAGAGTTTTTAGCTTCTTATAGGAAGATTCTCCAAAGATTTTCTTTGATCAAACTTATTTGACCAACCTGATAGGATAATGATAGACTTGTCATCAATCCATACAACTAATCTAAGGGTATAGCTTGTTAATATATCACTAATCCATGTATTTTATCCAATGATAGAGCTCTCCTTGAGTAGATCCTCTTTGCTATATAATAAAGACAATATGTTTTTTTGAGGCATTGGAGTACTAAGGAATGAAGCTTTGTGTTTGTCTTGCATTTCTCTTGGGGGTTCTCTTCACCTTGAAACATTAGAATAGGCCTACTATCTATGGAAGAGATAACACTTATAACCTTTTTGAGTACTTGGGCTTCAACACCCTTACTTTCCTCCTATTTTATGGTTATTGATAGGCTAATCTTGGAGACATATGTGATTGAGTTTGAAGGAGGATCCTTTTCTCTCCATATGCTATTGTGGCAAACAAGATATAACCTATCTCCACAAGCACTAGATGACCTTCCATCCTTGGCTTCATTACCTATTGGTTAGACTAGAGACTTGTAGTCTTCCTTGATAGAGCAATAAAGTCAACATGTGTACACTCTCTTAGTTGACTTGTCCATTCCTTGTATAGCAATATGGAGTTTAGCAACAAATTTAGTTAGGGCTAATGAAGTAGCAAATAGGCCAAATTAGCCTAGAATATTCCAGAAGTATTTAGGAAGCTTCTTTGGAAACTTCTTGGCTAGTTTAGCTTGCACCCCGAGTAAGTAGCTTCTACAAGGAAGCTTCTAGAAGCTTCCAACTAGCTTAGCTTGCAAGCCAAGTAGGTGGCTTTTAGAAGGAAGCTTATGGAGAAGCTTCTTGGTTAACTTGGCTTGCACTCCAAGAAAGTGGTTCAAAGAAGCTTCTTGATTAGATTCTCAAGAGCCTTGTATGCTCCTTATAAATACAAGAACCAAAGCTCATGTTAGGCATTCAAAGTTTACCCACATTCAAGTGCTCCAATGTGATCTCTCGTTCTCCTATTTCTCTCCTTGGTCTTGGTCTTTTACACCTTGGGCTAGTAGAGCATGCCTTTGCTTTTACTTTGGTAAGGATGCAAGTTCTTGGATCTTATCTTGACCATGCATTAGGGCATTCCAAATCATACCAGCTACTTTCTCTATAGTGATAAGGTTCTACTTAGGTTTGATCCACCCATATGCAATCTTCATTACTCACTTTTAAGTGTGGTTCTACATTAGATGTAGCAACAATATGTATGACATGGTCTCTTTTGGAAGATAGAAGATAATTACTCATGATGCCATTAGGGATACAATGTCTGCTATGGCACAAGAGAGTGGATACCCTACTTGGAGGGAGCACTTGTTTGCTTTGTAGATGACATGTGCTAGGGCAGACTTATACTTGATCTCAGATGATCAAGTATTAGTAGATACTTTGCACTCGAGAGTTTAGAGCTACCTTGGACACTTTAGAGAGGACTTGGGTTGAGTTAGCTGAGATCCAAGGGACTCTAGACAAGATGAAGAGTGAGCTAAAGGAGGCTTATAAGGATGTGAGGACCTTCTTTCATGAAAAAACTATGATATATAGTACAAAGTTGGTTGTGCATATGGTGAATCAAAAAAACTCTATAGAGAGAGTCACTCAAGGATCTTAGACTAATGTGATAGAGATGCATTCTCTTAATAAGACTACTTAGGCCACGTAGACAAGACACATTGGAGTTTAGACTCAAACCCAATCAACAAAAATATCTCATACCAAGGTCGTATATACACAATACAATGGAGGTCAAGATACTCATACCTAGGAAACATGGACAAGGATAACTTTGATAGGAAGGCCTTGAAAGTGCCCTTATGTGAGGATCAATGATGTGGATGTTGCTTCTTGGAGATCACAAGTTTCTTATGATCTTGAGCCACTCTATGTTTAGAGGTACTATTGAGGAGTTTATGAGAGGAGGATGACTTGAGAGATGAGGTTTCTAGGCTTAGAGATTTTAGAAAGATGATGACTTTATTTATAGATTTCATTACTTGTATCCTTTTTATTGGAGATATGATGAGGAAGTTTATAGTTTTGGATGTTGCTTGTATAGTGGATATTAGGTGGAATAGACTACCTCTTTTCTTGTAGTGGTGTGGAACAATGATGGAGCATGGATGGAGCAATTATGGAGCAAGTAAAACTTTTTGGTATATCCCTTAGTCCAAAGTTAGAGAGTTTATGGAGTATTATGTGATATATTTTGAGGTCATCGTATGGCATAATGGCATAAAATGTGAGGTAGAGCATCTATTTTTACCCATGTGGGATTGTGGTTTTCTACTAGAGGAAGTATACATAAGTGCATGACTCATGGGATGCTTTGGTGAGATAAATGGCTATATTGATGAGTATAGAGGTTTCATGGTCAGACCTTACAATATATTTACATCTTGAGGTCTATCTATCCAAAATATTTTGATAGTTGATAGTATCACACTTCCCATATTGTAAAAACCACCCATATTATGCTATACACCCTACTATATTTACTCCTCTTCATACACCTAGGACATCATGCACCTTGTCATTGGATCTCGTAATAGCCTCTCTAGATAGATTTTGGAGGAATGGATATTTTATCTACTTAAATATTATACTGCATACACAAATGATAGTCGTCACAATGTTTGTAGGCCAGATCTAGTTTGCTCAAACGTTAGGATGGTAGTATTGGCAATCATAGTTATTGTTAGTAGTTATTCATGGACTACTTGTTGGCCGTTGGATTTCATGTGAGGGCTATTGTAAAAGATCAAGACCGCAAAGAGAAATAGGATAATGGAAAATCACATTGGGACACTTGAGTGTGGGAAACTCCAAATGCATAGCATGAGCTTTGGCTTTGGTATTTATAGGGAGCATACAAGACTCTTGAAAAGCTTCTCAAGAAGCTTCCTTGAGCCGCTTTCTTGGAATGCAAGCCAAGTTAATCAAGAAGCTTCTCAAGAAGCTTCATTTTAGAAACCACTTACTTGGCATCCAAGCTAAACTAGTTGGAAGCTTCTAGAAGCTACCTACTTGGGGTGCAAGCTAAGCTAGTATAGAAGCTTCCCATGAAACTTTCTCCTAGAAGTTACCACTTGGCATGCACATTACTCAATACTAGGGAGAGTACCAAGTAACTTATTAAATACTTCTACAATATTCTAGGCTAATCTGGCCCATTCACTTATTTGTTAGCCTTGACTAATTTCATTGCTAAACTCCATATTGTTACATATTCCTCCACCACTAGTTGGTTATGTCCTCCTTTCCATTAGAGCTTCAAACTCTTGGATGGCCATTTGTGCATTCTGTAGATGAGAGAAAGAGGCTCTCAAGGGGCATCATGAAGGAGATACCAAAGGACTTTGTACTTTGTATGTTGTTGACTGCCTCATTGAATGTCAAAATATGCAAGGATTTGATCAACTTCATACTCTTCATGATCATTAATAGGAGTGGAAGGAGGAGGAGGTTGGGGACAAGAGGAAAAAAAAGATGGATCAGGAACAAAAGGTTTCAACTTGGAAATATGAAAGACATGGTAGGTATGCATATGACAAGCCAAGGCAAGTGGATAAGCAAAATGAAAAATGATTTGGGTGACAACAAAGGGTCTTATCCAATTATGAGCAATTTTATGGACTTGGGTATCAAGTGGGAGGGGTAGGTTACTAGATGAGAGCATGATCTTATCACTAATTTGAAAGGTGAGATCATGACGATGGTGATTGGCACATTGTTTCTGACAATTTTGGGCAACAAGGAGATGAGATTTTGCTTGTTGGAGGAATTAAAATATGGTGGTCAAGAGGTGGAAGTATGAGGGACATGAGATGGAGGAGAAGCAAGAAGAGATTTAGGAACAAGTGGATCTTGGCCAAAACTGAAGAAGAAAGGAGAGAATTCAATGCTTGCATATTTGGAATTATTATATGCAAACTCCACAGCTTCTTTCATCTCAATTGGTATGGTGAACATTGACAAAGGCACAAATTATATCCTCCAAGGTACAATTTGCATGTTCAATTTGTCCATTAGTTTGAGGATGATAGGTTGTGGATAAAGCAAACTTGCAAGCTTGGTGCTGAGTATCTAGAAGGGTGCTTGCCAAAATTTTCTAATGAATTGAGGATCATGGTTAGAGATGAGGACACGAGGCATCCCATGTGTAATACTCTAAGGACAAGAGAACTCTTTAAGAGAGATAAAAGAGAGAAAATACATATTTCATACTCAATCCTTTGATGCTCCAAAGGAGCACCTTCTCTTTATTAAATAGCCAAGGAGGATCTCTTCCAAGGAAGTTCCATCATAGGATTAGGTACATGGATAGGTGACATGTCAGCAAGCTCCACCCTTAGATTACTTACTTAAATGGGTGACATATTGAACCTAGTCCCATCTTGTTGGTCAAATAGGCTTTGATTGGAAGGAATGTTTTAGGGAATCTTCTTGTAGAAATCTCAAAATCATGTGGGTGAGGTACCATTGGAAAGCTCTTGGTGAGACAAACCAGGGGGAGGGAAGGATAGCCTCTCCTTTGTTTGGGGGGGGGGGGTTACCTATACATTTTTTAGGCCTAGACCATCCGTTTAGGCCTCCAAAATTGCCTCTAAAGTTTTCAGGTCTATTTTGGCTTCTACCCTATTAGTAAAAGTGCTCTTTCAGTGATAACTCTATCTGATCTACTTTTTCTATTGTGTGTAACATCCTTCTAGATATCACCACCCCAAGTTTCACCTCTAGATCATATGCCTAGCTATTAATTCTAAAGTTTCCAAGCATGTTTCGGTTTTTGGCCTATTAATAGAAGTACTCTTGTTGATACCTCTAGCTTATCTACTTAGTCCATCATGTATAACATTCTTCCATATATTACCAAACCAAATTTCATCTCTAGATTATTTATCTAACTATTGGTATAAAAGCATGATACTTGAAGACAATATCAAAGTAAATCTATGTCAATGTTGGAGCATCCATGATATCAAAAGTTGGTGCAAAATGGATTTGCTTACTAAGTGTAATACCAAGAGCTAGCCATATGATCTAGATGTGAAATTAGGTTTGGTAACATCTAGAATGATGTTATACATGATGGTCAAAATAGATAAGATAGAAGTATCACCAAAAGAGTACTTCTACTAATAGGGCAGAAACCAAAATAGACTTGAGAACCTTAGAACCAATAGCTAGACATATGATTTAAAGGTGAGAATTGGTTTGGTAACATCTGGAAGGATGTTACACATGATGGACTAAACAGACCAGAAAGAGGTATCACCAAAAGGGGACTTCTACTAATAGAGCAGGAACCAAAATATGCCTGAAATCTTTGAAGGCAATTTCGGAGGGCTAAACGGATAAATTAGGCCTTGAAAATGTGAAGATTCCCCCCCCCCAAATTGGAGGAAAGGTTGGCATTCCCTCCCCCCTACTTTGTCTTGTCGAGAGCTTTCTAATGGTACCTTACGTGATTCTGAGATTCCTATAAGAAGATTCCCTAAAAGATTCCCTCTGGTCAAAGCTTATTTGACCAACCAGATAGGACCTAGACCAGACATGTCACCCATCCAAGTAAGTAATCCAAGGGTGGAGCTTGTTGACATGTCAGCTATCTGTGTTCCTAATCCTATGGTGGAGCTTCCTTGGAGGAGATCCTCTTTGTAAGAAAAAAGAAGGTGCTCCTTTGGGGCATCAAATGTTTGAGTGTCAAATCTGTGTTTTCTCTCTTCTCTTGTCCTCGGAGCATTACACTAAGCTTATCCACAAACAACACTATATTGTGTGATCTTGCTTTATCTTGGAGAAGGATGTAATGAGATCCAAGCTCACGTGTTCTTATTGAGTAGATGAATAGGGAGTGGTTGAAGAAGTCCACTTGGTTTTTGGTTGTTGGCCTTGTTATGTTGGTAGCTCTCACACGATTGTGTAAACTCTTGAACATCTTGTGCTATGTTAGACCACTACCATTGGCATTGGAGGGTATTCAAGGTCTCATCCACACTCATGTGACCGGCAATTGGTAAGTGATGGGCTTCTTGGAGGCGCACAAATCAAAGATCACCCTTGGGTAGAATATATATTCAGTCCTCATGGAATAGAGTGCCTCCCTTGAAAATCAAGGTGTTGTACTCCTTGTTGCATGTTGCAAGATGACCTTGTAATATCTAAAAGAAGGGATCTTGTTGTAGAGCTATCCAAAACTCAATTTGGATCTTGGAGTCAACTGAAACCATCATAATTGCCGCCATGATGAGAGGAAAAGACTTCAAATTAGGTCATCTTAATGGGGCATCATGGATGACATGGGACCAATCGGGTTTGTACTCAAGTTTGATGTCAAAAAATTGGCATTTCTCCTCCCATCGATGATGTGGACTCTTCATATGTCCCAAATGTAATATTTACAACAAGGATTTGTGATTGGTTTGCATGATCACCTTTTTTCCCAAGAGATAATGCCTCTATACCTTGGTATCATATACCATTGCTAGTTGCTCCCAATCTCATGTAGATTAATTCCTTTGTGTGGTGTTTAATCAATGAGACACAAAGGCAATGAGATGTAACCCATCTGGGAATTCCTATTGCAACACAACTTCAATGGCAAAGTTAGAAGCATCAAAGTCAACCATACAAGGTAGTTGAAGATCATATGGTTGAAGAATAGTTCTTGAAGATACCATATGTTTCAACTTTAAGAATGTTTCTTCATGTTTGGTGGTCTATTGAAAGCTTGAGTTTTTCCTCAAGAGATCAATCAAAGGTGTTGCCACATGTGCATAAAAGTGGATGAAACATTCATAAAAACTTACCAATCCATTAAATGCTTGCACTTCTATGGTATTCTTTAGAGTAGGCTAATCAATAATGACCTAGATTTTCTAATCTTTCACCTTGATCCCTTCTAATGTATCTTGTGACCCAAGAAGGTAACTTCATTCTACCAGAAGGTACACTTTGACTTTGACAATAAAACTTCCATTGACATAATTGCCTTAGGACTTCTTGCATATGATTTGTGTGTTTTGCCTCCATCTTGCTATAGATTAAAATTTTATCCAAGAACACCACCACATACCAATCCAATAGTTCATCCAACACCCAATGCATCTTATCCATGAAGATTGTTAGAGCATTAATGAGCCCAAAAGGTAGAACTCTCTGTTCAAAATGCCCATACCTTGTGCAGAAGGTAATATTTTGCACATCCTCCTTGTCAATGGGGATTTACCAATAGCCGTTATGAAGATCAACTTGGAGAAATATTGTGCTCCACTCAATTGATCAAGCAAATCATCAATTTGAGGCAAAAGATATGCATTCTTCATTGTTTGTTTATTGAGCTCACGATAATCAATACAAAAACTAAGTCCATCTTTCTTTGGAACAAATAGTATTGGTGTTCCCCAAGGAGATATACTATGTTGTATGAAATCCTTTTCCAACAACTCCGTAAGTTTTGTTTGCAACTTCTCCAACTCTTTTGGTGAGAGCTAATAGATTGGTCTACTCACTTGAATACTCCTGTGCAATAACTCAATCTTGAAAGGCATACCACAATTAGAGGGTAATCCCTTTGTTAGATCATCTGGAAACACGTCCACAAACTCTTGAACTATTTGATCAACCATTGCTTGATGAGGCTCTTGACCCTCCTTAGATTTTCCTTGTGCAATGGGCTTGATCCACACCATAAAAATAGACTTATCTTCCTCCAAGGCTTTCTCTATAGTTGTTTCATTGACAAACTTCTCATCTTGGGACTTATCTTCCTTCAAAGCTTGCTCTATGGCTACTTTCTTGACAAATTTTGCATCTTGGGATTGATTATTCTCAGGTGTCTTACTGAAAAGTGCTAAACAACTTAATCAAAACTTCCTACCTTGGTGTTGTACTTGAATTTGTTGTTGGGTCCAATCAAATTGAAACTTATGACATTTAAGCCAAGGCAAACCCAAAATGATATCATAGTGTAGAGGTGCCACTACAAACCTCATACATTCCAAATACTCCTTCCCAATCCTAAATGTAACAAGATGTGAGGTAAGGAATGTAGAACCCTTTCTACCATCTACCATCATCAATCTGCTTCCAATTACTGGCTTGATAGGAATATGTAATTCCTTTGCTAATTGCATGGACATGCACTTCTTTGAACTTCCAAAATCAACCAAAATCTTACAACCATGATTAGATATCATACCTTGCAAGTGAAGCCAACTTGCATAAGTCAAGCTTTCAATCCCATTGGAACTAATCAAGTTCTTTATAGGTGGCTCAAAATCTTTTATTGGGATTCCTTGTTTCTCTGATCATTCTACTCCACAAACTCTATCTGGGCAACTTGTCAAGGTCACCCATTCTTGAATGGACATTCAATGATGCAATGTCTAATTTGGTGAATAGAACCAACCACCATTTTGCCATAATTTTTCTCTATATGTAGTGCCAAGTGGTCTCTATTGAATGGCATCAATCTTGATTGGTGCCGGCTCCTCCACCCATGTGTAGTGTATTGGAAGGTTTAGTGGAGGTCGAGGTGGAGATCAAGTTGTTGCAACCAAGGAATCAAAGCATTCAGCCAATTGCATGGCTTCCTCCAAGTGTTGTGACTCTCACATAGTCACCTCTAATTTGGTTTGTGACTTCAAGCCCCTCACAAATCAATCTAGAGCTTCACCTTCTAGTATATCTAGAATTTGCATGATGGTATTTTGGATTTGTGTGATATAACTTCTTATAGAGCTAATTTGCTTAAACTTTGCCAATCTATCTTGTGCAGCTTGTGTGACATTTATAGCTTAGAATCTACTAATTGTTGCACTCTTGAATTTTACCCAAGTAAATATTGGTGCAACAAATTGCCATTCAACTTGCTCCACTTGGAATTGCTACCATAGCTTTGCTACTCCATCCAATTGGTTAGAAGCCAAGAGAATTTATTTCCGTTCATCTTGAAAATTAGTATTTTTGAAATAACATTCATAATCAAATACAAAATTCTCCACTATACTCAAAAGATTCTTGCTTTCAAATACCTTGGGTTTTGGAAATTGGGTTTGATCTTTCTATATGCTCTTATTGTTGATGGTCTTGTTCATCCAACAATTAAGTAAGGTGCTCACTTTTTTGTTTTATAATAATGATAACTTTATGCGTTGCTGCCATGGCTACTATTATATCATACTGCTCCAAATTTATCTAATTTATTACCACACATGTAACATGCACACTTTTCTCCATACAACCAAAAGCACAAAGGGTTCCTCTAACAAGGTGATTGCATTTAGAAAATTCTACCCACAGCATGAGGTGATGAACTAATGAAATATGAAATGTGAATGATGTGTCAATGAATATGACTGAAGTGTGAAATGATGCTTGGGTAATACTTGGACACAAAAATCCTAATGGTTTGGTGGAAATGGATTTGGTGGTCTATAAATTCTATCCATCTCATTCTTGCTTTGATACTGATGTAAAAGATCAATATTGAGGAGAAAAATAGGAGAATGGAAGATGACATTGGGAGATTTTAGTGTGGGAAAATCTAAATGCCTAGCATGAGCTTTGGCTTTGGTATTTATAGGGAGTATACAAGGTTCTCAAGAAGCTTCTTTAAGTTACTTTCTTGGAGTGCAAGCCAAATTACCTCAGAATTAACTTAGAAGTTTCTCAAGAAGTTTTTCTCTAGAATCTGCTTACTTGGCATGCAAGCTAAGCTAGCTGGAAGCTTCTAGAAGCTTCCTTCTATAAGCTACCTACTTGGGGTGCAAGTTAAGTTAGTTGGGAAGTTTTCTAGGAAGCTTTTCCTAGAAGTTACCACTTGGTATGCATGTTACTCAATACTTAGGAAGGTACCAATTAGCTTCCTAGATACTTCTAGAATATTTTAGGCTAATTTGGCCTATTTTCCACTTTGCTAGCCTTGATTAATTTCATTGATGTAACAATATGGAGTTTAGCAAAAAAATTAGTAGGGCTAACAAAATAACAAATAAGACAAATTAGCCTAGAATATCCTAAAAGTATCTAAGAAGCTTCTTAGGAAGCTTCCCGGCTAGTTTAGCTTGCACTCCAAGTAGGTAGCTTCTAGAAGCTTCCAACTAACTTAGCTTGCATGCCAAGTAAGCAACTCCTAGAAGGAAGCTTCTTGAGAAGCTTCCCAATTAACTTGGCTTGCACTCCAAGAAATTGACTCAAGGAAGCTTCTCAAGAGCCTTGTATAATCCTTATAAATACAAGAGCCAAAGCTCATGCTGGACATTTAAGTCTTCCCACATTCAAGTGTCCCAATGTGAGTTTCCATTCTCTTATTTCTCTCCTCTATCTCGATCTTTTACATTGGTATCAGAGCAGGAATGGGATGGATGAAATTTATGGACCACCAAATCCACTTCCACCAAACCATTGGGATTTTTGTGTCCAAGTACTACCCAAGCATTGTTTCACACAATTCATCACCTCATACTTTTGACAAGATTTTTTGCATATGATCACCATATCTAACCCTTGGTGCTTTTGGTTGTAACTTATAGAGAATAGTAGACATGTTGCTTTTATGTGTTAATAAATTAGATAGATTAGAGGTTGCATGATAGATTAGTAACAATGGCAGCAATGCCCAAGGTTATCCTTGCTATGCAACAACAAATTGAGCACCTTACTCAATTGTTGGATGAAAAAGAGTCTTGACAACATGAGCATATAGAGAGAGTACCAGTTTGAGAAGGAGAAGATTGAGTCCAATTCCTTAAACCCAAGGTATTTGAAGGCAAGAATCTCTTGGGTGCAATGGAGAATTTTGTGTTTGACTGTGAATGTTACTTTGAAGCTACTAATCTGCAAGATGAGCAAAAATAAATTTTTTGGCTTTTAGCCAATTGGATGAAATAGCAAAGCTTTGGTGGAGATTCCGAGTGGAGCAAGCTGAATGAAAAATTGTTGCACCAATCTTGACATGTGCAAGATTCAAGAGTGCAATAATTAGTCATTTCCAAGCTATAAATTCCACATGAGCTACATGGGATAGGTTGGCAGACTTGAAACAGATTGGCTTTATAAGAAGTTACATCATGCAATTCCAAAACACCATCATACAAATTCCAAATATACTAGAAGGTGAAGTTTTGGATTGATTTTTGAGGGGATTGAAGTCAAGAACCAAATTAGAGGTAACCATGCAAGAGCCACAAAACTTGGAGGAAGCCACGCGGTTGGCCAAACATTTTTATTCCTTGGTTGCAACAACTTGGTCTTGACTTTGACCTCCACAGAACCTACCAATACACTACACATGGGTAGAGGAGTCAGCACCAATGGAGATTGATGCCATTCAATGTTGGCCACTTGGCACTATAGATAGAGAGAAACTACCTCAAAATGGAGATTGTTTTTATTGTCACCAATTGGAACATTGCATTGCTGAATGTCCACTAAAGAATGAGCAACCTCAACAAGTTGCCCAGATGGAGTTTGTAGAGTAGAATGATCAGGGAAATGAGATTTTCAGCCGCCTACTAGGAGCTTGGTTCCTTCCAATGGGATTGAAGGCTTCACCTATGCAAGTTTCCTTCACTTGCAAGGTACAATATCTAATCGGGGTTGTATGATTTTGGTTGATTTTGGAAGTTCAAAGAATTGCATGTCTATGCAATTAGCAAAAATATTGGGTATTCCTATCAAGCCAATAATTGGAAGTAGATTGATGATGGAGGATAGTAGAAAAGGTTTTGCATTCCATACCTCACATCTTGTTACCTTCAAGATTGAGAAGGAGTATTTAATGTGTATGAGGCTTGTAGTGGCACCTCTACACTACAATTTCATTCTAGGACTACATTGGCTTGAATGCCATACGATTCAATTTGATTGGAATTGATGACAAATTCAAGTACAACCCCAAGGTAGGAATTTCCGATTAGGTTGTTTGGCACTTTTGAGTAAGACACCTAAAAATAGTCAATCCCAATATGGGAAGTTTGTTGAGAAGGTAGCCATAGAGCAAGCCTTGAACAATAATAAGTCCCAAGATAGGAATTTTACCAAGAAAGTAGCCATGGAGTAAGCTTTGAAGAAAGATGAGTCCCTAAATAGGAAGCTTGTTAGTGAAGCAGCCATAGAGAAAGCTTTGGAAGAAGATAAGTCTGTTTTTGTCATGTGGATCAAGCCGATTGCACAAGGACAATCTGAGGAGGGCCAAGAGCCTTATCAAGCAATGGTTGATCAGATAGTTTAGGAGTTTTCTGAAGTGTTTCTAAATGATCTATCAAAGGGATTACCCTCCAATTGTGGTATGCCCTTCAAGATTGAGTTATTGCCCGAGAGTACTCCAATGAGTAGACCAATCTATCAACTCTCACCAAAGGAGTTGGAGGAGTTGTGAACAACACTTACAAATTTGTTAGAGGAGGACTTCATATGACATAGTATCTCTCCTTGGGGAGCACCGGTACTATTTGTTCCAAAGAAGGATGAAGTACTTTGTTTATGTATTGATTACTATAGACTCAATAAGCAAACAATGAAGAATGCATATCCCTTACCTTGGATTGATGACTTGCTTGATCAATTTAGTGGAGCATGATACTTTTCTAAGTTGGATCTTTGTAGTGGCTATTGGAAAATACCCATTGATAGGGAGGATGTGCAATAGATTACCTTTTGCACAAGGTATGGGCATTTTGAGTAAAGAGCTCTACCTTTCGGGGTCACTAATGCTCTAGCAATTTTCATGGATCAGATGCATTGGATATTGGATGGACTATTGGATCTATAAGTGGTGGTGTTCTTGGATGATATCATAATCTATAGCAAGACAAAGGAACAACATATGAATTATGTGCAGGAAATCCTAAGATGACTCCAACAATGGAATTTTTTTTTGCAAGAAGTTGAAGTATGCCTTTTGACATAAGGAAGTCACCTTCTAGGATCACAAGATCTCATCAAAAGGGATCAAGATGGAAGAGGAGAAAATCAAGGCCATTATTGATTGGCCTACTCCAAAGGATACTATAGAAGTATGGACATCTAATAGATTGGCCAGTTTTACTAATGATTCATCCATTATTATGCTCATGTGATTGTATCATTGATTGACCTCTTGGGGAAGAAATTGAGCTTCCAATGGACCACCAAATATGAAGAAGCATTCCAGAAGCTGAAACACATGGTGTCTTCAAGACCCATCCATCAACCATATGATCCTCAACTACCTTGTGTGGTTGATTTTGATGCTTCTAACTTGCAATTGGAGCAATGTTGCAACAAGAATTTCTAGATAGACTACATCTCATTGCCTTTGTGTCTTGCTGACTAAATAAAGCTGAAAGAAATTACTCTATTTGAGATCAAGAACAACTTGCAATGGTATATGTCACCAAGGTATGGAGGCATTATCTCTTGGGGAAACAAGTGATCATGCAAATTAATCACAAAGTATTGTTTCAGACCTTACACTTGGAACATATGAAGAGTTGCCATCATTGATGGGAGGAGAAACTCCAATTGTTTGACATCAAACTTGAGTTCAAACTAGAACGGTTCCATGTCCTCCCTAATGCTCTATCATGATGACCTGATTTGAAGTCTCTTCCTCTCATCAGTGGCAATTGACTCCAAGGTCCAAAATGCATTTTGGTCAGCTCTACAACAAGATCCTTTCTTCCAAATGGTATATGGTCGTCTTATAGCATGTGACAAGGAGTAAAACACCTTCTCCTTCAAGGAAGGCCTTCTATTCCATGAGGACCGGATCTATGTTCCAACCAAAGGTGATCTCCTACTTGTGCATCTTCAAAAAGCCCATGATTTACTAATAGTTGGTCATATGGGTGTGGACAAGACCCCAAGTACCCTCCAACGCCAATGGTGGTGGCCCAACATGATATGAGATGTTTGAGAGTTTTTCTAATTGTGGGAAAGCTACCAATGCAACAAGGCCAACAACCGATAGCCGAGTGGACTCTTTCAACAACTCCCCATTCCATCCACTTGATAGAAACAAGTAAGTTTGGATCTCATCACATCCTTGCCCAAGACAAAGCAAGGACACACAACAATCATGGTGATTGTGGATAAGCTCAGTAAGCAAATCTACCTGGCACCAACCTTTGATACCGTAGATGCTCCAACCTTAGTGAAAATCTACTTTGATAATGTTTTCAAGCATCATGGGATGCCACATGTACTTTATCTCCGACCTTGATTCACTAGGAAGTTTTGGCAAACAATCTTCTAGATACTTGGCACCAATCTTACTTTGTCCATAGCCTATCATTGTTAAATTGATAGAAAAACCAAACATGCAAATCATACCTTGGAAGATATGTTGCGTGCCTTTGTCAATGTCCACCATACCAATTGGGATGAATGTCTTGCAACTACAAAATTTGCCTACAATAATTCCAAATAGGCAAACATCGGATTTTCTCCTTTCTTTCTCAATTTTGGCCAAGATCCGCTTGTTCCAGATTCTCTTCTTGCTCCACCCCCATCTTAGGTCCCTCATACTTCAACCTTCTTGACCACCATCTCCCAATCTCTCCAACAAGCCAAATCTCACCTCCTTGTTGCACAGAATTGTCAAAAAAAATATGTGGACCACCATCGTCATGATCTCACCTTTGAAGTTGATGATAAAGTCATGTTATCCTCTAGTGACCTACCCCTCCATCTTGATACCCAAGTTTGTAAACTTGCCCCTAAGTGGATAGGACCCTTTTATGTCACCCAAATTATCTCTCATATTGCTTATCAACTTGCCTTGCCTTGTCATATGCGCATCCATCCTATTTTTCATATTTCCAAGTTGAAACCCTTAGTTCCTAACCCCTCTTCTTTTCCCCTCAAGTCCAACCTCATTCTCCTCATGTCCCTATATTGATAGGGACATGAGGAGTACAGATCATGAGGAGTACAAAGTTGATCGTATCATTGCATGTTGTCACATTCAACAAGACCGTCGACAATATACGGAGTACAAGGTCCTTTGGAAAGGGTATCCCCTTCATGATGCCACATGGGAACCTCCTTCTCATCTCCAAAATGCACAATTGGCCATCCAAGAGTTTGAAGTTTCATTGGCAATGAGGACATCACCAACTAGCAATGGGAGAATATGTAACAATATGGAGTTTAGAAAATAAGTTAGTAGGGCTAACAAAGTAGCAAGTAAGACAAATTAACCTAGAATATTTTAGAAGTATCCAAGAAGCTTCTTGAATAGCTTAGCTTGCACTCCAAGTAGGTAGCTTCTAGAAGCTTCCAATTAACTTAGTTTGCATACCAAGTAAGCAGCTCCTAGAAGGAAGCTTTTTGAGAAGCTTCCCAATCAACTTGGCTTGCACTCCAAGAAATCGGCTCAAGAAAGCTTCTTGAGAAGCTTCTCAAGAGCCTTGTATGATCCCTATGAATACAAGAGCCAAAGCTCATGCTAGTCATTTGGATTCTTCTCACATTCAAGTGTCCTAATGTGAGTTTTTATTCTCCTATTTCTCTCCTCGGTCTTGGTCTTTTACAATTGCTAAACTCCATATTATTACAAAAGCGCTAAGATGGGGAAACTTTTGGTTTTCTTTTGCAAGGATGGAGAAGATGTAGAGGCCTTTGTGAGAGACTTCAAGAGAGATTGTATAGGAAACAATGAGAGGAGGAAGAATGAGTGAGCCTTACTATTACCAAATTTCTTTGAAGATATAACCCTTATATGCTATGAGTTAAAATACCAAAAGAGAGAGAGGAAAGATAGGCAAGGAGAGTCTTGGGAGAGTTTGACTTCAATATTCATTGAGAAATTTCTTCCAGATGAGAGTTATGAGAGATTGATGAGTAAGGTTACCTTCCTCAAACAAGGAGATGGAGAAAAAGTGAGAGTCTATGTAGAAAGAGTGGAGAAGCTAGAGTTCAAATTTTGCATAATATTGAGGAATGGTAAGGATGATATGGAGACTACTATGATTGGCATAGGAGCCATGCTTACCAAGAATTTATGGGAGGGTTGAGACCACAAATTAGAAGCAAGGTGAGATTTGAGAAACCTTCTTCCAAGGTTGAAGCTATCAAGATTGGAATTTGTACGGAGGAGAGTTTGGAAAGAGATGAGAGTGATTTGGTAGCAAAGGAGGTTTGTGCATCCTCCTCAAGACTACAATTATAGTATAACTTTGGATAATTTGGTGGCAAGGGTTGCACCACAAGTACTTGTTGCTCCAATTCTTGCACCTCTACAAAAATATCCACTTCAAACCATCACAAAACAACTTTTAGATTGCACGATCAATGTAGTACCACTATGGGAGAAGAGAGAGGTGGATCAAAATATGGGAAGAGTTATAGAAACTAAGAGTTATAAAAACTATCCATATAAAGGATGCCAACCAACCAACAATTTCAGTGGTAGAAATTGTTTTGATTGTGGAAGAAGAGGTCGCATCCAAAGGAATTGCCCAAATTCTACTTACCATGGAAGAAGGGGTTATAAGGGAGATAATAGAGTGAGAGAAGGAGGTAATGAAACCCAAGTGGCTCCTAATTCAAAAAAATATAAGGAATAGCATCCATAGATGTGGTTGAGAGCAAGTATGAGAAGGGGGAGTGCTCAAACTCCAAAGGTCTTAATTTGGAGCTCTTGGCACAAGAGAAGAAGAGAGTTTGTTTTGCAAAAGATGTACACTCTTCTCAAGGATTTACTACTAGCAATCATACTGCTAGGATTACTAGGAGCACTTGCACTAGCACCTCAACACCATCAAAAACAAAGACTCTTAAGAAGAAGTTGGAGATGGGGGACTTCTTGATCTCAAAGCAACAATGGAACTACCAAGTGTTGGAGGATGTTGGTAGTCTCAATGCTAACATCATAGTGGGTCAACTAATCACTTTGAATCTTACCTTCAGAAAAGAGCTTAGAGGTGGTTTGAGTTCTACAAGGAATAAGAGGAAGAAGAAAGCAAAAGAGAAAGATCCAATATCAATGGGGGTGGTGGATGCCAAACCATCACCATGGGAGACTTGTGAATATTCCTCCAAGATTGATGTGAGAGTAAATAGTCACAACATGAAGGATGCACTTGTTGATGAAAGATCTATAGTGAATGTCATGTTAGAAAGGTTAATGAAGAATTTGGGTATGATACCTTCTAGACCTTCAACATTTCCAATGAGCATGGCAAACGAGTAACAAGTTTGACAAGTAGGAGTGATAGATAAGGTGGTAGTTTTAGTTATGGGAGTTCAAAATCTCATGACTTTCTAATCTTGAAGAATTCAAGCTATGATTTACTTCTTGGGAGGCCATGGTTGAGAGCAACACATACAATTGATTGATGGCACAAAGGGTACTTGAGGATTGGGCCATCAAACCATAGAGTTATAGTTCTTGCCACTAACACTACCAACACTTCTATTCAGATACACCATCTTCTCATTATTGGGAATCAGATTCAAAGAAGGAGCTTTAGGTGTGGACAGAAGCATGGAGCAAGAGACTTCTATGAAGGAGGATGAATGTAAATCTGATTCAAATGTGTATCCTTTGTGTGCTATGGATTTTGCACCTAAGCTAGAAGTTGTGAAAGATCCAACAAAATAACCATTGACACTTGAGGAGATAGAGAGGAGGTTATCTACCCTCAAGTATGGTCCAAATGTTATCAAGGAGGAGAAGGTAAAATTTGAGGAGATTTTCTACAAGTTCATCCATGTATTTTCTATCAATTATAAGGATCTAAAGGAAGTCATATTGGAGGAGCACAAGATTGGGGTGGAGTCACATGCAAGACCAGTCCGCCAAAAGCAACATTGTATTAGTCAACCAATATCTTTGGTTCTGATCAAGGAGGTCAGGTTTCTTTTTGAGATGGAGAACTCAGAATAGGTGTCTCCAATTGTGATTGTGAAGAAAAAGAATAGCAAGCTTTGGGTATGTAAAAGATCAAAACCGAGGAGAGAAATAGGAGAATGGAAGCTCACATTGGGACACATGAATGAGAGAAAACTCCGAATGCCTAGCATGAGCTTTGGCTTTGGTATTTATAGGTAGCATACAAGGCCCTTGAGAAGCTTCTCAAGAAGCTTCCTCAAGCCGCTTTCTTAGAGTGCAAGCCAAGTTAACTAGGAAGCTTCTCAAGAAGCTTCTTTCTAGAAGCCGCCTACTTGGCGTGCAAGCTAAGCTAGTTGGAAGCTTCTAGAAGCTTCCTTCTAGAAGCTACTTACTTAAGGTGCAAGCTAAGCTAACCGGGAAGCTTCCCAAGAAGTTTTCTAGATACTTTTGGCATATTCTAGGCTAATTTGTCTTATGTGCTACTTCGTGAGCCTGACTGACTTCGTCGTTAAACTCCATATTGTTACATATTCCTCCGCCGCTAGTTGATGACGTCCTTGTTGCCAGTGAAGCTTCGAATTCCTGGATGGCTGTCTGTGCATTGTGGAGGTGAGAAAGAGGTTCCCAGGTGGCATCATGAAGGGGATACCCTTTCCAAAGGACCTTGTACTCCGTATGTTGGCGACGGCCTCGTTGAATGTGGTGATGCACAAGGATACGAGCAACTTCGTACTCCTCATGGTCATTGATAGGGATAAGAAGAGGGGGAGGTTGGACTCGAGAGGAAAAGGAAGAGGGGTTAGGAACAAAGGGTTTCAACTTGGAAACATGAAAGATAGGATGGATACGCATGTGACAAGGCAAGGCAAGACAATAAGCAACAGGAGAGATAATTTGGGTGATATCAAAAGGTCCTATCCAATTAGGGGCAAGTTTACGAACTTAGGTATCAAGTGGGAGAGGGAGGTTACTAGAGGATAGCATGACTTTATCACCGACTTCAAAGGTGAGATCTCGACGATGGTGGTCCACATATTGTTTTTGGCGATTCTGAGCAACAAGGAGGTGAGACTTGGCTTGTTGGAGGGATTGGGATATAGTGGTCAAGAATGTGGAAGTATGAGGAACTTGAGATGGGGGGGGAGCAAGAAGAGAATCTGGAACAAGCGGATCTTGGCCAAAATTGAGAAAGAAATGAGAGAATCCGGTGCTTGCCTGTTTGGAATTGTTGTAGGCAAATTTGGCAGCTGCAAGACATTCATCCCAATTGGTATGGTGGACATTGACAAAGGCATGCAACATATCCTCCAATGTACGATTTGCACGTTCAGTTTGTCCATCAGTTTGAGGATGATAGGCCATGGACAAAGCAAGCTTGGTGCTGAGTATCTGAAAGAGTGCTTGCCAAAACTTCCCGGTAAAGCGAGGATCATGGTTGAAGATGAGTACGCATGGCATTCCATGATGCTTGAAGACATTGTCAAACTAGATTTGCGCTAAGGTGGGAGCATCCACGGTATCACAGGTTGGTGCCAAGTGGATTTGCTTACTAAGCTTATCCACAAACACCACAATGGCAGTGTGTCCTTGTTTTGTCTTTGGCAAGGATGTGATGAGATCCAAGCTCACATGCTCCCAACGAGCTGCTGGAACAGCAAGCGGTTGAAGGAGTCCACCCGGATTTTGGTTGCTGGCCTTGTTATGTTGGCAGCTCTCACACGATTGGACAAATTCTTGGACATCCCGTGTCATGTTGGGCCACCACCATTGATGTTGGAGGGTATCCAAGGTCTTGTCCACACCCATGTGACCAGCGATGGGTAAATCATGGGCTTCTTGAAGGCGCACAAGTCGAAGATCACCTTTGGCTGGAACATAGATCTGGTCCGCATGGAATAGAAGGCCTTCCTTGAAGGAGAAGGTGTTGTACTCCTTGTCACCTGTTGTTAGCCGACCATGTACCATTTGGAAGAAGGGATCTTGCTATAGAGCTAAACGAAACTCGTTATGAATCTTGGGATCAATGGACACCGTCGTAATTGCTGCCGTGATGAGAGGAAGAGACTTCAAATCAGGTCGTCGTGATAGAGCATCAGGAATGACATGGAACCGACCTGGTTTGTACTCAAGTTTGATGTCAAACAATTGGAGTTGCTCTTCCCATCGATGATGTCGACTCTTCATGTGCTCTAGGTGTAAGGTCTGCAACAATGGCTTGTGATTAGTTCGCATGATCACTTGTTTCCCCAAGAGATAATGCCTCCATACCTTGGTGGCATATACCATTGCAAGTTGTTCCCGATCTCAAGTAGAGTAATTTCTTTCAGCTATATTTAGTCGGCGAGACACAAAGGCAATAGGATGTAGTCCATCTGGAAATTCTTGTTGCAACACAGCTCCAATTGCAAAGTTAGAAGCATCAAAATCAACCACACAAGGTAGTTGAGGATCATATGGTTGAAGAATGGATCTTGAAGACACCATATGCTTTAACTTCTAGAATGCTTCTTCATGCTTGGTGGTCCATTGGAAGCTCGAGTTCTTTCCCAAGAGGACAGTCAATGGTGCAGCCATGTGAGCATAGTAGTGGATGAACCGTTGGTAAAAACTGGCCAATCCATTGAATGCTCATACTTCGGTAGCATCCTTCGGGGTAGGCCAATCAGTAATGGCCTTGATCTTCTCTTCTTCCATCTCGATCCCCTCTGATGAGATCTTATGACCCAAGAAGGTAACCTCCTTTTGCCAAAAAGCACACTTTGACTTCTTGTAGTAAAATTTTCACTGTCGTAGTCGTCTTAAGACTTCTCGCACATGATTCATGTGTTCTGCCTTTGTCCTACTATAGATTAAGATATCATCTAAGAACACTACCACAGACTGATCCAATAGCCCCTCCAACACCCGATGCATCTGATCCATGAAGATTGCTGGAGCATTAGTGAGTCCGAAAGGTAGAACTCTCCACTCAAAATGTCCATACCTTGTGCAAAAGGCAATCTTTTGCACATCCTCTCCTTCAATAGGAATTTACCAATAGCCGCTACGAAGATCTAGCTTGGAAAAGTAGCGTGCTCTATTTAATTGATCAAGCAAGTCATCGATCCGAGGCAAGGGATATGCATTCTTCACGGTTTGCTTATTGAGCCCACAGTAATCAATACAGAAACGAAGTCCTCCATCCTTCTTTGGAACAAATAGTACCGGTGCTCCCCAAGGAGAGGTACTATGTTGTATGAAATCCTTCTCCAACAACTCTGTAAGTGTTGTTCGCAACTCCTCCAACTCCTTTGGTGAGAGCCAATAGATTGGTCTACTCACTGGAGTACTCCCTGGCAATAACTCGATCTTGAAGGGCATACCTCAATCAGAGGGTAATCCCCTTGGCAGATCATCCGGAAACACATCTGCAAACTCCTGAACTATCCAATCAACCGTTGTTTGATGCGGCACTTGGCCCTCCTCAGATTGTTCTTGTGCAATCGGCTTGATCCACACCGCGAATACAGACTTATCTTCCTCCAAAGCTTGCTCTATGGCTGCTTCATTAACAAACTTCCCTTCTAGGGATTCATCTCTCTTCCGAGCTTGCTCCATGGTTGCCTTCCTGGCAAACTTCCCATCTTGGGACTCATCTCCCTTCCAGATTTGCTCTATGGCTACCTTCTCGACAAACTTCCCATCTTGGGACTGACTATTCTTAGGTGTTTTACTCAGAGGTGCCAGACAACCTAATCGGAAATTCCTACCTTGGTGTTGTACTTGAATTTGGTGTCAGGTCCAATCAAATTGAACCTTATGACATTCAAGCCAAGGTAGACCCAGAATGATATCATAGTGTAGAGGTGCCACTACAAACCTCATACACTCCAAATACTCCTTCCCAATCTTGAAGGTAACAGGATGCAAGGTGCAGAATGCAGAACCTTTTCTACCATCCGCCATCATCAAACTACTTCCAATCACTGGCTTGATAGGAATACCCAATTCCTTTGCTACTTGCATAGACATGCAATTCTCTGAACTTCCAGAATCAACCAAAATTCTACAACCCCAATTAGATATCATACCTTGCAAGTGAAGCAGACTTGCATAGGTCGAGCCTTCAATCTCATTGGAACTAATCAAGCTCCCAATAGGCGGCTCAAAATCTCCTACTAGGATTCCTTGTTTCCTTGATCATTCCGCTCCACAACCTCCACTTGGGCAACTTGTCGAGGTCATCCATTCTTGAGTGGACATTCAGCAATGCAATGCTCCAACTAGCGACAATAAAAACAACCTCCATTTTGTTGTAATCTTTCTCTATCTGTTGTGCCAAGTGGTCTTCGTTGGATAGCATCAATCTCCATTGGTACCGGTTCTTCCACTCGTGGTACTGGAGGGTTTTGTGTAGGTCGAGGTCAAGACCAAGTTGTCGCAACTAAGGAATCAAAACGCTCAGCCAATTGCATGGCTTCTTCTACATTTTGTGGCTCTTGCATGGTCACCTCCAATTTGGTTTGTGACTTCAATCCTCGCACAAATCGATCCAGAACTTCACCTTCTTGGATATCTGGAATTTGCATGATGATATTCTGAAATTGTGTGATGTAGCTTCTCATTGAGCCAATCTGCCTCAACTCTGCCAATTTATCTCGTGCAGCTCGGGTGGCATTTATAGTTTGAAATCGACCAAGTATTGCATCCTTGAATTCTGCCAATGTAAAAATTGGTGTAACAATTTGTCGTTCAGCTCTTTCTACTCGGAATTGCCACCAAAGTTTTGCCACTCCATCCAATTGGCTAGAAGCCAAGAGAATTTGTTTCCGCTCGTCTTGAAGATTGGTGGCTTCAAAGTAACGTTCACAGTCAAACACAAAATTCTCCACTGTGCCTAGAAGATTCTTGCCTTCAAACACCTTGGGTTTCGGAAATTGAATGCAATCTTCTCCATCTTGAACTGGTGCTCTGTCTATCTATTCTTGTCGTTGTTGGTCTCGTTCATCCAACAAACGAGTAAGATGCTCGATTTGTTGTTGCATTGCAAGGATAACATCCAGTATTGTTGCAATCGCTACTACTCTATTCCACTACCCGCAATTTATCTAGTTGATTAACACATAGATACAACACGTCCACCGTTCTCCATAAGTTACAATTGGAAGTATCAAGGGTTCCTCTGACACGGTGATCATATGTAGAAAATCTTGCCCAAAGCGTGAGGTGATGAATTGTGTGAAACGATGCTTTGGTAATATCTAGACATGAAAGTCCCAATGGTTTGGCGGAAGTGGATTTGGTGGTCCATAAATTCCATCCATCCCATTCCTGCTCTGATGCCAATGTAAAAGATTGAAACCGAGGAGAGAAATAGGAGAATGGAAGCTCACATTGGGACACTTGAATGAGAGAAAACTCCGAATGCCTAGCATGAGCTTTGGCTTTGGTATTTATAGGTAGCATACAAGGCCCTTGAGAAGCTTCTCAAGAAGCTTCCTCAAGCCGCTTTCTTAGAGTGCAAGCCAAGTTAACTAGGAAGCTTCTCAAGAAGCTTCTTTCTAGAAGCCGCCTACTTGGCGCGCAAGCTAAGCTAGTTGGAAGCTTCTAGAAGCTTCCTTCTAGAAGCTACTTACTTAAGGTGCAAGCTAAGCTAACCGGGAAGCTTCCTAAGAAGCTTCCTAGATACTTTTGGCATATTCTAGGCTAATTTGTCTTATGTGCTACTTCGTGAGCCTGACTGACTTTGTTGCTAAACTCCATATTGTTATAGGGTATGTGTGGATTACAAGAAGCTCAATGTTGTTACTAAGAAGGACTATTACCCTTTGTATTCATGATGAGATCTTGGAGGAGGTTTAGGTCATGAGAGGTATAGTTTTGGAGATGGTTATAGTGGATATAACCAAATCAAGATTACACTAGAGTATCAACAATTGACCACATTCACTACAACTTGAGAGACTTATGCTTTCAAGGTCATGCCTTTTGGGCTTTGCAATGCCCCAGCCACATTTCATTGGTTCATGACCAAGGTGTTTGAACCTTTCATTGGGAAATTTGTGAGAGATTTCATTGATGACTTCAATATCTATGGAAGCAAGGAGGAGCACTTTGAGCAATTGATTAAGATCTTACAATGCTTGGATGAAGCAAATGCATCACTCAACCCAAAGAAGTGTATTTTTGGTTGTGAAGAAGGTCTAATTTTAGGGCACATCATCTCCAAGGATGGAATAGTAGTTGACCTTAAGAAGATGAGGAAAATCTCAAACCTTCCATTCTTTTCAAACTTGATAAAGTTATGCCAATTCTTGGGGATGATTGGGTACTATAGGAGGTTCATCTTCTCATTTTCTAACAAGGCTTATGCATTGACCATCTACATTGAAAAAGGGTGTAGAATAAATGGTGATTTTGGAGGACAAGGAAGCTCTCAAAGCTTTTGAAGAGCTCAAACAATCCCTTGTTGTAGCTCCAATTCTTGCTAAACTTGATTGGAGTAAGCCTTTCATCCTCTACACAAATGCTTCAAATGTAGCTATAGGATGCACTCTTAGTCAATTAGACCAAGATGTGCATGATCACCCAATAGCGTATGCTAGTAGGCAGATGGTTTCAATAGAAAAGAACTACTCAATCATGGAGAGAGAAGGGTCGGTAGTGATCTTTGGTCTCAAGAAGTTTAGACACTACTTTTGATTTGAGGGAAAGCCACCATTGTCACGGATCACAAGACTTTGAAGTACATTTCAAAAAGCCTAATGTGGAAGGGAGGGTAGCAAGGTGGATGATACTCTTGTTTGAGTATGACTCCACCATTGAGGATAGGCAAGGGAAGAAACATGCAAATGTTGATTAGTTATCATGATGGAGATGAGCCGATGGATAATTCCTTCCCAGATGAGGAGCTCATGATAATCTTAGTAACTCAAGAGGTTCCAATGGAGTACAAGGAGATTGTGGACTTTGTTATAAGAGGTAACTATCCAAAAGGGATTCATGCTAGGGAGAAGAAGGTTCATGCATTAAGGTCTAGACCTTACACAATGGTGGAGGATATTCCTTTTCACCAAGAAGTAGATGGTCTACTTTGAAAAGCAGTAAGGAAGAGTCTATCTTATTCATAAAGGAGTTTCATGAAGGTTTAGTGTGTGGATGATACTTTGTAGGAAAGGTGACTGCTTTCAAGATTCTAGATGCAAGTTATCATTAGAGGGGAGTTTTCAAGGATTGTCTTGATTATTGTAAAACTTGTCATGTTTGTCAAGCTTTTGCTAGAAATTATACTTCCACTCTACCACTTAGATCAATTCCATTGCTATGACCTTTTGAGAAATGGAGAATTGATTTTTTAGGTCCTCTTAATAGAACCCCAAGGAACAATTGGTACATTGTGGCAGTTATTGATTATCTTACCAAGTGGATTGAGGCTTGACCATTGAGGGACAAGAATGAAGATGAAGTTGAGAAATTTCTTTACGAACACATTATCATTAGGTTTTGGGTGCCCTTTGGAGTTGGTTTCTAAAAGAGAGTTTACATGAAGAATTACTACAGCCATGCTACAACATTTCTCTATCACACATAGCGTAACTACATCTTATAAGCCAAATTCTAATGGTTTGGTAGAGAGAACCAATCAGACCTTGTATATGATGTTGGCCAAAGATGCAGAAATGGAAGGGGCTAAACATCATAGGGACAAGAAGATTCATGAAGTTTTGTGGGGGTATAGGATAACCATGAAGACTTCTACCAAATATTTTTCATTTCAATTGGTATATGGTATTGAGTCTCCCTTACCTATTCACTTTAATCTTCCTACCTTCCAAAGCATTTATAGGAGATTGAAAAAAACACAAAGAGGTGATGCATATAAGTCAAGGAAGGATTCAACTCATGGAATTAGAAGAGGCAAGAGCAGTTGCTATGGTTTGAGTAGAGCAAGCCCAAAGGAAAAAAAGGAGAGCTACAACAAGAGGCAAGGCAAGAAGAAGGTGGAGTCTTTCAAAGAAGGTGATTGGGTAATATTATTTGATTCTATTTGATTCAAGAGAGTGCAAAAGAAGTTTTTGCTTAAGTACTTTGGACCTTTCATAGTGGAGAGGCTATGACAAGAGGCAAGGCAAGAAGAAGGTGGAGCCTTTAAGAGAAGTTGATTGGTTAATGTTGTTTGATTCTATTTGATTCAAGAGAGTGCAAAAGAAGTTTTTGCCTAAGTACTTTGGACCTTTTATAGTAGAGAAGGTGTGGAGCAATTACACCTATGATATCAAGGAGTTGGGAGGAAGACACTTTGATAGGATTAACCGTGATAAGTTGAAGATGCATCATAGAAGGTAGGGAGCCCTTCAATTTGAGGACAAAGTGAAATCTTAGTCTATAGGTAAATGTAACACCCATTTATGCATGTATGTGTTATTGTGATATTTAATTTGGTATTATAAGTACTTAAAAGATATTATTTATATATAGATAAAGGATGGTTAAACATTAGTCATGATTAGCTAAAGTTAGTCATAGCTCAAATAGAGTGGACCTTACTTTAGAGGAAAAGATGAGTACAATTATTTTGGATTCTAGTGTGTTGACTTGGTATTATTCTTAGGTGTTTGGCTTTGAGGAAAAAGTAGAGAACTCTTAGACCCACAAGCTTTTTTGTTTTGGATTCTTCTGTAGTCCAAGGATAGCCATGTCAAGGAATCCTTGACTTAGTCGTTGGGTCAAGATAAGACCTTATACTTAGGAGAATATTCCTATGAGTATGGATATTCCTTTAGCTTTTTGACTTTATTTGACTTCTAGCCTAGTAACTTGAGTTACTCCAATAATTAGTAACTTTGGTGCATAATTATTTCACAAGTATATAAACTAGGGGTGAGGAGGTACTCATCATCTTTTCATTTACAATTATCTCTCACTCATTGAGTTCTCTAGTGAGCAATGGTTGAGTCTTGGAGTGTTAGCCTTGGAAAAGTATGATGGAGTTGGGGTTCCTTGCTTTCTTAGTCCATGATGTGTTACCATAATATCCATCAGAGGTTCATCCTAAGTGAGAGATAGGCCAACTCACAATACCACCCAACATGTCAGTGCAAAAATAGTCCATCACTAAGATATCATCATGAATGTCTTGTTGACTTATACCAATATCTCCACTCTTTGGATTTGAGATCTCAACAAGTCCTCTTGTCTATAATGAGAGAGATACCACCAAAGCCTTGATCAACATAAAAAAAGTTAAATGCATGCCAACTTGGCACCATCTCTTCATCCATCTCATCATACAAACATGCTTTGATTTGATCTTGCTAGCTAATACATCCGTTTCTACTCAACCCATCTACATCACGGTTCACCACTCCAAGTCTATGAATAATTATGAAATCATACTCTTGTAAAGTTAGAACCTATGATGCAAGCTTCCTTAAAAGCTTGTAGGACTCCATCAACCATTCTAGTTGCATCCCAAGTAGACCAATGATGTATTCCAACTAGACCTTTGTAATACAAAGAGCTAGCCATATGCTCTAGATGTGAAATTTGGTTCGGTAACATCTAGAATGTTTTTCCATCATATTATACATGATGGAAAAAGTAGACCAATGGAAATATCACCAAAAGATTACTTTTATAGATAGGGCAAAAATTGAAATAGACTTGAAAATCTTAGAACCAATAGCTAAACATATGATTTAAAGGTGAAAATTAGTTTGGTAACATCTGGAAGGATGTTACACATGATGGACTAAATATATCAGAAAGAGATATCACCAAAAGGGGACTTCTACTAATAGAATAGGAACCAAACATGCCTAAAATCTTTGAATGGCAATTTTGGAGGCCTAAACGAATGAATTACGCCTAAAAAATGTGCAAAGTCCCCCCCCCCCCCCCCAAACAAAGGTCAGGCTGGCCTTCCCTCATCCTAAGTTTGTCTCATCAAGAGCTTGCCAATGGTACCTTACCCATGCAATTTGAGATTCATACAAGAAGATTCCCTAAAAGATTCCCTCTGATCAAAGCTTATTTCACCAACCAGATAGGACCATGACCAACATATCATCCATCCAAGTAAATAATCCGAGGGTGGAGCTTGATGACATGTCACCTATCTTTGTGCCTAATCCTATGGTGGAGCTTCCTTAAAGGAGATCCTCTTTGTCTATATAATAAAGAGAAGGTGCTCCTTTGGGGCATCGGAGTTTGAGTGAAACTTGTGTTTGTGCATCTGTGTTTCCTTGCTATCCTCACAACATTACAATAGGCCAATACAAACTCCTTCTCCTCATCATCATGTTGGGTGAGCATTGCTCCAAGCCCCAACATACTCCAATTAGTGTGAACCTGAAATGGTCATTCTCTAATCGATCTCCTCAAAATATGAGTAGATATCAACTTCTCCTTGAGCTCTACAAAAGCTCTCTCCTGCTCATCTTCCCAAAACCACTCTTGTGTAAGCTTGGTTAGCTTTGTCAAGGCCTTTGCAATGGCACTAATACCTCTAACATAGCGACGATAGAAGTTTTCTAACCCAAGGAATGCTTACACTTTGCTCACATCCGTAGGTTGCGGAATATGTGCAATAATCACCTTGGTCTACTAAACACCAAGTCCTCCAAGGTAGATAGTGTGACCCAAATACTCAACTTGCTCATGGAAGAACCTATACTTCATAAGATGTAATTTGAGTCCATGAGATCTCAACCTCTCAAACACCTCCAACAATTGTCTCTCATGCTCCTTCATTGTAGTGCTATAGATCAAAATGTCATCAATATAACACCGAGCAAAATCCAATCCAACTAGGATCCTATCCATGACCCTCTAGAACTCAATAAAGACATTCTTTAACCCAAATGTTAAGAATCTCCACTGATATAACACATCTTTACCATGAGGATCAATAGCCCAAAATGCTATCTTGGACTTATCCTCCTCTTTGATGGGCAATTGATGATAACCAGCTTGAAGATCCAAAGCATTGAAGACCTTTGCATGCCCAACCGCATCAAAGATCTCCTTTGGTGTAGGCATGGCATAATGATCAACCCTTATTTATTGATTGATAGGACAATAATCTCCACACATCCGCCTATCTGTTTAGTTGCCATGCATATCCTTCTTGGTTGGCATCACTGTAGCTGATGCATACTCTTTATATGAAATCTCTACCAAATCAGCATAAAAAAGGTCACTACTCTAGCTCTAAATCAATGTTCTCTCCATGTCAATATATCAATAGGGACGTCAAAAAATCTATGTATTGCTAGTCAACTTAATCCAAATACCAGGTCCTTTCAAAGCACCCAAATCCTTCATATTGAAGGCAAAACAACTTGTGTAGCTCCTCAAGAACCTCCAAACTCTTTGTCTTTCCTCTCCTATAAGCTTGGGTGCCATATCTGGCTCCAAAGTATCCTCTATAACTATTTTAGGAGTGGAAGACTATTGACTGGCTACTACATTGGGCCCTTGGGAGTAGAAGTTTCATGCTCCCAAGCACTAGAGGTCCAAACCTTAGTGTGAAAAACTCCCTCTACTCTAGTTGCAAGCTCCATACATCCTCTAGCTGCCTCCCAAGTAGACCAAGGGTGTAATCCAAGTAGATCACAATCACCTTGATGAACTCCAAGTAGACCACTCTCCCTCTTAGCCATTGGCTATGTCCCAAGAATACCTTGTCTACTTAGTCCATTGCCCCCAACATATGCCTAAATTGTCTCAATAGGCACAAAGCTCACAAGTGTCCAAGTGGTGATGCATATCAAGCGCATCTTACGCTATCCTACTAAACCAAGGCTCACAATCCAGGTCAAATAGTTTAGGTCCATAGCCTGACCCAACATTGACACATGGATTCCTCTAATATTGCTGAAACAACAATAATATCGGTGGAAAACTCATTGCCCCCTCTCTCTCATTGAAACATTTACCCCTTGCAAGGTAAAGCGTCGATGATACACTAAGCATTGTGTATCCATAGCTACTCTAGGCAGCTCCACATAGGGAGTTGTAGCCATGGATAGCACAAGAATAACAATAGTAACACATGATACACTCCTCCATATCTCCCTATACCTGCAAAACCCTAACCCTTCACATCCCAACTCATATAAGAAAATACAATCTCTTCAAACCCTAAATTCTACAATCTTTCATAACTTTTACATTTCATTTCTAAATTCCCATAGAATTTAATCATGAAAACTAAGAGATTAGAAATGAAAATTCCTGACCCATCACTCTCAATGTGTACGGATCACTCTAAACCCTAAAAAAAACCTTAAAAAAAACCTTAAAAAATCTTCATAACTTTCTACTCATATATCCGTAGTCTTCAATCTAGGTGCCATTGGAACCAAAATTGAAAAATGAACCTAATGGTCTATTCACTCGAGTGCTATATGCTAGAGAACCCTTATAACATATAGATCTTTCCTCTCACATTTCTCCCTCTCCTCTCTCGTCTCCACACTCTCCCGAAGTCTTAAGCGTTTAAATGGGTTTAACATTCATTCACATGCGTGAATGAATGTTTTGAGTCAGCAAAGCTTGGGTTGCATCTAATACTCTTATTTGCAACTTGCGCTTGGAAACTTCAAGTGTAGGGGGTTGGATCGCCAATGAGTTCACATGTGCACGCATAATCCAACTGCCCTGCACCTCGGAACCTCTCTCTTATTCTCCTCAGCATGTTGTATTTTTTGTATTTTAGTCTTCCGAGGTCCCAGCAGAAGGCAGGGACAAACATGGATCAAATTGGATCGGTTGCAAGAACGGGTTCTGAGACCCAGCGGGGAATTCCCGTGTATAAAAGTTTCCGCTTTTTAATATTTTCAAATCAGAAAAATTCCCTTTTTTTAATTTTATATTCTGAGTATTTGTACTCCCTACCCATCACCAACATTAAGTACGACTGCGTGTACTAGGTATTAACTGGGCTGGCGATGATAAACCATTTGGGTCATAATTCAACGTAGCTGGTACATTGAGGATCACTGCACAGTTCAGCGTGAACTGCAGTATAGATCGGCCTGAGACGTTCTCCATATGGACTCTCGCAGCGGCGGCCTCCTCCCTACTCCTCGCCACGGTGAGGCTGAGTGAGTGAGGTAGTGGAGTGAGAAGAACTGAAAGAGGGCTTAGGAAGATTTCAGACTACGAGTTCGGAACAAGCAAGGAATTTTCAGCACAGGTGGTGGAACGTTGAAGTGGAAATTTTGGTAATTGATCAGAGGTAGAGGCGCAGTAGATCAAAATGGGAAAGCATAAAACGAAGACGACAGGAAAAGGAAGGTTGGATCGATTCTACTACTTGGCGAAAGAGCAGGGATTTCGATCACGAGCTGCGTTTAAGCTGGTGCAGCTCGACCGGAAGTATCATTTTCTTTCCAATGCACATTCGGTCCTCGATTTATGTGCTGCCCCCGGAGGATGGATGCAAGTCGCAGCTAAGCATATGCCAGTAGGAAGTCTAATTGTGGGAGTGGATTTAGTACCTATTAGGGCTATTCGAGGTGCCCATACGCTTGTTCAGGATATTACTACTTCACAATGTAGAGCTGCAATCAAGAAGCTCTTGAAAGAGCAGGGGCATAATGTTATCCAAGTCGTTCTGCATGATGGGTCCCCAAATGTTGGTGGAGCCTGGAGCAGTGAAGCAACCTCGCAGGTACCCAATTTTGGTAGCCTTTTTCCGCGGAGTATCTTCTGGATGAAGTTTCCTCCTTCTCCAGGGTTTATTGAATTCGCACTTGTCTGGCTTTCCAGCTGAGGTTTAAGCCTCCTTTGGTTATTTCAGCGCCTGAATTCATCTGGACCATGCCATCATTCAATCTCTTTCGGTTACATCTATAGTGTATTGAACTGTCGAATCTAATCCTAGCATTTTGTATATCTCAGGCGGCGCTGGTATTAGATTCCCTGAAGCTGGCTGTGGAATTCCTAGCACCCGGTGGAACTTTCGTCACCAAAGTAATGATCCTCTTCTTGTTGTGTGGAGTTGGTTTTGCTAGACAATTATGGGTCGGGGTCTGTGATGGTGTTCTTAATGTTTTAAAAGTAAATTTAAGAAGGCGCTGTAGAATCAAGTGATCGAGAGTGACGAAGCTTCGAATATTTTTATGGTAAATTTGTCTCCACTAGAAGTTCCGCGCTTTGTTGCATTGTAACGATGAGTGATAATGCCATTGTTAAGTTGGGTTTAGGGTTATGTGAGGTTTGGTAGGGGCCTCCCCTGGGAGTGTCACCGAGTGTATTCTATTGTCTGCGACTTGCATGTTCTAGCCTTGTTTGGGTCTGACGCTGACATTTTTCTCGCTGAGATACTCACATGCGCTTCATGGAATCGATTTACCATTTTGAACAATTAGGTTGAGACATCAGTTTAGCTAGTGGCAGCTTGCGACCTCTCTAGTATTCTCACGATGTCGTTGGGTTTTCTTACAGGTTTTTCGTTCCCAAGATTACACGGCTCTTCTGTATGCTTTCAAGCAGGTAGGTTTCTCTTTGTTGTTGGGCCTCCTCATTTCACTAAGAAAGCATATCCGTAAGCTAGTCACATATGTTGGTAAATTGTTCTTGAGAAAGACGCTATTTTCGGCGCATGGTTAAACCTACATCATTGCAATCAATGGAGCATATGCCATTATTCCTATTAGGTGAGAGATCTCTACACTACTCTTGCGCAGTTCTGTGATTCAGCTGCTTAATGAAGATTAGTAAACAAAACATATGCCCAGGTCTGAAAATTCGCACTTTCTTTTCACACAATTCAAGTTAACTTACTAAAAGTCAGCCTCGACTGTTACTGGAGATCAAGGTCCACATCAATTGTAAACCACTATCACTTACCTGTGCTTTGAACCTTCTTACAGTTGTTCGAGAAGGTGGAGGTTACCAAACCAGTTGCAAGTCGTGCTACATCTGCTGAGATATACGTGGTCGGTCTTAAGTATAAGGCCCCTGCCAAAATCGATCCACGACTTCTCGATTCTCGTCATCTATTTCAAGAAGTTCAGGAGCCAGCGAAGGTAAGGACATTGCACTATACTGACTTTTAAGCAGATATTGACCATTGTATGAACCAGGTATGAATCGGAGGCTGTCAGCCTCCAATTCAGCCGCTTCAACCCATTTTTACTTGCACTGACTCTTGATGAGGCATATGTTGGTCGGGTTTTGGCTCAATTCTGTCCATGTCATGGCAGAGCTGTATCAAGCATCAATCAACCGCTCGTGTTAAGCTTTTGTAAAGCAGGGAGTCGAGTTAGATTTAACTTCAGGAAGTTCAACCGTTTGAAAAGTCTCTACAATATCGAGGGCTCTCAGAGAAAACACCTTCCACTCCGCTCCCGCATTGCTCCACTCCTCCCTTCCTCAGCTAATTCCATTCCTATTACTTTTCACTCGCCCTTTGCCTGCTTCATGGTTCATACCTGACTTTCGATCTCCAGTGTTCCTACCCGACTCCAGACTACAGTTTATTCCCTTCGTTCATGCGGTGCAATTGGTGGTCAATTGTATTATGTTTTATATTTCTCGAATTCTGTTGCATAGCCGTTATCGAATGCACGTTGTTTACTAGTTCTTTAGATATATGTTGTTCTCGATATGTTGCAATTTTGCCTTTGCTTCAGGTTCCATTGCATTCTACTTTAAGGATTTATCACTATTCTCGCATTGAGCATTAAGCATATCTTTACATTTCATCGGCACTTCATATGCACTTATTGAGTTTTTGGTCCTCCGTTCTTCGAACGGCTTCTGCTCTCATGTACTAAATGGGGGGGCTCTATAGAGAAATCAAGATTTCGTCTGAGTAGTAGTCAAATCTTGTGTTTATATTTGCAGGTGATCGATGTCCTTCGAGCTTCTAAGCAAAAAAGACACAGGGAAGGGTGAGTTATTTCCGTCCCGTCTTTTAGAACTCTGATCAAAATATCATGTGGTCGAAGATACCTAGATTGTCCAGTATACAGTGTAAGAGCGCGAGCTCTTGCACTGATTCCTTGTCGTCGTCATCAAATCTTTGTCGGTACAGTGACCCGTTATGCCTTGATATGAACCATGAGTCTTTTTAAACATACGAAGTTAATAACAGTTCCTAGTATATCTCGGCACTAAAGTACCCTGAATTTGCAGATATGAGGATGGTGTCACAACCTTGCGGAAGGAGGTCCCTGCTCAGGAATTTGTGTGGACTGAGAAGCCCCTGGAGTTACTGGGAACGATCACATCTTTATCTTTTGCAGACCCCGAGTCCAAGAATATTGGTGAACACCCCTTAACTACGGACGAGGTACATTTGAATTTAGGATCTTTTGCTATTTCCTTTTTGTCCAATGCTTCTTGTACAAAAGAATCGCAAGGAGAACTGTTTTAGCACACACCGGAGGTCCCTCTGCAAATGAAATGCATCTTACATACTCGAGCCCCACTTCTTTAGTCTGATTGGCAAAGAGTATCATTCTTTTGGTTGGATCCTTAAGGTTGCGCGTGAATTATTCTGATAGATCTGCTCTTCTCAAGTTATTAGATATTAAAGGGAAGTCTTCATTTAGAGATTCATCCGGTTTTCGCTCCATTTGTTGCTACTTCAGGGATAATATGAGGTTTTCAGATTTGAAATTGTGCTTGCCACAGCCCTGGTCTAAGCTTTGTTTTCTGTATAAGAGCTCACATGAAATACTTAGATGTTTCTTTTTGATAGTTGGTTTCCTTTTCTGTTGTCCAGGTGAAAACTTTGTGTGAGGATCTGCGTGTTATTGGGAAGCAAGACTTCAAGCTTCTTTTAAGGTGAGTTGCCTGACACTAGATGTCTGTGTATAAATTTGCTGCCTCTTTTCTTCTTGTTGTTGATACAGGTTTCTTTTTTTTCGTAATTAGAATCAGAAAATACCTGGCAATAACAAGAAAATTCCACTGGTTAGATTCTGTTTTCTGTTTCGTGCAATTTGATGGTTTGGTTGTTGTTAATACAGGTGGCGCTTAAAACTGCGTGACGACTTGAAAGCTGCAGAAGATAAAGAGAGGACTAAGGCTGAAGAACCAGATGGAACACCGAAAGTTGACGAGGATGAGAAGTTGCTGGCTGAGATGGAGGAACTTAAGGAAACTTTGGATGCTAAGAAGAAGAGAGCCAAAAAGCTAGCTTCCAAACGCAAAGCTAAGGTTTGTCCATATTGCTGGTTGTTGAGGTCGTGTAAGTTACATTGATGGTATATAGAAATGTTCGTGTGCTTTATCACAACTGTTTCAGTTGCGACCTGCCTCGGATTTATTCACTTCGTATTTTGTGTGTCCAGCTCCGAACTAGTAGCACAAGATCATGGTATAAGTCAATAGCCATCAAGAGTAGTCTGATCAACTATCACAAAGCGTCTTGTATCCACCGTCAACTCTTGCCAGGCGAAGGCTCGCACTGCAACAGGAATGCAGGTCGATGTAATGGAAGACCTTTATGGGGATGAAGATCTGTTTGCATTAGCTGCCATCAAGGTATTTGTCCACTTATTTCTATTTTTCTTGGAAGTTTCCCTTAGCGTGATTCTTAAATTGGGCTGTATATGTAAGTACTTTCCTTGTCTTCGGTAACCTTATCTACCAAAATACTTCTTCATTAAGGGAACAATTAGAAGTTCCTAAAATCAACGTTTGTGGTGCCCTAATCTTAGAAATGTTCCATTAATCCTTGTCATCGTTTTGGTTTTAGGCCAAGAAAGACCTAGATCGTGTGGAAGTTGCTGCTTCATCAGAAGATGACGAGGAGGACGTCTACATGAGTGACGATGAAGACATGCTCAACACCGTTCGTTTTCCAGAAGAAGACAGTGATTTGGATTCTGACGATGAGAGGAAAAAGTAGGTATTCTCTCTAGATGGTTGAGTCCGATGTGCCAATTCTTGTTGGATGTCTTTGTTCAAGTGCTGAATGGTAAAATGGCATGGTAACTTTTGAACATGTATCGACGAAATTGAGAGAGTGATATGTTTATTGGTTCAGGTATCTCGTGGAGTTGGATCAGGCTCTAGAAAAAGCGTATGAACGGTACGTCAAGGACACAGATGGCAGCTCCAAACGCCGAAGGCGAGCTAAACTAGCTAATGCGGACAATGACGGGGAATTGTGGGAGGTTTGTCTTGTGGCCTTGTCTAAATCCGTCCTGATGAGTGTTTCTTTTCCCCTTTCATACTGATCATCTATATTTCATTCTGATGCTTTGCTTTGTAAAGGATAACTGCCGGCAGTTCGTTGCAAATGGCAGCTATATGTATCTGTATCATTTACTCTCTCTCTCTCTCTCTCTCTCTCTATATATATATATATATATATATATTCATGAGTTCTGGATAACCCGTTCCCAGAACGGCTTCCGTTCTCGTATACCTATATATAATTTGGCAATTATCATTACCATCACTCAAATATGTAGTTCGGAGTTCATCTGTGCATTCCCCGTCGAAATGGAAGCTGATGTATAAGCTACGTGCACTTCTGGTAGGTCATCGGCAGTTTCTCATTGCGTCTACGTAAGAATATAGGAGACAATTAGAGCTCTGACGATCTGTCTCATTGTTTTGTTGATTTTTGTCAATCAGGAAGCGGATGTTGCTGAACCTGTACCAAAGGGTGGCAAGATCACGGAGGATGATGCGGCGGATGCGAATCCTCTTCTTCTGAACTTTTTTGAAAAAGCGAATCCATCAAAGGAACAACTGGCACAGAAGTGGTTTAGTCAAGATATTTTCAGTGAATTCAATGAACCTGAAGAAGACTTCGAAGGTTTTACTACGGCAGATAAGAAGCGCAAAAGAGAAGAGAAGGATGTGGTTGTCAAGATCATTTCAAATGGGGCGACTTCAAACGGGACAAGAAGTTCAAATGGCGCAACAGATGTAGAAGACGAGGCAATGGTTCCGTTCGACGATGACAAGGATAATGATTTTGAGGTGGTTCCTATCGAACCAAGTGGTTCCAGCGATTCTTCATCAGATGAATCAGATCTTGACGACAATGCGAAAGCTGAAACTCTTGCATACGCCAAGAAAATGCTGACGAAGAAAAGTCGCGAGTCTATCTTAGATGATGCTTATAATAGGTACACTTTCGATGATGAAGGTTTACCCCGATGGTTTGCAGATGATGAGAAGAAACATTCAGTTGTCCAGAAACCTGTAACTAAGGAGGATATTGAAGCTTTTAAGGCGCAATTTCGAGCAATCAATGCTAGGCCTGTGAAGAAGGTAGCAGAGGCCAAGGCCAGAAAAAAGAGGAGAGTAGTCAAGAAGATGGAGCAAGTAAGGCAGAAGGCTACAGCAATTGCCGACCAAGAAGACATTTCATCGACTTCGAAGAAAAAGATGATGGAAAGGCTTTACAACAAGGCAAACGCCGCACCTAAGAAAGCAAAGAGGGAAATAGTGGTGGCTAAGAAGAATGTGGGGGCAAAGGGTGGGGCAGGACGCGTGGTAGTCGACAGGCGAATGAAAAAGGATGCACGAGCACAAGGTAGTGGAAAGCCGGGCAAGAGAGGAGGTAAGTCAGGCAAGGCCTCGGCAGGCAAAGGAAAGGGTAGTAAAGCACCCGCTAAAGGCTTCTCCGGCGGCAAGAAGTCTAAGAGAGGTCCAAAACCCCAAAAGGGATGAACACGGATGTCCAAATTCAATTTTGTCATAAACAAGAGATATTTTACACACTTGTGGACGCGTTCACTTTCCAACGAGATTTCACGAAGTCCTATACACTCGATCTGTTCACGCTGGCCATATTCCTGTCAGTGTGCTCATCTGGTTTACGTGCAGCATTGCAGCTCGCACAAGAGGTCTCAAGAGTGTAAGCCAATTTAAGATGCTTTCGCTTAGAGCTACAAAAGGCTTTGAATCATCGTGCAAGTCCTCTTTTATGAGCGCGTCATTCAAGTTAATTAACTTGCTAGAGCCCTTATGTATAGGCCAGAAATCGTGCAATCGGCGAACCGCGTAGGATAACAAGAAGGACGGGAAGACACCCCATCAAGCAGTTCAAGGATAAAACGTGGAGTGACCCTCTTCCGATTCCTTATTTTACAGATTTCAAGACCCCATTCAGTGCAACTGTCGCGCTGTTCCTCAGTGCGTACTATGTTCGAATATGAGGGAACATGGGGCTAAGCCCAAATATTACCAATAGTATGGAGGAGAAGATGTATGAGGTAACATGGGGCTACGCCCGACATTATGGGTCCTATTGCACCTAATATATCTGAGCTATTTGCCAGAATTCTACGTTAGAAATGAGAATTATCTATCTCAATGTATAGTATCTTTTGCTTGAAATGATGAAAATAATTTTATGCAATATAAAATATCTTATTTTAAATATTTCCTGTATAAATCTAGTTTATCTAATCTAAATAAGTTCTAATCCAAATAAAGAAGATAGGATCTCTTTGAGTCACAATTTGCATATTACTTTAGTCTATATCTAAAAAACGTTTCAGTTCATTATCCCTTAGCCAAGAGGGTCAGTAAATATGTACTTAAATTTTGTAAGTAAATAAGTATTTTTGAATACAAATAATTGGTAATTGATATATATATTTTAACAATAATCAGTCGTATTTCTCAAAGAAATGCTTTATTGAATTTATTTCAATGTCAATGATATCACCTAGAAATATAATTATATAAGACTGTTGTGCAAACATACAAAAAACTGAATATCTTCTAAAATAAAATTAAAAATATTAATATTATTTACTCCATTCAGAATTTATCAAAATATTAGATTTAAAAAATATTTCAATTGGGTTAAAATTGTTGTGCCAACACGCCAAAATCAAAATGTCTTCTAAAATTACATAGATATATTAAATCCATTCATAATTTATCAAAATACTAGATTTAATTTTTATTCAATTGAATTAAAATTATATTTATAAGAGGAAAAATGATAAACCCACCTCATCTTTTCATTCATCCATCTCACCTCTATTGTTCTATATCTCACCAAATGCTTTTGCTCTATTTGCTCTTACTATTTGCTCCTATTCGGTGCTCTTTTTGCTTTGCATCCTTCTTGCACCTTACACTTAGTTACTGTTGTTGTTGTTGTCATGCCTTTGAACGTCCTTCCTGCATGCTCCTAGAGGACTCTTGAAGAAGTCACTGCCGCCTTGAAGTCTCACACCCACCTCACTTCATTCTACCCATCTACATCAAGTTGCCAATAGGAACAAAAATCTTTCACCATTGTTACTTTGCTTTCGCTCTTTCTACTCCTACCATTTGTTTCTATTGTTGCTCTTTTTGATCTGCACACTTCTTACACCTAATATTTTGTTGTTTCTGTCATGCTTTTGAACACCCTTCTTGCATGCTCCTATGTGACTCTTGATGAAGTTGTTGCTACTTTGAAGTCTCAAGCTCATTAGAAGGTTTTGCAATCAAAATTGTGCAGATGAGTCCTGTTGACAACAAGAACAATGCTACAATCAAAAACTATACCATGCTTTGCATCTATGGAGATAAACACACTAGCAAAGGCTGCATGTGCAACACCAATAGTATATGTACAGATTGTACTTTCCAACTAATCATTTGGAAGGAAGAAAATGCATCTTGGATGATAGAAGTCAGCAAGGTGAATCCCAACCATGAACCAAACATGATGTTGCCGTATATCCAAGTGCAAGAGTCCTCTTTGTTATGGAGCTGTAAATTGCGCATTAATTGACCAGAGTTGGCATGGAACCACAGATAGTTCTTTGCACTCTCAATGAAAGTAACACAAGCTTTTGAGCAACAAACCAAGATATCTACAACATGAAGCACACTCAAAATGAAGAGCACTTGATGGAAAAATTGTTGCAGAGGCCTTGTTGGATGCACTCATTGAGCATGGTGTTAACACTACCTTCAATGCATTGCGAGTGGAATTTGACCCACTATTCATTGTCCAAAAATCTGCCAAAGCACAAATTTTTTTAGCAAAAAGATTTGACCTTTAGATTTGATGTATAAAACAAATCAATATCAAATGCCCTTGTCGCTTGGTTTTTATGACTGACCGTGAACTTGCATAGGTGAATGCAATATCACTAGTTTTCCCAAGTTAGATCAATGTGCTTTGTGTGTGGCACATAAATAAGAACATACTTGCCAATCAACGCCCAACATTAGATTCTCAACAATCTTGGACTAGCTTCATGCAATTATGGCAATGAGTCATTGATTCTCCAACCAAGGAAGAGTATCACAAAAATGTCCAACATCTTGCCAATGATACCTCCAATATGGTCTTTGGTTATATTGCAACAACATTGCTATGCCACAAAGAGAAATTTGTTATCACATTGCTTCAACATGACTTACACTTTAGGTATACATCAACTTCTTGAGTCAAAGGCACACATGCAATGCTGAAGTGTTGGATTCAAGTGTCAACAAGAGATTTAGCTTGGCATTTGTGACTTGCTGGAATTTTCCTGTAACCAATAGCTCTCTAGCATTAGCCAAGTCAACAGGTACCAATGCATTCAGTTTCTTCTTTCCCATGGAGAGAAACTGTTGTAAAATGACATGATGAAGATCTTTGTCTTTGCAATGAAGGAGGCACTAAAACAATATCACAAAGTTGCTTTTTCTAACAATAGATGATGAATGCAACAACATATTCTCATCAACAATGGGCATTGCTTGTTTGCATCAGATGAGGTGAATGATGGAATTCAATGCCAATGTGTCCTTGTCCATGTCCAATTTTGATCGACAATGGTGGCTTTAGCAACTACTCAACATTTGGCCAATGCAAGAATTTTGAATATTTGCGTAGATCATTGAGTGCATTCACCAAAAACACAAGACACTGTCCTCCTGCCCCTAGACTAGACTTGTTGAGCAACATTGTATTATGTGTCATGAGCTTTCTCACAATGATAGGACATGCCATAGAAGGAATCCAATGGCCATGTTACAACAAGTACCAATGTCCAATTACACACAATTAGATAATTTGATTGGTTGGAATTATTAGAAAGATAGTTGAGGTGGATAAGAAGAAAAGGTGAGGAAGGTTTATTTTTTCCCATTATAATATATAGAAATGTCATGATATGGATATATTAATTTATTTCTCTTTTTATATGATTGAATAAGAAAATAGTAATAATGCTCTCTCATAATATAAGTCTCTTCACCTTAAATCAAAAATCTAATTTATCATTTTAAGTGAAATATTATAGTTAAAAATATACTAACATCTTAAATAGCTATCTAATTTTAAAATTTACTCAAAATTTTACAAACTTGAGTCAATTTTGAGAATCTATATCTAAAGATAAGAAAAGTAAGTAAGTCATGAGATAATCAATAAACTCTAAAGCTAAGTTTACGTAAGTTTATGAACTGGCTTTGGATGTTTAGTTTATAAATAGCCATTAAGTTATAAAATAATTTTTTATAAATTAGTGAATGCTTTATTGTAAATAGCAAAGCAAAAATTAATGTTGAAATTGCTCACACCAACCACCACAAGGCCAACTATGACATACAATGCTATGTAACTCCACATGGAATCTTTAGATACGATTGACTCTATTTGCAAACTTGGAGTACAACAACATTGAAGTGCCAAGTAGCAAGAGCAGTTGAGTCTATATGAGGCAAAAGCAAACATGAAATAGGCCCAATTTAGTTAATCTCCGTCTTGGAATTGAGGTGGTGGTTGTGATTTAAGGAAAACCCTTCATGCAACCGTGTTCCACAATCACAAGATTTAATTTATATTGCAAGTCTAAATGTCTTGAGAATCTATTCTAATTATTTTCAAGATGAGATTAATGTATTTGTAGATTATCATGGATAAAATTCTAGTTCAAAATTTGATAAAGGATTCATAAAAAGAAATATCAAATAAGATTCCATTTACTTACAATCAATTAGGATTGAAACCATAATAAATAATCATTACAATTTACATGGTCAATTTTTTTTTAAATGATTGAAGTTATAGAGTCAAAATTCTTATTGCACTTAATTCTAAACTAATTTGCTCTAAAAACTAGTGTCTACATTCTAAAATAATTTGCTTATATAAATGAAATAATAGGTAGTTATTATTTATAGTTTTATATAGTAATAGTTGATAACTTATGTTTTACAAATTTATTATAAGTATATTAATTTAGACAACGATTGATCTATAAATAAATCAAGTTAGTATAGAAAGTATTAAGTTTTTTTAAGGTTTTTATTTCTGCAAACACTAGCATGAAGGCTGGTTATATTCTTCTTCATTGAGCGCGTAAATTCATTCAAAGGTTAGATATTTAACTTTACTCTTATTTGATATACATTAAGATGAAAGTTGTTGGAATTTTCTTAAATAGATCTGTTTATTCTTATTATTTTTGTTAGCTTTAGTTCAAATTACTTCATCTTCATGTTAATTCTATGTTGCTCCTCACCCCAAGTGCTTAATCTTAACTTAAATTGCAACTTTAATCATACCTTTACACCTTACCTTATTTCACCTAATCAAAGAATGCATATTTTAACATTATGATATAGTTAAAAGAATAATTTTTATATACAATTACACAATCCAATCCTCCATACTACACATGTACTACATGAAGAAGAATATAACAAGAGCAATTGATCCTCTCATATCTGATATAAATATTAGTCTTTGAACTAAAGACAACAAACAGAACTACTAACTAAAGCATTAATACTTCCTTAATACCTTAAAAAAATAAAATGATAAAGTAATAAAATAGGACATATCAACCACAAATATTGAGATCTGGCAATATTTTTTTCTAGTTCCAAATATCTTATAGTATTGATTGGATGTTTTTGCTTTATACAAGAATATTCATCAATCTTACAAGTTCACATTCATAAGTGCAGATCATCTGAATCAATCAGACTCTAGTAACCAATCTCATAAATCTACTAGATTACTAGTAAATGAATTAGAGTTTTAAAGACTATACCAAACCTTAACAAGTTATAATTAGTTTATTTGTCAACCAACATAACAAGTGGTCATATCATTGTGGAATCAACCCAATAAATTGAAGAGATATTATGACTAATATATCCAAAATTGCTTTGAATCTTGAAAAAGTGGAGCTGCTCTAATAAAGCTTTTTTTTTTTTATCTTAACCTATCATAATTTTTCAAGTGGCATTTAGTATATTTCAATTTTTTTTTCTAAATATATAAATCCTGGTCAATACTTTACAAGTACAAGTGTAGAACATGCAAACAAAAGAAACACTCAAAACTCGTGTTAGAGTAGTAACAGTTGTCATGTTGATGAGATACATAACATTCATTGCTAGTCGACTTACATCTCACCTGGGCATTGTGTATCTAGAATTAGTAAGTTGTTTTTTTCTTCCCAAATGAATGTTACATGGGTACATGGGTATGCGCATTCTAGTGTAATGTTCTCGTGTGCTATATTCTCAGGTTCTTATAGCACAGAGCATTTGATAGGGGCACATCCCTAGTAGTGGTGCAGAGCACGACCTGCAGTTTTTCTAGAGTTTGCACTGTGCCCTACAGTTTACCTATATTGTTTTGAGTTTGTAGTGTGATTCTAGATGCTCATACCCGGATATTGCAATTCTGACAGTTTCATTCAATTCTGTTAGTTCAGTTCATTCAATTGTAGAAAAACTGCCTGAGCGGGATTATAGAGCTCAAACTTCTCTGCTATGGTAGATAGTGGCAAAGAAATTTATAGGTTAGGAATTGTAATTCCTGCAAGAAACAGACTTTTCTGGCCTTGGAAGGATTCGGAAGTTTACCGAGCTATCTATCTGGACAGGTGGGAGCTCGTGGGACTTTGCCCAATGAAGATAATTTGGTGGAAGTGATCTATCAACGGTTTAACTAAATTGAGGTTTTACTTTCTCCTTTGTTACCCATGGAGTGGTATTCCCCGTGATCATCATTGAAATAAGGAAATTGAGGTGATATCTACTTCTCTTGATTTCAGTCGGGTGATTGATCTTATCACCTGGTTTAGTTTAGTATCAAACCAGTGAATGCATATATAGAGATCACGTTCAATCAGTTCAGTAATGCACTTTTCGAGACTACATGTTCCGTCGTTACATGTCACGATAAAGTTTAATTATCTGAATTGGGATGATTTGAACTTGAAATAGAGCTATCTCAAGCTAACTTTTTCCTTACAACACTTGCATACGTACACTTCGAGGAAATTACAAACAGACGGATATATATATGCAAGAGGAAAATTATATCCTTGTTTGAAATAAATGGCAAATGTATTGCAGACCTCAATGAGGAAGTACATGGAAGTAGAACACTTTTGAGGGAGGGCATCTTTGATAGACAGAAAAGGATCCTCAAGGTAGGTCCTCTAGTCTATTCTGGATAGTAAATATATATTTCTCTCTATATATATAGACTGTTCAATAGTGCTAAAATTTTCACATGAATAGAATCTGATTATTATAAAATTAAATAATTAATAATTAATAAATATTATAAATAATAAATATTATTTACCACATTTCTTTTGAAAAATATTGGAACACATTCAATTCTCATTCCCGTTACATCCTGATGGTAATCTGAATACTGAACAAAGCGTTCAGACAGGGATGGAGACAAGCACATAATGACTGCAGTCATTAGTCTGATTGCTTTGATTACAGTTACGGTTACCGTTAAGGCAGTCTTGTTAACTTTTGAAGATCCCAACTACAGAAGTTTAGTATTTAGCACATCTTTTGTTGTCAACCTTTTGGGGCATTCCTTAAGTTTAGTAGCGTGAAGTACAACGCAAAAGTAATAGACGTTGAAACCTATCGTTGAAAGTATCTTATCGATTTAGTTTGAATGTAATGTTACTAGATTGTTGAATGTAATGTTACTAAATTGATATTTTAATACAAACAGGTATTTTAATTATACAGAAGTATTAACATCAATCCCATACATGCAGAACCATATATATCTCTTATAAACACAAATACAACGAGCCACATAAATTATAGATTGATTATATTAAATAGACTATATTTTGATCTATGATGTCGGTAGGCTTCTGATTAATTGCCAGCTCCAGCATTTATTTGTGGTAGCTTGGTCGTATGATAAAATAGTATACGGATGGTACTCGTATGGTCGGCAGATTTGTTTGATTTTAACTATAAGATAGTATTTATGGCTCGAGGTGGTAATGGAATTTTGTGAGTGCAACTAAAAGAGGTTATTGACATTGGCAGGTACACAAATCGGCCTATTTATGAAGATATTTTGTAAGATGCTTTGAGACTCGATAGATAGCCTTCTGGAATCTGTTCTGAATGCTGGTCCGCATTCAGAAGGTACAGTGAGCGCTGAGAAGTTGCTGGACACACTGATGACGAAATGATAAGTACGAAAACTGTTTCGGAGTTGTACAACGGCAGCAGAGATTTACAAGAATCAATCAGCAAACGGGGGGCAGCAGGAGACGCTGCAGATCGAGCGCTGCAAGTTGTTGGCAATCTCTTTTAGCTAGAAACTTGTATGAGAATCTTGTACGAGTCTTGACTAGAAAAATTATATATGGAATTGCTTTTCCAACTTGTGAAGACATGCCGTTACTGGAGACAACTCTTTACTCTGCAGAAGAAAGCAGAGGATCCTTTCTCACTGCGGAGGAGAGCGAAGAGATCAGAACCAAAGTCAAAATGTGGGTGGATCCAGTATTTCGTTCCTACTCTTGAAGTGGTGATGATACTAGGTTGACGTAAGGTGACGATTCTATCCGGTTCTGAAAATATTCAGACATATGCTTATTTGCAACTGGTGCGTGGAGCCCGTGAGCTCAACGGGAAGGAGAATAAGACAGGCTGAAAACCAACGCAGCAAGGTAGCTGCGTCAGTGTTTACTTTCGATCAACCGCTAGAACTCCATGATGTCAGCAGGAAGTAGTAGACTGATGCATCTTCCATTTCCCGGCAGTTGAGCAGTCTGTATAAGAACTCGGCCAACCTGGTTTTTGCTCTTCATCAATTAGATAAAAAGCAGAGACGATCAAGGGTGTGCTTGCATTCGGAGAAGCCATGTAAATTCAAAGCAGAAAATTTCCCTTAGTCTATCTCTGAAAACCAGAAAAAGCATCTCCTGCGAGGTCACAAATATGAATCTTCAGACTACAGCAGCTTGCACAGCAGCTTTTTGTCGGGGATTAAGTTCCTGTACAGAACAACATGAAACCCTTCAGCACGACCTTTCTATGTTTGACGTAAATGTAATAAGTTTTCCTTGCCCTCATTGCCTGGTCCGAGTTTAGAGACGAGTCTTACAGCAGCCCCCCTAAGGTGCAGATGATACGAACTGACATGCCTAGCATGCGGTGACAACAATTGACTTACCTGGAAAAGCCGCTCAGATGTGGTAGGATCCTTCGCCAGAAATTGCTTCAAAAAATTTCTCAGGTGAGTTGAAAGGTTAATCTGCGACGGTTTCACGAGGTTCAACGATTGATACAAATTTGACGTGAAAGCTCACCACAAACTCAATGAAAGTGTGGAAACAAGGTGGATTTAGCATAAGCATAAGCCTATATTCGAGGAGAACTATTGGTCTGTTGACAATAATGCAAATCTTCCTTTGCAATTATCTGAGAACTGAGCAATGTAGAATGATCTATAACAATGCTGTTTCTCTAAAATAAAACTCACAACTTGTCCGAGTAAGACGTTTAAGCTCCTTAACATAGTTGCAACAATGGTTTTAGTTGGTTCAAGGATATCGGCCATGTCAAATCGTGTTCTACGCAGTAGAGTGAGGTAGAGTTGCACATAGGCTCTGTACCTGATTTAAAGGATCTGTAGCAGCAGTAGGATCCTCTTGGTAGTCGCCATCTTCAATCTATTTAAGATAACGAACGTATCAGTTATTGAATGAAGGTTCTGTATCTATACGTTAACGAATGTCTCTTATTAGGGAAAGCTGTGCGATAAGGCTTTCCAGAGGTTCATCGGTACTCGTGTGAGACCGAGGTTCTCACTCTTGTATGATGGAGGTGAAATCGGATAAAGACCTACAGATGATATACAAGAAATAAAACAAACTGAAAGATTCAAATAAACGTGTGCATCATACATCGTCCTGTAACAGATGTTGCATTTCATCAAGAGCTCTGAAAACTGATTTCTCCGATCCTTGGGCTGGCAACGAGCGAGATGACTTCTGTTCATCTTCGTCTTCGACAAGCTCCTCCCAATCCTCGTCATCATCCTGAGAAGACAATATAGGTTTTTGATTACAGGTGGCTTCCTACACGCGTTCCAACACATGTAATTTAATCACGCAAACCATTTCAAACATTTTGCCCTTGCCCATCGTGAAACGAAAATAACACACCTCTGCCGCAGCTGTTTGTTGCTCTTGAATTTCTAGAAGGGCATCCGCAAGCAACGACAAAAGCTGCACAAAAAGTACTATCAGATAATGGAAACACAGAACCCGTTATAAATAACCCAGTTCCATAGCCACATCAGACCGGACTTGACTAAAAGTTGACAGTAACGCAGTTAAATTCTTCATAATTGTCTTCCTCGAGTTAAAAAGAGAGATAAGCATGCATTTGCCTGTAGACAAGGGGATATACATTCATATATCACCATCTCTACCTACTCTGCGTAAAACACAATTTGACATGGCCGATATCCTTGAACCAAGAAGGCTTTCCTGTATGATAAGAGTCATGAAATGAAATGTGTACTGCAACACAACTGCAGAGTCACCTTGGCGGGCAAAAGCATGGTCGTATACTGGATGGGCGCAACTTTAGAGCGTGATCTCGTAACAACACCGCTTGTATTTGTCTGAAAGATAGAGATATGATCTTAACGAGCGAGACCATACTACTCATCAAACTTCACTATGAGCCAAATTTTGGAACCCTCAAAGGAGTAATTGGCAACACGAAAGCATTGAACAAGAAAACTTTAGCATCAACATTGACTTTGGATAAAGGAGGTAAGCATGTGGGGTATGAACCATTAAATGCCCTTGAACATTGATGTGTGCAAGCTGCGGATGGCCAGAGTCCAGCAGTAGAGCTAACGCAGTTGTGCTCACTTTTATTTGATATGATCCTTGGATATCTCCTGCGAAATTCAAGTAAGTCAACTTAATTACTGAATAGCAAAGTCCTTATCTACCTGAACTTCTTTTTGCCTTGAGAATGGAATTGCTTGAGACGACACAAAAAGCGGAAGGCACTTTAAAATGAGTATCAATCGTGGATTCATATACTGCATGGGAGTTAGAGATTCTCACCTTGGAGTCTAGTCCATTCTGACGTCATATATTCTAAAGCATTATAATCAACAGGAAGATTTGCCACAACATCGACGAACTGGATGACGTTCGGTGCACTCATGTGGACCTGCAAGGCCGTATGATCACCATTATAAAAGGATACACCATCAATCATCCATGAGTTTTGGGCAGTGCCGTTTTAATCGCCGGCTCTCAGCATGATTCGCTCGGAAAGCTGGGGTGTTAGAGTACTTACAAGTCTGGCAAGAACCAGCAAAATTGAAGTCTTCAAAGCTGTCATTTCACTACCTCGCATACGGGCGAGCAGAGCAGTGATGAGTTGAGTGAAATGTGGTGCCATATTTGATGACATATTGAGTATCAGTGCTGTGATGAAGCCACCAACGAAAAGAGCTGAAGAACCCTCTAAGTCAGGGTTTAGAAGCCTGCGAGGAATAATACATAAATTAGCCTCGATAGCAGTAACACAATCAGGATATGCAAGGAAACCCGTAGACCAGGTTCAGCATGGGAGCAGGACCTCAGAGGGTTTGCATGAGGATCCTTACTTACTCTAATGACTCATCCAAATCTCGATATCCATCACAACAACTCAAGTTTGTATAAAGCGAAGGTAGCAATGACATCTATTTTGTAGGAAGAAAGCCATGGAGTAGCTTTCAGTTCAATTTGCATTCTTACCTGGCAGCTGCATCCAGAAGCATATGCAAGCTTCTATTTGCATCACCACCCCAGCTTAGTAGCTCTTCACCTCCTTCGCGAACGAATGCAGACAAAGATTCTGTAGCATTCTGAGTATGCATAATTCAAAGCCACCTTCATAAGTTTCAAGAAAAGGATGCTATCATGGTTAGATATTGCAATAGACAGGATATGCAGTACACAGGTCACGACAATTCTGCAAGAAAGTCTAGGAAGAGCAGCGGAACGATGCACCTCATTCTGTACGTTTGTTAGGAAATTATCGTTTCGCGAATACATCAAGAGATTTGAAGTGAAGCTCACCTGTAATTCGCTGTTATCATCACTTTGTAACACTATATTGAGGACTGGAACAAATGTAATATCATGTGCACGACGAACAAGCTCACTTGGTGCTTTCTGGACACACCGAACAATGACAAAGAAGTCCTCAGCGAAAGGCTAGATGACCGCAACCTCGCAACTGATTATTCTAACAACTGGACCTTTGACATTGAACTTCAAGCCTTGACAACTTCAGACAACGTGACATGAAAAGACCACAAGAAGAACAAAGAACAACAGATCTTCAGCACAATCTATAGCGTGAGTGTTGTACATATGGATTCACAAAACGAGTGTCTCCACTTTTTCAGATGTTTAGCTCCACTCTCTCTTCCTGTTCAGAAGTATATTGATTGTATGAATATGGAATCCGTTCGTTATAACACGTTCTGTCCCCACTTAGGATTGGACAAATCATGACATTGTGAACAAGGTATGAGGAGTAAATCCCTCATAGCCGTCACTCACATAGTGGTGATCAAGGTCTCCAGTTAGTACATACCTGCAGGCGAGCATTAGTGCAAAGAAGAGTAATTGATTAGTCAAAGTGTAATTGGTCAGTACTCATGTTATGGTGTGGATCCATCGAAGACAACAAGAATCCTAAACATCCTACACCTCAAATCCTACAAGCTGTGTATGAGGACTGGGATATACCCCCGCATACTCTATGTCCATATGTGTGCATCAACACTTCACACTAAAGGTGAGCAGTGTATATAAATATCCTCAAAGAGTATCGTTCGCTTAAAAGGTTTAAGACTCCTTGGAGTTGTGGCCCGTCCTAAAGAACGCACGGTGAAACAAACTCTATGAATTGGAACACAGAAAAGCCATGAACAACAAAACTCCTAAAGTAGAGTCTCTATGCCCTTTTAAGAATTATACACGTAACGTCATTTATCGTATACAATTTGCTGCAAATGCATTTGGAATCATGATGTGAAAATAAAAGACCATATTTTGAGAACTAAAATGCACCTGCTTGGAGAAAATATCGTTCTTTTTCTAATTATGATATGTATATCATGCGTAGTATAGTAGATGTTTGAAACGAATTAAAAATCTATCATAACATCTATGGCTATAATATGTATACAACGTATATCGTACAGTTGACGTTGAATAAGCAGAAAATCTTTTTGTGCCAATCCTGATGTAGAAAGGGTGAGAGCCCAAAAAAAAATTTCTACTAATGTCTACCTACAATCCTATAGCATCGATCTGACCGGTTCTTCTGATGCTCTCACGGTGTTCTCAGCTTCTAAGGATGTCCTTTCCATCTCTCTTTTACTCTTTGGCTCTTTTACTAAATGTATAATCAACAGGTGAGATCGGAGATATTCGCTAAGTAGAAACTCAGGAAAGCAAACGGTTGGCATCCACTTCTCTTTAGTGTTCCTGCACGTCGTCGATTCCTCTTTGGCTACCTTAGAGACAACCTATGGCATCTCGCATTACGGGTCTCCCAAAGCTACGAACGTAAGGAGAGCTGAGAAGACAATAACTCTATTATATATATAAATAACTTACCTTCAAAAGCATCGTAAGAAGGTCCAATGCACCAGCGATCATTCCTGTCGGCTGTTGTTGTGGCTGCACCCAAAGCGAGTCTTACAGTTTCATTTCATCTTCGAACAAAACATAGCAGAATTGAGCTATCCCTGTCCATGCATTAACCTAAACCCTAAACCCTAAACCCACCCATCTATAAAGCACAGCGTCTCTTACACAATTCAAAGCGGGCTACGGCTATTTGCTGCAACCACTCTAGGTTCAGAAAGTGAAGGAACGACGCCCGGAGGAGATCAGGCGAACATTGAGCGTAACAAAATTCCATATTTAAAATAGTAGGCGTCTCGAAGCAGTAGTAAGAGTTCGAAGATGCAGGAGAATACATACGTTCGCGAAAATAGTAGCGAGCACAGGTAGAACACGAGATGCTAGAGGCCCCAAGCATCCTGGAACATCCTTTATTGCCTGAAAAATTTACTGAGATGTCAGCTACTATAGGGAACCTGGTAAACCCAGTGAGAATGAGGTAAGCTAGTCTACATTGAAATCCATTACCTTTAAGAACACCCTTGACAATATGCAATTAGTAAATGAATATAAAACCTCGTTCGTTAGAACACGGTTCTACACCGATGTAGGACTGAACAAGATATGACATAGTGACCGGGGTATCAGAACCGTGAAAGAAAATATGTGCAATGAGAGCAGAAGCCGGTTGTAGAACGGGAGATCCACACCGTGCATATATACGAGGAATGGGAGCAGAAGCTGTTCGCCGATCGGGTATCCATGCATATACAGTGGGGTGTGTGATAGGATCTGCGAATAAGGTAACTTTGACTTCCACAAAGAATTGCCATGAGACGATATAAGCACAAGCCATGACTGTACACTAGGACATGCCAGACTTTGCCATTTTCCAAAGGACAATCAAGAAATTCTCCCGGCAACAACAGGCTAAGTCGAGGCTGTAAGGTCTACCTTTAGACACATGTGATGATTGGTTTGCATTTTCTACATGGCGAATGTCAAAAAGGGTCACAAAGCTACCTCAAGTATCTCCAGAGCATCGATGCTGATGAATGGATCCGCGACATGCGCGGCCCACACATTCAGGACCAAGGGGGCGACCGTAGACTCAGCTGCTGCTGTTGCTTGATTATCTGGAAAAAGCGGAAAAATTTTAAGACATGACATAAACCATATAGTAGTCACATCAAGTTCGAAGAATATGGTCAAAACCTCGGCACAGCCTCAGTGGGGACTTGAAGTGACAGTATTTACTGAAGTCGAAATTCATACTTTTGTAATTAACAGGTCATTTGAGCAGCTTAGTAATCAGGCAGATATGCAATCTGATGTATACAATCTGATTATGTACGGATCCGGACCTGCCTTCACCGCAGCTTGAAGGGTCTCCAAGACCAGATGCAGTGTTTCATCCGAAGCCTGCACAAAGTACGTGAGCCAATGAGGTGCTGCTTGAACTGTTCCAGGCAACCAAACAAACAAATTCCTTCTTTTTGGGCCCAAGCGTGCGTATCTGTAGTACAAATTCATAGAGGACGCAACCAGTGAGTATTCAGACCTCGTGCAATAAAGCTCCCAAGGATGCGAACACGACTGCTAGATGCGGTTGTAGAATTGAAGAATTAACGTTAGGGAAGAGTTCAGCCAATGCTCGACATGCACCGATCTTGATAGGCGCCGGACTGCACCCACAAAATACAGAATGAAACCTGTTCAGTCACGCCTGACTGTCATAGAGGCTACAGCGCTGATAGTCAAGGCTTTGGATATACTTACACATCTGAGGCCAAACCCATCACTGCGGCGTAGAAAAATTGCTCGGACCTCGCCTTATTCATCTGAGATTGTGAGCGATGCCCACAGTCAGCAAAATGAAGAATCCCCCGATTCATGAGATTATTTAACCCTCGTCTGTGTTTATTCCAAATTGCCCGAGTATCTAAATCTTCCTCGCGTCTGCAAAATGGTTTAATTCAAGAGCCGCAGGCGATCTCTTACATGAATATATTTCTAAGCTGTAATCTTGATACTCGAACGGGCTGTCTCAGGAAACGCCTACAACAGAAACTAAGTGAACACGTACTGAAGAAAAAGCCTCTGAACGCACAGTTTGACCCAAGAGATTGTAAACTGGTTAGTGACATCCTTATCTAGAATTCAGATGTGATCTTACAGCAGGGGCAAATTTAGCCGCAGCCCACAAGGCTCGTCCGCGAAGAAATGAGCACTCACCCATACCTGGAAAATAAGATATTAAGTCAAATACCTGCATCAGGTTTACTAAAAAACATTTGCTAATTTAAAGGTGCAAACCTAAGAGTTGCTTTCACCGAAGGCAAGTCGCTTCGTCTTCTCACCTTGTCCTAGATCCTCAGAGCGAATGTTGTCAAGGAACGGCTCCAACCTGAAGCTCATTGAACCTCCAGCCTACATAACGTGTACACACAGCGGTCATTGCCCTACGCAAATCTAAAACGGCAAAATGATATTTATTATCACTTCTTTCGCTGGGAAGGCCAAACATGTACATTCATATTCTTTCGCGTATTTACACTTTTGACGAAAAATCAGTGGCAAAACATCAGGCTTTCCAAGGGCACCAAAGCCATGACACAATGAACCTCTTTCAATTCGAGGGGCTCTTTGCTCCTACTGAATATACGTGGCACATACAGGTATAAGGCCCCCAAGGACCAATGGTCCTGAGGATATAGCGACTATGATGCCCATGGTTCCTATGAATCTTTTGTTCATGGGAACGAAGGGCAAACTAGTTCCTCGCCTCATGTCAAATATGCAAACAACAAAAAAAAATATACAATGGGCAACATTATCATTACATTCCCGCTTTCAATGCATTCTACACCTCGCTGTTGACCAAGCAGAGCCCTAACACCCGTCGACTTGAGATTAGTACCTGCGCCTCAAACAGAGGTCCAGCGACTGTTCCCACCGCCAGAATTGCAGCTTCTCTCAACTGCAAGGTCCTCGTCGTGTTAGACGCTCAAAGAGCTCGACTCACAATACAGACAAACACCATGTGACACGGAAGCCTGTCGACTTATTACAAGAGCAAGTGGACCACGAGATGTATCTCGTGTTACTCTGTAAGATTTCCGAGCTTCAAAGAGGTCCATCAATAGTTCAAAAGAAACATAATACTAAAGCTTTGGAAAGTATTCTATGCTGCACGCAGAAGTTCAACTTCAACTTGCCTTCCACCAGTTCTTTCTACCAGCCGTTTTTGCTTCAACGGCTTCTAATATCCGCTTCTGTACAGCATCTACAATTGCCTGCAACGCTTTATCCTCGAAAGTTTCTACCAGCTCTTCTAGTAGAAGTATACCTGGACAAGAATTAATACGGTTTCGGTCAGTGTAAACAGCGCAGCTTCAAGTTCATATTCAGACACGGTTAATTGGTGTCGAGGCAAACATGCATAATTTCCACACGACTTAGCAAAACCCCAGGATGAACGACCAACCAGCGGGGCGAAATACTGACAGCCTAAATAAACTTGGATCTTCATCATGTCTTTGTATAGTCACTCAATTTACGACTGCTCAAAAACTGGGTCTATTACTTGAGCTGAGGGAAGACTCTAGGTTCTCTAATAAATAGTTTAAATAGCTTGAGTTCAGATCAATTTGCGTCTGATTGAAGACAACTTCCTGTCTGAAGGTTCATTAATAGTGAATAAGCGAATAAAAGTAGAACTCCGGAGTACCTGATACTCTACAGCTATACGTCACATCATCTTCATCCGCGACATACTGGTTGGGATCTGCTGACCACGTTTGCTCCTGCGTACGAGGAACGTAAGAGATATCAATAAGCAAACAGAGAAAGGTTTGCATAAAAAGGTGGTTTGAAGACTCAATATCACTTACACGGCAACGTTAACAACGTAACATATTAATATACCACCATCTTGGTTATACATGACACTACCAACATCAAAATCAACAGCCTTGGGCAATACCTGTTCTTCTGTCATTTGCATGTAGCCAATAGTGTAGTAGACAAGATCCTCTATATTCTGAACAATCTGTTTATTGCCAAGGAGTAAGGAGTAAGTTTGTGGTGCTTAACATATCCACGCAAGAACAATGAAGAAAAGATTTACAACTGTTGTTGCTCTCGCAAATCAAGAATGTGACAGTGTACCTTTCTGAATCGGGTGCTTGCAACAGCCGTCAGCAAAAACTCAAAAAGCTGTACACAGACAGATGACCACATACAATCCAAGAACAAGTCATTGTGATAAGAACAAGTCATTGTGATAGACTAAATGACACAACGCATATCCAGGAATACTTTCTCTGAACAACAAAACTGTCTAGCAGTTTGATAGTGGACCTCCAGTCCCAGCAAGGTAGGAGATCTTCCAAGTTTGAAAGGTACCTGAATTGTAAACGCCTCTAAACTTTGATCACTACCATCCGAGTCCGCTAAACCACCAAAACATTCATCGGCCGCTTGGACACATGCTGAATCATATATCTTATATCCAGTGACAAATGTCTGCCACAGTGGACCAAGCACCACTGAGCCCATATATGGTTAGAACTCAAACTCCACTACTGGCAATATGGCTCACGCAGAAACAGAAAAAAGAAAGCGAAACTCACCTGGAAACTCGGTGGCAGCAAGTTTTGGAAAGTTGTCCACAATCTGCTGAAGAGACTTTAGAACCTGTTGGCATCAAACTTTAGAACTTTAGCACATGCATGAATTTCCGCAATACTCCAGCATAAACATGGAATGCAGATACTGAGAACTCCTTGAGATAGTTTCCTGTTCAACAAGGAAATGAGCAACACATTTACAGGGGGGACACCAAACTAAAATTGAGATAGTGACCATAACAAGGAATTCAAGGTTACATCAAAACAAACCTCCATCCTTAAACTCCAGTCATCGGGATCTTCTGTGGGTACAGGTGGTGCCAGTATTAAGGCAAACTGCTGTAACCAGGACTTCAGCATTGGTGCCATCAATGCTCTAGTTTCCGTCTGCAGTACCACGGTTATACTAGGATTAGACCCACTATGGATGTATATGGAGGGAATACATACATTCAGGCAACATGTCAAGTCGGCCATTTCATCTGAAATGAACAAAATTCTTTAGAGAGAAATTGGACATATTAAGGGCGAGACTTAAAAGGTCAAACCTCTCGTATATTTTGCAACCTCACGGACAAAAGATAGAATCAAACATGCTGCTCTGATTCTTACCTGATAAGCTCCACTCATAACTCCGAGAGTGGAGATGCAACTGTGAAGTACGATCAGGGCACGGCGCCGCAGGGAAGAATCGTACATCTACTCGAAATAAACAACTTTGTTTCAGCAAACCGTGAGTGGAATGAAGTCGCTTACAGCCTGTAAGGCAAACAATATCTCCTCTTGGGATTCGGAAATATCGTTCACTAGTGTGGAGTACAAAGGAGCATCAGACGAATGCTGCATTAAGTAAAAATAGAAGTCAGGGAAATGTGAGACAGCTTTCTCTGGAGAAGTAGGTGGACGCTTCACCGTTGGTGCAGAAACTATTTGATGGAGTGCAGGAAACAAGACTGGAACAAGTGGTGGCAGTAAAGTATCGTCCAGATCACCAGCAAACAGTGCCAAACACCTCAAAGCTCCATGAACTGCAAACAGATTGACTGTTAGACGAAGAATCCAATCTGTCTCTTTGAAGAATAATATGTCCTCAAGGAGCTACCACCAAGTTAACAGGAATCACAAAATAAAAACAAAAAACTCACTTTCTGGAATGCAAATTTTTTCATCAGTAATTGCATTGAAGATGAGTATTCATCTTAGCAAGGATTGGCCTATTCACTGGCTAAGAGCCAGTCTGGGTACCAACCACGAGCCTTGTGGTCAAGTGAGTGTGAATATAATCCAAAAAGTGGCCTTATACTTCTAAGAGAAGAGATGGCTAGCTAATCAGGCATGAAAAAATCCATTGCAGTTCGAAGATATTTTGTCCAGGCAGGAGAGAATCCAATGCACTTCGAAAGCCAAGGTGTACTAGGATTGGGTTTGTTTTTTGGGTGAGGGTGATGGGAGCGAGGGTTTAGAATAGCACCCCTGTTCGTATCACCACGATCACTGATAAAGCCGAGTAAGTAATTCATAAGTCCTGGCCATTCTTCAGGCCAATCAGAATTTGCAATAGTTGCAATAGCCATTCCAACAGCTGTCCTTATTTTGCCATGTGGGTCCTCTAAAGCTTGAGGAAGAAGACCGCGGATGATTGTCTGCCAAGCAGTGCCAAGCTTAGAAAGTAATAGAGAAGACTTTCTACGTTTATCTTATAATATCCTCCGCAATAGCAATTTCAACCCTAAAGCTAGATTAACAGGCATGAGATAATGTGCAAGGTTCTAACTCGACTGGGCTATATACAGTCCGTTTGCAAGCAGCTGTCCATGAAGAAACCATTAACTTAAAGTCAACTACTAACTAGACCAACCTTGTCTTGAGCTGATGCCTCAGGTGGAATAAAGTCTTTCTCTCCCTCTTGCCAATGATGCTTCACATACTGCTTCAATAATACGGCCGCTAGGTGCATAGGCAGTTAAGTGAAAACTTCAAGCGAAAGGGAAGTAGATCATATAGCAAGGACATCTATCTTTCTAACTAATACCATTGGAAAGCTGAAGAGAATGTACTCATATGTCAGTTTATCTAGAACTCACGATAGGTTTCACAATTACGAAAGCTGTTCTTTCTCACGCCTAGAATGACCTAGATTTCATTTTCATAAATTAATGCTTCTGTTTACGAAGGGGAATCAGAAACCCAGCCACACACGAGACAGATCTGTCAATACTAGGTTTATGCTCTCGCCAGCACTAGTGCACCAAAAGGTTTCACAAATCTCAAGGTCTTAAGACATGAAAACGGATACTAGAACAGCAATTAAAGACTAAACAAGGGTCTCCACGAATTCCCCAATTGTATAACTGACGCGCATGTCCTTCTACTTGTAAATTAAAGCACTCGACTGGGTCCAAGAATAGCGTGCCTACTAAGTCTCGACTTTTGATGACTCAATACCCTTTCAAACGTACTAAGCCGTCATGTGAGGCCTCTTGATCCCCATAAACGGTTCTAGAAATTCATAAAACTTTATCAAGTATTCATCGAAAGACACACTTAAACCTTCGGCTTGGCGATGCATGAAGAATAGAATTCAAGTCTGGATAGACTCTGGATACATCACATGTGCTTCACCCACATCATACGGTCACCTACATACCTCAAAATAAAAGCAAAAAAATTGACATTATGAATTTCTCTTTATTACTTGCCGGTAAGGAGGTGTACCAACCTTACGAGACGAGTCTTGCATATAGGGGCTATAAAGTACCACCTGATTTAGGTTCAATCAAGTCTTTCTCGTTATAATTTCTTTTTAATTCCGTCGAGAATCCTGTATATACCGGGAAGCGTCAGAGGCGAGGATGTCGGGAGAGTACATGGGAGAGTTATTGGGACACTTTTTGGAAGATTGTAACCATCCGGCAGCTGAACAGGAAGTTCCACACGATACAGAAAAGGTCAGAAGAAATTCGACTTCATGTGAGGATATTTGACGTAACCCAATTGGAACTTCCTTATTGACGGTGACCTTAGCAAGTGCCACACCGTAACCTGGAACAAGGTGTGGTACATAAGCATCAGTATGGATACGAAAACTTCACAATTGGACAGTTCTTTGAGTAAGAAACTAACGCACAGAGCATCTTAACATTCAGGAATAAAGCTTTGACTCCCCCAAAACGCAAATGCTCTAAGCCATTCAGCTCAACTCCAGTAGTAAAGGATATAAACACACATAGCGCAGAAAGCAGACAATCTCGAGCTGAGGCAGAACCTGAATGTATTGATGCATCTTTAAGAGCATCCTCAGCAGCGACGCGAATGCCAGGATTGGTATCAAGCGTCGCTTTCAACACATTTGTCAGCCAAATTAATTGTCCGTCATCCACATTACTCGTATTCTCCATTCTCGACGGCCTTCGTTCAGACGAGAAAACCAGTTACCAGTTTCCTCCTTAAACCCTCCTTCTACACTCCACAATCATGAAGGTCCTGTCAACATCCACACTAAGATCTTCCGCGATTCATTCCAACCCATTCCACAGTCCCGTTTTCGTCCCCTGCCCATTCAAGCTGGACCTGTCCAACGCAAATAGCAGCCCCAAATTTTCCATGCTCCTGTAAATGTCCAGTCTACAGTCACCTTTCAGTTCAAACTACTCTCAATCGAGCCCCGGAGATACAAGCGGATCGAGTTTCTGCAAATCACGGACTAAACGCTTACAGCTTACAAGCCTTTTCGAGGCTATAATAAGCCTGTGCTAATTGCGTTCTTGCAGTGATTAGCGTAATCAGAGCCCTTCCTGCATAAATAAATGAACCCTGGCCCTGAAAACCACGGTACTAAGCATCCACCCTAATTGGGTGCAGGAATGGGTATTGTAGTCGTAGTCGTAGTAAGCCATTCCCACTGTTTGTGTTCTGTACGTAGTTGTAAGTTGTATGACCTTGGTTATAACTATGACTACAGTACAGCTACTTATATGACGACGACACTTTCACTCTGGACTAAGAAGAGGGAGGAAAGGGTGACTAAGTTTACTTCCTTTAGCAACTTTAAATATTATCTTTAACAAAGCATTCAACGGAATCAGTAATACCAAGATAAGTAGAAATTAAAATCCCCGTTTACCTTCACTGGATAGAAATAAAATAAATCTTACTCTCTGCTGTCGATAGATGTCTATTAAATTCCAAGTTCTAATTTATAGTAAATATCTCTGACCTCACATAAAGTCAAGAGCTCATCACATTGAAGAATTTAAAAGTTTTCTTGTTTAGATAACAATGAATAGCAGACCTGTGAAACCAGACAGAGAAAAAGGGATAATAAACTCAAGTAAGGGCCTTTTTCCTGTTGTGAAACGTTAATAAACAGTATTCTACGAAACTCCTTAATTACATCAAGTTGAGTAAAACAAGTTTGGCCTGAATAAAAAGGATTGCACCAGCTTAGTCAGAGTTGCAGAAAAGGCATATACCATGACACATCCTGTATTCGATCGATCGATCGATGGCTTCAGTGAGAGGGGCTATGCAGCGTTCGATGGACCGAAGTGCACAAATAACGATCGAAGGTTTATTGCACTCAATCAGGTGGAATCAATGGAGGTGATGAGAAATTTCGTGAGTGATTTGAAAGTGTTGAAAACGATTTGGTTTTCAAAAATCACGGGGGATTCCCATAAGGAGCGCCTGGAGAATTTCTACGGACCTCAAGCTGATGCATGTCAGTAGATTGTCCGCTGAAATCACGTAGAGCTAGCTCTGTGCTCTTGAAAGTATGATTTTCCTAGTCGTTAGAGTTTTTCTACAGACATCGGATGAAGCAACTCTTTCTAAGTATAATTGTCTATCTGATCGCCCGGACGCGAAGAACTAACCGGTTGTATCCCTCTTCTTGGTTCTTGCTTCTCGTTAAGCCACAAATTGATTGCTGATGAATCCTAAGACCCTCACCTGAGCTGGATGGATTTCCGAAATCACTTGAAAGAACAACAGAGAAGGGTTCCCCTGACGTCCATCTCCTTTATAATACTGTTTCTCATATTGAATGTAGTCCTCTCAATGCCTTCAATCTTTTTCAGCTGTAGAAGTTTCCTACATTAGCTTCAACTTTGTCTAACTTTGTCAAGTCAATTTTCCGGGTCTTAGATAGGCTAGAGTTGCTCAGAGCACACAAATTTCTGTCATGCTATTTTGAGCTAATATTGAACAATGATTTTGACTACAGACGACCATTTCCGGGCAAAGTTTCTACATGGAAGAACGGGTTTGCTCAAGGCCTGTGCGAAGATAATTCTTAACCTGGACGATCGACCCGGTCTTGTCTGGGTGGACCTTGGTGGTGGCACTGGGGAGAATGTCGATATGATGGCTAAGTACGTGGATCTTTCAAGGTTTGAGAAGATCTATGTAGTGGATATTTGCGGCCCTCTTTGTGACATTGCAAGGAAAAAGGTGAAAGCTCGCGGATGGAATAATGTGGAGATTGTTGAAGCTGATGTTTGCGACTTTGAACCCGAGTCGAAACCTGCTGCACTGGTGACCTTTTCTTACTCACTCTCGAGTAAGCCATTTCTACTCTGTTTGAGATTGAGATATGTCGATATGTAATCGGCCGAGCTCTGGGTGCTCTACCTTTTGCTGATTGGTTACCATCTGGCAAGCAACAAGAATAGCTCGTGGCAGTAACTCACCTCTCTCCTTTCCCGCAATTTGATATAATCACAGTAGGTGAATGATCTTGAGCTTAAATAGATTGAAATCACGAAAGATAATACTTCGAGTTCTTTCCTACTCGTAGATGCAACTGAGGGGAGGACCAGTGGGATTACTCTAATCGTGTGTGCTGATTTTGGCAGTGATTCCACCTTTCATGACAGCTGTCGATAAAGCTCTGACATATCTGGATCCGACTATAGGCATACTTGGTGTGGCAGACTTTTACACTTCCATGAAATACGACTCTCCAAATCGCCAACATGGATACTTTACTCGATGGTTTTGGAGATGTATATTTGACTTGGATAACATCGACCTTGGGCCTGAGCGTCGATTGTACTTAGACCACTCGTTGGAACGAGGTACGAGGTTTCTCTTGTTCCTTCACGTATGTTGTCATTCAATTGCGCAACTGTTAGTCAGCCCAACCAATATGATGTGAAGTATCTACTTTATCTGCACTTTTAAATGGCTTACATCTTCCGACTGATGCAGTTTATGAAGAAAATAAATCTGGTGGCATACCATATGTGCCACTTATCAAGGCACCTTACTACATCTGGCTTGGTAGAGTTAGGCACCATGAGGCAGTGAACGGCAATCAGTAAGGTCAACCCGCTTGTTCTGGCTGGATGAACTTTGAGGTTAAGAACCTACATATGACGTTGAGATTAAGTTGCGAAAAATAGAAGGATTTACGAGAGATCTTGCCCTGAGGTCCTACAACTCCATTATCGTGAGTTCAGTTTCCTATCTTTAGATTCATTCTCCACACAGTTTTGCAGAATTCTTTGTATGTCCACCTTTCCGAGTGAATCATTCATTCACTACTTTGACGAAGTGACGACTTCCCCGAAGAAGCCATCTCAGTGCTTCAATACTCAACGTTGACTCAGAACCGGAAATTGCTCACGTTCTTGGGTTTGTAAGCCAATTAGTGATTCGAAGTTCTTCAGTACTAGCTATAAAGGTTATTGAATGGATGGACTCGTTCTTCTCGATTTTCTAGTGACTTTTTGGTCGCAGTGCTTGCAGAAGAAGAGATCCAAGGCCTAATAAATAGGTCAAGTTGCGACGGAGCTTTCGCCATTGAGAATTCGCTTTACCGCTTCTTTCTTAGCTTTTCTCCTCTCATGAACTTTCAGAGGGCACCTGATTCTAATTGTGTTTGAACAAATCGTCAAACATGGATGCTTCGTTCTATTCAATCTGTTCTCTCGGTGTTTCCGACCAAAATTCAGAGTCAAGATGATCGCGTCCCAACCACTCCTTGCAGATTCCTGGGCTCGGTACCACGACTTTTAACTCTAGGAATGACATGGGTGGAGGAAAAGCGGTGGGCAGGGAGTGGAAGTTGGACAGTTGGAAATGAGGTTTGTAATGGAGACGATTCAGGTCAAGTTTGCGCCAAGTAGAGCTGCAATCTATAAGGTATGAGAAAGAGGCAACCACGTTGAACACATGAAGGATGGGAAGACACCATCAAGTCCTACAAGGGAGAGACAAAAGAGGTAAAATGGATCTAGGTTCTAATAGTATGGATATGAGAAATTTGCACTCCGGGCACTTTAATATATCATGAGTTGTGCAAGATGGAAGGTTTACAAACAACTAGAGCATATGAATAGATTTTATCTAGTATAATTGCTATCCTAAAGGTTGTACCAACCAATGTTATATAGGAATTAATGACCACATGTTATCTAAAGTATTCTACCAAATATTAGAGTGAGAGAAGTATCCTTGATGTGTGATTGTTTCCTCCAAGTTGTACTAATATTATCCGTAGAGTAATGTACACATAATGTCTTAAGTATGCTACAAAGTATAAAAGTCAAATAAGTATCTGGACTTCTAATATAAATAACCTCTCATGTACTCTTTGACAAATGTGTTGAACGTCGTGTCCATTGCTCCATACAACTCCAAGGTTAGAGGAACAAAGAGGTGACCTTGTTGCATACCTCTATACTTGGAAACCTTGCATGTTGTTATTCCGCTCATCACCTATCCAAGAGGATGAATGATCATGCTTTCCAAAATTGTATCACATGTAGGGTTTGTAACTAAAACATCCGCTATTGTCACCTGATCATCTCGGACCAAGTATAAATTTATTTTGACATGTGTCATTTACAAAGCATCCCTCCAAGCAAGGTATACATTCTCTCGTGCCATAACAAACATTATATCTTTGATGGTATCATGGGTAATTATCCTGTGTACTCCAAGGGGACATTGTGTGAAATAGATTATTGTTGCATTTAGTGTAGAACCACACTCACAAGTGAGCAATGAAGATATAGACAAGTAAACCAAACTTAGGTAGAATGTCATTGTTGTAGAGAAAGTAGTTGGTGCAAGTCAGAATAACCTTAAGCGCGGTCAAGTTAGGATCCAAGAGCTTGCACTCTTGTTGGAACAAAAACAAAGATAGTGCTCTAATGACCCAAGGAAAGGACAAATTGAGAGATAATGTAGGTGTTGATATTATTGCTACATCGAGGAAGAATGCAAACCTCCAGTCCAATCTAACAATAGTGAAACAAAGAATATAAAGTATTCATGTGCCCATGAAGATAGACCACCTCTCGTTTGCTATAATAACATTTGGAGAGAAAATGATCCCTCTTCCACCTTGGTCACATGTGTCTCCAAAATTGGCCTATCAACATCCACAAAATGAGAGGAAAATAGGAGTATACAAAGAGCACAAGTACCCAAAAACATTGTAGGTGATGTCCTTTCCATAGATAATAGGTCTACCCCTCTGTATAATATTGATAGAGATGTTTGTCATGTGCTAAATCCCCCATCACACACTCAAATGTCATTGGTTTGATGTATCACCAAAGACTCCCCTAATCCTCCTATCAAAAGTTGTCATACATGATATGAAAGTTAAGGAAGGGAGAAATATGCAAAAAAGGTAAGTGGATAGACGTGCAATATTAGAGGGGGGTATATCAAATGTCACCTATGGATCTCCTAGTAGAGGAAGGTCATCTACATGGAGAATATCCTCTACAGGGCAACATCTAAGAAGCATGTAATTAAATCATTGTATCATATTGGCATTCTAAGAACACATAGTACATATGTACATGTGACACACCCCTTAGTGAAAGCTCAAGGTAGGGAGAGATATCTAAAGTGGACCACGCTCTGCACTTTGACACCTTGATTCCCAAGCCTACAAGATGTAGCTTGGTAGTCAAGTGATCAAAGGCTTACCTAATTTGATCTACAAGGCCCACAATGTATGTATTGTTTGCCAAGGAAGGAAAGACACAACATGGCATGACCAAAGTAGTAGTTAAGAGAGCTTTGAATTGAGCCATGGCAAATAAAGGTCTCCCTAAAGGATCTCCTTGTCGTGTAGTAACAATTGACTACAAGACAATGATTCCTTCCTATGACCAACCATGTTGGTTGTTAAAGGAAGTAGGATAGCCATAGAACAATTGCACAAAAAGAATAAGACTTGCCAAGGATCTCCCAACCTCACTAAGCGCTCTAAAGATAGATGTTTGAGAGATATGATTAAAAGCATTCTCAACATCCACCTATAGGATGACCCTCTCCAGATGGATATCTAGGAGTGCTTTGATGCCTAAAGATATAACCTCACAACCTCCAAGTATAGCTACTCCAAATTGGTGTGGACTAAGGTGCTCTTGGAAGTGAGATCTATGTTGCAAGACAACGATGCTACTAACCAAGTGTAAAAAGATCTCTCCATTAGAAGTTCGTCTAATGCTCCTTGTATCCTTCTCCATTGTGAAAAAGTAGACTAGCACCTAACATCCAACTAATTGACTTAAGAATGTCTCCCCTCGCCACTATTGCAACTAGTTGAAATACCTCAATAAATCCACTAAAAGGATCATCTACCTAAAATCAATCTCTAAGATGTTCATATATCATCCTTGACAAACCTCTTGAGGAGAGGCAAGGGGCAATGCATAATGCTTGTGCAAAAAGTGACCAATTAAGACATAAAAGTTGCTCAAGCTTGTAATCTAAGACCTCTATTGATATTCACTCTCTTGCCATAGTGAGCATAAGCAAGAGATAATCTTATCAATGTTACTAACCATAGACAAAGAATGTAATGCTTATACTTATCTACTAAACTCTCCCACTTGACCAAATGTCCTACACCATCATAATCAAGTGGACTCTGTGGTATCTTGTGGCTGAACTTGTTTCCTAAAATGTGTAGCTCTAACCAACTCTTCTTGTAGTGTAGCCTAATCCCTTACTCAAAATCAACAAAATCTAGTAGCCACCTCTCTATGCTCCGCATGTCCCCCTCTAGCATAACAAAGGCATCATCAAGGGAGTAAGAGGAATAAGAACTATGTTAACTCATCCAAGGGATCACGTGCCAAACAATCAAATGGTAAGCAAAAATTGTGTCTAGCCTCATCATGGAGTGTACGTGGTAACCTGTGGAATAGATGTGGACATAGAAAACTAGTCTCAAATAACCACAAGATACAACCCACTTGAGATGCTAACCACTCCCATGACTCAATTAGTATACATAGAAAGATCTACAAAGGAATAGAAGAAGTGTGCATAATCCCAAATGTTACCACTATTGATATGATCACTCATCTCACGGAGCATTCCAAGTGGTCCAACCATAGTCCTTGTGCATTCTTCCTAGTTGGGTCTTTATTTGCTTGTGAGGTAAAACATCAATGATACATTGGGCATGGTGTATCTTGAGCCACTCTAGGCGGTCTTAATTGGGGAACTATAGCCACGGCTAGCATAAGAATAACAATTGTAACACACAATGTTATGGTTAGCATAAGAATAACAATTTTAACACACAATGTTATGGCTAACACAAGAGTAACAATTATAATACATGATACTCCTCTCCATATCTCTCCATATCTTCTCATACCTACAAAACCACAACCCCTCATATCCCAACTCACATGAGTAAATGTTATCTCTCCAAATCCTAAAAACTATAAACTCTCATAACTTTCAATTCCCATCTCAAAAGATTTAAAAACTAAGTTCCCATGAAACTCAAGAATGAATATAAAGAGAATAGAAATGAAAATTCCCAACCCATCACTCTCAATAGAAATTAATCACTTTAAACCCTAAAAAACCTAAAAGTCCTCATAACTTTCTACTAATTCTCCATAGCCTTCAAACTAGGTACCAATAGAAAATTAAAAAACAATAGAGATTTAACTATTCACTCATGTGATGTATGTAGGTGAGCTCTTTAGAACTTGATAATATCTTTTCTTTCTTTTCTCCCTCTCTCTCTCTCTTGTTGCACTCCTTTTCTCTCTCATTCTACTTGTTCTCAACTCTATAAAAATGGTTCTCAACTCTATAACTATAAGAAGCAATAATTGTGTTTGCAACACAAGGATTACATAACTACCATAGAGCAAGGTGAGAAATTGCCAACAACAAATTCAACCGCAACCAAGCAGAGTTGGTCAAGTACAAGTTAAGATCTTGGTTATGGGTTCATCTAGGAACTCAAGATGGTGCATATGGTTTGCAATGTCTTACGAGCTTTGATTATATTTGGTACAAACTAAATCAAATAGGAAAAATAATTTAGAAAGGTATGAGAATTGGATCTCATACCTTTCTAAATGGATGGTCACTTGCATTCTTGTATGAAATTTTGTATATGTCCCTAAAAGGGTAATTAACATGAAATCCAATTTTTTAGACACTCATCCTAATTATTGATTCCATGATACTCAAAGATGGATTAGAAGTATTTGATAGAGTGAAGCAAGAAAAGGCTCACTAGCACTTCATGAGGTAAATATCAAAGTGCTTTAAGGTCCAACTAGCAATTCAATAGTTGCATATTTAGCCAAACCTTCAAAATATATAAAGTATTGTGAATGAAACAAGAAATAAATACAAGGCATAATGAAAGGTGCAAGGAGGAAAAGGAGCACAAGGCACACCAATCCCAACCAAGGAAAAAAGAAATAAAAACAAGACCAAAAGGCACTTAGTATAAAAGATTGAGATCAAGGAGAGAAATAAGAGAATAGAAGATCACATTGGGACACTGAATGAGGGAAAACTCCAAATCCCTAACATGAACTTCAGCTTTGGTATTTATAGGGAGCATACAAGGCTCTTTAGAAGCTTCTCAAGAAGATTTTTATGTCACTTTCTTAGAGTGCAAGCTAAGTTAACCAAGAAGCTTCTCAAGAAACTTCCTTTAGAAGCCGCCTACTTGGCACTCAAGCTAAGCTAGTTGAAAGCTTCTAGAAGCTACCTACTTGGGGTGTAAGCTAAACTAGCTAGGAAGCTTCCCAAGAAACTTCTTCCTAGAAGTCACGACTTGGCATGCACGTTACTCAATACTTAGAAGGTACCAAGTAGCTTCCTAGATATTTCTAGAATATTCTAGGATAATTTAGCCTATTTGCTACTTTTTTACCCTTGACTAACTCATTGATAAACTCTATATTGTTACACCTAGGGCAAAAAGAGTGTTTAAAACATGCTCCCAAGGATCAAAGGAAATGGCAACCAAGCAAATTCTATTCTTGAACTATGTAGTAGAGGTACTCCAAAGGTATGTATCATAAGTGGAGGAAGACCCTAGCCGTGTTGGGTATTCCTATTGTAGTTGTCCATTTATGAAGACCCAAAGCTTTAGTATGGTATAAGGTGATAAATACATATTTTTTTAGTAGGAAGTCAACATGGTTGAGGAGGCAATCAATGCCCCTCTCCTCTACAAGGAACCTTGTATTGCCTCCTTGAGGAGACCATCAAAGTGGTGGTGAAGATGTCTCCTCCTCTACAAGGAACCTTGTGTTGCCTCCTTGAGGAGGCAATCAAAGTGGTGGTGAAGATGCCCAAAAATGTCAATTGTCAAGGGACAAAGGTGTTTGAAGATAGGTGGAGTGTGTAGTGGTTCTCTTTGCCCCTAGGTATAATGGTCATTGCTGCTCTTGCTTGTACCCTTGCTTGTACCAATGACTCTATTCGGAGGGGATTTGCAACCACCACATCATGTAAGGTTCAATGATCATCCATGAAAGTAATAATATCCACTTACACCTAATGGGTAGGTTGTCTTGGTAGGTCCAACCATCACTCAATCTGAACTTGGGCCCATGTAGCACATAAGATTTGAGCCACTATATCACAAATTGCATCATGGATTCTAATGGGCTCTCTTCTTTATGCACACCATAAAAATGTATCCCTTATATATCATAAAGGGCACCATATGCACATTGATCCAAAAGCCCTATGAGAGTTGGATATGGGGGACCTAACCTTGGTCTGAGTGTTGTTGTAAACTCCTTAAAAGTAAACTAAAAGTCATCAATCAAGGAAGAGGCTTAGAACCAAGCTTCATAGCCTTTCCCATCACAAGATAGAATCCTAGCTCTATTGGGTAGAGGCACATCAATGAGGATATTAAGACGTGTGTGAGTATGCATATGCTCATTAAGATCTACATGGAGTTTGTTGGAGTCTAGAGAGACAAAGTCAACAAACTCAAGGAGTGATGTGCATGTCAAGCTTAACAATAAGTTGCAGGCCAAGCAAAGAAATGCTTAGAAGATGTAAGTGCCTAAATCCATTTTTGTGATAGGTCACAATAGGAAAGAACCACCTTCATGTAAGAACTTTTCTACTAAATGAAGGACCATTAGAACCCATGCTTCTAGTAATATTGCATGTGTTATGGCATCTTGCCCTACAATGCTACATCTGCCCATGATCATAAGGAGAGCTATTTCCTACCTACACCACTCATCTAATAGTTGTAGGAGCATTCATGACCCTAATAGAGTGGAGAAAGTATGGCAAATAGTACTATCAAACAGACACAAATGTAGCAATAATGTCTCTATAGATGAGAAAGTCCATGCCAAATATGAGCCTTATGGAGATAACACCTAGTAAGAATGGTATAGGCCACCTAGGTATTCCCTAACCAACGGAGGAGGTAAGCATGGATTGTGGCCTATACTAAGATGTTAGAATAAAAAAACTAAAAAAATCCTCTTGTCCCATAGAGGAGCCCAAAACTCTCAACTCACCTATGAGGAATTGGAATTATGGTGGGAATCAAAGGGAGTGAGGGCCGTATGTGGACTCTAGACCTTGCATTTATGAGTCTGGATTTGTACACCCAAGGCCTCAAAGTTGTGTGTGAAAGAAAATATTGCCTTAACAACATCTCTCAAAGGGCACACAATATGAGTATCATCTAAGATAGAAGGGAAAAGACAAGATGGAAAAGTTATTATCACATATCAAGGAGTAATTTTGTGCACTATGGCAAAGCAAGGCCCCCAAGGGATCTCCTTATTATGTGTTGTTTGCTAATATCAATTGTGAGAACTCTCTTGTAATGGTATTGTAATATTTTAAGGATAGGAGAACCTCCATAGAGAAACCCAAAAGAAGAAACAAAAAGCTTCACACTTAAAATTCTAATGCCCTAAAAGAGCACCTTGTCTTTATTCTATAGCAAAGGGGATTCTCTAAAAGGAAGCTACACCCTTGGATTGGATACATGGATTGATGACATGTCAGCAAGCTCTACCCTTAGATTAGTTTCATGCATGGGTGACATGTTGGTTCTAGTCTTATCTGGTTAGTCAAACAAGCTTTGATTGGAAGGAATCTTCCTATAAGAATCTTAGAATTGCATGTATGAGGTACCATTGGAAAGCTCTCAACAAGACAAACAAGGGGGAGGGAAGGCTAGCCCTCTTAGTTTTTTTGGGAGGAAATCTATACATTTGTAGGCTTAATTCATCTATTTAAGCCTCCAAAATTAGCTCTAAAGTTTTTATGCCAATTTTGACTCCTACTCTATTAATAAAAATATTCCTTTGGTGATATATTTTATTTGATCTACTTAGTACATCATATATAACATCCTTCCAAATATTACCAAGCCAATTTTCACCTCTAGATAATATATCTGGTTATTGGTAGTACAAGTATGTTGATTGTACAATAAAGGTGTCTCAATCCCATAGAAAGCATAGACAAATGAGATCAAGGAGAGGATATGGTTGCCATTTGAGCAAAGAGCACAAAATAATACTAGACAAGAGATGGTATTGAAGGCATTGGAGACATCAAATTGGACCACCACCCAATTTGGATGAATGTCCAAGGATGCTTAAATGGCCACAATCACCATCTCACAACCTCTTGGAGTAGCCACAAAAAATTGATGAGGAGACAACAAGGAATAAAAAGATTTCTATAGTTGTAAGAAAAAAGTGCAAGATATTAGATGCAAAAATCATCACCAATGGCAATGGAGCATACTCTTGAGGTATACTTTGCAAGAGCAAGGAAACAAGATGCTCCAAACAAACAAGTTGTTCCAAGGATCACATGACCGGAAGCAATATGCTAATAAAAAGCAAAGAGAGGAGGAAAACCCAAATCTAGAGCATTTAAGGAGGGGATATCCTATAAGTGCTTGAACATTGGCCTTGGTGGCCCACTTGTTGAGAATAACAAAGAGTGAAGTAGAGCATGGGCAAAGCAAGACTCTAATAGCTATAACTCCTCATCTAGTTGATAATCATGGAGGAACAAAGGAAGGCCCTTGGTGATGGGTAGATGTATGGTCTGTAGGTTTGGTATAACATCAAAGAAGAAGAGTGTTAGTTAGGAGGGTGAGTTTGTTTGGGTTGCACATCTTACTTGACCTAACACCAAGCATGATGGAGATGATAATGCTCTAGAGATAGGATGTGGAGCTATGGAAACTCTAAAATCTACTTGGTTGTTGTTTGGACCCTAGTGGTATACTCTTCTTGGAATGTTGGCTTGTAATAATATGGAGTTAGCATGTGAGTTTTTCAAGGTAGAAAATAGGCCAAATTAGCCATGAATTTTAGTCTAGAAGCATCTATGAAGCTTCTTAGTACATTTCAAGTATCAAATAATATGTATGCCAACTAAGTGACTTCTAAGAGGAAACTTCTTGGGAAGCATCATAGTTAGCTTAGCTTTTATGCCAAGTAGGTGGCTTCTAGAAAGAAGCTTCTTAAGAAGCTTCTCAACTAGCTTAGCTTTCATGCCAAGTAGATGTAATGTTTTGAGGATAAGAGAACTTCCAAGAGAACATAGGAGAAGAAACACAAAGCTTCACACTCAATACTCTAATGCCTCAAAGAAGCACCTTGTTTTTATTGAAAAGCAAAGAGGATTCCTTCAAAGGAAGCTTCATCCTTGGATCAGATACATGGATTGATGATCTATCAACTAGTTCCATCCTTATATTAGTTGCCTATATTGGTGACATGTTGGTTCTTATCATATTTGGTTGGTCAACCAATTTTAAGAATCTTTAGGGAATATTTTTATAGGAATCTCAAAATTGCATGGATGAGGTAACATTGGAAAAATCTTGATGGGAAAAATAGGGGAGAGGAAAGGCCAACCTTTTCTTCTTTGGGGAGAAATTAGCCCATTTTCAAGGCATAATTCATCCATTTGGGCCTCTAAAATTAGCTTTGAAGTTTTGAGACTATTTTTGTCTCTTGCTTTATTAGTGAAAGTACTCTCTTTTGGTGAAACCTCTATCTGATCCACTTAGTCCATCATATATAATATATTTCCAAATATTACTAAACCAATTTTCACCTCTAGATAATATGTCTAGCTATTGGTATTAAAAACCTCCCTGTTGTTAAGATGCAATGTTCTCTTTTACAAAGCTATAGCTCAAAAGATTTCACTACCACTGGTGCATGGATCAAGTTGGCTGATGGCTCCCATGTTGCATCATATAGTGGATGCCCTTCCATTGTATAAGATTTTCTACATGTAGATGGTGAGTACCACGGATGCATTTTTAGAGAATGTGTTTCATAGTTCATATTCCTTTGTGCCACCAATGAGTGTTGGACAAGGGTGAAGTTCACATAGGGAGGAAAATGGGGTGGTTAGGATGCATATCTGCATAGTAAGGAAACATGGAACACTTGATGGATCTTCATGTGTGACCGTAGCTTGAGGTGATAGACCACTATGCCAATTTGACAAAGGATGAGAAAAGGCCCAATAAAACAAGGTCAGAGCTTACAAGGGCCAACTAATGTGAGGTTAGTTATTAATAGCCAAACTTGATCCCCAACTTTGAACTCCATGGGCCGGCAATGTGCATCTACATACTATTTTTTATTGATTTTGGGCAATCAACAACTTGTACTTGGTGTTTTCCATACCTTATTGGATTTTAGAAAGAAAAGTGTTGACAATGTCAACCTTGGTAACCATTAGGTGGATCTTCATCAAGCTTGAAGGTGTCAAAAGATGTTCCTCATACATGAGGAAGAATGGTATAACCTATGTGGATGCATTCACTAAAATTGTTGTAAGCAAATTCTACCAATGGAAGTAAGGTGTCCTACCTCTCTTGCTCATCTAAGATGAATCCTTAGAGCATATCTTCAATAATGCAATTAGCCTACTCTATTTGTCCATCAATCTTTGGACTGTAAGCTATAGACATGGCCAAATTTCTTTTTAAAGAAACCAAAGAGTGTTCTCCAAAACAAACTAATGAATTGAGTGCCTCTATTGGTGATGAGCACTTGAGATAGCCCATGTTGAGAAAAGATTGCATCTAAGTATAATTGCGCTAATTGTAGAGCAATCACATCCTTGGTGGTAGGGTGCATATGAATCATTTTGTTAATTTGGTTGACAAAGACTATGATGGAGTCAGACTTAGAGGTGGTCTTGGGCAATTCACAAACTAGATTAGATGCAGGAGTAGAATCTACACAATTTTGAGGCTTAATTCATCCATTTAGACCTCCAAAATTGACTCTAAAGTTTTCAAGCTATTCTGAACTCCTACCCTACTAATAGAAGTACTCTATTGGTGATACCTCTATCTAATCTACTTAGTCCATTATACCTAGTATCCTTCCAAATGTTACCAAGTCAATTTCACCTCTAGATAATATATCTAGCTATTGGTATTACAAACCTCTCTCTTTTTAAGACGCAACATACTCATTGCAAAGTTGTTACTCAAAAAATTTCACTAACATTGGTGTTTTGGTCAAGTTGGTTGTTGGCTCCCTTGTTGCCTCATACAGTGAGTACCCTTTCCAATGTACAAGATATTCCACACGCAGATGGCAAGTACCATGAATGCATTTCTAGAGAATAAGTTTGACTTCATATTCCTTTGTGTCATCAATGAGTGTTGGACATGGTTAAATTTCTTGTATGGAAGAAAAATGGAGTGGTTGAGGTGCATATCTATGTAGTAAGGAAACATGGAATATTGGATAGATCTTCATGTGTGGTGGTAGCTCAAGGTGATAGGTCATTGCTTTGATTCAACAAAGGATGGAAAAAGGCTCAACAAAATGAGGTTGAAGCATGTGGGGGCCCACTTACATGAGGTTAATTATTAATAGCTAGCTTGATTCCCAACATTGAACTCCATGTGTTGGTGATGTGCATCTACATACAATTTTTGTCAATTTTGGATGATCTACAACCTATTTTTGGCATTCTCTACTCCTTATTGGATTTTAGAAATAAAAGTGTTGATGACATCTACCTTAGTATCCATCGAGTGGGTCTTCATCAAGCTCAAAGGTATGAAAGGATGTTTCTATACATGAGGAAGAATAGTGTGACCTATGTGGATGCATCCACTATATTATTGTATGCAAATTCCACCAATGGATGTAAGGTGTCCTACCTTTCTTGCTCCTCTAGGGTGAAGCTCCAGAGCATGTTTTCAATAATGCAATTAGCATGCTCTATTTTTGCATTGTTCTGTGGATGGTAAGACATGGCAAATTTGGTTTTGAAGAAACTAAAGAGTGTTCTTTAAAACAAACTAGTGAATTGAGTTCTTCTATCAATGACGAGTAATCAAGATAGCCCATGGTGAGAAAAGATTACATCTAAATACAATTGAGCTAATTATAGAGCAGTCATGTCCTTGGTGGTAGGATGCACATGAATCATTTTGCTAAGGTAGTCAGCAAAGACTACGATGGAGTCAAACCTTGAGTGGTCTTGGGCAATTCACAAACTAGATCTATGCTTTCTTATTCCCAATGTTGAGTAGGAGTAGGAAGGAGTTGAAGGAGTCCCATGAGAGCTTGATTAGAAGCTTTATTCTATTGACAGAGTAGGAAGCTTTGAACATACTCCATCATATTTTTGTTCATCTTGGGCCAATAGTAATGGGGTTTGGCTGCATCCAAAGTCTTGTCTATGCCAACATGACCTATAATAGCAAAATCATGATATTCTGCTAGGATGCTTGTTCTAATGTCCATATCATCCGAGATCCATAAAATACCATCATGAAAAGTGAGTCCTTGGGTACTAATGATACCATTGGATGATTGATCTCCTATAATATATGGGTCTATTTTTTTAGCAACAAGAATCCTTGGCCAAAATTTTAGGTTCATCTTGACTTCTACCACCAAATTTTTTGTCATAGGCATTTGTGCAAATGCATTTGCCAATTGCTTCTTGCCTTCTACATATTTGATCATCATGTTGAACCTTTTTCTCCACTCCACCCACTAAATCTATCGATGCATTAAATCTTTTTGTGTCTTGAGGTAGACTAAAGATTTATGGTTTGTCTCCACTACAAATGCCTTCTTGCCAAGATAGTGCTTCCAATGCTTGGTTACAAGGATAATAGCAAACTCTTTTCAATTGGTGGTGTGATAGTTGCATTCTACTAATGATAGATTTTAAGAGAAATATGCAACTAGGTGTCATCAATCATGCCACTCTTGTTGTAGGAATGCTTCTATTGTTACGCTTGATGCATCTATAGCCAACTTGATTGGTCAATTTTGGTCATACCATTTCAAGATTGGTACATGTAGTAATGCATCTTTCAATTCTTGAAAGCCCAATTCTTGTGTGGTTCCTCGTATACACTTCTTCTCCTTGCCAAGTAGTGTTGTTAGAGTTGTGCAACCTTGGAGAAGTCCTTGACAAATTGATAATAGAACCTTGTCAATCCTAAGAAACTCTTGAGTTGAGTCTGGTCCTCAAGAGCACTCCATCTCTAAATGATCTCTATTTCATCTATTAATACTTGGATACCTTTTGCACTTACTCTATGTCCTGAGTAGTCAAATTTCTACTTACCAAACTTGCACTTCAAGATTTTGGTGTACAATTGAGTTTGTTGTAGAATCTCGAGGACTTCTCGTAGATATTGCTTGTGTTCCATTGTTGTCCTAATATAGACAAGGATATCATCTAGGAAAATGATAATAGACTTATCCAAGTATGGATGAAATATGTCATTCATCAAATTAATATAAGTGGTTGGTGTGTTGGTGAGGCCAAACTGAATCACTAAGTACTCCAAGTGACCATATCTTGTTTGAAAAGCAATTTTGAAGATGTCTTCCTTTGCAATCTGGATTTGATTGTAACCGCTCTATAGATCAAGTTTGGTGAAGTGTCTTCCCTCATTGAATTGATCAAATAGGTCATCCATGCAGAGTCAAGGGTATTTGTTCTTCATCATTTGTTGATTTAGACCCTTATAGTCAATGCACATGCGTATTGTACCATCCTTTTTCTTCACAAACAAGACTAGAGCCCCATATGTTGATATGTTGGGTTGGATAAACCATTTTTGCAGCATATCCTCAATTTAAGCCTTACAATCCTCCAACTCATGAGGTGATAGACAATATGGGGCATTATAATGAGGTGTCTTCCTAGGAAGTAACTTGATTGTATGATGAACTCTCCTTTTTGGTGGTAATCCTAAGGGTAGGTCATCTGGCAAGATATCTTGAAACTCATTGACCACATCTTTCAACTTCTCTTATTAGGCCGATGAAACATCTATCTACCTTACAAATAGCTATTGTCCTATGTCATAGAGAGGTAATTCTTACATGTGTGCTCTCTCTTTAACCTCAATGATCTTCCATTGGTGAGTTCTTACTACTTAATTCATGTGATCAACCATGGGGTTGTAGTGCTCCATCCACGACATACCTAAGATTGCATCATAACAAGCTAACCTTATCACTTGCCACTCAATTGCTTCATGATAGTCTCCTACAAAGAGCGTTACCTTCTATGTAATGATTTAATCCTCTCTATCTGCCCATTAGGTAATTCTATTTCTTCATTCTCATCCTTCTCTAGATCTATCCTCAATCTTATTAACAGAGTGAGACAAGAAGTTCTTGTTGCTCCAAGGTCTATCAATACTCTCACTTGATCGACTTCTAGGACTTCATTTATGACAAGCAATTGTGAGTTTGTCTTCCTCACCTTCTATGCACTTGTCTTCTTTCTTTCTCCAATTTTTTGCTTCTCCATTGAGCCAATAAGGATGTAAGGTACATTTCCTGGCAATCTTCATTTTCCGATGTGATTTCCACCTCCTCCTCTTCAATTTGTCTCTCCATATTATTCAAAGATCACCTATATGGAGGCAAAGGACCTTTAGTAAATCAAGTATGAAAATTGATGACTAGGTGCCCAACTCAGCCGCAATTGTAATAACAACATTGTTCTACTTGAATCCCTTCTCCTCTTGGGACCCCATCTCTTCTTTCTTTGAGTTGTCCTTGATCTCCTTAGAGCGGTCATGCTCCTTGTTCTTGGAACTAAATGTTGCCCAATTCCATAGGAATTGGTCCACCAAAGTACTATGTTTTGGCCCAATAATGTTGAGTTGGGACTGCTCCTTCACCTCTTCCAAACGCCCATGCTATTCTTTGAGCACAAGCAATGGCTTCAAAAACCATGCAAGGAGTTTTGTACCATTACTTCTTGGCAAATTTGGTCCTTTAATCCTTGTTTGAAATTGTCTAAAGCTTCTACCAGGCTCATGTTGGTTATTGCAACTTGTAGATCAAGGAATGCCTACATGTAGTCTTGTATATTGTTCTTTTGCTTCAACTCCCATAGTTGGGTGCGGGCCATTTGCACAAAATCCATGGATTTGAAGTTCTTCAATAGCTCTTTTTGCATGGCTATCCAAGTGACCTCTCTTCCTTCTACCAACATTGATCATTCCCAAGCATTGTACCATGTGAGGGCTTTATCAATCAAGTACCACATGCAAACATGCACGCAACATGATCAGCGATTTTAATGGTGAACAATCAAAAGTATTCATTCATTCTTGAAATCCAATGTTCCACTACTCCCATGGACCATTGTTCCTTGTAAGGCTCAATATTGCATGTCCTCTTCATCTATAGTAACAATGTGGCCTCATTGTTGACTAGGGTTGGTATCATTGGCATGAGTGACTCTCTATATACTTTGTAAAAGACCAAATCCGAGGAGAGAAATAAGAGAATGGAAACTCATATTGGGACACTTGAATGAGGGAAAACTCCAAATGCCTAGTAGGAGGTTCAGCTTTGGTATTTATATGTAGTATACAAGGCCCTTGAGCTTCTCAAGAAGCTTCCTTGAGCTGCTTTCTTAGAGTGCAAGCCAAGTTAACTAGGAAGCTTCTCAAGAAGCTTCCTTCTAGAAGTCGCCTACTTGGCATGCAAGCTAAGCTAGTTAGAAGCTTCTAGAAGCTTCTTTCTAGAAGCGACCTACTTGGAGTGCAAGTTAACTAGTCAGGAAGCTTCATAGATGCTTTTGGAATATTCTAGGCTAATTTGGCTTATTCTCTACTTTGTCAACCTTACTAATTATGTTGCTAAACTCCATATTGTTACATATTCCTCCAATGCGAGTTGGTGACGTCCTTGTTGCCATTGAAGCTTCAAAATCCTGGATGGCCGTCTGTGCATTCATGAGGTGAGAAAGAGGTTCCCTTGTGGCATCATGAATGGGATACACTTTCCAAAGGACCTTGTACTCCATATGTTGGTGATGTCCTTGGTGGATGTGACGACGTGCAAGGATACTATCAACTTCGTACTCCTCATGATCTTTGATAAGGATAGCAGGAAGAGGAGGTTGGACTCAAGAGGAGAAAGAAGAGGGTTGGGAACAAAGGGTTTCAACTTGGAAACATGAAAAACAGGATAGATACGCATATGACAAGGCAAGGCAAGTTGATAAGCAACAAGGGAGACAATTTGGGTGACATCAAAAGGTCTTATCCAATTAGGAGCAAGTTTACAAACTTGATTATCAAGTGGGAGGGGTAGATAACTAAAGGATAACATAACTTTATCACCGACTTCAAAGGTGAGATCACGACGATGGTGGTCCGCATATTGTTTTTGACTATTTTGAGCAACAAGGAGGAGAGATTTGGCTTGTTGGAGAGATTCGGATATTGTCTTCAAGAAGGTTGAAGTATGAGGGACCTAAGACGGAGGAGGAGCAAGAAAAGGGTCTAGGACAAGCGGATCTTGGCTAAAATTGAGAAAAAAAGGAGAGAATCTGATGCTTGCTTGTTTAGAATTGTTGTATGCAAACTCCGCAATTGCAAGACATGCATCCCAATTGGTATGGTGAATGTTGACAAAGGCATGAAGCATATCTTCCAAGGTGCAATTTGCATGTTCACTTTGTCCATCAGTTTGAGGGTGATAGGTTGTGGACAAAGTAAGCTTGGTGCAGAGTATTTGGAAGAGGGCTTGCCAAAACTTTCTTGTGAAGCAAGGATCACAGTTGGAGATGAGTACATATGGCATACCATGATATTTGAATACATGATTGAAGTAGAGTTGCACCAAGGATGGAGCATCCACAATATCAACCATTGGTGCCAAATGGATTTGCTTACTAAGCTTATCCACAAACACCATAATTGTTGTGTGACCTTGTTGTGTCTTGGGCAAGGAGGTGATGAGATCTAAGCTCACATTTTCCCAATGAGTAGTTGGAATGGGAAGTGGCTGAAGGAGTCCACTTGGCTTTTGGTTACTGGCCTTGTTGCATTGACAACTCTCACACGATCAAACAAACTACAGAATATCTTGCATCATGTTGGGCCACCACCATTGGCATTGAAGGGTACCCAAGGTCTTGTCCACCCCCATGTGACCAACTATTGGTAAATCATGGGCTTCATGAAGGCGCACAAGTTGGAGATCACCTTTGGCTGGAACATAGATCCGGTCCGCATGGAATAGAAGGCCTTCCTTGAAGGAGAAGGTGTTGTACTCCTTGTTGACTATTGTCGGACAACCATGTACCATTTGGAAGATGGAATATTGTTGTAGAGCTGACCAAAACTTGTTATGGATCTTGGGGTCAATTGATGATGTTGTAATTGCCGTTGTGATGAGAGGAAGAGACTTCAAATCAGGTCGTTGTGATAGAGCATCAAGGATGACATAGAACCAACCTGGTTTGTATTCAAGTTTGATGTCAAACAATTGGAATTTCTCTCCCAACAATGATGTCAACTCTTCATGTGTTCCAAGTGTAAGGTCTGTAACAATGGCTTGTGATCAGTTTGCATGATCACTTGCTTCCCCAAGTGATAATGCCTCCATACCTTGGTAGCATATACCATTGCAAGTTGTTCTTGATCTCAAGTAGAGTAATTTCTTTCAGCTATATTTAGTCGGTAAGACACAAAGGCAATGGGATGTAGTCCATCTGGGAATTCATATTGCAACACAGCTCCAAAAGCAAAGTTAGAAGCATCAAAATCAACCACACAAGGTAGTTGAGGATCATATGGTTGAAGAATGTATCTTGAAGACACCATATGCTTTAACTTCTAGAATGCTTCTTCATGCTTGGTGGTCCACTAGAAACTCAAGTTCTTTCCCAAGAGGTCGGTCAATGGTGCAGCCACATGAGCATAATAGTGGATGAACCGTTTGTAAAAACTGGCCAATCCATTGAATGCTCATACTTATGTAGCATCCTTTAGGGTAGGCCAATCAGTAATGGCATTGATCTTCTCTTCTTCTATCTTGATCCCCTTTGATGAGATCTTATGACCCAAGAAGGTAATATCCTTTTGCCAAAAGGCACACTTTGACTTCTTGTAGTAAAATTTCCATTTTCATAGTCATCTTAGGACTTCTTGCACATGATTCGCGTGTTCTGTCTTTGTCTTGCTATAGATTAAGATATCATCCAAGAACACCATCACAGATTGATCCAATAGTCCATCCAACACCCAATGCATCTGATCCATGAAGACTACTAAAGCATTAGTGAGTTTGAAAGGTAGAACTCTCCACTCAAAATGCCCATACCTTGTGCGAAAGGTAATCTTTTGCACATCCTCTCTATCAATAGGAATTTCCCAATAGCCGCTTCAAAGATCCAACTTGGAAAAGTATAGTGCTCTACTTAGTTGATCAAGCAAGTCATCAATCTGAGGCAAGGGATATGCATTCTTCACGGTTTGCTTATTGAGCCCATGATAATCAATATAGAAATGAAGTCCTCCATCCTTCTTTGGAACAAATAATACTAGTGCTCCCCAAGAATAGGTACTATGTTGTATGAAGTCCTTCTCCAACAACTCTATAAGTGTTGTTCATAACTCCTCCAACTCCTTTGGTGAGAGCCAATAGATTGGTCTACTCACTAGAGTACTCCTTGGCAATAACTTGATCTTGAAGGGCATACCTCAATCGGAGGGTAATCCCTTTGGCAAATCATCCAGAAACATGTCCGCAAACTCCTTAACTATTCGATCAACCCTTGCTTGATGAGGTTCTTGGTCATCCATAGATTGTTCTTGTGCAATCAGCTTGATCCACACCACAAATACATACTTATCTTCTTCCAAAGCTTGCTCTATGGCTGCTTTACAAACAAACTTGCCTTCTAGGGACTCATCTCTCTTCCAAGCTTGCTCCATGATTGCCTTCTTGGAAAACTTCCCATCTTGAGACTCATCTTCATTCCAGATTTGCTCTATGGTTACCTTCTCAACAAACTTCCCATCTTGGGACTGACTATTCTGAGGTGTCTTACTCAGAGGTGCAAGACAACCTAATCAGAAATTCCTACCTTGGTGTTGTACTTGAATTTGGTGTTGAGTCCAATCAAATTGAACCTTATGATATTCAAGCCAAGGTAGACCCAAAATGATATCATAGTAGAAGTGCCACTACAAACCTCATACACTCCAAATACTCCTTCCAAATCTTGAAGGTAACAGGATGCGATGTGTGGAATGCAAAACCCTTTCTACCATCCGCCATCATCCGCTCCTCCACTTGTGTGTAGTGTATTGGTAGGCTCTATGGAGGTCAAGGTCGAGACCAAGTTGTTACCAACAAGGGATCAAAATGTTTGGCCAACCGCATGGCTTCCTCCAAATGTTGTGGCTCTTGCATGGTTACCTCTAATTTGGTTCTTGCCTTCAAGCCCCTCACAAAGTGGATTTGGTGGTCCACAAATTCCATCCATAACATTCTTGCTCTGATACCAATGTAAAAGACCGAATCTGAGGAGAGAAATAAGAGAATAGAAATGCACATTGGGACACTTGAATGAGGGAAAACTCCAAATGCCTAGCATGAGCTTCAGCTTTGGTATTTATAGGTAGTATACAAAGCCCTTGAGAAGCTTCTCAAGAAGCTTCCTTGAGCTGCTTTCTTAGAGTGCAAGCCAAGTTAACTAGGAAGCTTCCTTCTAGAAGTCACCTACTTGGCATGCAAGCTAAACTAGTTAGAAGCTTCTAGAAGCTACCTACTTGGAGCACAAGTTAACTAGTCAAGAAGCTTTCCAAGAAGCTTCCTAGATACTTTTGGAATATTCTTGGCTAATTTGGCTTATTCTCTACTTCATTAGCCTTACTAACTATGTTGCTAAACTCCATATTGTTACATACTCTAACCACTAGTATTGGGTTTTGGGACAACTCTCCTTCATGCATTGCCTGATCATTCTTGAAGGTACGTACTTGACTTTGCAATGCCTTCATGGTCATCTTGATCTCTCAAAACTCATTCAACATCCCTTGCATTCCTTGCATCAACTCTTGCAACTAAGGATCCATGATTCCTACACAATAATTGGTCAATTGCTACTTCTTACTTCAATAAAGGGTTAATATGATCACTCAAGAGGATGCATGGACTATTGGGACCACCATTGGAACTTTAGATGTTATTACTCATTGATACTATTCCTTACTAAAATCACTAACTACAAAATCCCTAAACATTACTTTTGGTCTAACCACATAACAAATTTCTACTTGAGTGTTAAAAGGAAGAGGATTTGGTATATTCAAATCCATCATAAAAAATTGTAGATTTTCAAATCCCACTCTCTATTGTAGATCACCATAGTCAAAATCACCAAGTTTGGTGAATTCATCACTATATCCATGAACTCTGTTCCAAAATGGAAAATGAGATATACTCTCACTTGCTCACGCTAGATGTATATAATGTTGATATGGAATGGATTCAAGAATGGAAAGTGGAGTGTTGGATATTGTCCTCTTGGAGCCTCCATCCCATCCTCTCTCTAACACTCTCTTAATCTATTGATTGCACTCTGGTTTCTCTCCTCAAGATTTACTCAATCTCAATAGCCCATGTTCTTTCCAAGATGGGTGATCCACTCTCTTGGACTAAAAAATTGGCTTTGATACCATTGTAATCTTCCAAGTATAAGAGACCTTAAAGAGAAACACAAGAGAAGAAACACAAGTTTCATACTCAATCCTTTGATGCCCCAAAGGAGCACCTTCTCTTTATTATATAGCAAAGAGTATCCCCTCAAAGGAAGCTCCACCCTTGGATTGGATACATGGATTGGTAATTGTCAATGAGCTCCATTCTTAGATTAGTTGTGTGGATGGTGATATGTTGGTCTTTTTCTTATCTAGTTGGTCAAATAAGTTTGACCAAAGGGAATCTTTATAGAATATTCTTGTAAGAATCTCATAATCACGTGGGTGAAGTACCATTGGAAAATTCTCAATGAGACAAACCTGGGGAAGGGAAGGTCAACTTTTCCCTCAATAGGGAGGGAGATGGAGAGAGAATCTGCATATTTTTTAGATCTAATTCATCCATTGAGGCCTCCAAAATTGATTATAAAGTTTTTAAGCTATTCTTGGCTCTTGCTTTATCAAGAGAAATACTCTCTTGGTGATACCTCTTTCTGATCTTCTTATTCCATTATACCTAACATCCTTCCAAATGTTACCAAGTCAATTTTCATTTCTAGATAATACATCTAGCTATTGGTATTATAGTAACAACTCAATTCTCTTTGTTTGCCCATTAGGTAATTCTCCTTCATTCTCATCCTTCTCTAGATCCATCCCCAACCTTATTGCAATAAAGTAATAAGGTTGACCTGTAAAAGACCAAATTCAAGGAGAGAAATAGGAGAATGGAAACTCACATTGGGACACTTGAATGAGGGAAAAATCCGAATGCCTAGCATGAGCTTTGGCTTTGGTATGTATAGGTAGCATACAAGGCCCTTGAGAAGCTTCTCAAGAAGCTTCCTCAAGCCGCTTTCTTAGAGTGCAAGCCAAGTTAGCTAGGAAGCTTCTCAAGAAGCTTCCTTCTAGAAGCCGCCTACTTGGTGTGCAAGCTAAGCTAGTTGGAAGCTTCTAGAAGCTTCCTTCTAGAAGCTACTTACTTAAGGTGCAAGCTAAGCTAACCAGAAAGCTTCCCAAGAAGCTTCCTAGATACTTCCAGAATATTCTAGGTTACTTTGTCTTATGTGCTACTTCGTAAACCTGACTACTTTGTCGCTAAACTCCCGACTAACTTTGTCGCTAAACTCCATATTGTTACATATTCTCTCGCCGCTAGTTGGTGACGTCCTCGTTGCTAGTGAAGCTTTGAATTCCTAGATGGCCGTCTATGCATTTTGGAGGTGAGAAAGAGGCTCCCAGGTGGCTTCATGAAGGGGATACCCTTTCCAAAGGACTTTGTACTCCATATGTTGGCGACGGCCTTGTTGGATATGGCAACGCGCAAGGATACGATCAACTACGTACTCCTCATGATCATTGATAGGGACAAGAAGATGGGGAGGTTGGACTTGAGAGGAAAAGGAAGAGGGGTTAGGAACAAAGGGTTTCAACTTGGAAACATGAAAGACAAGATGGATACGTAAGGTAAGGCAAGTCGATAAGCAACATGAGAGACAATTTGGGTGATATCAAAGGGTCCTATCCAGTTAGGGGCAAGTTTACGAACTTGGGTATCAAGTGGGAGAGGGAGGTTATTAGAGGATAACATGACCTTATCACCAACTTCAAAGGTGAGATCACAACAATGGTGGTCCGCATATTGTTTTTGGCAATTCTGAGCAACAAGGAGGTGAGACTTGGCTTGTTGGAGCGATTGGGATATAGTGGTCAAGAATGTGGAAGTATGAGGAACCTAAGATGGAAGGGGAGCAAGAAGAGAATCTAGAACAAGCGGATCTTGACCAAAATTGAGAAAGAAGGGAGAAAATCCGGTGCTTGCCTGTTTGGAATTATTGTAGGCAAATTCTGCAGCTGCAAGACATTCATCCCAATTGGTATGGTGGACATTGACAAAGGCCCGCAACATATCCTCCAATGTACGATTTGCACGTTTGGTTTGTCCATCAGTTTGAGGATGATAGGCCATGGACAAAGCAAGCTTGGTGCCAAGTATCTGGAAGAGTGCTTGCCAAAACTTCCCGGTAAATTGAGGATCACGGTCAGAGATGAGTACACGTGGCATCCCATGATGCTTGAAGACATTGTCAAAGTAGATTTGTGCTAAGGTTAGGGCATCCACGGTATCATGGGTTGGTGCCAAGTGGATTTGCTTACTAAGCTTATCCACAAACACCACGATTGCGGTGTGTCCTTGTTTTGTCTTTGGCAAGGATGTGATGAGATCCAAGCTCACATGCTCCCACCGAGCGGATGGAAAGGCGAGTGGTTGAAGGAGTCCACTCGGTTTTTGGTTGCTAGCCTTGTTATGTTGGTAGCTCTCACACAATCGGACAAATTCTTGAACATCCTGTTGCATGTTGGGCCACCACCATTGATGTTGGAGGGTACCCAAGGTCTTGTCCACACCCATGTGACCAGCGATGGGTAAATCATGGGCTTCTTGAAGGCGCACAAGTTGAAGATCACCTTTGGCTGGAACATAGATCCGGTCTGCATGGAATAGAAGGCCTTCCTTGAAGGAGAAGGTGTTGTACTCCTTGTCACCTGTTGTTAGCCAACCATGTACCATTTGGAAGAAGGGATCTTGTTGTAGAGCTAACCAAAACTCGTTATGAATCTTGGGATCAATTGACACTGTTGTAATTGCTGCCGCGATGAGAGGAAGAGACTTCAAATCAGGTCATCGTGATAGAGCATCTGGGATGACATTGAACCGACCTAGTTTGTACTCAAGTTTGATGTCGAACAATTGGAGTTGCTCTTCCCATCAATGATGTCGACTCTTCATGTACTCTAGGTGTAAGGTCTGCAACAATGGCTTGTGATCAGTTCGCATGATCACTTGTTTCCCCAAGAGATAATGCCTCCATACCTTGGTGGCATATGCCATTGCAAGTTGTTCTTGATCTTGAGCAGAGTAATTTCTTTCAGCTATATTTAGTTGGCAAGACACAAAGGCAATAGGATGTAGTCCATCTAGAAATTCTTGTTGCAACACAGCTCCAATTGCAAAGTTAGAAGCATCAAAATCAACCACACAAGGTAGTTGAGGATCATATAGTTGAAGAATGGGTCTTGAAGACACCATATGCTTTAACTTCTGGAATGCTTCTTCATGCTTGGTGGTCCATTGGAAGCTCGAGTTCTTTTCCAAGAGGTCAATCAATGGTGCAGCCACGTGAGCATAATAGTGGATGAACCGTCGGTAAAAACTGGCCAATCCATTGAATGCTTGTACTTCGGTAGCATCCTTTGGGGTAGGCCAATCAGTAATGGCCTTGATCTTCTCTTCTTCCATCTTGATCCCCTCTGATGAGATCTAATGACCCAAGAAGGTAACCTTCTTCTGCCAAAAAGCACACTTTGACTTCTTGCAATAAAATTTCCACTGTCGTAGTCATCTTAGGACTTCTCGCACATGATTCCTATGTTCTGCCTCTGTCCTACTATAGATTAAGATATCATCTAAGAACCCTACCACGGACTGATCCAATAGTCCCTCCAACACCCGATGCATTTGATCCATGAAGACCGTTGGAGCATTAGTGAGTCCAAAAGGTAGAACTCTCCACTCAAAATGTCCATACCTTGTGCAAAAGGCAGTCTTTTGCATGTCCTCTCCTTCAATAGGAATTTGCTAATAGCCGCTACAAAGATCTAGCTTGGAAAAGTAGCGTGCTCCACTTAATTGATCAAGTATGTCATTGATCTGAGGCAAGGGATATGCATTCTTCATGGTTTGCTTATTGAGCCCACGGTAATCAATATAGAAACAAAGTCCTCCATCCTTCTTTGGAACAAATAGTACCGGTGCTCCCCACGGAGAGATATTATGTCGTATGAAATCTTTCTCCAACAACTTTGTAAGTGTTGTTTGCAACTCTTCCAACTTCTTTGGTGAGAGCCGATAGATTGGTCTACTCACTAGAGTACTCCATGGCAATAACTTGATCTTGAAGGGCATACCTCGATCAAAGGGTAATCCCTTTGGCAGATCATCCAAAAACACATCTGCAAACTCTTGTAATATCCAATCAACTGTTGCTTGATGCGGCACTTGGCCCTCCTCAGATTGTTCTTGTGCAATCGGCTTGATCCACACCGCGAATACATACTTATCTTCCTCCAAAGCTTGCTCTATGGCTGCTTCATTAACAAACTTCCCTTCTAGGGACTCATCTCTCTTCCAAGCTTGCTCCATGGTTGCCTTCTTGGCAAACTTCCCATCTTGGGACTCATCTCCCTTCCAGATTTGCTCTATAGCTACCTTCTCAACAAACTTCCCATCTTGGGACTGACTATTCCTAGGTGTCTTACTTAGAGGTGCCAAACAACCTAATCGGAAATTCCTACCTTAGTGTTGTACTTGAATTTGACGTCGGGTCCAATCAAATTGAACCTTATGACGTTCAAGCCAAGGTAGACCCAAAATGATATCATAGTGTAGAGGTGCCACTACAAACCTCATACACTCCAAATACTCCTTCCCAATCTTGAAGGTAACAGGATGCAAGGTGCAGAATGCAGAACCTTTTCTACCATCCGCCATCATCAAACTTCTTCCAATCACTGGCTTGATAGGAATACCCAATTCCTTTGCTACTTGCATAGACATGCAATTCTCTGAACTTCCAAGAATCAACTAAAATCCTACAACCCCGATTAGATATCATACCTTGCAAGTGAAGCAAACTTGCATAGGTCGAGCCTTCAATCCCATTGGAACTAATCAAGCTCCTAGTAGGCGGCTCAAAATCTCCTATTGGGATTCTTCATTTCCTGATCATTCTTTTCCACAAACTCTATTTGGGCAACTTGTCGAGGTCGCCTATTCCTAAGTAGACATTCAGCAATGTGATGTCCAACTTGGCGACAATAAAAGCAACCTCCATTTTGTCGTAATCTTTCTCTATCTGTTGTGCCAAGTGGTCTTCGTTGGATAGCATCAATCTCCATTGGTACCGGTTCTTCCACTCGTGCGTAGTGTATTGGTAGGCTTTGTGCAGGTCGAGGTTGAGACCAATTTGTCACAACCAAGGAATCAAAACGCTCAGCCAATTGCATAGCTTCTCTATGTTTTGTGGCCCCCGCATGGTCACCTCCAATTTGGTTCGTGACTTCAATCCTTGCACAAATCGATCCAAAATTTCACCTTCTTGGATATCTGGAATTTGCATGATGATGTTTTGAAATTGTGTGATGTAGCTTCTCACTGAGCCAATCTGCCTCAACTCCGCCAATTTATCTCATGCGGCTCGGGTGGCATTTATTGTTAGAAATCGACCAAGTATTGCATCTTCTGCCCATGTCAAAATTGGTGTAACAATTTGTCATTTAGCTCTTTCTACTCAAAATCACCACCAAAGTTTTTCCATGCCATCTGTTATACTCCGAGGACAAGAGAAAAGAGAAAACACAGATTTCACACTCGAACATTCGATGCCCCAAGGGAGCACCTTCTCTTTATTATATAGACAAAGAGGATCTCCTACAAGGAAGCTACACCATAGGATTAGGAACACAGATAGGTGACATGTCAGCAAGCTCCACCCTTGGATTACGTACTTGGATGGGTGACCTTTTTGGTCTAGGTCCTATCTGGTTGGTCAAACGAGCTTTGACCGGAGGGAATCTTTTAGGGAATCTTCCTGTAGGAATCTCAGAATCACACGAGTAAGGTACCGTTGGAAAGCTCTTGATGAGACAAACCAAGGGGGAGGGAAGACTAACCTTTCCTCCATTGGGGGGGCGAATCAACACATTTTCAAGGCCTAATTCATCCGTTTAGGCCTCCGAAATTGCCGTCAAAGATTTCAAGCATATTTCGGTTCCTACTCTATTAGTAGAAGTCCCCTTTTGGTGATACCTCTTTCTGATCTGTTTAGTCCATCATGTGTAACATCCTTCCAGATGTTACCAAACCAATTCTCACCTTTAAATCATATGTCTAGCTATTGGTTCTAAGGTTCTCAAGTCTGTTTCGGTTTCTGCCCTATTAGTAGAAGTACTCTTTGGTGATACTTCTATCTGATCTATTTTGACCATCATGTATAACATCATTCTAGATGTTACCAAACCGAATTTCACATCTAGATCATATGGCTAACCCTTGGTATTACAGACCTCCCTCCTTTTAAGACGCAATGTCCTCGTTGTGCAATTGTTGCTCAAATGCTTGCACAACACCGGTGCATGTGCCAAATTGGCAGCGGGTTCCCAGGTTGCTTCATAGAGGGGGTTACCTTTCCATTGTACTAGATATTCCACCCGCGGATGGCGTGTACCACGCATGCACTTTTGGAGAATCCGCTCCACTTCATATTCCTCTGTGCCATCAATGACTGTCGGACAAGGTCGAATGTCCTGTGTGGAAGTACCTTGGCCTGATCGGGGAGCATATCTACGTAATAGAGAGACATGGAACACTGGATGGATCTTCATGTGTGGGGGTAGCTCAAGGTGATAGGCCACAACGCCGATGCGACAAAGAATCGAGAAAGGCCCAATAAAACGAGGTCTGAGCTTACGAGATCCAACTAATGTGAGGTTGGTTGTCGATGGCCACACTTGATCCCCAACATTGAACTCCATGTGCCTACGGTGTGCATCAGCATACTGCTTTTGTTGATTTTGCGCAATTTGTAACCTGTGCTTGGCGCTCTCCACACCTTGTTGGATTCTAGAAACAAATGTGTTGACTGCATCAACCTTGGTAGTCACTGGACGGATCTTCATCAAGCTAGAAGGTGTGAAGGGATGCTCACCATACATGAGGAAGAACGGAGTGACCTGGGTGGAGGCATTCACTAAATTGTTGTAAGCAAATTCCACCAACGGTAGTAGGGTGTCCCACCTCTCTTGCTCTTCTAAGGTAAAGTTGCGTAACATGTCTTCAATCGTGCGATTAGCCCGCTCTGTTTGGCCATTTGTTTGTGGGTGGTAAGCTGTAGACATGGCCAACTTGGTTTTGAAGAAACCAAAGAGTGTTCGCAAAAACAAATTGGTGAATTGGGTGCCTCTATCGGTGATGAGTACTCTAGACAAGCCATGGTGAGCAAAGACTGCATCTAAGTATAGTTGAGCTAGTTGTGGAGCGGTCACCTCCTTGGTGGTAGGGCGGACATGAATCATTTTGCTGAGCCGGTCCACAAAGACCACAATGGAGTCAAACCCTGAGGTGGTCTTGGGTAATTTACAGACAAGATCCATACTCACTTGTTCCCAACGTTGGGTAGGAGTGGGAAGAGGTTGAAGGAGTCATGCATGAGCTTGATTAGAAGCTTTGTTCTGTTGACAAAGTAGGCAGCTATGCACATAGTCCATCACGTCGTTGCTCATCTTGGGCCAATAGTAAAGGCGCTTGACTGCCTCCAAGGTCTTGTCCACTCCAACATGAGCTGCAATGGCCGAATCATGACATTCCGCTAGAATGGTAGTGCATAATTCTGGGACATTTGGGATCCACAATCGGCCCTCCCAAAAGGTGAGTCCTTGGGTGTTGGTGACACCTTTGGACGATTGCGCTTCTACAATCTGTGGATCAGTTTTTGTAGCAGCTAGAATCTCTTGCCAAAATTCAGGGTTAATCTTTACCTCTGCCGCCAAGTTGTTGGCCATTGGCATGCAGGTGAATGCATCTGCAAGTTGCTTCTTACCTTCCACGTAGGTGATTGTCATGTTGAAGCGTTGTCGCCACTCTGCCCACCAAATTTGGCGACGAGATAGATCCTTTTGCGTCTTGAGGTAGACTAGAGGTTTGTGGTCTGTCTCTACTACAAATGCCTTCTCGCCCAGGTAGTGCTTCCAATGCTTGGTTGCTAGAACGATGGCCAGCTCTTCTTGTTCTGTGGTGTGGTAGTTGCGCTCTACCGGTAACAACTTTCGAGAGAAGTATGCAATTGGATGCCATCCATCATACCACTCTTGTTGTAAGACTGCTCCTATTGCTACGCCTGATGCATCCGTAGCTAACTTGATTGGACATTTTGGGTCATACCACTTCAAGATTGGTGAATGTAGCAAGGCGGCCTTCAATTCTTGAAAGGCCAACTCTTGTGCAGTTCCCCATGTCCACTTCTTCCCCTTGCCAAGTAGTGCCGTTAAAGGCTGTGCAACCTTGGAGAAGTCCTTGACAAATCTACGATAGAATCCCGTCAACCCCAAGAAGCTCTTAAGTTGAGTCTGATCTTCTGGGGCACTCCATTTTTGAATGACCTCTATTTTATCTGTCAATACTTGAATGCCCTCTGCACTTACTCTATGCCCTAAGTAGTCTACTTCAGACTTGCCAAACTCACACTTTGAGATTTTGGCGTACAACTGATTCTGTCTTAGAATCTGGAGGACCTCTCGTAGATGTTGTTTGTGTTTTGTCATTGTGCTACTATATACTAAGATATCATCCAAGAAGACAATAACAGACTTATCCAAGTATGGACAAAATATGTCATTCATTAGGCTCATGAAAGTGGCAAGCGCATTGGTGAGACCAAAAGGCATCACAAGATACTCAAAGTGGCCATACCTGGTTCGAAAGGCAGTTTTGTACACATCCTCCTCTGCAATTCGGATTTGATTGTTACCGCTCCGCAAGTCTAGTTTGGTGAAGTATCTCGCTCCATGGAGTTGATCAAACAGGTCATCCATGCGAGGTAAGGGGTATTTGTTCTTCACTGTTTGCTAATTGAGACCCTGATAATCAATGCACATGCGCATTATACCATTCTTCTTCTTCACAAACAAGACAGGGGCCCCATATGGTGATACGCTAGGTTGGATGAACCCTTTTTGTAGCATCTCCTCAATTTGAGTCTTACACTCCTCCAACTCATGAGGTGATAGGCGATATGGGGCCTTACAAGGAGGTGTCTTCCCCGGGAGTGTCTCTATTTTGTGATCTACTCGCCTTTTAGGTGGTAATCCTGAGGGTAGATCATCGGGAAAGACATCTTGAAACTCATCCACTACATCCTTCAATTTCTCAGGAATTTTTCCAGCGAGTTGTGCACTCTGGACTTCTCTTATTAGACCCATAAAACATCTATCGGTCTTACAGACAGTTGTCGTCCCTATGACATATAGAGGTAGTTTTTGCCTGTGTGATTTTTCTTTAACCCCAATGATTGACCATTGGTGGGTTCTCACTACTTTCTTCCTCCAATCCACCATTGGGTTGTACTGCTCCATCCATGGCATGCCTAAAATTGCATCATAACGGGCTAACTATATCACTTGCCACTCAATTGCTTCCTGATATTCTCCTACAGAGAGGGTTACCCGTCTAGGTAATGATTCAATCCTCTCTGTTTGCCCATTTGGTAACTCTACTTCTTCACTTCCATCTCTCTCTAGATCCATTCCCAAGCTTATTGCAACAGAGCGAGACAAGAAATTCTCTGTTACTCCCGGATCTATTAATACTCTCACTTGATTACCTTCTAGGATTCCATTCATGACAATCAATTGTGAGGTTGCCTTTCGGGATCTTTGCGCATTATTCTTCTTCCTTCCCTCGCTTCTCTGCTTCCTTATTGAGCCAGTAAGGCCGCGAGGTACATTTACTGGCGATCTTCATTTTCCGAAGTGGTTTCCACCTCCTCCTCTTCAATGTGCCTCTCCATGTTGTTCAAAGATCGCTTGTACGAAGGCCGAGGGCCTCTAGGGAAACGAGTGCAACAATTGGTAGATATGTGCCCAATACAACCACAATTGTAACAACGACGTTGTTCTCCTTGAGTCCTTTCTCCTCGTGGGACTCCATCTCTTTGTTCTTCTACCCGTCCCCGCTCTCCTTGAAGCGGCCGTGCTCCTCAATCCCGGAATCAAAGGTTGCCCAATTCCATCGGTACTGGTCCACCCATGTGTGGCATTTCTGCTTGATAATGTTGAGGTGGAACTACTCCTTCACCTCCACCTAATGCTCCGGCTATTCTTTGCACACAAGCAATAGCTTCAAATACCGTGCAAGGGTTTTGCACCATGACTTCTTGGCAAATCCGCTCTTTCAATCCTCGTTTGAAATTGTCGAGAGCCTTTGCTGGACTCATGTCGGTAATTGCAACTTGTAGATCCAGAAACGCCTCCACATACTCTTGTACGCTATTCTTCTGTCTCAGTCCCCATAGTCGGGTTCAAGCCATCTGCACAGAATCCATCGATTGGAAATTCTTGAGCAGTCCTTCTTGCATTGCTGTCCATGTGACCTCCCTTCTCTCTGCCAGCATGGATTGTTCCCAAGCATCATACCATGTGAGGGCTTTATCGGTCAAGTACCCACATGCAAACACGCCTGCAGCATGCTTTGTGATCTCTGTTGAGAACAATCAAAAATATCGATTCATTCTCAAGATCCAATTCTCCACTACTCCCATCGTACGCTACCCCTTGTAAGGCTTGATGTTGCAGGTCTTCTTCATCCGGAGTAGCAATGTGGCTTCATCGTTGATAGGGTTCGTAGGCACGGGTGCCTCTCCAAGTACTTCAGTTGCAGGTATTGGGTTTTGAGACGGCTCTTCTTCTTGCATGGCTTGATCGTTCCTGAGGATCTGCACTTGACTTTGCAATGTCTCCATGGTCATCTTAATCTCTCGAAATTCATTCAACATCCCTTGCATTCCTTGCACCAGCTCTTGCAACTGCGGATCCATGGTTCCTGCAACACCCCAATTGCTAACGTCTACTTCAATACAGAGTCAATATAATCACTCTGGAAGGCGCACAAACTATCGGAACTACCATTGGGACCTCAGAAGCTATCACTCGTTGATAATACTCCTCACCAAAATTCCTAACCACAAAATCTCTAAACATCAATTTCGGCCTCACTACATAACGGATTTCTACTTGAGTGTTGAAAGGGAGAGGATTTGGGACATTCATATCCATATTATCATAATAGAATGTAGATTGTCAAATCCCACTCTCTGTCATATATCACCACAGGTAGAATCACCGGGTTTGGTGAGTTCATCACTCTGTCCATGAATTCCGCACCAAAGTGATAAACTAGCAATACTCTCATTTGCTCACGCTGGATGTACATAACCTTAATGTGGAATGGGTTTGAGAATGGAAAGCTAGGTGCGGGAAATTGTCCCCCCAGTGCATCCATCCCATCCGCTCTCTAAACACCTTCCTAAGTCTAGCGATTACTCTATGTTCTCCACCTCAAATTACTCAGTTTCAGTAGTTTGTGCTATTCTAAGAGGGGTGATCCACTCTCTTGGACTAGAACACTCGCTCTGATACCATTGTAATACTCCGAGGACAAGAGAAGAGAGAAAACACAGATTGCACACTCGAACATTCGATGCCCCAAGGGAGCACCTTCTCTTTATTATATAGACAAAGAGGATCTCCTACAAGGAAGCTACACCATAGGATTAGGAACACAGATAGGTGACATGTCAGCAAGCTCCACCCTTGGATTACTTACTTGGATGGGTGACCTTTTTGGTCTAGGTCCTATCTGGTTGGTCAAACGAGCTTTGACCAGAGGGAATCTTTTAGGGAATCTTCCTATAGGAATCTCAGAATCACACGAGTAAGGTACCGTTGGAAAGCTCTTGATGAGACAAACCAAGGGGGAGGGAAGACTAACCTTTCCTCCGTTGGGGGGGAGAATCAACACATTTTCGAGGCCTAATTCATCCGTTTAGGCCTCCAAAATTGCCATCAAAGATTTCAAGCATATTTCGGTTCCTACTCTATTAGTAGAAGTCCCCTTTTGGTGATACCTCTTTCTGATCTTTTTAGTCTATCATGTGTAACATCCTTCTAGATGTTACCAAACCAATTCTCACCTTTAAATCATATGTCTAGCTATTGGTTCTAAGGTTCTCAAGTCTATTTCGGTTTCTGCCCTATTTGTAGAAGTACTCTTTTGGTGATACTTCTATCTGATCTATTTTGACCATCATGTATAACATCATTCTAGATGTTACCAAACCGAATTTCACATCTAGATCATATGGCTAACCCTTGGTATTACACCATCCAATTGGCTAGAAGCTAAGAGAATTTGTTTCCGCTCGTCTTGAAGATTGGTGGCTTCAAAGTAACATTCGCAATCAAACACAAAATTCTCCACTATGCTTGGAAGATTCTTGCCTTCAAACACCTTGGGTTTTGGAAATCAAATGTGATCGTCTCCATCTTGAACTGGCGCTCTGTCTATCTGTTCTTGTCGTTGTTGATCTTGTTCATCCAACAATTGAGTAAGATGCTCTATTTGTTGTTGCATTGCAAGGATAACATCCGGTATTGCCGCCATTGCTACTACTCTATTCCACTACAGTCAATTTATCTAGTTGATTAACACATAGATACAACACGTCCACCGTTCTCCATAAGTTACAACTAGAAGTATCAAGGGTTGCTCTGACACGATGATCATATGTAGAAAATCCTGCCCAAAGTGCAAGATGATGAATTGTGTGAAACGATGCTTTGGTAATATCTGGACATGAAAGTCCCAATGGTTTGGTGGAAGTGGATTTGGTGGTCCATAAATTCTATCCATCCCATTTCTACTCTGATACCAATGTAAAAGACCAAATCCGAGGAGAGAAATAGGAGAATGGAAACTCACATTGAGACACTTGAATGAGGGAAAAATCCAAATGCCTAGCATGAGCTTTGGCTTTGGTATTTATAGGTAGCATACAAGGCCCTCGAGAAGCTTCTCAAGAAGCTTCCTTAAGCCGCTTTCTTAGAGTGCAAGCCAAGTTAGCTAGGAAGCTTCTCAAGAAGCTTCCTTCTAGAAGCCGCCTACTTGGTGTGCAAGCTAAGCTAGTTAGAAGCTTCTAGAAGCTTCCTTCTAGAAGCTACTTACTTAAGGTGCAAGCTAAGCTAACCGGGAAGCTTCCCAAGAAGCTTCCTAGATACTTCCGGAATATTCTAGGCTACTTTGTCTTATGTGCTACTTTGTAAGCCCGACTACTTTGTCGCTAAACTCCTGACTAACTTCATCACTAAACTCCATATTGTTACAAGATCAAAGATTCTCTATTGCTCCAAGATCTATCAATATTCTCACTTGATTGCCTTCTAGGACTCCATTCACAACAATCAACTATGAGTTTGTCTTTCTAAATCTTTATGCACTCGTCTTCTTTCTCCCCTTGGTTTTTTGCTTCTCCATTGAGCCAATAAGGCCACAAGGTACATTTACTAGTGATCTTCATTTTCCAATTTGATTTCCACATCTTCCTCTTCAATTTTTCTCTCCATGTTGTTCAAAGATTGCCTATATGGAGATGAGGGAACTTTAGGAAGATGAGCACAACAATTGATGGCTATGTACCCAACTCAGCTGAAATTTTAACAACAATGTTGTTCTACATGAGTCTCTTCTCCTTGTGGGATTCCAACTCTCCTTTCTTTGACCCGTCCCCGTTCTCCTTGGAGCAGTTGTGCTCCTTGATCTTGGAACCAAATGTTGCCCAATTTAGTAGAAATTAGACCACCAAAGTATGGTGTTTCAACCATATAATGTTGAGTCAAGACAAGCTCTTCACCTCCTCCAAGCACCCCTGCTATTCTTTGAGCTCAAGCAATGGCTTCAAAAACAATGCAAGGGTTTTGTACCACTACTTCTTGGAAAATTTGCACTTTTAACCCTTGTTTGAAATTATCCAAAGCTTTTGTTGGAATCATGTCTGTTATTGCAACCTATAGATCAAGAAATACCTCCATGTACTCTTGTACATTGTTCTTCTACTTCAAACCCCATAGTCAAGTTTAGGCAATCTGCATAGAATCCACAAGTTGGAAACTTGTTAGAAGCCTTTCTTACATTGTCATCCAAGTGACTTGTCTTCCTTTTGCAAACATTGATTGTTCCTAAGCATCATACCATGTGAGAGCTTTATTAATCAAATACCCATATGCAAACATGCCTACAAAACAATTAGTGATCTAAGTTGTGAATAATCAAAAGTATTGATTCGTTCTTGAAATCCAATTCTCCACTACTCCCATGGAACATTATCCATTGTAAGGCTTGATATTTCATGTTTTCTTCATCAATAGTAACAATGTGGCTTCATTGTTGACCGGGGTTGGTGTCATTAGCATGAGTGATTCTCTAGGTACTTTGGTTGCTAGTACTAGGTTTTAGGACAATTTCCCTTCTTCCATTGCTTGATCATTCCTAAAGGTACGTACTTGACTTTGCAATGCCTCTATGTTCATCTTGATCTCCCTAAACTTGTTCAATATCTTGTGCAAGTGATGCATTCTTTGCATCAGATCTTGCAACTATGTATCCATGATTCTTACCCACGGCAAATGCTCAATTGCTACTTCCCACTTCAATAGAGGATTAATATGATCACTCAAGAGGGAGCATAGACTATTAAGACTACTATGGGATTTCAAAAGCTATCACTTATTGCTAATATTCCTCACCAAAATTGCAGATAATGAAATCCCTAAACATCACTTTTGGTCTAACAATATAACGGATTTCTACTTTGAGTGTTGAAAGGGAGAGGATTTGGTATATTTAGACCCATCATAATAGAATGTAGATTGTCAAGTCCTAGTGTCTATTATATATGATCACGGGTAGTGTGACAATCCGGCAAATATCACTTTTGCGGCAATCGAGTAAGTAAAGTTTGTTCCCGTAGAGATACGAGTCAGAATTGGTCAAATACAAAGTCAAATAGTAACATGTAGTTCTTATTGGTTGCGTCTTTAATCTCTCAGGTAGAAACCACACCCAGAAAAGAGTAACAAGTACTGATTTGCAGTCTTGTCACAAATTCACACTCCATAATCACAACTCCAACAAATCTTTCCAAACAATCTTGATTGTGATGATTCAGGCTCTCCCGAAAATGACACTTCACTGCAAAACGACTTTGCCTCAGAATTGTGTTCCACCCCTCCACTGAAGGCACAACTTCCTTGATCAAAATTGCTTCACATCAACTTCGCACTGCACTAACAAATGCAGAATACTACCAACACTACAATTCCTCTCAGATCTATCAAGGCATTGCTCCGATTGCACTTCACTCAGGATCAAACACACAGAGTGAAGATCAAGGCTGTGGAAACCAACATCCAACAAGCATACTGACTTGCACTTTGAATTTCTCCACACTCACAAACACAATTACAAAGTTGATACTTGGAATCAAGCTCAAGCGACGAGCACTACTTCACAGCACTTTGCTTTATCTATTCTCAGAATTATGAGCACTGAACAACATGATACTGCAAATATCACTCTTAAGTAGTGAACAAATCGACAGTTCTAACAACTATACTGTTCTACAACAACTTTTCTAACCTGCAGATCTGAAATGACAATTCACCTCTTCATATCTGCCTCTTCAAATCTCAAAATTATTACTAATCCAATCCAATGTCTACTTCTTCCTTTGCTTTCAAACCCAAACCCGAAATAAATTTATTTCCTACTACTTTGTCCTCGGGTTTCACAACTCCCAATTCCTCCACTAATTCCAACACTTCTCCTTCCTGATTTGCAATTTCCTATCATAATTAAGCCTTTTAAATCTTTATCTCCCGACCCACTCTTCTCTAAGGTGTCAAATGTCAAATCCAAAGACACCTGCACTCCTATCTCTCTTACTTCGGGTCTAACTACTATTAATTCCTTTACTAATTCTATTGTGTCATTGTCAAGAATTGTAATTGAAAGCATGAATACACTATCTACACCTTCAATTTGTAACCCACTTTCCCCTAATCACTCATGTAACTGACCCAAAGACACTTATTGTCTGCTCTTGCACTTTGGGTTTATTCACTACTGCTATTTCTCCTTCAATTCATGTTCCATCTTCAATCAGAATTGAAATTGAAGTCATGGGTATCCTAACTACCTTCTTTCCCTACTTTAACTTCCTCTGATGCTTCTCGCAAGATTCCCAAAGTCACCTTCACTGCACTCCGAGGTCCAACTTCTTCGGATTTAGTCGATCATCTTAGTCTTGAGGCAAATTTTTTAGACCAAAGTCATGTAAACCCAAAGTCCAAAGTACGAAGTCCCATTGACCCGAAGATACCAACCCGAAAAACCTCAACCCAAAGTACATCTACTCCAAAAACTTCAAATCCTTGTAACTTCTTCTACAGCCCTCTAAACTTTGCGATTTTGGTAGCAATGGAAAGCCCTGAACGAGACACTTCCAACAAGATATAGCACACTTGATTTGGACTTGTGTGAATTGAGATATGGCCCCCGCAAGAATCCTGACCTACAACTTCTATTTCTCCTTCGGGTTTGCACTCCTTCAACGTCTGATCCGAGTTTTTCCCTCCTCTGACGCAAAATAAACTTCTTTGGGTTTGATCCAATCCAAGACCTTCTTCTCTTACACGAAGTAGACTCCCTCGAGTCTGATCAAAACACAAGTTTGCACTCATTTCTTCTCCATTTGGTTTCAATTTGGTTTCAGCAAGACACTTTTTCTTCAAAACTCGTCCAAAATGAAAAATGTGGGTATCACAGGTAGAATCACTAGGTTGGGTGAATTTATTATTCTATCTATGAACTCTACTCCAAAATGGTAAACAAGATATACTCTCACTTGTTCATGTTGGATGTACATAATCTTGATCTAAAATGAATTCAATAACAAAAAGTGGAGTGCAAGAAATTGTCCTTCAGGAGCCTCCATCCAATCTTCTCTCTAACACACTCCTAGTCTATCGGTTGCACTATGGTTTCTCTTCTCAAAATTACTAATCTCAATAGCTCATGTTCATCCAAGAGGCATGATCCACTCTCTTGGATTGAAACACTCACTCTAATACCATTGTAATATTTTGAGGATTGTGGAACTTCCAAGAGAAATATAGGAGAAGAAACACAAAGCTCTAAACTCAATAATTTGATGCCCCAAAGGAACACCTTGTCTTTATTATATAACAAAGAGGATTCTCTCAAAAGAAGCTCCACCTTTGGATGAGATACATGGATTGGTGACCTACCAACAAGCTCCATCCTTAGATTAGTTGCATGCATGGATGACAAGTCGGTTTTTGTCCTATTTGGTTGGTCAACTAATTTTGACCAAAGGGACTCTTTTTGTAGAAATCTCATAACTGCATGGGTGAGGTACCATTGAAAAGCTATTGATGAGACAAACAAGGAGAAGGAAGGCCAACTTTTTTTTCCTTTAGGAATAACCAATCTATTTTCAATGACTAATTCATACATTTAGGCCTCCAAAATTGGCTCTAGATTTTTCAAGTTGTTTTTGGCTCTTGCCCTTTTTATAGAACTACTCTTTTGGTGACACCTTTATCTGATTTACTAAGTCCATCATATATAATATCCTTCTTGATGTTACCAAACCAATTTGAACTTTTAGATAATATATCTAGCTATTGGTATTACAGTACGTGGCTTTTAGAATGAAGCTTCTTGAGAAACTTCCATACTAGCTTAGTTTGCACTCTAAGAAGAAGACTCTTAGGAAGCTTCTTGAGAAGTTTTCCAAAGAGTCATCTCTTAGGAAAAAAAGTGATCATGCAAATCTTAGTTGCAAACATTACATTTGGAGCACATAAAGACTCAACATCATTGATAGAAGCAACAACTATAGTTATTTGACATCAAACTTGAGTAAAAACTTGGTAGGTTCTATGATATTCCCAATGCTCTATCATGATGACTTGATTTGAAGAATCTTCATGAATCTTTCATCATATCAGAAATTACAATAGTGTCAATTGGCTCAAAAGTCCAAATTGAGTTTAGGACCACTTTACAATAAGAACTCTTCTTTCAAATGGTACAAGGTCATCTTGTAGCACATGACAAGGAATACAACACCTTCTTCTTCAAGGAATGCCTTCTCTTCTATGAGGACCGGATCTATATTCCAGCCAAGGGTGATCTACAACTTTTGCACCTTCAAGAAGCCCATGCCTTATTAATTGTTGGTCACATGGGTGTGGACAAAACTTTAGGTACCCTACAATGCCAATGGTCATGGCCCAACATGGCACTAGAGGTTTGAGAGTTTATTTGATCTTGTGAGAGCTACCAACACAATAAGGCAATAACCAAAATTCAAATGGACTCCTTCAACCACTACCAATTCCATCTATCCATTGAGAACATGTAAGCTTAAACCTCATCACATCCTTGCAAAAGATGGACTAGAGCTATACAACCATCATAATGTTCATAAGCTCAACAAGCATATTTGTTTGGCACCTACCATGGATACCTTTGATGCTCCAACATTAGCCTAAATCTACTTTGACATTGTCTTCAAGCACCATGCAATGCCAAGAGTCCTCATCTCTTATCAAGATCCATGCTTTATTGGTAAATTTTAGCGAGTGCTTTTTCAACTTATTGTAACCATGCTTGCCTTATCTATAGTTTATCATCCTCAAATAGATGGACAAATAGAACAAATAAATTACATTTTGGAAGACATATTACGTGCTTTTTTCAATGTCAACCACACTAATTGGGATACATATCTTGCAATTATTGAGTTTGCTTACAATAATTCCAAGTAGGCAAGTATTGGTTTTTCTCTCTTCTTCCTTAATGAGAAGCAAGATCCACTTGTTCTAGATTCCCTTCTTGCTCTGTTGCCATCTCAAGTCCCACATACTTCTACCTTGTTATTCATGTTATCTAAATCCCTACACCAAGCCAAGTCACATCTCCTTATTGCTCAAAATGTGCAAAAGCAAATGTTGATAATCATTGATGCGATCTCACTTTTTGTAATACAAGCCGCTAGACATATTATCTAGAGGGGGAAATTGGCTTGTAATATCTAGAAGGATGTTTTGTACAATAGGCTAGGTAGATCAGACAAATGTGTCACCAAAACAATATTTCTACTAATAAAGCAAAAGCTAAAAATAGCTTGAAAACTTTAGAGCTAATTTTGGAGGCCTAAATGAATAAATTAGACCTCAAAAAATAAAAAGAATCATTCTCTTCAAGAAAATGGGCTTGCATTCCCTCACTAATGATTTTTCTTGTCATAGGCTTCCAATGGTACCTCACCCATGCAATTCTGAGCTCCCTATAGGAATATTCCCAAAAGATTCCCTTTGGTCAAACCCATTTGACCAGCTAGATAGGACAAGCACTTACATGTCACCCATCCAAATAACTAATCCAAGGATAGAGCTAGCTGATAGGTCACCAATCCATGTATATGATCCAAGGGTGGAGCTTCCTTTGAGGAGATCTTCTTTGCTATATAATAAAGAGAAGGTGCTCCTTTGGGGCATCAGAGGATTGAGTATGAAACTTTTGTTTTCTCTCTTGTATCTCTTTTGGAGAGTTCTTTGGTCCTTGGAGTAGTACAATGGTATCAAAGTAGGTGTTTTAATCCAAGAGAGTGGATGACCCTTCTTGGAAGAGCACAAGCTACTGAAATTGAGTAATTTGAGGGGGAACACAATGTAATTGCTAGACTTGGGAAGTGTTTTGGAGAACGGGATGGGATGGAAGCACCAAGAGGACAATTTTTTTCACTTAGCTTTTCATTTTTGAATCCATTTCACATCAAGATTATGTACATCCATTGTGAGAAAATGAGAGTATCTCTAGTTTATCACTTTGGAGAAGAATTAATGAATAGAGTGATGAATTCACCAAACTCGGTGATTCTACCTATGGTGGTATATGACAGAGAGTGTGATTTGACAATCTACATTCTATTATGATGTTATGGATTTGAATGTATTGAATCCTCATCCTTTCAACAAGCAAGTAGAAATCTACTATGTAGTGAGACCAAAAGTGATGTTTAAGGATTTTGTAGTCCTTAATCTTGGTGAGGAATATTATCAACAAGTGATAGCCTTTAAGGTCCCAATGGTAGTCCCCATAGTTTTGCACCCCCCCAAGTGACCATTATAACCCTTTATTGAAGTAGGAAGTAGCAATTGAACATTGGACGTGTGTAAGAATCATGGATTTGTAGTGGCAGGAGTTGATGCAAGGAATGCAGGGGATGTTGAACAAGTTTTGAGAAATCAAGATGACCATGGAGGAGTTGCTAAATCAAATACATAGTGTCAAGAATGATCAAGTAATTCAAGAAAGGGAGCCATCTAAACAACCAACACCGGCAATCAAAGTACCTAGAGAGTTATGCATGCCAATGATATTGATTCCAATCAACAACCAAGCCACATTGTTACTATGAATGAAAAGGATGTGCAACTTGAGCCTTACAAGGAACAAGTTCCATGAGAGTAGTGGAAATTAGATTTCAAGAATGAATGGATTTCAATGAATTGATACCTTTGATTGTTCACAACAAAGATAATTGATCATTCTACATGAGTGTTTGCATGTGGGTACTTGACTGATAAAGCCCTCACATAGTATGACGCTTAGGAATGCTCATTGCCAGTGGAAGGAAGAGAGACCACTTGGATATCCATGCAAGAAGGGTTGCTCAAGAATTTATAATTTCTGGATTCTGTGCAAATGGCGTGAACCAGACTTTGGAGGTTGAAGTAGAAGAATAACATACAAGAGTACATGGAGGTATTTTTAGATCTATTGGTTGTGATAACTAATATAAGCCCAACTGAAGCTCTTGACAATTTCAAGAGAGGATTAAAAGAGTGGATTTGCCAAGAGGTAATGATGCAAAATCCTTGTAGTTTTTTTGAAGCCATTGTCTATGCTCAAAGAATAGTAGGAGCACTTGGAGGAGGTGAAGCAATAACATTGATGCAAAACTATCGGGCCAAGATACACCATTTTGGTGGACCAATTCCCATGGAATTGAGCAACATTCAATTTGGGGATAGAGGAGCAAGACCTCTCCAAGGAGAATGAGGACAGGTCAAAGAAAGGAAAGAAGGAGTCCTACGGGGAGAGGAGGCTTGAGCAAAACAAGGATGATATTAAAATTGTGGCCAAATTGGGCACATAATTATCAATTGTCATGCTTGCCATCTTAGAGACTCTCAGCCTCTAAACAAGCAACCACCAAACCACATGGAGAGACAAATTGAAGAGTACGATATGGAAACCACATCAGAAAACAAAGATTACCACTAAATATACCTTACAGTCTTACTAATTTGATGAAGAAGGGTAAAAGCAGGGGAAGGAAGAGGACGAGTGTGCAAAGAAGGAGGAAGATAAATGCACAATTAATTGTTGTAAATGGAATGCGAGAAGGCAATCCAGTGAGAGTGTTGATAGACCCTAGGGCAATAGAGAGTTTCTTGTCTTGCTTTGTTGCAATAAGGTTAAGGATGGAACTAGAGAAGGATGAGAAGGACAAAGTAGAGTCACCTAATGGTAAAAAAAAGAGGATTGAGTTTCTACCTAGAAAGGTAATACTCTTTGTAGGAGGGTATCAAGAAGCAATCAAGTGGTGAGTGATACTACTAGCCCATTATGATGCAATCTTTGGTATACCATGGATGGAGCACTACAACTACATGGTGGATTGGAGAAAGAAAGTAGTGAAAACTAGTCAATGGAAGATCTTTGGGATTAAAGGAAAATCACAAAGGCAAGAGTTGCCTTTGTATATCATAAAGATCACATCTATTGGTAAGACAAATAGATGTTTCATGGGTTTAATAAGAGACATCCAGAGTGCCCAAAAAAATGGAAAAATTCCTGAGAAATTGAAAGATGTAGTCAATGATTTCCAAGATGTCTTTTGGGATGAATTACTCATAATTTTACCACTAAAAAGGATAGTAGATCATAAAATTAAGATACTTCTTGGGACGACACCTCCTTGTAAGGCCTCATATGGATTATCACCTCATGAGTTGGAGGAGTTTAAGGCTCAAATCAAGGATATGTTGTAGGAGGGGTTAATCTAACCTGATGTATCACCATATCGAGCTCCTGCATTGTTTGTGAAGAAGAAGGACGGAACAATGCGCATGTGTATTGAATACAAGGGATTGAATCAACAAACGGTGAAGAACAAATATCCATTACCTCACATGGATGACTTGTTTGATCAACTCAATGGGGCAAGGCATCTCACCAAACTTGATTTGTGGAGCGGTTACAACCAAATCAGGATTGTGGAAGAAGACATGCACATAACGGCCTTTTGAACAAGGTATGGTCACTTTGAGTACTTGGTGATATTGTTTGGGCTCACCAATGCTCCAACCCCTTTCATGAGTTTGATGAACAAAATATTTTGTCCGTACTTAGATAAATCTGTTATTATTTTTCTTGATGACATCTTAGTCTATAGTAGGACACTAATAGAGCATAAGCAACATCTATAAGAAGTCTTCCAAATTATATGATAGAATCAATTGTATGGAAAAATCTCAAAGTGCAAGTTTGGCAAATTTGAAGTAGACTACATAGGGCATAGAGTAAGTGTAGAGGGTATCCAAGTATTAACATATAAAATAGAGGTCACTCAACACTAGAGTGCTCTAGAAGATCAGACTCAACTCAAGAGTTTCTTGTGATTGATGAGGTTTTATCATCAATTTATCAAGGACGTCTCCAAGATTGCATAGCCTCTAACAACACTATTGGGCAAGGGGAAGAAGTGGATATGGAGAACCACACAAAATTTGGCCTTTCAGGTGTTGAAAGATGCATTACTACGTGCATGAATCTTGAAATGGTATAACCCAAAATGTCCAATCAAGATGGTTATAGATGCATCAGGTGTAGCAATAGAAGCAATCCTACAACAAGAAAGGCAAGATGGATTGCACCCAATTACGTATTTCTCTTGTAAATTATCACTGGTAGAATGAAACTATCACACCACCAAACAAGAAGAGTTGGCCATTGTTCTTGCAACCAAGCATTGGAAGCACTATCTGGGTGAGAAGGCATTTTTGGTAGAGATGGACCACAAACCTCTAGTCTACCTCAAGACACAAAAAGATCTTTCTTGTCAATAGATTTGGTGGGCAAAGTGGAGAAAACAATTCAACATGACAATTGGATATATGGAAGGTAAGAAGCAACTTGTAGACGCATTCACCCAAATGCCAAAGGCAAAAAATTTGGTGGTGGAAATCAAGATGAACCTTGAATTCTGGCCTAGGATTTTTGTTGCTACAAAAATTGATCCATAGATTGCGATTGCTCAATCATCCAAAGGTATCACCAACACCCAAGGACTCATCTTTTGTGATAGTAGGTTGTGGATCTCATATGACACAGATCTAAGAACCACCATCCTTGTAGAATGTCACAATTTTGCCATTACATGTCACATTGGAGTGGGAAAGACCTTGGATGTGGTTAAACACCATTATTATTGGCCCAAGATGAGCAACAATGTGATGGAATATATGGAATATAGCATTGGAGCTGCCTACTTTGTCAACAAAATAAGGCTTCTAATCAAGCTCCCACATGACTCCTCCAACCTCTCCCCACTCCTACACAACATTGGGAACATGTAAGTATGGATCTGGTTTGTGGATTGCCCAAGACCACCTATGGGTTTGACTCCATTGTAGTCTTTTTCAACCAACTTAGCAAAATGATTCATGTACGTCCTACCACCAAGGATGTGATTGCTCCACAACTAGCTCAATTGTACTTAAATGCATTCTTTTCCCATCATTGCTATCTTGAGTGCTCATCTGATAGAGGCACTCAATTCACTAGTTTGTTTTAGAGAAAAATCTTTAGTTTCTTCAAAACCAAATTGGCTATGTCCACAACTTACTCTCCACAGACCAATGGACAAATAAAGAGGGCAAATTGAACTATTGAGGACGTTCTTTGGGGCTTTACTTTGGATGAGCAAGAGAGTTGGGACACCTTACTCCCATTGGTGGAATTTACTAACAACAATTCAGTGAATGCCTCTACACAGGTCACATTATTCTTCTCATGTATGGAGAGCATCCTTTCACACCTTCAAGCTTGAAGAAGTTCCGTCATCACCAATGGCTACCAAGGTTGACATTGTCAACACTTTTGTTTCTAAAATCCAACAAGGTGTGGAGCATGCCAAGCACTGGTTATAGATCACCCAAAATTGGTAGATGCACTCCAACAACACATGGAGTTCAATGTGGGAGATCAAGTCTGGTTGTCAACCACCAATCTCAAGTTAGTTGGTCCTCATAAGCTCAAACCTCATTTTATTAGACCTTTCTCTATCCTTCATTCCATCGGCACGGTGGCTTGTCACCTTGAGCTACCACCATATATAAAGATCCACTTGGTGTTTCATGTTTCCTTATTATGCCAATTTGCTCCCCGGCCACCTCACTTCTCTTCCATCCAAGAAAGTCGACCTTGTCCAACCCTTGTTGATAAGACGGAGGAGTATGAGGTCAAACGCATTCTCCAAAAATGCATCCGTGGTACTCGCCATCCATGTGTAGAATATCTAGTCCATTAGAAAGGGTACCTACTATACAAGGCAACATAGGAGCCAACAACCAACTTGACCAAAGCACCAGTGTTAGTTCAATCTTTTGAACAACAACTTTGAAACGAGTACGTTACGTCTTAAAAGGGGGGAGATTTGTAATACAAGCAACTAGACATAGTATCTAGAGGTGAAAATTGGCTTGGTAATATCTAGAAGGATGTTGTGTCCAATGGGCTAGGTAGATCAGACAAAGGTGTGACCAAAAGAGTACTTCTACTAAATAGTGCAAAAGACAAAGGTGTGACCAAAAGAGTACTTCTACTAATAGTGCAGAAGTTAAAAATAACCTAAAAACTTTAGAGCTAATTTTGGAAGCCTAAACGGATGAATAGACCTCAAAAATAGAAATATTCTAAACCCTTATGGAGAAAAGGCTTAAATTCTTCTCCTTAATGATTCATCTCATTGAGAGCTTTCTAATGGTACCTCATCCATGTGATTCTGAGCTCCCTATAAGAAGATTCCCTAAAAGATTCCCTTTGGTCAAACCCATTTGACCAGCTAGATAGGACAAGGATTGATATGTCACCCATACCAAAAACTAATCCAAGGATGGAGCTAGCTGACAGGTCACCAATCTATGTATCTAATCCAAGGGTGGAGCTTCCTTTGAGTGGATCCTCTTTGTTATATAATAAAGAGAAGGTGCTCCTTTGGAGCATTGGAGGATTGAGTGTGAAACTTGTATTTTCTCTCTTGTATCTCTCTTGGAGAGTTCTTTGGTCCTTGGAGTATTACAATTTTCAACTAGGTAATAAAGTCATGCTTTCTTCCAATAATCTGCTTCTCCCACTTGATACCCAAGTTTGTAAACTTACTCCCAATTAGATAGGTCTACTTGAGATTACTTAGATTATTTCTATCAACTTGCTCTCCCTAGTCATATGTGAATCTATCTTGACTTCCATGTTCCAAAAATCAAACCATGTTTCCCATTGTTCTTTTCTACCTATCTCTAACCTTCTCCTCTTCCCATCCATATCAATGATCATGAGGAGTATGAAGTTGATTTCATACTTGCACATTGCACCATCCAACCCGGCCGCCAATGACACAATTAGTAAAAAGTCCTTTGGAAAGGGTATTCCCTTCTCATATACACAATACACCAATAGCTCTACAAGAGTTTGAGGATTCCTTGGCAACAAGGATGTCACCAACTAGCGGTGGGGGAATATGTAACAATATGGAGTTAGTAGACAAGTTAGTCAAGACTAACAAGGTAGGAAATAGGCCAAATTAGCCATGAATTCTAGGGATGTTCTAGAAGTATCTATGAAGCTTCTTGGTACATTCCAAGTATCAAGTAATATGAATGCCAAGTGGGTGAATTCTAGGAGGAAGCTTCCTAACTAGCTTACCTTGCACTCCAAAGAGGTGACTTCTAGAAGGAAGCTTCTTGCTTAGCTTGCACTCTAAGAAGGTGGATTCTAAGAAGCTACCCAAGAGCCTTATATGTTCCCTATAAATACCAAAGCCCAATTTCATGTTAACAATTTTGAGTTTCACTCATTCAAGAGTACTAATAGGATCTTTCTCTCCACTCTTCTATTCTCTTACATATTCTTATTCTTATTCCCTTGGTCTTTTACATGGCCAATATTCTTGCAAAAACCTATAAATCTTAGATGCAATCTCTCAATGTCTAGAAGCTCCTCCATGGGTTAGAAGGAGTAGTGTTTAACGAGAAAAAGGGACAATAAAATCTTGGTAAAGATATCTCTCTTGTAGCCATCAACCAAAATAACATTGAATACGAGGGAGAGTGTGGATCCAACAAGGACATAAAGGCATAAGGATCCTATTGTATGTCCATGGTCATATTAAACTTGGTAGGAATGCTTGGATAGGGTCCAAAGAGTGCAACCAAGAATATGAGTTGAGAAGAGCCTAGAGAGATACTATTGGAGTGTTGATGGATCTAAGGAGGTAGGAATAGAAGTAGTCTTTGCTTGCATGCATAGACAACAAGATCTCCCTTGATGTTGAGTAAGGCCAATCCCTACCTATGGACAATCTAGAAAAGATTATGTAGGACATTGATGAGGTAGGACATAAAGATGCACTAAAGGCCCAAGTAGAAGAGAGGGACCCTATAGGGGTGGAGGGGTTTAGAAGTGGGAGGAATCTCTGCATGATCTTATGGGATGGTAGGGGCAATAGAGGTGGGACAAGGATCCAAGGTAGATCAAAGGTATGGAGTGTTTATGATCAAAGTATGAGGGATACGAAAACAAGTAGTAGTGCATCCTCTATAGGGAATTCCTTCCTTGTAAGGTCCTCCATTGGTAAAGGAGAATTATATGACCTAGGGATCAAAGGAAATCTATCTAGATAAACCTCAAGAATTATGGATGTATGTTGAAAAAAGGCAACATAAAGGTCTACTCCCTACTTGCACATATGAGATATGGGGTGCCAAATGAGAAGTGATGCCTAAGGTAGTTCTTCTATACCTCCATGCCAAGGAACAGAATAGAAGCATCAAAAAATTGGCTACCAAAAGAGTATATACTCCTAAGAGTATGAAGAAATACCATGACAAAAAAGTAAGACATTGTAACCAAAGGCTATGTACCAAAAAAAAAAATTTTAAATGAGAAAGGGTGGAAAACATAGAACAAGAATTATATGAAGGATGTGAGAAAGGCCTATTTGAAACCATTGGAGATGTTTGTTTGCTACCAATGTTTGAGACACATGAAGGTCCAACCACCTATTTGTGCTAATAATGCTCATCTCCCATGCTCAACTCTAATTCCTTGCCATTATAGATTGCAAAGGTGGGTCTCATGTGCACATTGGCCTTGGTGTTTGCATCTAGAATGCACTGCAATGTACAAGAAGACTAAAAAGGTTGCACTAATTCACCAATGATGGTGTGGACCAAGTCTTCAATATCTATGGGGATAGGATGATACTACCTCCTTAAAAAGCAATAAGTCCACTTAGGAACCTTGTGTGACATATAATCCCTAATGGAGACCTAAAATCTCAACAACACCACAAGTATGGAAACCTAGAGAATAATATGGTAATTGGAATAGTAGTCATTGAAGTACCACACATACAACACTTTGTCCTATATTTTCCTTGGCTTCAACTAGTAATCAATAGCACTATCTTATAGTGGTCTTCTTTTTGAAAGTCCTATGGTCATAAGGCTTTCAATTCAAAAAATTCCTCTGATTTCCTTCCATCCAAAAAGTGTAGTTGAGATCCAAAAAAGGCTAATTGTTGCTCAAGACCACTCTATACTTGGTAGTACCCATGCATCCCAACAAAAAGAATGCCAAATATTCTTCCTTATGATGAGCTATGAAGAAGAGAGAAGTCTATAAGCACAAACTTACCTCAGATCCCTAGACCATCAGGTACAAATATCAATTATTATTAATGAAAATGGCCCAAAATCCTTCAACCTTGACTCACATAGTTAAGCTTGACTAGTTTAAGGCTTCCCCACCTTAATCCATCTTGTAGGTTGTGAGTAATTCTTCTCATACAAGATCTGGCCTTGCATTGGTTACTCTTGCCAATATTGTAGGTGGAGATTGAGTGTGCCCAAAAACTGCCTAACCCTCTTATACTTGCTTTGTAGTTATAACTATAGTATCACAATATTATAATCTCTTGCTCAATTAGCACTCTATCTACTTGATCATCACAATTAGATCTAGCACTAGAGAACTCCATTAATAAAATTTATCCCATGAAACATAACCATATCTTCATTATAGTCATAGCTATGGTTTGCTCTTGCTTGCTCATTCTATTTGAACAATAGCTTTAAAACAAAATTAAGTTGTTCATAGTTTACAAGTAAAATCATGGCAACAAACAACACAAAAGCACTAAGGACTAACCTCTCAAGCTTGCAATAAAGTAAGTATATATATTTCATGTTATGAAAAGCTATAGCTCTACCATGTTGATCTATAAATATCCTCTTGTAATTGGTGAAAATATGAGGGGATTTTAATTCTAGATTTTACAAAATATTGTGGGACTAAAGTCATGATTCAGAATTATATATTATACCTTTAAGAAACCACCAACAATAATAATAATATAAATTCATAATAAAAATCCCAAAAATAAGAAATATTAATATAAACTCATCACAATTTTAAAGAACAGTATATATATTATGCAATATTATGAGTCATGTTATTGTTACTTTATGAATAATGAGTTGATTATCACATCTCTTAGAATAAGAAAATCCATGTTATAATTTATTTGGTATTTATAAAGGGCCTTTATCTAATTAGATATATATCTACCAATTATTATTTTCATTTGAATTTTATTTAGTATGGCCACCTAAAACTATTCTTAGTGTGACTAAACTAAAATAATGTGATCTTTAGTAAAAGTTCACATTTTATAATAGATTAGAGAAGGAGAATAGAGGATGTAGTTTAGGTTTGTGCACAAGAATGTAATGGTGAGTATTCTACTATATCACTTGGCTTTAATAATTATGGCATGTGCTTCTTGGCCAAAGTTTTAGGAATTTATTGACAAAGATTTTTTTTTAAATAGTACATATTAACTTTCTTAAATAAAATTTTACATTAGAAAAAATAACTACAGTTTTACTAGGTTTTGAAAAGAAGTGTCAAGAAAAAGAAGCTTTACTATTGCCTTTTATTGCCATGGATTCCCTTAGATTGTTGCAAAACCTATTAGTGGTTTTGAGACCCTTTGACAACTCTCTCATTAGGATCTGGCCTAGAAACCATTTCTTTTCTCATCCAAGACAGTGAAGTTTCATACTTGCTTTTGGTGTACTAGTCTAGAGCTTTGGTGAGCATTTGTTGCTCGTGAGTTTGACAAAGCTAAATTGGCATCAACAGATTAGTGATACCAACCTAAAGCAAACACAATGACCACACGGAGTGGAGATCCACTTAATCATTGACATAGAGTGGTAATCATGGACAAAGCATTTGAAGAAGGAGGAGCAATTGACAAGATGAAGGTTGACTAAAATTTCAAGGAGTTAAGCAAAATGAAGTCAAGAGTAAATGATTTGCTATTTGAGTTTGAGTGCATTTGAGTTCATGTATCCCTAAGCTAGAAGAAGGTAACGAGTTGTAGGTAGTAGGCAGGCATGGTCATAGGCAGGATGCTGGTGTTCAGAGAAGCATGTATGACCTAACAGTTGCCTTGAGCCAAATAACCTTTATAGTAGATTGAGAGTGAGAAGATCTCCATGAGCGTGCAACATGATGAGATTCTTTTAGTGTGATTTGTGTAATCTTCCATGAAAATTTAGTGGGCATGAGAAAATCTGGATGAGCATGACAAACTTTGGGTGAGCATGAGAAATCAAGCATTGAAGATTGAGATGAATGGAGTAGGAGCCATTGAGTTTGCATAATTTGAGCTTCAAACATTGAACGTGTATAAACTAAGAAGCTAAAAAGTCAAACTCCTTTAATATAGTCCAATAATAGCAACAACAAGTTGGGATAACATGAGCAAGCTTGTAAAGAGTGCACCTATGGTTCACCTCAATTAGGGATTTCATCTTATCCTAAGTTCTTGTGGTAGATGTTCATGTATCAAAAGGTTCATACACTGGAGGTTCTTGTACCATAAGTATTGGTTCCAATTGTTCTTCTGTTGGAAGGTTCTTTTACCAAAGATGCCTATAGGGAAGAGTTCATGTATTGGAGGGCTTGTGCACCCCATGTGATGGAGCTTATAGGATGGCAATCTCCTTTGGGGGCAAAGACGCTCCTTTCCCATCTATTCTTTGTCTTTTCACTTTTTGTTTGTCTTTATGTGTATTTATTCTTGGTTGTGTTCCTCATCTAGCATTAGTCTATGTTCCAAATTTATACTCTCCTAGTTATGTCTTGGGTTGTATCTCTTAGGTATTGGGAGATATTTTAGTAGAGTCCCTTGTGATGCTTCTACTTTGTTCTTTAATATAGGTAACTAGAAGGGCTACCATAGGTGAGGTTCCTCATCCACCACCCCATATACCTTATGTGTATCTAGGCTATAGTTCTAGGTGCCACCATTTATAGCATGCTCCCTAGGGTTCATGTTCTCCTTGATGGGACCACCTCTACTTCTTAGCCACATCTTCCGCCATCCCTTAGCAAGGAATCTATATTGGATGACACTCCTTTGGAGGATCTTCCACCCACTATTTCCTCAATTCCTCCTCCTCCTCCCACAATCTTTCCTCCAAGTGTTGTAGCTCCACCATCACCACCTCACACTCTACTCTATTTGACTTCCCACCACCACCGTTTGATATCTCCTCCAATACTCTTAACACCTCTCCAACGCCTTATGTAATCATGCCTTATTGCACATGAGTAGGAGTAGGTTTGGCACAACATTGAGAGTGAGCTACATGCTTACAAATGAGAGCAAAGGTCACCTCTCTGCCTATATTCCTAGACCTACTTCATACTCCAACCCTCTCACCATAGCACCTCCCAACTCTTATTCCTTGCTCCATACTTTGGATCTCCTTTGGGCTTATCTCATCTACAGATGTATACTAGGATCCATATGCCCCTTTGCCATCTAGTATGCTCCATGCTTTCTATACTCCAACATGCCATTTGGGTAGATAACCAAGATAGAGATGTCTTTACTTGGACTCTACTAGCTCTCTTCTCATGGTGGATTTTACTTCTTGTGGCTCATGGAGGCGCATCCAAACACTAAGAGAAAATCTCTTATATTTATCAATTTCTAGGTGATGATTGGCTTGCTTTACAAGAGGACTACACCATGCAAGCCCAAGCGACTACCATATGGATCATAGAGTCCCCACATGCTCATGCTCCACCTTTAAAGCATCATCATCTATATTTTTCCTTGATATTAGGCCAGTAAGAGAGTACTGGTGGGTAGTCTAAGCACTATTATCCTCTAGACCAACACTATTTTATGTAGATACATTATTAGCCTTATAAGAACTTTATCCATCAACCTTATATGACCTTCCTTCCTTTGTCCATAACTACCACCCAAACAAGGAGCTCTAGCTTATAGAGACCTTCTTTGCCTATGCTTTACTCCATTGTCCACATTTTGTCTTAGTGATCCTTCAAGTTTAGTTTTTGAGCATTTCTAGGATTTTTTCTCCCCAAATATGCCAAACCCAAGATTCTTTCTTCTCTTTGCTTTTTGCTAGCATATTGCCTTGAGTTTTGTGCCCTAGGTGCTCTTTGTTTATTTGGTGCATTAAGTCTCTTTGCTTTGTCCAAGGAGACTTTAGGTGTTTGCCCCCTTGCCATTGGGGATGTTTTCTTACAGTTTGTCTCACGCACCATATGTCTTCAATCATCATTCCTTTTCATCTTCCCTCTTTCCTCATTAGTATGTTGTAGCCATACTAAGTGGTTATGAGATGATTACTGTGTATTAGAGCTTCCTTGGACCTCCACCCTAATTGGGTGGTTGTCCAAGTGGATATCTCAAATGCTTTCAATACCATTTCTTGTTTAGCTTTGTTTTGAGCTCTTCATTTAGTAAGCATAATACCATTTGCTAAACATATTATATAGAGTTGGAAATTGGTTTGGTAATATCTTTAAGGATATTAAATATGATGGTCTGAGTAGGTCAGATAGAGGTTCACCAAAAGGGTAATTTCACTCATGGTAGAGGTTGAAAACACCATGAAAATTTCAAAGCCAATTTTGGACGCCTAAATACATGAATTAGGCCTCAAAAAATAGAGGAATTCCCACCTTTGGAAGAAAGAGAGTTTCTTTCTCTCCCCCTTGTTTGTCTTGTTGGGAGCTTTCTAATGATACCTCACCCATGATGTTCTAACCTTTCTACAAGAATATTTTCCAAAGATTCCCTTTGGTCAAACTTGTTTGACCAACCAAATAGAACAAGGATTAACATGTCACCAATCCATGTAGCTAATCTTAGGGTGGAGCTTGTTGATATGTCACCAATCTATGTACTTGATCCAAGGGTATAGCTCCCTTCTTTGCTATATTATAAAGACAATGTGCTCTTTTGCAACTTCAAAGTATTGAGGAGCAAAACCTTGTGTTTCTCTTGGGGTTTCTCCTATCCTTGGAACATTACACAAGGGACTAGATCTCCTTCCCTTATTCCTTTTGTGCATACTTTTTATGGTATTGAGACATCATTGTTGTATAGTCACCATACTACCACAAGAGAGTTCACTTAGTTGGTATCAATGAAGTGTACATGCTAGGGAGATCCTTGAAGGCCATTATTTGCCATTACTCACTACAAAGCTTTGCATGAGGTTGCAGTTGCCTTTCACACATTCCTTTTTCCATCTTTATCAGATGATATCCACATCTTGGGCCTATAGAAGATATAGTTTAGGCAATGTAGGCTTTCATACTTGGTCTAGAGTCCTTGGGTTTACGATTTCAAACTCATAAATGTGAGGTCAAGAGCACACTCACACTCCTCTCCTCTTTTGACTTCCCACCAAGATTCTAGTTCCTTATAGGAGGTTTGAGAGTATTGGGCTTCTCTCTTGAAGAAGAGGCATTTTGTAGCTCCTTTATCTTTGACACTTTGATTTAGGCTATTGCTCATGCTCACTTCCTCCCCCGGTAACACACAAGTGACCTACTCCCTCTTTTTGAGATGTTATGTCTTGAGAACATCCTATTTGGCACATACATATCCTCCCATAAAGGTACTCCTACCACATCTACGGTCCTTTGATACCTTCTCCACACTCTTAGGACCATGTATGCTCTTACAATTATCAAATGATTGGCGGTGATTACCTATAGTCATGGGAGGATGTGGTATCACATCACATGATGCTATTGCACCAACAATTTACCTAGGAGCATGGACACTGGTGGCTCCTATTGGCAAATAGGTTCTTACATGAATGCCACTCTCTATTATTGCCATCTATTGTGATAGTTGACTCAAGGACCTTTGATTTCCAGATTTCTCTTTGATTGGCTCAAGATCTATTGCAAGACCTCGACACATACAACACTCCTCCCCTTTGCAGACCATGTATCTCTAGCTTGTAGAAGATTTTAGGCGGAGCTCAATGAGCTTATGCACACTCACACCCTTTCTAGCATCTCCACTAACATGCCTTTACTCGATAGAACTAGGATCCTCTCTTGCAATGGGAAGGGTGCTGGAGCTTGGCTTCATGCCTTCCTTTTGATTGAGGACTTTTGATTCATGTCGCAGGAGTTCACTACGGCCCTTTGGCTTAGGCTAGGCCTACCCCATCCATCACTCGTGGGCTTATAGGACCACTGCCTGTGCAATTCTTTGTTGGATGCTAAGGGTATACATCTCTTATGATGTGCTATAGGAGGAGAGCCTACTAGGTTCCATGATCTCATTAAAGATACAATGGCCAAGATGCTATGATCTACATGCTCATAAGCTCAGATTGAGAAATGGATGGTACTATCGTGCCCAGCTCACTAGAGAGTGCGCCTACATATTGTCACCTTTAGAGATGGCCGACACACATTGTATGATGTGGTGGCAGTGAACCCACTTAGACCAGAGTCTTTGGCACGAGCTGTAGCGATCATCCCTACTAGGAGGAAGGAGTACCACTATGCCCCATGGCTTGCCTCTAACACCTTTGTCTCCCTAGTAGTGAAGCTTTTTTGCCACCTTCATCATCAGTTTGATGGTCTCCTTTGAGAGGAGTCAAGGGCTCACTATAGAGGAGAGGTGCTTTGACTTTCTATTTTTGGCAGAGGATCTCTATCACCCTAGAGAGATCACAAGCTTTGAATCTTCATCAGCGAGGCTCAAATGTGTGCTTTGCATATTTCTAGTGTAGGGTTGCTACATAGTGCTTTGTTCTTTGTGCCATGTGTGCTTTGGCTTTGGTTTCTCTATGTATTTTTGCACTCTTTTGTTGGGTCTTGGACTCTTCCTTTCTTGATGCACCTTGTGGTGCACTTGTATTCTTTTTCTCCTTTTCTTGCGGGGTATATCTTTTGGGCTTGTAGGCCTACTCTCAAAAAGTAAAATCAGTCTCCGTTGTTGGAGTTGGAAACGAGATATTTCCGTCCCTTCTCCAACATCCAACAGCAGAGACTGATTTTGTTATGGTGCTTGCATTGGATCTGGAGAGGACCAGTTGCCTAATTTCCTAAGTATGCCAGTTGAGATGATCCAAAGGATGGTGATTGATACGTGGAGATGACACTACAAAGGAGGAGGTCGAGGAGTACTTGGAGAAATGGATTCAAAGTTGATTTGTATATGGAAAAGCGGTCAAGTGAATATTTTGTGAAGGTATAAAGTGAGGGAGGTCCTGTGTCCGGCAGATGTGGATGCTGCAGGCGATTCGAGATGGAATTCTACCATGTTCTGGATTGAGTTAGACAATGCGTGACTACGTTTATTTTCAGTTTGTTCTGAATTGAGCTGCAGCAACTGCTGTATGAGTGAGGGCTGCTACGGTTTAGGAGTCTGGACGGAGGAGTGAGATGTTTCCCGAGAAGAGGGAAAGACAGATTTAGGAACTTTATTTGAATTATGGGACCTTGGCGCACAGGAGGTTTGCGATTTTCATATTTTCTGTTCTGAGCCTCAACGCTGATGAACAGGTGCGTTCCCCTAATTATCGTCCGTGAAAACAATTCACCACAGAAGAGAAAGAATATATGTCACGAACGGGCTGATTCGTGTGAACTCTGTTCGAGACTCTCAAATTCTAGACGAAAACGAAGCCCCAGTGAACAGGCAGGCTCCGAAACTTCCTCGGTTGTGGATGAACCACACTACTCAATGCAAAGATCAGCAAGTTTTGAGAGGTAGTGGGGGATTGGTGTACTTTTGTCCAGGAGACAGGTGCAGACTGAGAATGGGTGATAAAAAGATGACTGGATATCAACCGAATTGTGTGTCTCTGTTCTGGAAGCCTGGCATTTTTGCTGGTGAAGGAGCAAAGCACCGATCCTGTTTTGAATCTCAAGGGAAGGATCCATCAGCATCTGCAGGGCTTTTATGAACGCTGGTCCGATGGGTCTGATCGTCCGCGCGCCAGTTTGTGGCCCCAAAACAGAGGAAGTGGCGAAAACTGAGGACGAAGAGGGTTAAGGCGGTGATGGAGATCCGAGCGGGGATGCCCACCTCTTATCGGAAGCTTGCCCTTGTTATAGCATTTGCTATTTTTTGTCAACTCCCTATTCATACTTGCTCCCTGCGATTTGACTCGGAGAAGTGGCTCAATCTGTGATTACACCTCAGGCATTCTCCCCTTCATCGCTCTCGTGAGTCTTAGGCCACTAACCATCGTGCACCATTCCTCCTCTCGCTTCTTGACGAGCGGTGGAACTCGGTTCCTCATAGGCAGGGAAGAACCTTGAGCGGCCTCGAACAAATTCGGAGATTCCAAAACAGATGATCACACTCTTAATGCTCTTGTATTTGTGTGAGTATTTTCTCCGCAGTTGATGAAGGAGGATAGTTTCATAATGAACCTTATTCTTTTATAGACGATGCAACTTGTGGTATAGCCTGCCGGATTTTAGGAGTTTGAACTCAGAGTCCCTGGAGATTGAAGGCCTTAATGCACAGACGACTGCTTAGCAAAGTTGACAAATGGAACTCTGAAGTGGGCCTTGTGGAGGAGAGCGAAGATGGATATAGACGAGATTGAGCTGCGGTTTCACTACAGGTTAAGATTCTGATTATAGACGAGCACTGAAGACATGTCTCCGGATGGGAGACATGGTGGTCACTATAACCCAGACGAATGGGAAAGAACAGCCTGGCGGAGCTCGAGACGCACGCCCCGTGGCAACGCTCCAAGATCTCCATCTCAGGGTTTGAGTCCTAGGGAAGTAGCAAGAAGAAATTCTCAGGCGAAGTCCGTCTGTTGCAAAACCCACATAAATATACGTCCAGGCGGACAATTTCCAGTGGAGAGTACTACTGACACTTTTCCTCAGGTAGGGTGATTGCACACTATGTTTTCTTCTAGAATACGCGTTGGTGGGAGTGTTTCTCATCGAAGGATGTACAAGTTGACTAGTAGTTCACTTTAGTATCTTTCGTTGAGATCATATATTCAGCAAGGCTCAAAGTTTTCTGAAGTTTCGAGGAGACGTTGAGTCAAGCGACTAAGTTGATGATTGGGTCCTGTAGTGGAATCCGTGCTCCAAGGCGGTTAAGCCTGTTTCGGATCATGGCTATCAAGCAACATGGCGACCTTCTCGAGCTAGTATCAAAGTCAAAGATATCATGGAGCCCTGTACAGTCTGTCCTTCAACTTTGCAGGTACTGCTGTGATGAACTCTGAGAAGCTGCCATTGCTTTCATGGAGACAATATTATGTAAGTTGGTGGTTCAACAGGAATATTGAGAATTACATCCTTGTCTTGATATGTTCAAGCTTGGCATATCTGGTCTCTAAATGATACGTATTATGCCCAGTCCTGAATAGTGACAGACGTGGCTTAGGAGTTAAACTATCTGAAAATACAGTTGAATAAAATTCTTCTGCGTGCCACAGACATCGTGCCGAATGATGGGCCTAGAAACAGATACAGGAGGTGAGGAAAGTAGAAGTAAGGGTGGACTTTGTCAGGCTTCTCTGGCTTCTGGTCCTATCCATCTTTAACGATGGGTCCTAATATCTCGATACTCCGTATTTTGCTATGCTAAATGAAATTGCCGAGAATACTGATAACGACAGTACAGGGCTTGTCCGTTAACTCATCTCTTCACTGAGAATTGAGCTGACATTTTCAACCATTTGTTGCCATAAGCAGTTCAGACCTTCGTCTAAGTACATCAGCGTTGGAAGCGGAGCGTGGAGCGAGAAATGGAAGGCAACAAAACGGTATATCGATCCTGGTTTGGGTGAAGAAGAAGAGTGGCAATCGTCTATCAGAACATTCGAGCCTAAATTGGGTCATGAGATCCCTTACAGACCTCAGCTCAGACCGGATCTACTGAACCCGAGTCTCGAGAGTAATCAGCCCGATTTCAGGCCTGGGAGAAGACACTTAGTTCCTTTTACTGTCCTGAAAAGGAATCTGGGCTACCCTCAGAAAAAACACATACAGGATGTCTGTGAATGGGTTCCACCATTCAGGGTTGGCGGAGAGGATTTCAACTCTGCCCCGCTCGTAAGTGGAGATCCATCATCATCCTGCTTTAATGCTATTCCTGGAACATAGATGTTGATTGGTATTTATACTGGTATTCAGGCCTCAGACAAGAACTATCTGATTGATACAGCTGAATGTCGAATTACCTCTCTGAAGTGTAATAGCTGTGAACAGAAAAGGGACCGAACACGAGCCACAGTACCTGGATATTATGAAATGCACCCACCTATATCTCTGGCTTGGGAAAAGCCAGACCTTCCTGGAAGACCATGCAGTGCTCAGAGTCGACCAGGTATTCATTCTCAGGGGTTATCTCTGCTCAGCTTTTCCAACCCGGAACTCTAGTTGTCAGTTTAACTATATTGTGGATCCATAGATCGGACTCACTTGTGTAAAGTCCGGTCCATGGTTGCCTCTTGACACTAACCGCCAGTAGGATGCGTAGATGTCCTTGTAAATAAGCTTGTACTGGGGGAATAAGTTGTCAGTTTCTCAAGGAGCGGTATACAACCTTGGAAGATGAACTGATGAAGATTGGCATTTGATCTGTAGGATCTGCGGCTCATACCCCTTATGGCTACGGTATCATTCCAACAGAGGGTAATTTTCTGCGTCAGTCATCTCAATTTTCTTAACATTCTCTTGAGAATGGGAATGTGGCTAGTGCTTATATTTAACTCGTTTTCTTCTCTCATTCGATAAATCTCTCTTTACGTGTCTTCCTTGCTCTCGCATTCAGGGTGTGGGGAGTTGTTGAACGGCCTGCATAGATGTATAGCCTATTAGGAACTTTTTCCTTTACCAACCATTACTGTGTACTGTATTAGTAGAAGATCTTGGACTATTCATTCTTGGGGGAATGTGAGATATTACCGTCGTCAGAGCTTACTTTTAAATGAGTCCTTCAGGGAAGCTGTACAGGATTTCAGTATGCTATATTCTTCTTGACACTTTATCGCAAGCATATACAGCTTAAGTGCGAACCTGGTCTCTGTCTTATATTGTCCTGTGTGAATATAGTTGGGGCACGCGCTTTGAGGAAATACATCCCTGGGGGTCACCTGAGTCACTTTGAAGGAAACGTTGTGAGTTCAATGGCTCGCAACCCGCAGCTCTTCAGCTTTAAGTGTGCTTTTTGATCATCTGCAGAGCTTCCCTGTTTGGCGCCGTTTGAATTTTGCTACGAATCGTCAGTGAGATAACTCGGCCGAGGAGAACATCTCTATGTCTTTACAATAGCAAAGCTTGGTCCATAAACTTTCGGTAACCCTGTTCAGCTAGTATAGAGCCTGTTGGTGCAGGTTAGGTGGTGAGAACAGTTCTGAATCATGACTGTGTTAAATCATGTTTGCTTGTATATTTTCCCAGTGCTGTGTTTGCAAGCCTGGTACAACTGAGAAGAAGACACTGAAGGGTCGCACTCCCACAGGTCCTTATTATGAGACAGGTAAACTTCACACATACACCTAACTACTTGAAGCTCTCAGACCAGTCGTCGACCTTTGGATCTCAGTGACTCCTTTTCCGCGAGCAGTGTTGTTTGACACGTAGTTGTCACTGCAGTCACCGAAAGAAACCTGCTTTCTGGACTCCTTCCACCGACTGATGTTTATCGTCCCGCACGGGTTAATGTTGGACCACAAGTTTACGCTCCCGCTGGCACCCTTAATGTAGACATTATTGACCATTGCTTCTCAGACTTCAAACGGGTACGATCCAACTACTCATATCCTGTATCGTATGGCTCTAACTTCTAGAAGATGTGTACTTCGTGAATAGAAGTGCGTATATGCGGAAACGTTGGCTCAGATCGCACTGACCTCAACTGCAGACAGGAACTCCTCTCTCAGAAATGAGGGACCAGTATCGTATACCTGACGCGTCGAAAGAGATTCAAGCTTGAAGGGCTAACTTTGAAGTAAGATTTAAGTTTCTTCACCATGATTGATAAGACTCCGTGAAGGTGATGCAGTAAGTTATTGGTATAGAATCTTATTCTCTGGGTAGAATGCTTGTCGACTCGGCTTTTGGTTTGAACAGATGCAATGAACAGATCGGAACGCAGAGTGAAGACACGGGTTAGGAAGAACATAGCAGTTCTTCCGCTTGTTGCACTGTCAACTTGTGTTTTGTAAGTTCATGGTGGAGATTCTTGGACATAAAGTTCTAGTAGTTTGGAATCGTGGAACGTAGTGAGGAGAGGCAGACTCGAGCAGAGAGCAGACTAACTACATCTTTCGTGCAGCAGACACATTTCTAGTTAGGGCTCCATGCATAGCACGCTGCCCAATTGAAGTTAGTCCAACCTCTCGTTGGACCTGGGCATGCTGGCGTACATGAGATCCTCGTGGACGGTTGATGGGTGCAGGCCTAAATGACTTGCACCTTGAGTTATGAACAGAATTAGCGTTGCCGTTGAAGGAGCTACCAAAGATTTAACAGAAGCGTCGAAATTTTGCATGTATATCCAACTTGTATACTTGTCAGGCAGGTGAAATAGAAACCGATAGGCTGGTATGCCTCTAATTTGCTGGAAGTGTCACAAATACCGGATAGATCGGTAGATAAAGTTACGACACTTTATTAGGTTGTTTTCGATTTTCTAAGAAGGTAATAGCCATAGATTTCATGTGATTCTTGTGAGTAAGTCTCTGAGGTAGAAGTGGGGTCCATACAACTCCAGTCGTTCCTTTCTGATGCTTCAGAGATCGACACTCTAGCATGACACAATTGAGAAACTTATGCTCAATAATGTTTTCGTGTGCATCTATCTGTATATGCCTCCATGATGGCTTTGGCCCCACTTTTTACGCAGATCATCACTCCAGTTCTGACGATATTCCGACAGATTTCGGCCTCCTTGGACTGACCGAAGAAATTCACAAGGAGACTAATCTAGTGAGGCTACACTCACCCCCAGCTGTGATACTCCCTACACATTTAAGGGATTTGTTTTGGTCTTGATCCTTCAAAGTTCGTCACAAAGGTGTTGTTGAAGAACACTACCACCGATGATGAGGATGATACTTTCGGTCATATTCAAGTCGAATCATCTTGAGCCACTAGATAAGCGCCGTGTGCTAAACGGAATCGGTTTCTTCTGCATCACGAGCTTCCGAGTAAAACGCTTATCTTGAGCCAATCACTGGTTTCTTCTCCATCAAGTCGAAGTGTTGTCAATCTGAAGAACTACTTCCAAACTCCAGAGTTTTCTACGGCGTGAAACACTTATTATTCAGAGGGACGAAATCAATCTTAATCTTATGTCAATCTTATTTCAACTAAACACTCCGAACCCACAGACCTGTACTGTAGATTTAAAAACTACACCGGTGACGCGAAACACTTCCCTATTCTTCGGTGCACATGTTCTAACGCTAGATAGCTGGCATCTCTAGTGTCCGAAGTGGTGAATCGACTTTAATTTCCGTCTGTCGTCTTCTGTGAGCTCAGGTTTCACTTGCAACTTACTGCACTCTAGGTATAGTTAGAAAACTACTCAGTTCGTCAAGCTGAAAGCGTCGGCACTTCCCGTGTGGATATTACTAAGCTGCCGTTCCAGAACAGTCGAGAAAAAACAAGTGGAAAATTTCCCAATTAGCTAGTGAAGGAAGAGGTGACTACCCTGGTAACCGACCACCCAAGAGTATCTTTAACTCTGATTGGAGGGAGCCTTCAGGTTTTACACGTGATACGTCACGAAGTTGTTCTCGAATTGAAAGTGCTTTGGGTGGCCAAGCGTGAAGTAGTAGTGGTAAGTGAGAAAGTGAGGAAGAAGGAAAGGAAGGAGCAGAACGCGTTAGTTAGTTCAAGGCTGCTTGTTACAAGCGTCTGGCCGTCTGCCCGTCCAATGATGCCGCCATAAGTAGCTAGCAAGGAAGAACAGCCAAGGCGACCGGGAAGCCAATACCCAGACCGATCTGTCCACGATACTGTGAGCACCACCTCAGCGAAGAAGAGAAGCAAGGAAACCTCTTCCTTTCTTTCTCTTCCTACGTCTTCTTCGGTCTTCTTCCGGGGAGGTCTGCTGTTCCCTGTCAGGCCTTCTCGGGTCTTCCTGTTGTTAGTTCAATCGGTGGAATGTTGTTGGTCCAAGTGAACAGCAGCACCATCTCTCTCCGTCGCCTGTGACCCTTGTGTGGAACCCCGAGGACCTCCGACTCTAGTTGACATTATGCTGTCAGTAATAGGTCTCAAGGCTTCTTCTTCTTCTTCTTCAATCGGCTGAGTCAATAGTAGTCAATAGCAATCCCGAGCACTTTTATATATTTCGTAGTTTCTGTTCCCTATAGAAGCGTGTTGCAGCAATTATGTTTCTTAGTTGGGGGAAACGATAAGAATGATGATGATGAGGATGTTCCAGGGCTGCTGCTGCTGCCGCTCCAGTATGTTTTGGTCGAGGAAGAGTTAAGATAGGTGAGGAAGTTCGGGTTGGAAGGCTCAAGCGGATAATATAGATTGAGGGAGTAGCAGCACCACAGCTCTTTCTGCTCTCGCTCTCTGCGTCGTGGGTTTGGAAGAGGAAAAGAGTTGGACTGATATTTTTTGTGGGGGATTGATATTTAATCATCATGGGGATCTTTGTGTCTCGGCTGTGGTATACCATGTTTCCAGCCAAAGAGTACAAGATAGTTGTGGTGGGATTGGACAACGCCGGGAAGACGACCACTTTGTACAAGCTGCACTTGGGAGAGGTGGTGGTGACCCAACCAACGGTGGGAAGCAACGTTGAGGAACTGTCGTATAAGAATCTACGGTTTGAGGTGTGGGATCTAGGGGGGCAAGAGCGATTGAGGGCATCGTGGGCAACTTATTATCGAGGAACCCATGCACTGGTTATGGTGGTGGATAGTACAGATCGCGTAAGGCTGGCAACTGTTAGGAACGAATTATCTCAACTTCTGGGTCATGACGATCTTCAAGAGGCGGTCATTCTAGTGTTTGCCAACAAGCAGGACCTGAAGGATTCCATGACACCTGCGGAAATAAGCGAAGGATTGGCGTTGCACGAAATTAAGAAGCATGACTGGCATATTCAATCTTGCTGTGCGTTAACAGGGGAAGGATTGTGGGAAGGATTGCGATGGATTGCGCAACATATGCCAGGGAATGGGCTCAAGGAGTGAGAGTTGGAGTCGATCAACTTTGATGATGAATCGGTGCAACACGTAGGGCTTGCTTGCTTTTGCAGTACTTTTGAGCTTGGGAGGGCAGTGTTTGCAAACAGGCTGGACTGGAAAGACTAGTTGATAAGAGGAGTCACCTTCAGGAATAAGCGAATGATTGATTGCCATTGCACGAAATCAAGAGACTTTGCTGGCACATGGAATCGTGCTGTGCTCCGACAGGAAGAGGTTCATAGGAAGGAAAGAAGGGTTTGGGTTGGTTCGCACATCATATGCTGGAAATCGGTCTCATGGGGATTAAGGTGATGACAACAGTGTCTCAGTGCTACACCCTAGTGTTTTAGGGCTCGGATGCAATGGTACTCAGTGTGAGCAGAGGGCTGCTGTTGCAAGAAGACCCAGAGCATTGTGTGTCTGTTTCTATATTTGATGCCCTGTAATTTATTAGCATTTGCTTCTGTCGGGGCATTTGCTCCTGTCAAAATATGATGGTCTCTTTAATCATCGAAGTAACATTGCCAGCTAAAATTCAATTTTAGCTAGTACGAATGTCTGTTACAGTTTCGTCATTTCTTGAAAGAAACAGAACGTCCTGTTGTCATTGATGAAATGGCACTTCTTTCCTGGTCAATAAACTGATGATCACATTTGGTTCATATCTCTTTGTTGTACCACTCATTCAACTTTGGAACTTCTTCAGCACCTCTTACTTCTCTTTATGAATTACTGCTTTGTTCTTTTTCATAATTTTGTTAATCCTTATCACTCCAAGATGCAGCAGAGTACTTGGATACTGAAAATGTCGAGTACGACTTTCAGTCTATTTCAAACTTCAAGTGCAAGGATGAACTGTTCGGAAATCGCGCCTACCTCTATTCTCCAGATGGCTCCTTCTATGCATCCCAAAGACCCCCTTTTCATAAGTCCTTCGTTACAGAATTGTGTTTGTCAATCTTGTTCCGAGGTCGCCAGCACACTATGGGCTTGTTCTTTTGACCGCTTACGTCTGCAAATGAAACTGAAAGCATAACTTGAACCAGTGTTTCAACCTGCTGTTTATGGTACGCTTGATCTAAAAACTACGATTATTTCCTTACCCCAGTATATTATATAGATCCGTTTGAGTTGGGTCAAGAGGCTGGGTTGCAATTTTCAGTTATCGTTTGCTGAAAGTTTTGAGCAATGAATCGTGAGTGAACAGAATGCACTACCAGATGCCTTCTAGCCTTCCAAAGAAGTGTTGACGTGCCGTGTCTTCCGATCCGGTTGTACAAAGCAGGTGCTTACGTCAGTGAGGATGATTCTAATACCCACACTTCTGCAGGATCAAAGCTGGGAAGGTGCCCGGGCTTGAGAACTCTCGCTCCGGAAGCTAGAGCGTGCATCTGCAGGATTTCGAGAAGTTCCTCATTCCAATAGCTCAATGTGTTATACACTGAAAAACTCTCTAGGGACCGTCGAGAAGATGTAAGCTCCTGATGTACCCGCATGGTAGCCTCCTGCACAGTACATCCTACTGGGGCTGACTCACTATTAAATGAGTCCTAGAGTAAGTAGCCCTAGATTAGTCAAAGAGTCTTGTGACATGCTTTCATCCCAAGCTACTACTGAAATACGTCTCGCCGCTATAAGACAGCGTTTGCACCGACCTTATGGACGCAACTGCTTCATAACCATTTATATGATGGAAGCACACCTATGAGTAGTGTCTAACATGGGACCTCATTATCTAGAATTGTGACAAGTCAGCACTAACGCGTCTTTCAAGTGCTCTCAAAACTTCTGGTAATTTCCGGAAGCTGTGAAAGGTAGGCTAGTTATCCCAGCTGACGTCCAAGTAAATATCAAAGTATGTGACACTCTACATCCAACGCGGAGGTTGCGGAAGTCTAAAAATGCACGTCACCTATCCTGCATGAAGTCCTATAAAGGATCTCGGAGCGCTACCCATCTTAAGCGTCCTGCTTGACTACGTATTATCGAGCTTTCACTTCCACGGCTGGTTTTGAGAAATCTGCGATATACTTGAGATTTCCTCTTCCACATACATAACCACTGTATCATCATTCGCAAATGAGATAATACATTTTGAAACATGTAAACTACTTTCAGCTATGAACACAGCGGGCTTCTTCATCTATGGTGGCAATCATTTGGACGACATATGCGGCCAGCTTAAACAGGCTCTCAGAACTTTTGGCTCTCAAGCTCTTTGCACTTCACAATACCTGCTCGTTTCAACGGGAATTTAACTGCATAAATGTTCTCCCTACACACAGTATGGCTGGCTGACGCAAATGGATATCCTCTCTGGTGTCACTGATATCCTGTCAATTCGCGATCATGCTTAATTTGCTCCAAACTTCCGTTTAACGGTTGCAGCGTGCGCTAAGTCTTGTTTAAGTCGTGCCTGTACTAGGTTTCCCGAATCCAGGTCAGCTTATAGATCTAGACAACCAGAAGGTTATCTTAATGTACAAGTGAGTCGATGAAATTCCTAATTGAAATGAAATGTGTTCTCACTGTATACTACAAAAGAATTTGGGAAGATGCGAATCATAATATAATGGGTCTTGTATTTAGAGGTTTAGCTCGCCAGTTCCAAGTGGCTTGCGCGAAGAATCTCCAGTGGCCCAAGCATTATAATCTTTTCCAAGCTGCAAAACGAGGTCCACATGAACTAAGATTACTGATAGGAACTGATGGTGCATTTGTCCAAAAAGCAACTGGACAAATTGAATATCTACAGACGAACGAAACACTCGTCCAAGAACAATTGTAAGCAACTCAGGCCTAAGTCAGTTTTCCTGTAAAGTAGACGTATGACTGCAGAGTACTACGAAATCAAAATATTAGTAATATTGTAACCAGGTCTTTAACGTACCTGTGCCAAAAATCGAGGTATCATAACTTTCAAAACTTGAGCCAATACTTGACTTCCAGTTCCTTCGATCGCTTCCCTTGGAATAATACTTACAGCTCCTGGAATTTCCAGCGTAACCTACTCCACCGGAGACCCCAAACGACAATTGTGTGACCATTTGATTACGGCACTGATCGAGTGAAATAAAAAGTGATTCTTCTCACACCCCACCAATTGTTCCTTTTGACACATGAAAGAGGCGTTGAAGAAAGCCGTTACCGTATTCAACTGCTTTTACCTCAAGTTTAAAGTAAAGGACCAAGACACATGTTCATCGAAAGTACATTTTCTAGTGTGTAGCGTGTCTTTCAGAGAGAAGTTTACTTTAAAGGCCTAAGTTACTCACTCGCGGAGCTCGTACATACCCAACAAACTTCATTCAGGGACTTCCCTTACATAACAGAGAAAAAGACGTACATATTAACCCATCATGGCTGTGGAATACAGACCTCAATTGTTGTGTCTGAGATCAATTCCTTTTGTGTAGATGATTGCTCGCTATCTCGGTATGAAACTTTATTTACCATAGATGCTGCGAAGTGATCGAATGAAGAAAAAACACATTAACATGGACGCATCAAACTGTGTTCTACAGACAACCAATGTAATCTTACTAGGTAAGGGGATTCATTTTTTGGTGCTTATCAAGACATATTCTGACTTGGACAAGATATGGTAGTATTTCTACAATAAGGTATTTCAAAGAGAAAATCTCATCATGAAGGTCCACATCTCTACGACTATGACTGAAGAAGAAGCAGTGAGAGGAATCAACATAATGAACAATGAATACCTGTAAACTTTTGATTTTGTGCCACAACGATTGGAGATCCTTCCAACTGTGTAACATTGAAAGAAACAGCACAAGGCAACGCATAGCAACGTAAGCACAGCACGTAATTTCAATCGCCCATACAGCCAAAACTTCATAAAGTTGCAAAGCATGTTCTTTATGAGCATCGGTATTCTATGTAATTTCAAATCAAAGCGAGCAACCACATTGAGTCACTCAGACGACCACTGTCAAACCTCAATAGGTGCAATAGACAACTTGCAAATGCTTGCTTGTCCACTGATGGGACTCAATAAATAACTTTGCACTGAAGGGCACTTACAGTGCAAGAAAGAAGCCTTATGCAGCAGCCGTCTGGTTGTTCTTCCACGCGCACTAACAGCACAGGCCCAACTTCAAAAGAGAAAAACTTCAATCGTGGTGCATAACACCGGAACGTAGACTCATCCACTCGCTCGATGCGCTCTGCATCCAAAACAGAGTACTGGCTTGCAGGCAACCGCATGTACTCCGCTGCTCACATGAAAAAATTGCACCTTAGATGCAACACACTTACAGCCTAGAAAGTACCTCCAACTTGTCCTTAGCCAAAATTCCTTAGCCAAAATTCCTTAGCCAAAATTCCTTCGTTGAATTGTAGGTCTCCCTGACAAACTCTAGAAGCACTTCACGTTTAGCTGCAACTGTCCACTTCTTCTCTAGAGCATAGCTCGAATGCTCTAGTTCCAGACTGTAGATTTCACATATCGGCAACACAATTCGATTAAACTTCTATCACGTTACTTTTTATTCTACTGCCGTTCCTCACCAAATTCTTTGTTACTTCGGAATTCCTGACAGAAAAAGGCGACGGGAATTCCCCCCTGCAAAGAGGTATCCCGGGACCAAATGCGCACCCACCTAAGGGTTTTCCTGCTTGTTCAATGACATGTTTCTCCACTCTGCTAGCAGCAAGTTTCGCTCGCTGTTTTACATTCGGACTGTTGTCAACGACGGCCCGCACCACTCTCCACCCACCACCGCCTCTTGAGGTACTCAGCGACTTCACACGCAGCTCAGGCCATGCCCCCATTCTGGAAAACCCAATTCCATCTTTCGAAGAGAGACTCACCACTCCTGCCGCTGCTGCTGCAGGCAGTCGCAGCGCCATGCCTGCCAATCTGCCTGCTGCTGTACCCAAATCCAACGCCACCACCAACAACAACAACAACAGAAGTACTGTATCTCCTGCAATCAAAGAAACATTACCAAATTGACGACACTCTCAGTGAATGAATCCTCTGTTCTCTTTCTCATACGGTAATAGCTTCTTCAATGGTTGTTTTGTGGGTCCCGTGAAAGGTTGAGTTTCTCATTCATGCTCCGTCAGTCAGCGAGGGACACAGAAAGATCCCTCAGATTCTCCTGTCTCTTCCTTTCACCTACTGGAGCTTTTCCACAGCATCACCTCTTTTCACCTCCAGCCCAGTAGCTTCTCCACACGTCAAGTCAATCTGAGCTTATGAGGATTGAAACGGAATGTGGGAGCACATGCAAAGGCGTGTTCTGCGATATAAAATCTCATTGGAGATGGGCTTAAGTTCTTATTGCTTAACATCGACTTTTTTTGAGACTTTTGGGACGAGCCAAGATAATCATCTATTACTTTCTTTTATCATTTCTTTTATCTTGTAACCATTGTATTATCTATCGAGTATAGCGAGTAATAAATATCTGCGAAGAAGAAGAACATAACATTAAAGTGATATTTAAGAGGAAATGTATCTAGAAGGAGATGCTATGTAAAAGATTACACCATATTGTACCCAAACCCATGCAAACACACTGAGCATATCCTTGCATCCATTTTTGTGTTTCATATTCTGTACACCATCTTCCGATTAACTAATAACTGTGATCGTTACAGAGTCGTAACATGTGAACTCCCCTGCAGACACATCTTGTCACTTACTCTTCTAAATGTTATTTTCATTGTTTCCTCTTATCTCGTCTTTATCACAATGCCTTGAAAGGAAACTTCATTTCCAATACAGTTAGGTTCAGATTCTCCCTATCTATTTTATTAATAGATAGATTGATTGATATGGGGATGATGCCCCCTAGTCCGTGTCAATCTATCTTTCACGTTGGTAAAGCCACCAGCAGCAATCTGTCAATATCAATCATTCCGTCTTTTCCATTTCACGCATGCACCACAGATCTATCTATTGATCCAGGATAGCGCTATCTGCAGGAACACAATGCATTAGAGTGTACATTCCATAAGGCACAACGGTAACCAAGGTGACAGTTTGCTCTCTAATTGGGGCTTTCCACACGACATTTAGAATTCAATCAAACGAGCCTTCGGGTATAACGATGGCATCATTGAGCCAAATTTCTGAAGAGAAAGAATATCATAAAGGCAGGCCGCAGCAGCAGTATCCCATATCTGTTGCCATTTCTTGAATAACCGTCAATTTGACATTGACATTGACATTTGTGACATGCATAAAATGTGCAGAAGACCCGACTTTAACATTTGCTACATTTCTTAACATTTCTGATTCACTGGTCTGAGTACAAGCGAGTGGAACCCTTCCACAAACCTCTACTCTTAGATCTCTTTATTTGCAACTCCAGCAAGGAATCTATCCGCAACTTAAATTGCGTAAGCTTCATTCCAAAGCGTAAGTCCCTAGACATCCAGTGTTTAACCAGGCTTCTTCTAGCTCAATATGTCATGGCGACATAAAGACATGGCGCTGCCCAGAATGTCTCGTGAATCCTTATAAATGAAGGCTAGTCACAGAACTATACATTGGCTCTTGTTATTGTCTCACCAGGTGTGTTTTTTTTTCTCACCTTTATATACATACAAATCTGCTATTGTCTCACCCATACATGTACAAGCGCCTAGTACTGCCTCACTCAACCAGTAACGCAGATCCAGTGCCCGGTCAGAAGTGCTCACTTCTTTCTAGTCGCTCCTAGCTTGCTTGTCTCCTGTCTTCACTTGTTATTATGCTCATCCGTGGATAGCATGTGTCCTTCTTCTCCATCATGCCACTTGAGCCTCTTAGTCTTGGTGTTTTTACATTCCATGCGGACCTAATAGAGAGTTGCAAGTAGCACGGTCTGTCTCAAGGTTACTTGTTGGTTTTGCATTAGTGGTCAACAAGTAAGAGAGTATATTTGCACTGCGGTCAAGGAAGTACCTGGACGAAGAAGGCAAGGGCTACCATACAACCTGATGCCTTGCCAGACATGGCAAGCCACCCATTGGCACAAAGATTGACCGCCATTGATCTCAAAGTAGTGTGGAAGATGACAAGGTGGGTGTAAGAACCCGTCGTGCGTATATACATCGCTACACAACATACATCGTTGTCAACATCACACACTATAGAAGCACAACTCACATATAAGTCATACATGGACTCTAAAGTGCTACAATAATCAGTTTGTTTATACAACTCGAATCACACTCAATCAAATCAGTATTTGATCTATCACTCAATAATTTGCCAATGGGGCACTTATTACAATCAAGTCACACCCACTCTAGCTAAGAGAATCCAGGTGATGCTTGCTGGCCTCTGTCTACCATAGCTAGAAACTTGAAGGCTCAACATCAGAGAAGTGAGCTCTCTAGAGCTGCACTTCAAAAGTATATCCCTGGGACTCGAGCTAGGTCTTACCTAATGGTCCCGCTGATGGCACATCCAATGAGATGAACGGTGCAAGTGATAGTGGGCCCTACCATGTAGTCGGTACCTTGAACATGAAATCTGACCATTGACAAGTAGTCAATGAGTAACTACCAAAATACTCTTGACTACCAATACTACTACTCCAAAGTCCGAGCAATCAAAGTACGATGCTACATATGGCGTGACAGTTGTCGTGCATATATACATCACTACACAACATACATCATTATCAACATCACATACTATAGAAGCACAACTCACACATAAGTCATACATGAACTTTAAAAGTGCCACAATCACCTCCTAGCTGGTAGTTAGGTCCTTCTAACTCCAAATAGCCATCTTCTCCAAGTATATGGTGGGCAAAAGATCAGGAGGCCGGGTGCTATCAAGCCCCATCATTAGTCACATGTCTGCAATCTATACCATATAAAGGATGAACTAACTATAGGTCAAGTACATCTAGGACATAGCCACTGTCCTTAAGGAACCACCGTGAGGGGAAGAGTCATACATGCCATATGCCATCCTCTTGAACAAATATCACACACTAACATAGTAGCAACTCCACCAAAAGAGCTGCATAACATACACCGCAAGCCTACATGTACAAGTGCCAAGCTTGGGTCCATAGTACCATCAATGTTTGGGAGGTAGCACAGTGCACAATTGTACACATGATCTTTCCAAACACCATCATCATGTCCTTCCAACACAAGGACTCTAGATGGCAAAACCTTGTGCACTCTTAAGATAGTGCGGCTTGTAGAAACATTAAGTATCATTGGCATTGTCTGCTATAGATATACATAGTCATTTGGATGAAATCAACGGATCAAGGATTTATAACCTCCTCCTCAAAAAGTAGCATAGTATAAGGTATTCCTATGCTGAGCAATTGCTAAGTTTTCAAAGGGCATCGGCATCACTCTCCAAAAGATCTCTACCCGTTGAGAACATGTGCTCATCCATACATCTAGATTATCCAAGTCCAACATTACAATAGCATCTCAACAAATGGCTGTAGGTAAATTTGGATCTTGTCCATAGAGTAGAAAGTAAGGAGAGAAGGATGTTAAGGAGGCTTGCTGGTTGAATCAATGCCCATATCCAACCAAGGTAATTGGAGATCCCAATCTCCCAAGTGGCCTCTCTAAAAACCATACTTTTGTAATCCTCTCTTCATTGTCTGAACCACTCTCTCTGCTAAGCCATCTACCTCAAGGTGATCTTGAGAGGTAGTACCATGATCAATCAGAGCTTTATCACACAAGACCTAAAACTCCCCCAAGAACTCTATGCTCTGATCAATCAAAACCTCAACTGGTGCACCAAAATGACTAAGAACCCAAACCAAGTGTAAAAGACCAAGATCGAGGAGAGAAACAAGAGAATGGAAACTCACATTGGGACACTTGAATGAGGGAAAACTCCGAATGCATAGCATGACTCCGGCTTTGGTATTTATAGGTAGCATACAAGGCCCTTGAGAAGCTTCTCAAGAAGCTTCCTTGAGCTGCTTTCTTAGAGTGCAAGCCAAGTTAACTAGGAAGCTTCTCAAGAAGCTTCCTTCTAGAAGCCACCTACTTGGCATGCAAGCTAAGTTAGTTAGAAGCTGCTAGAAGCTTCCTTCTAGAAGCTACCTGCTTGGAGTGCAAGTTAACTAGTCGGGAAGCTTCCCAAGAAGCTTCCTAGATGCTTTTGGAATATTCTAGGCTAATTTGGCTTATTCTCTACTTCTTTAGCCTTATTAATTACGTGGCTAAACTCCATAGTGTTACATATTCCTCCACCACTTGTTGGTGATGTCTTTGTCGCCATTGAAGTTTCAAAGTCCTAGATGGCACTCTGTGCATTTTGGAGGTGAGAAAGAGGTTCCCATGTGGCATCATGAAGGAGATACCCTTTCCAAAGGACCTTGTACCCCGTATGTTGGTGGCGTCCTTGTTGGATGTGGTGACGTACAAGGATACGATCAACTTTGTACTCCTCATGATCATTGATAGGGATAGGAGGAGGAGGAGGAGGTTGGACTCAAGAGGAGAAAGAAGAGGGATTAGGAACAAAGGGTCTCAACTTGGAAACATGAAAGACAGGATGGATTTGCATATGACAAGACAAGGTAAGTCGATAAGCAACAAGAGAGACAATTTGGGTGACATCAAAAGGTCCTATCCAATTAGGGGCAAGTTTATGAACTTGGGTATCAAGTGGGAGGGGTAGATTACTAGAGGATAGCATAACTTTATCTCACCAACTTCAAAGGTGAGATCACGACGATGGTGGTCCGCATATTGTTTTTGACGATTCTGAGCAACAAGGAGGTGAGATTTGGCTTGTTGGAGATATTCAAATATGGTAGTCAAGAAGGTTGAAGTATGAGGGGCTTGAGATAGAGGAGGAGCAAGAAGAGAATCTGGGACAAGGGGATCTTGGCCAAAATTGAGAAAGAAAGGAGAGAATCCGGTGCTTTCCTGTTTAGAATTTTTGTATGCAAACTCCGCAGCTGCAAGACATTCATCTCAATTGGTATGGTAAATGTTGATGAAGGCACAAAGCATATCTTCCAAGGTGTGATTTGCATGTTTAGTTTGTCCATCAGTTTGAGGGTTATAGGCTGTGGACAAAGCAAGCTTGGTGCCAAGTATCTAGAAGAGGGCTTGCCAAACTTTTTGATGAAGCAAGGATCACGGTCGGAAATGAGTACATGTGGCATCCCATGATGTTTGAACACATTATTGAAGTAGAGTTGTGCCAAGGTTGGAGCATCCACAGTATCAACCGTTGGTGCCAAATGGATTTGCTTACTAAGTTTATCCACAAACACCACAATTAATGTATGACCTTGTTGTGTCTTGGGCAAGGAGGTGATGAGATCTCAGCTCACATGCTCCCAATGAGTAGTTGGAATGGGAAGTGGATGAAAGAGTCCACTCGGCTTCTGGTTACTGGCCTTATTGCGTTGACAACTCTCACAAGATCGAACAAACTCCCAAACATCATGTGTCATGTTGGGCCACCACCATTGGCATTGGAGGGTACCCAAGGTCTTATCTACCCCCATGTGACCAGCTATTGGTAAATCATGGGCTTCCTGAAGGCGTACAAGTTGGAGATCATCTTTGGCTGGAACATAGATCCGGTCTGCATGGAATAGAAGGCCTTCCTTGAAGGAGAAGGTGTTGTACTCCTTGTTGTCTATTGTCAGACGTCTATGTACCATTTGGAAGAAGGGATCTTGTTGTAGAGCTGACCAAAACTCGTTATGGACACTAGGGTCAATTGACACTGTCATAATTGCCGCCGTGATGAGATGACATCCTAAACTTCAAATCAGGTCGTTGTGATAGAGCATCAAGGATGACATGGAATTGACCTGGTTTGTACTCAAGTTTGATGTCAAACAATTGCAGTTGCTCTTCTCATTGATGATGTCAACTCTTCATGTGCTCCAAGTGTAAGGTAACAATGGCTTGTGATCAATTTGCATAACCACTTGTTTCCCCAAGAGGTAATGCCTCCATACCTTGGTGGCATATACCATTGCAAGTTGTTCTTGATCTTGAGTAGAGCAATTTATTTTAGCTATATTTAGTTGGCGAGACACAAAGGTAATGGGATGTAGTCCATTTGGGAATTCTTGTTGCAACACAGCTCCAATTGCAAAGTTAGAAGCATCAAAATCAACCACATAAGGTAGTTGAGGATCATATGGTTGAAGAATGGGTCTTGAAGACACCATATGCTTTAACTTCTAGAATGCTTCTTCATGCTTGGTGGTCCACTAGAAACTTGAGTTCTTTCTCAAGAGGTCAATTAATGGTGCAGCCACATGAGCATAATAGTGGATGAACCATTGGTAAAAACTAGCCAATCCATTGAATGCATGTACTTCTGTAGCATCCTTCAGGGTAGGCCAATCAGTAATGGCCTTGATCTTCTCTCTTTCCATCTTGATCCCCTCTAATGAGATCATATGACCCAAGAAGGTAACCTCTTTCTGCCAAAAGGCACACTTCAACTTCTTGTAGTAAAATTTCCATTGCTGTAGTTGTCTTAGGACTTCTTGCACATGATTCATGTGTTTTGCCTCTGTCTTGCTATAGATTAAGATATCATCCAAGAACACCACTACGGACCAATCCAATAGTCCCTCCAACACCCAATGCATTTGATCCATGAATACTGTTGGAGCATTAGTGAGTCCAAAAGGTAGAACTCTCTACTCAAAATGCCCATACCTTGTGCAAAAGGTAGTCTTTTGCACATCCTCTCTCTCAATAGGAATTTGCCAATAGCCACTACAAAGATCTAGCTTGGAAAATTGGCATGCTCCACTTAGTTGATCAAGCAGGTCATCAATCTGAGGCAAGGGATATGCATTCTTCACGATTTGCTTATTGAGCCCACTGTAATCAATACAGAAACAAAGTCCTCCATCCTTCTTTGGAACAAATAGTACCGGTGGTCCCCAAGGAGAGGTACTATGTTGTATGAAATCCTTCTCCAACAACTCTGTAAGTGTTGTTCACAACTCCTCCAACTCCTTTGGTGAGAGCCGATAGATCGGTCTACTTATTGGAGTACTCCCTAGAAATAACTCGATCTTGAAAGGCATACCTCAATCAGAGGGTAATCCCTTTGGTAGATCATCCGGAAACACATCCATAAATGCTTGAACTATCCAATCAACCATTGCTTGATGAGGCTCTTGGCCATCCTCAGATTGTTCTTGTGCAATCGGCTTGATCCACACCGTAAATACAAACTTATCTTCCTCCAAAGCTTGCTCTATGGCTGCTTTATTAACAAACTTCCTTTCCACGGACTCATCTCTCTTCCAAGCTTGCTCCATGGTTGCCTTCCTAGCAAACTTCCCATCTTGGGACTCATCTCTCTTCCAGATTTGCTCTATAACTACCTTCTCAACAAACTTCCCATCTTGGGATTGACTATTCTTAGGTATCTTACTCAAAGGTGCCAAAAAATCTATTCAGGAATTCCTACCTTGGTGTTGTACTTGAATTTGTCATCGGGTCCAATCAAATTGAACCTTATGATGTTCAAGCCAAGGTAGACCCATAATGATATCATAGTGTAGAGGTGCCACTACAAACCTCATACATTCCAAATACTACTTCCTAATCTTGAAGGTAACAGGATGTGAGGTGCGGAATGCGAAACCCTTTCTACCATCCGCCATCATCAAATTATTTCCAAACACTAGCTTGATAGGAATACCCAATTCCTTTACTACTTGCATAGACATGCAATTCTCTGAACTTCCAAAATCAACCAAAATCCTACAACTCCGATTAGACATTGTACCTTGCAAGTGAAGCAAACTTGCATAAGTCGAGCCTTCAATCCCATTAGAACTAATCAAGCTCCCAATAGGCGGCTCAAAATCTCCTATTGGGATTTCTCGTTTCCTTGATCATTCTGTTCCACAATCTCCATATGGGCAACTTGTCAAGGTCGTCTATTTTTAAGTGGGCATTCAGCAATGTGATGTCTAACTTGGTGACAATAAAAACAACCTCCATTTTGTTGCAATCTTTCTCTATCCTTTGTACCAAGTGGTGTCCGTTGGATAGCATCAATCTCCATTGGTGCTAGTTCTTCCACTCGTGCATAGTGTACTAGTAGGCCTTGTGTAGGTCGAGGGCGAGACCAAGTTGTTGCAACCAAGGAATCAAAGTGCTCAGCCAATTGCATGGCTTCTTTTACATTTTGTGGTTCTTGCATGGTCACCTCCAATTTAGTTTGTGACTTCAATCCCCGCACAAATTGATCCAAAACTTCACCTTCTTGTATATTTGGAATCTACATGATGATGTTCTAAAATTGTGTGATGTAGCTCCTTACTGAGCCAACTTGCTTCAATTCCGCCAATTTATCTCATGCAGCACTGGTGGCATTTATAGTTTGAAAGTGACCTTATATTGCATCCTTGAACTCTACCCATATCAAAATTGGTACAACAATATGTTGTTCAGCTCGCTCCACTTGAAATCACCACTAAAGTTTTGCCACACCATCTAATTGGCTAGAGGCCAAGAGAATTTTTTTCAGTTCATCTTGAAGATTGGTAGCTTCAAAGTAACATTCACAATCAAACACAAAATTCTCCACTATGCTCAAAAGATTCTTACCTTCAAACACCTTGGGTTTTGGAAATTGAATGCAATCTTCTCCATCTCAAATTGGTGCTCTTTCTATATATTCTCATCGTTGCTGATCTTGTTCATCTAACAATTGAGTCAGGTGCTTGATTTGTTGCTGCATTGCAAGGATGACATCCGATATTGCCGCCATAGCTACTACTATATCCCACCACTCCCACTTTATCTAATTGATTAACACATAGATGCAACACATCCACCATTCTCCATAAGTTACAATCAGAAGTATCAAGGGTTCCTTAGACACGATGATCATATGTAGAAAATCCTGCCCAAAGTGCAAGGTGATAAATTGTGTGAAATGATGCTTGGGTAATATCTAAACATGAAAATCCCAATGGTTTGGTAGAAGTGGATTTGGTGGTCCATAAATTCCATCCATCCCATTCTTGCTTTGATACCAATGTAAAAGACCAAGACCAAGGAGAGAAATAGGAGAATGGAAACTCACATTGGGACACTTGAATGAGGGAAAACTCTGGATGCCTTGCATGACTCTGGCTTTGGTATTTATAGGTAGCATTCAAGGCCCTTAAGAAGCTTCTCAAGAAGTTTCCTTGAGCCGCTTTCTTAAAATGCAAGCCAAGTTAACTAGGAAGCTTTTCAAGAAGCTTCTCTCTAGAGCCGCCTACTTGGCATGCAAGCTAAGTTAGTTAGAAGCTTCTAGAAGCTTCCATCTAGAAACTACCTACTTGGAGCGCAAGTTAACTAGTCGGGAAGCTTCCTAGATGCTTTTGGAATATTCTAGGCTAATTTGGATTATTCTCTACTTTGTTAGCCTTACTAACTATGTCACTAAACTCCATATTGTTACACCAAGAACAAGTAAGCCGTCCCTTCAAGGAACTTGTCAAGAAGTGCTACCAACTCAATACACTTGGAAAAGTGCTCCACTATCACCAAAATGTACCAATGATGTCTCACAATCAATAATAAAGGTCCAACAAAGTCCAAACTCCAATGGTAACCCAACCTGATAATAGACAATGGGTGTAATTGTGGCATAGGAGCATTAAATGATGCTCTAACTTGGTCAAAAACCACACATCTTGCAATAAATTGCTATACATTAGTCTGCATACAACACCACCAATAATGACTATGGAGTTAGCTATATGTAAGCTTTACTCCAAAATATCCTAGCTCCTTGTGAGCATGATGGACCAACTGTGGTCTCTAAAATAGAAGTGGTACTACTCTCACTCTACTATCCTCCCATACACACAAAAGATGTTTGCACTCCAATCTGAACAGTCTGGCTCATTGAAGAACATGATCTATCTCCTTGGCCCCAATTGTGCCACCCACAACACTAGTGCAAAGATGGTCCATCATTAAGACATCATCATGAATGCTTTGTTGAATTGTACCACTATCTCCATTCTCTAGATCAATGACCTCAATTACCCCTCCTATATGCATTGAGAGAGATACCACCAAAGCCTTAGAAAATATACAAAGAAAGGCAATGCATGCAAACCTGGCACCATCTCCTCATATGACTCACCATGGCAATTAGAGACATCCATTTTGGATGCCAATTAGAGGATCTTTCTAGTTGGGACATGGGTTTCTACTCAACCCACCTGCATCACGATTCACCACTCCAAGTCTATGAATAACCATGAAATCATACTCTATTATGCAAACTTCCCTAAAAGCTCAGAGCCCATTGTGCAAGCTTCCCTAAAAGCTTGTCGTACTTCCTCAACCACTTTAGTGGCTGATGATCAATGATGAGAGTAAAGGGGCTACCAAATAGGTAACGCTGGAAATGTGCTATTGTCCATACTATTGCCAAGCAATATCCCTCATATGAACTATACTTTGCCTTTGCCAAATTGTTGGAGCAACTAGCATAGGCCACCACAAAATCCTTCTCCTCATCATCATCTTGAATTAGTATTGATCCAAGCCCCAACATACTCCAATCCATGTGAACCTAAAATGGTCATCCTTTGATTGGTCTCCTCAAAATAGGAGTATATGTCAACTTCTCCTTGAGCTCTACAAAAGCTCTCTCTTGCTCATCTCCCCAACACCACTCATGTGTAAGCTTGGTCAACTTTGTCAAGGCCTTGGCAATGGCACTAAAACCTCTAACATAGCAGCAATAAAAGATTGCAAACCCAAGGAATGCTTGCACTCTGCTCACATCCATAGGCCAAGGAATACTTGCAATAGCCTCCACCTTGGTCTATTGAACACCAAGTCCTCCAAGGTAGATAGTGTGACACAAATACTCAACCTGCTTGTGGAAGTACCTACACTTCCCAGGATGTAATTTGAGTCCATGAGATCTTAAACTCTCAAACACTTCCAACAGATGTCTCTCATGCTCCTCCGTAGTAGTGTTATAGACCAAATGTTATCAATATAGCATTGAGAAAAATCCAACCTAGCTAGGATCCTATCCATGACCTCTGGAACTTGGCAGGAGCATTCTTTAACCCAAATGGTAAGAACCTCCATTGATATAACCCATCCTTGCCATGAGGATCAATAGCACAAAATGCTATCTTGGACTTATCCTCCTCTCTGATCGGCAGCTGATGATATCTTGCTTGAAGATCCAAAGTGCTGAAGACATTTGCATGCCCAATTACATCAAAGATCTCCCCCATTGTAGGTATGGCATACCAATCAGCCCTAGTTTGTCGGTTGATAGGATAGTAAAATTTCCACAAATCTGCCTATCTTTGTAGTTGCCATGCATATCTTTCTTGGTTGGCATCATTGTAGTTGATGCATACTCTCCATGTGAAATCTCTACCATACCAACCTCAAAAAGGTCTCTACTCTAGCTCTGAATTAGTGCTCTCTCCATGTCACTATATTGATTGGGACATTGGAAAACTGGTGTATTGCTAGTCAGCTCAATCTAAATACCAGGTCCTTTTAGAGCACCCAAATCCTTAGTACTGAGGGCAAAATAACTCGTGTAGCTCCTCAAGAATCTCCAAACCCTCCGTCTTTCCTCTCTTGTGAGCTTAGGTCCAAGATCTAGCTCCCAAGTATCCTCTATAACTATCATAGGAGTGGAAGATGTACTGACTGGCTATTATATTGAGCCATTGGGAGCAGTAGTGGTATGTTCCCAAGCATTAGAGGTCCCAACCTTAGTGTGAAAAACTCTCTCTACTTTGGCCACAAGCTCCATACGTCCTTGAGCTGCATCCCAAGTAGACTAAAGGGTGTAATCCAAGTAGACCATGCTCACTTGGATGGACTCCAAGTAGACCATTCTCCCTAATAGCCATTGGGTTGTGTCCCAAGAGTACCTTGTCCACTTGGTCCATCGCTCCAAGCATGTGCTTGAATTGCTTTGATAAGCACAGAGCTCATAAGTGTCTAAGTGGTGATGCCTATCAAGCACATCTTACATTGCTCTGCCAAGGCTCACAATCCAAGTCAAACAATTCAGGTCCATAGCTTGACCTAATACTTGATGCCTCTAACACTATTGGAACAATGGTAATATTGGTGCAAAAACCCATTGCCCGCTCTCTCTCATTGGCGTTGGGTTCCACCAACTGTTGTAACTATGAGTCCCAAACCAATCCAAGACTTCCCTCTTGAAAAAAGCATGGGAGCTTGGGAAACTTGCTTGGGGTTGTCCAACTAGGTTCACCTCTACCATAGGTAACCTATCAAGCAATACCACCGTCTAAGATTGATGCCCAACATCCAAGATGTCATCAATAATGATGTGGCCTAGTAGCTGAATCTCATCATAAGCGCATTGTAGAACCTCTCTAAGTAAGAGGTTTGTCCACCAAAGATAAAGACATTGAGCCCGTGATCCCACTCTTGATGCATCTAACAACATGGCAGGTCCCATCCAAGAATGGATATGATGTGTACTTGCCACCACCTAGATGCAAGAATCACCTATCAAAGGGATGTTCTCTAAAATCTAAGTTGGAGAAATAGGTTGATGAACTTGGAGGTGTTGTAGTATTCATAACATCTCCAAAAACACACCAGACCGGGGATCTTGAAGACCCAAACCTTGTCCAGCATGTGTATGTCCCTAACATGGCCATCTAGAAATCACCAAATGAATGGAACCATGTCTCTCCAAATCTTGCGCTCCCAACAAGGAAATATCTGCTGGTAGGGTCTTCTGGTAACCCTCGACTATTGACATCAGTAATAACTCAAGATACCAATAGGCCAAGTGTGCCAAATGATGTAGATAGACTTGCCTAGCAATCTCATCTCTCTCCACATACAAGTACATATGTACTCATATACTCACATGTAGTACCGCAACTACTCCAATGCTAATCCCACCAAAAAACTCTAATAGACATACTCCCTCGTTTGAATATTGCCAAGCAATGAGTGTGGTATCTAGAGGTGAAAAGGTAATTGACTTTGGAGGCTCATCCTCACATTGGTCACCTAGTGGTACAAAGGCTCCACTCCAAGCTTGTTGCACCAATTGATCTACATGTTGCTACAATGCTTCCTCTAAACTCCACAATGGAATATCCAAGGTGGATGCAACAATCCCACTTGTACTCCAAATCCGAGTGATTTCCTTTGGTATTGGAGTATCTTCTGCATGGGCGTTCTCCTCCAGTAAATCACCAAGCCAAGTAACAGAACCACTAAAAAGCTAAAATGGATGTTGCCATGGTCTTGGACTATAGTCAGCCAAAACTACCACTACTTAAGCATATAGGTAGGCAACATACCCATCCCTCACCTGATTGCCAACCTGGTCTATAGGAGGTTGTCTCTTCCCAATGGTCAATACCAAAACCCATGGGGTATAACATTGCTCCCTCAATTAACATATCTATGACTCAACACTATTGCAATGGCATGAGCTCTCACCATAGAGCTATCAGTTAGAAAATTGAGCTGAATCTAAACAACAAGCTCTCCACATGTGATTTACTGTGTAGAATCACCACCTAGAGATATCTAAATTTGAAATGGATACCTTTCCACAATGGTTTTCCGTAACTCCAAACCAACAACTATAGCTTTCCCCAACATAAGAGGCTGTGCACTAAAGTCTAGTAAGATCCTCTGTGGTGTACAGATCTTCCTTGAAGGTCCCACTAAACAAAAAATCCCCCTTTGGTTATCCAATAGGACAACTCTAGGTGTAAACTGTGCTCACTCAAAGGTAGGTCTAGCTAGTAACTCCTCCAATCTAGCCGTTGTTGCTTGCCATAAACCACAGGTCCGTTGAGTGGATCCCATGCTCCTTAACCAACTTAGCTCCACTATCAACCACCTCTACTCTAGTAGTAAGAACCTCATCATCCATTCTCTCACAAAGCATGGTAGCCAACCGGAACATTGAGGTTGGGTCAACTCCCAATGTACACATATCCCTAGTTGAGAATAATGGAAAGCGTATAATCAGTTGAGCTGCCTCCAACATTGTGCTAGACTTAGTCTATGTAGTGGCACGTGGCTGACTTGTAGGTTTTCCATCATGCACCCCATCACTACACCACACTTGCACTAGGATGTCTAGGAGCCATGGATGTTGTCTATAGTGCCTTAGAGAGTGTAAAAGATTGGGGAAGTTTGACCTATCTACCAACCTCTTCTCTCTGTGTGTACAACTCCACTAATGCTCCTCTAGGCCTTGGAGCACTCCACTAATGCTCCTTTAGGCCTTGGAGCACGTACTACACTCCTAGTCACTACGAAAGATGCATCCACCTATGTTGCTCTTCACATGAAGTCTAAGGTGTCTCTATCACCCGCATATGAAGTGGAAGCCTTAGCACTCAAATTTGATCTCCTCTGAGCTATGGCCATGCTAGCTAATTTTTGCTCCAACTGCTCAATGCGTAGCCATGGCTGTATCAGAAGTAAGGGCACTACTACACCCCTACTAGGTGTGGATCATCTACCACCACCTCTACCACCTTGTTCTCCATGACCTAGAGCTCCTCTACTACCTACCATAATAGCTCTACCACTCCGTAACTCCGGGTGTAAGTCAAAGCATTGGTACGTTGCCCTAAGTGCACTCTCCCCTATGGTGAGGTCCACCACAAGTCCAACAAGCAACACCATCACTCATTGGCTATTTCTCACCCAAAAAGGAAAGTAAGGATCTAGCTACAATTGGCCCTCCACTCGCTCCATAGGATCTGGCTGTCCATCATGTCTTTGAAGACCAACATGACATGGTGCATTCTATTGCACTCTAGAAGAAGTAACAACTATGATGAGGTCTCCCTACCAAATCTAGAGGTCACCACTCTCTCTTCTACCATGTTGAGCTCAATACGCTCATCCAAACCAAAGACCACTATGAAAGTAGGTGTCATGCCATCCGTAGCTTTGCACCTAGATTGCTCAAAATCTAGACTAGTAGTGTTGGTAGTTAGGAGATTTTGGTGGTTACTTGACCGTCAGATTTCATGTTCATGGTATTGACTACATGGTGAGGCCCACCGTCATTTGCATCATTCATACCATTGGATGTGCTGGTAGCGGGACCCTTAGATGTGCTGGTAGCGAGACCGTTAGAGTTTGAGACCTAGCTTGAGTCCAAGGGGTTTACTTTCAAAGTGCAGCTCTAGAGAGCTCACTTCTCTGATGGTGAGCCTTCAAGTTCCTAGCTATGGTGGATAGAGGCCAATGAGTGTCACTTGGATTCTCTTAGCTAGAGTGGGTATGGCTTAATTGTAATTAGTGCCTGGTGGTTGGCAGATTATTGAGTGACAGATTGAGTACTAATTTGATTAAGTGTGATCCGAGTTGTGTAAACAAACTGATTACATCAAATAGGTCAAGTCAAGGGGAAATCGGATGCAGGAATTGAGAGTGTTGGTGGTGTCTCCAAGACTTGTTGATCATTGGTAGCTCGATTGGAGTTCTGATTTTTCCTATTGTGTAGAAGTTCATTCTATTGATGTAGGTTTGGCAATGAGGTAGACGGTGTGTGGAAGTGCTAGCCAAATTTTGAGCAAAGAGAAACAATTTTCAAGCGGTAGTTGTGACTTTGAAGACCAATTTGGTGTGAGTTGAGCTCAAAAAGTGAAATTGAAGGTGGAGTTGGGAACCCATCGACTTGAATTTGTGATTTAGAGAAACCTATCATTTCAATTTGGCTTGAGTGTAGAGTTAGTAGAGGATTTGGTGGTCAAGCAACTTTAAGGATTTACGTCAGATTTTTGTTGGAGTTTATGTCAAATTTTGGCCAAATTTGGAGAGGATTTAAACATCAAATTTTGGCTAGATTTGGAGGGTTGAAGTGGCAAGAAGAAAGGCTTCATTTGGCTGAATTTTGGCACTTAGAGACTTCAAGGCTATGGGCTATGAGAGGCTACAAAGGCCTAGAAGGGTCAGCTTGTTGGCATGAGGCTAGCTAGTTTAGAGTAGATTTTGGTCATTGTTTAGCAAAATCTGCCCACCCTACTAGATTGCACATAATAAGGTTTGACTCCTACATCTTTGGTTCTTAGATTGGTGCCCTAGCTAATTAATCCACCTTCACTTGTTGTCTTGGTGATGGTTTGAATGTTATATATACACCTATAACTTTGGCTAGGAGAGACAGTTTGATCCCATTCTTGGTGATACTGGTAGCTTAGGAAGTAGATAACTCATGTTATGTCAAATACCAAATGGTGGCAAAGTTAGTCTAGAGTTGATTTATGAGATGGAGGGTTTTTGTTTAGATTTCTTATGATTGGGCCTTCTCCATTCTTTGCTTCCTATTTTCACCATGTTTTTGTGAGGTGCCTTAACTTAAGAGCATTAGTGCTACGGTGTGCTCTTGGTAGTGAGGCTGGAATGATGACTAGTCAAACTACCTATGTTTCTCTTTGGTGAGATAGGAAGTAATGACCTATAGACCATGAGAGTGTACATTACAGGTTGCTCTTTTGCTTAGTGTAATTGTTGCAGTTAGAGCTACACTAGTTGATGACGTTCAATTGGTGGTATGGCACTTGGTGGTGATTTTTGGTGGGGTACTTGTGGTGGTTCTGGTTGCGGGTTGCAGTTCTTGGTTACTTTCTCACAATGGAGTTCTTTAGGGATTCTGAAGGAGATAGCGCTGCAATACACAATGGATTTACTCAAAGCGGTGCTCGTTATCAAATTGTATCTTAGGTCACAATGAAGGAGGAGATTGACTCTGAATCAGAGTGTGACACAAGAGTTGATTCAATTGAGAGTACACTTGGTGTGTTTGCACTATTGTTGTGGGACATGGATGAGATTTATGGAACCTCCAAAGGTCCAAAGTGTTACTTTGGTATAGTGGGTACCATTGAGTTGGATGACTTCATCCAAGAGTTCAATAGTTGGTGTGATCAATAGCAAATGTGGAACCCAACTTTTTTTACACCCTTCATGGCATGGAAGGGGTTGTTTTAGCATTTGAAGGTTCCACTAATGGACAACTACTATGAGTTTAGGAGAGCTCACTTGGAAGAGATTGAGCTATGGAGATAGTATTGGTCTTTAAATTATATCTCTATTACTTCAAGCTTGGTTTCTAGGGGTAGATTGGTAGTACCCATGAGTTCTAGCTCTAGTAGCATTGGTAGATCTCTTGGAGATGGTGCTACTACAAGTGGAGGTACTACTACAAGAGGTAGTGTAGTACCGGAGTTTAACCCCATGGTGGAGTTCTAGTGTTTGAGGCAAAATTAAAAGGGAGTGCGGACTGACAAGCTAAGGAGCTTGCAAGAGTTCCAATAGAAGGCTGGAGAGAGCCTATGCAAGGCATACACTTCATGAGATGGCTGATCAGTTTTACTCAAGGAGTTATTGATGTCCAAGCAATCCAATTTTTGTATGGGATACTGGACAAGGAGTTACAATGTAGAGTTTGTGATGCTACATTACTACATGCTACTTCACCTACTTTGGCAGTGGTCTTTGGTTTGGTTGAGTGTATTGAGATCAACATGGTCGAGGAGAGAGTGGTGACATCTGGATTTGGTAGAGAGACCTCATCCATAGTTGTTACTTCTTCTAGAGTGCAGCAAAGTGCACCATGCCATGTTGCTTTCCAAGGACAGGGTGGACAGCTTAGATCCTATGGAGTGAGTGGAGGGCCTAATGTGGCCAGACCCTTACCTTCATTTTTGGGTCAAAAACAACCAATGAGTAGTACTGTTGCTTGTTGGACTTGTGGTGGACCTCATCACAAGAGAGAGTGCACTCATGGCAGCAGACCTAATACCTTTGGTGCATCATAGCCAACATAGAGACAGTGTGAGTGTTGCCAAAGATTTGGTCACACTAGTGATCAATGCTTTAACTTACACCCAAAGTTATGGAGTGGTAGAGTTATTATGGCAGCTGGTAGAGGAGCTTTAGGTTATGAAGACAAGGTGGTAGAAGTGGTGGTAGAAGATCCACACCTAGTAGAGGTGCAATACCCGCCCTTACTTTTGATACAGCCATGGCTACTTGGATTGAGCAGTTGGAGAAGAGATCGGCTAGCATGGCCATAGCTCAGAGGAGATCAGATTTGGATGCTAAGGCTTCTACCTCATATGCAGGTGATAGAGATGTCTTAGACTTCATGTACAGAGAAGCACAAGTAGATGCATCTACCGTAGTGACTAGGAATGCAGTTCATGCTCTAGAGCCTAGAGGAATATCAATGGAGTTGAACCCACAAAGAAGAGAGGCCGGTAGACATGTTAGACTTCCCTAATCTTTTATACTCTCTAAGGCACTTCAGACAACATCCATGGGTCCTAGGCATCCTAGTGTAGGTGTGGTAAGTGGTGATGGGTTGTATGATGGACTGCCTACTAGCCAGCTACTTTCTACTACAAAAACTAAGTCTAGCATGATTTGGAGGTGGTTAGCTGATTATGCACTTTCCATTATTCTTACCCAATGATGTGTGTACATTGGGAGTTGACCCAACCCTAGTGTTTTTGTTGGCTTCCATGCTTTGTGATATTAGGGATGATGTGGTTCCTATTACAAGATCAAATGTAGGTGATAGTGGAGTTGACTTGGTTGAGGGGCATGGCATTTGCTCAGCAACCAATGGTTTATGGCAGGTAGCAATAGTTAGATTGGAGGAATTACCTGCTAGACCGGCCTTTGAGTGGGCACGGTGTACACCCAGATTTGTCCTATTGGATAACCAAAGGGGGATTTTTTGTTTGCATGGACCTTCAAGGAAAGTCTATACACCACAGAAGATCTTACTAGACTTTATTGCATAGCCCCTTATGTTGGGGAAAGTTGTAGTTGTTGGTCTGGAGTTATGAAAGACCATTGTGGAGAGGTGTCCATTTCAGATCCAAACATCTCTAGGTGGTGATTCTACACAATACATCACATATGGAGAGCTATTGTTTAGATTCAGCTTGGTCATTTGACTAATAGCTCTGTGGTGAGGGCTCAAGCCATTGCGATAGTGGCTGAGTCATATGATGTGTTAGTTGGGAGAGTAGTTTTATACTCCATGGGTTTTAGTATTGATTATTGAGAGGAGACAATCTCCTATAGACCAGGTTGGTAGTCAGGTGAGGGATGGGTATTTTGCCTACCTATACACTTTAGTAGTGGTAGTCTTTGCTCACTACAGTCCGGGACCATAGCAACATAAGTTTCAACTTTTTAGTGGTTTTGTTACTTGGCTTGGTGATTTATTGGAGGGGACTGCCCATGCAGAAGATACTCCAATACCAACAGAGATCACTTGGATTTGGAGTACAAGGGAGAGTGCTTGGCAATGCTATGGGCAGTAGTACATTTTTTATGTTACCTATTTGGTAACCTTTTTACTCTCATCATTGATCATCAGCCATTGAAGTAGTTGATGGAATCCGACAAGCTTTCAAGGAAGCTTGCATGATGGGCTTGATTTTATAGGAGTATGATTTGACGGTTATTCATAGACCTGGAGTGGTGAACCATGATGCAGATGAGTTGAATAGAAACCCATGTCCTAGCCAGCAAAATCAGACCGGAGCATGTTGGCATGGTGAGATAGATGAGGAGATAGTGCTAGGTTGGCATGCATCTGCCTTTATCTATATATTTTTTGAGGCTTTGGTAGTATCTCTCTCAACACATACAAGAGGAGTTATTGAGATCATAGATCCAAAGAGTGGAGATAGTGGTACAGACATTCATGATGTTGTCTTAGTGATGGACTATCTTCACATTGGTATTATAGGTAGCATAGTTGGGGCCAAGGAGAGAGATCGTGTTCTTCAGCAAGCCAAACGGTTTAGATTCGAGAGTAAACACCTTTTGCATGTACGAGAGGATGATAGAGTGTGAGTAGTACTACTTTCATCTCAAAGACAACACTTGGTCCGTCATGCTCATGAAGAGTTGGGACATTTTGGAGTAAAGCATACATATAGCTTTTTCTAGAGTCATTATTGATGATGCGGTATGCAGACCAATGTACAACAATTTGTTGCCAGATGTGTGGTTTGTGATCAAGTTAGAGCATCATTTAATACTCCTGCACCACAATTACACCCATTACCTATCATGGGATTGGATTACCATTGGATTTTGGACTTTGTTGGACCTTTATCATTGACTGTGAGACATCATTGGTATGTTTTGATGATGGTGGAGCACTTCTCCAAGTGGATTGAGTTGGTGGTACTTCCTGACAAGTCCAGTGAAGGGACAACTTACTTGTTCTTGGATCGAGTTCTCCATCATTTTGGTGCACCAATTAAGGTTTTGACTGATCAAGGTACATAGTTCTTGGAGGAGTTTCAGGTCTTGTGTGACAAGGCTTTGATTGATCATCATACTACCTCCCAAGATCACCTTAAGGTAGATAGCTTAGTAGAGAGAGTGGTTCAAACAGTGAAGAGAGGATTGCAAAAGTATGGTTTGCAAAGAGGCCACTTGGGAGATTGGGATCTCTAGTTACCTTGGTTAGCCATGGACTATTGGTTCAGCAGGCAAGCCTCCTTAACATCCTTCTCTCGTTACTTTCTATTGTATGGACAAGATCTAGATTTACCTATAGCCATCCATCAAGATGCTACTGTAGTTTTGGACTTGGATGATCCAGATGTATAGATGAATGCTTGTTCTCAATAGGTAGAGATCTTTTGGAGAGTGATGCCGATAGCTTTTGAGAACTTGGCAATTGCTCAACTTAGGGATACCTTACACTATGTTTCCATTCAAGGAGTAGGTTATAGACCCTTGATCTATCAATTTTATCTAGTCACCTATGTATATCTATAACAAATAGCACCAACAACACTTGATGTTTCTATAGGCCATATTATCTTGAGAGTGCGTGAGGTTTTGCCATCTGGAGTCCTTGTGTTGGAAAGACATGATGGTGTTGTTTGGAAGGATTATGTGTGCAATTGTATGCCATGCCACCTCTTAAATATAGATGGTACTATGGACCCAAGTTTGGCACTATATGTGTAGGTTTGCGGTGTATGTTATGCGGATCTTTTAGTAAAGTTGTTACTATGTTATTGTGTGATAGTTGTCTGAGAGGATGGCATATGGCATGTATGACTCCTCCCCTCATGGTGGTCACTCAAGGACAATTGTTATGACTTATAGCTGGTTCATCCCTTATATGGTATAGATTGCAGATAGGCAACTAATGATGGGGCTCAATAGTACCAGGCCTCCTAATCATTGTGGTACTTTAGAGTCCATGTATGACTTATGTGTGAGTTGTGCTTCTATAGTGTGTGATGTTGACAAAAATGTATGTTTATGCACGACATAGCCAAAGTTGCATATAATAACATAGCATCATGGACTCTACATCGCAACTCCTTGTCCAGTATCTCATACCAAAACTAGATTGCCTAGATCTCAGTAACTCCTTGAGTAAAAATAATTGATTGTCTCACAAGTGTATACCTTGCATAGGCTCTCTCTAGCTTTTTTTTAGAACTCTTGCAAGCTCTTTAGCTTGTCAATCCGCACTTCCTAGTATTTTTGCCTCAAACACTAGAAGAACTTCACCATGAGGTTAAACCTCGATACTAAACCACCTCTTGTAGTAGTACCTTCACTTGTAGTAGCACCATCCCAAGAGATCTACCAACACTACTAGAATTAGAACTCTTGGGTATTGCCAATCTACCCCTAGGAATCAAGCCTAAAGTAATGGAGTCATAGTTTGGAGACAAATATTGTCTCTATAGCTCAATCTCCTCTCAGTGGGCTCTCCTAAACTCACAATAGTTGTCCATCCATTGGTGGACCTTCTAAGTTTTGAAATAAGCACTTCCATGCCATGAAGGGTGTGAACAAAGTCTGGTTCCACATCTATTGCAGATCATTCCAAAGTAACACCTTTGGAGGCCCCATGAATCTTGTCCATGTCCCACAACAATAGTGCAAACACACCAAGTGCACTCTCAAGTGAATCAGCTCTTGTGTCAAACTCCAACTTAGAGTCAATCTCCTCTTTCATTGGGACCTAAGATATAGGCTAATATCAAGCGCTACTCCATGTTAACCCACTACATATTATAGCACTATCTCCTTTGGAATGCCCAAAGAACTCAGTTGTGACAAAGTAACCAAGAACTGCAACCCGTAACCCAAACCTCCGCGAGTACCCCACCAAAAATCACCACCAAGTACCAATACCTCCAACTGAACGTTACCGACTAATGTAGCTCTAACTACAACAATTACACTAGGGGAAAGAAAAATCTGTAACATGACATCACAACATGCATTCTCATGGTCTATAGGTCATCACTTCCTATCTCATTGGAGAGACACATAGGTAGTCCTATTGGTCATCATTCCAACCTCACTACCAAGAGCACACCAGAGCACCAACACTCTAAAGTCAAGATATCTCACACAAACATGGTGCACAAACAAGAAGTAGAGAATGGAGGAGATCCAATCATAAGAAATCTAAATGAAAACCTTCCATCTCATAAATCAACATTGGACTGATTCTGCCACCATTTGGCTTTTGATAGAATATGAATTATCTACTTCCTAAGCTACCAAGATCACCAAGAATGGGATCAAATTTTCTCTCCTAGCCAAAGCTACAAGTGTATAGATAATAGTGGAACAGTCACTAGGACAACAAGTGAAGGTGGACCATTTGGCTAGGGCACTAGTCTAGGAACCAAAGATCTAGAGGTCAAACCTTGTTGTGCACAATCTAGCAAGATGGGCAGACTTTGCCAAACAATGATCAAAATCTACTCTAAACTAGCTAGCCTCAATGGCTTGCTGGGCCTTTGTAGCCTCTCATAGCCCACAACCTTATGCCTCAAAGCCTCTAGATGTCCAAATGAGGCCTTTCTTCTTGCCTTTGAATCTTCTCCAAATCTGGCAAAACTCCTCCAAATCTGTAAAACTCTTCCAACTTGAGTGAAACTCCTCCAAATCTAACCAACAAGCAAAACTCCTCCAAATCTGGCCAAAATTTGACATAAACTCCAACAAAAATTTGACATAAAATTTGACATAAATCCTTAAAGTTGGTTGACCATCAAATCCTCTGCTAACTCTCCACTCATGCCAAATTGAAATATCTCCAAATCATAAATTCACAAGGATGGGTTCTCAACTCCACCTTTAGTTTCACTTTTTGAACTCAACTTCCACCAAATTGGTCCTCCCTTCATCTCTTGAGCTCAAAATCACAAGTATCGCTTGAAAATTACTTCTCTTTGCTAAAATTTGGCCAATACTTCTGCACATTGTCTACCTCATTGCCAAATTTACATCTATCAAATGAGCTTTTTCACACTAGGGAAAACCAGAACTCCAATCAAGCTACCAATGATTAGCAAGTCTTGGAGATACCACAAACACTTTTAGTTCTTGCATCAATTTCCCCTTGACCTCATTTCTTTGATGTAATCAGTTTGTTTACACAACTCAAATCACACTCAATCAGATCAATAGTTGATCTATCACTCAATAATCTATCAACAATTGGATACTAATTACAATCAAGCCACACCCACTTTAGCTAAGAGAATCCAAGTGACACTTGCTGGCTTTTGTCCACCATAGCCAAGAACTCAAAAGGCTCAACATCAAAGAAGTGAACTCTCTAGAGCTATACTTCAAAAGTGTATCCCTTGGACTTGACCTAAGTCTTAACATATAATGGTCCCACTAACATCACACCCAATAGTGCAAATGGTACAAGTGATAGTAGGCCCTACCATGTAGTTAGTACTTTGAACATGAAAGCTGACCATCAACAAGTAGCCTATGAGTAACTACCAAAATACTCCTAACTACCAACACTACTACTCTAGAGTCCAAGCAATCAAGGTGTGACACTACACATGGTGTGACAACCTTGACAAATTGACTCTTCATCTTGCAGATTCAAAGGTCATGTTGTTGCAAGCTTTGTTGGATGACATATCCACAAGGAAATACAAAGATGAATTCAAGAAGGATGAAGATGAGCACAATTTGCACTTGTTTGTCGCCCATATGTATGCAATCATGCTTGCTAGGTCATTCTCATTGACCTTCATCATGATTTGACTTACAAGATGAAAAAAATTAAACTTCTACTCCTAAATGTTGTAGGAGTAACATGATGTTCCCATTTCTCCACTTTGAGCTTAAGGTAGACTATGCTAGGGCATAAAAGTGCATGCAAAGGATGTTTGTCATGGTTCCAAGAGTGATCCTTACAAGTTGGGAGTTAGCTCTAATGAATGCAATAGTTGATACCTTTCTCGACAACAAGAACCTTCTTTGCAATTGGCACATCAACAAAACCTTTTGGCGCATTGTCACAAAATTGTTAAAGATGATGAAGAATGGAAGGCAGTCATGGTAGAGTAGAACAAAGTAGTGCAATCTATCAACCATGCTACAGTCACGTCAAGGTGGCTATCTTTCAAGATAGAATGTGTTGCATATCATTTGTTGCTCCAATATTGAGAAGACTTGGCTACCACACAAGGAGATGTTTGCTCAACCATCAATATCCAAGTTCCTATACCTTGGGAACATCAACATATCTTGGGCTGAAGGAGCTCATTTAGTACTAAAACAATATATTCAAACATTAACATGTGACCTTGAATCAACATTAGGAAATATGAGACTTGCATGGGAAAGTCAACATTGAGAGTTCTTGGCTCAATTGGGAAGATCCAAAAGCCACAAGCATTTGTTGGACCTTTCTACAAAAAAAGTTGTGATGAAGGTATCCAAATTTGTGTTGAGCCTTGTCAATGATCTACATCTTCTTGTGGTGACAGCCAAGAATGGCAAGCCGCCATTGGATCCATGCGCAAAGAACTTCACAATGATAATGATAATGTGTTTACACTATGCACATCAAGTTGCATTGTTGATCTGTATGGAGGATGCCTCCCTAGAATTATCACAATTTTATGAGCATTGGTGGTTGCAAGATCACCCCTAACTTCAAACATTTGGTGCCATACATGGAAAATAAATTGTACTCCTTGTTTGGTGCCATTTGCACGTGCTTCAACCAAGATCTTCCACACCAACAAGAGCTGATGAAGCATGCAAACTAATGACTCAAGAGACAAAATGTATCAAGGACCCATTAGCAAAAGACGGAATAGGGAGGCCAACAAGTTTGATAAATAAGCTACCCTTGTTATCAGCTAAGTGTGATTTATCACGATTTGAGATTGTCAACTTGAGGATTAAAGTTGGGCTATATTTTGGTGTCTGTCATGTCTTGGTGCTGGACATGATGTTAGGAATTGCCTTATGAAAAGGAGCATGCATATAATCACTTTGGTGCAACCGGGCATGGTGCCTGCACTTTTCTTTGTAGTCATCCAAACATTGACAGATGAGCATTATGGCTTTCATGCATTGGCTACTTACTAGCTTGGGTAGTTAAAATTATCAAAAAGTGAAGTGATCATTTTTGACAAGGCACTAGATATGCATTACTAGTTGGGTGAAGGAGTAGCAAGTGCTTGTATATGTATGGGTGAGATAATAGCAGATTTGTATGTATGTATACATGTGAGACAATAGCCAAATCTGGGTGAGCAATAGCAAGAGCCTATATATTATGGCAAAAGTGTCATGCAATTCAACATCATTTTGCCGAACTGATTGATTGTGCAAATCTCATGTAATTAATTAATTAATTTATCAAATATTTCACATAATCATATATGTTAAATGTCAATATTTCTTGACATTTAACATTTGGTTAAATGATAAATATTACAAATGTCATCCTATATATTAGATGCCTACAAGTCCACATATTTGTAGCTTGGAGATATTCATGAGATAATGATTCCTCTAAGCCCACTTATAACAATATGGAGTTTACAAATCAGTTAGTTGAGACTAAAAAAGTAATAAATAAGCCAAATTAGCCAAGAATTAAAAGAATATTCTAGAAGTATCTAAGAAGCTTCTTGGTACCTTCCAAGCATAAGATAATATGTATACCAAGTGGTAACTTTTAGGAGGAAACTTAGCTTGCAAGCCAAGTAAGTGGCTTCTAGAAAGAAATTTTTTGGGAAATTTCTTAGGAAATTTCTCAACTAGCTTAGCTTGCAAGCCAAGTAAGCAGCTTCTAGAAGAAATTTCTCAAGAAATTTCCCAATTAACTTAACTTACACTCTAAGAAGGTGGCTTTTAGGAAGCTTCTTGAGAACCTTCTCAAGAGCCTTGGATGTTATCCATAAGTACCAAAGCCAAAGTTCAAAGTTCAAAGTTCAAAGTTCCACTCATTCAAGAGTCCCTATATGATCTTTCACTCAGATCTTCTATTTTCTTATTTCTCTACTTGGTCTTTTATATTGGTATCAAAGCAAGAATGGGATGGATGGAATTTATGGAGCACCAAATCTATTTCCTCCAAACCATTGAGATTTTTATGTCCATGTATTACCTAAATATCATTTCATGTAGTTCATCATCTCACACTTTGGACAGAATTTTTGAATGCAATCACCTTGTCCAATGAACCCTTGATACTTCCAATTGTAAATTAAGGAGAACAATGAACATGTTGCATCTAGATGTTAACTTAGATAATTGTAGATAGTTTGATAGAGTAGTAGCCATGGAAGCAATGCCTAAAGTTATCATTGTTATGTACTAACAAATCAAGCACCTTACTTGATTGTTGGAAGAAAGAGACCATCAATGACAAGAGCATGTAGAGAGAGCACCATTTTGAGAAAGAAAAAACCAAATCCAGTTTCCAAAGCCCAAATTATTTGAAAGCAAGAATCTCACAAGCATGATGAAGAATTTTTTGTTTGATTATGAATGATATTTTGAAACTACAAAACTTCAAGATAAGTAGAGGCAAATTCTTGGCTTCAAACCAATTGGATGGAGTGGCAAAATTATGGTATAGATTGCAAGAGGAGCAAGTTGAACTATTGTTTGTTATGCCAATTTGACATGGAAAGAATTCAAGAACAATAATTAGGAGATTTCAAGCTATAAATATTGCACAAGCCATATGAGATAGATTGCCAGAATTGAAGTAGATTGATTTTGTGAGAAGCTACACCACTCAATTTTAGATCACCATAATGCAAGTTCTAGATATACTAAAAGGTGAAGCTTTGGATCAATTCATGAAGGGCGTGAAGTCACACACCAATTTAGAAGTGACCATGTGGGAGTCCAAACACTTGGAGGAAGCCATGCAGTTGGTTGAGTGCTTTGAGTCCTTGGTTGCAACAACTTGGTCTCAACTTCAACCTTCAGATAACACACCAACACACTATACACAAGTGGAAGAGATGACAACAATGGAGATTAATATTGTCCCACAAAGACCACTTGGTATTGAAAATATGGAAAAAATACAACAAAATGATGGTTTCTTTTATTGTCATCAAATTGGATTTTGCATTTTTGAATGTCTACTCAAGAATAGATGACCTTGACAAATCGCTCAAATAGAGTTCATGGAGCATGGTGATCTAAGGAAACAAAGAATCCCAATAGGAGAGTTTGAGTTAACTATGGGAACTTGAATAATTCCAATGGAATTGAAGGCTTGACCTATATAAGTTTGCTTCACTTGCAAGGTATGATTATGGTTGTAAAATTTTGGTTGATTTTGGAAGTTCCAAGAATTGCATGTCCACTTAATTAACAAAAGAATTTAGTATTCCTATCAAGCAAATAATTAGAAGTAGAGAGATGGTGGTGGATGGTAAAAAGAGTCATTCCATATCTCACATCTTGTTACATTCAAGATTGTGAAGTAGTATTTGGAGTGTAGGAGGTTTGTAGTGACACCTCTACACTATGATATCATTCTAGGTTTGCCTTGCATTGAGCATCATATTGTCTAATTTGATTGGACTTGACAACAAATTCAAGTACAATACCAAGGTAAGAATTACAAATTAGGTTGTTTAACATCTTTGAGTTAGACATCTAAGAATAATCACTCCTAAGGTGAGAAGTTTGTTAATAATGCAAGCTTTGGAGGAAGATATTCATATTTTTGCAATGCGGATCAAGCCTATTATGCTAAAATTTGATGAGAGCCAAAAAGCCTCAAGTAATGGTTGATCTGATAGTTCATGAGTTTGAAGATGTGTTTCTAGATGATCTTCCAAATGGGTTATCCTCCAATCATGGTATACCTCTCAAGATCAAGTTACTATAAGGAAGTACTTCAATGATTAGATCAATCTATTGACTTTCACTATAGGAGGTGGAAGAGCTTAGAAAAAATATTGATGGAGTTGTTGGAAAAGGATTTCATATGACATAGTATATCTCCATGGGGAGCACCAATATAATTTGTCCCAAAGAAGGATGGAGGAATTTTCTTTTTTATTGATTATCATGGCCAACAAAAAAACAAAGAAGATGTATATACTTTACCTTGAATTGATGACTTGCTAGATCAATTGAGTGGAGCACAATACTTCTCCAAGTTGGATCTTTGGAGTGGTTATTGGCAAATTCTCATTGACAGAGAGGACATGCAAAAGACTACTTTTCACACAAGGTATTGGCATTTTGAATAGAGAGTTCTACCTTTTGGGTTCACTAATGTCTGATAGTCTTCATGAATCAGATGTATCAAGTGTTGAATAAGCTATTGGATTAGTACATGGTGGTGTTCTTGCATAACATTTTAATCTATACTAGGATAGAAGTAAAATACACAAATCATGTGTGAGAAGTCCTAAGACAACTTTTTCAATGGAATTTTTATTCTAAGAAGTCAAAGTGTTCCTTTTGGCAAAAGGAAGTTACCTTCTTGGGTCATCATGTCTCATCAAAGGGGATCAAGATGGAAGAAGAGAAACTATGTCCATTATTGATTGACCTACTCCAAAAGATGCCATAGAAATGCAGGCATTTAATGGATTGGCAAGCTTTTATCAATGGTTCATTCACTAACATGCTCATGTAGCTGCACCATTGATTGATTGCTTGGGGAAGATGTCAAGCTTTCAATAGATCACCAAGCATGAAGAAGCATTCAAGAAGTTGAAGCATATAGTATCTTCAAGACACATTCTTCAACCATATTATTCTCAACTCCCTTATGTGGTTGATTTTGATGCTTCCAACTCTACAATTAGAGCTATGTTATAGTAGCAATTTCTAGATAGGTTACATTCCATTGCCTTTGTATCTCATCAATTAAACACCATAGAAAAAAATTACTTTGCTTGAGATCAAGAACAACTAGCAATGGTGTATGCCACCAAGGTATGAAAGCATTATCTCTTAGAGAAATAAGTGATTCTATGAACCAATCACAAACCTTTGTTGTAGAAATTACAAATGGAGCACATGAAGATTCAATATCATTGATAGGAAGAACAACTATAGTTGTTTGACATCAAACTTGAGTACAAATCAATAGGTTCTATATCATCCTCCATGTCCTATCACAACAACTTGATTTGAAGACTCTTCTTGAGCATCTCATCATAGTGGCAATTACAAGAGTGTCAATTGATGCAAAGGTCCAAATCAAGTTTAGGATCACTTTACAATAAGACCCCTTCTTTTAGATGGTACAAGGTCATCTTGCAATACATGACAAGGAATATGACAAATTCTTCTTCAAGGAAGGCCTTTTATTTTGTGAGAATTGTATCTATATTCCAACCAAGGTGGATCTTTGACTTGTGTGTGTTCAAGAAGCTCATGACTTGCCAATCATTGGTCACATGGGTGAGAACAAGACCTTATGTACCTTATAATGTTAATGGCGGTGGCCTAACATGACACAAGAAGCTCAAGATTTTATCCAAACTTGTGAGAGCTACCAATGCAACAAGGGTAGTAACCAAAAGCCAAGTGGCTTCCTTCAACCACTCCCATCCTATCCACTCAATGAGAACACATGAGCTTAGATCTTATCACATCCTTGCCAAAGATAAAATAAGATTAAAAAAAAAATTGGTGTTTTTTGATATGGATGCTCCAACATTGGTCCAGATCTACTTCAACAATGTCTTCAAGCATCATGGGATTCCTTGTTTACTCATGTCTAATTATGATACTTGATTCATCAAAAGAATTTGGCAAGCATTCTTCCAACTACTTGGCACCAAGCTTAACTTGTCCATGTCCTATCATCCTCAAACTGATAGACAAACCAAACATGAAAATTGCACCTTGGAAGATATGCTTTGTTCCTTTGTCAACATTCATCATACCAATTGGGATGAATGCATTAAGGCTACTAAGTTTACCTACAATAACTCCAAGTATGCAAGCACCAGATTCTCTCCCTTCTTTGTTAATTTTAACCAAGATCCACTTGTCCTAGATTCCCTTCTTGCTCCTCCTCCATCTCATATTCCTCATACTTCCATCTTCTTGACCACAATATCCCTCTCTCTACAACAAGCCAAATCTCATCACATTGTTGCTCAAAAGCATCAAAAGCAATATGTGAATCAATATCATTATGATCTCACAATATCCCACTCCCTACAACAAGCAAAATCTCATCTCCTTGTTGCTCAAAATTATCAAAAGAAATATGCGGATCAATATCATTATGATTTCAACTTGATGATAAGGTCATGTTTTCTTCTAATAATCTATCCTTCCCACTTGGTACCCAAGTTCATAAACTTACTCCTAACTGGATAGGTCAATTTGAGGTCACCCAAATCATTTCTCCTTTTGCTTATTGACTTGCCTTGCCTTTTCACATGCAAATTCACCCTATCTTTCATGTTTCTAAATTCAAACCCTTTGTTTTTAATCCATCTTCACTTTCCACTCTAGTCCAACCCCCTCCTTTGCACGTCCCTACCAACAATCATGAGTATAAAGCTCATTGTATCTTGGCAAGTTTGCCATATTCAACATGGCCACCAACAACATAAGGGGTACAAAGTCTTTGGAAAGGTTATCCTCTTCATGATGCCACTTGGGAATCTCTTTCTTATCTCCATAATGCACAAATGGCCATCTATAATACCAATAGCTAGACATATTATCTAAAGATGAAAATTGGTTTAGCAACATCTGGAAAGATGTTATATATGATGGGCTAAGTAGATCAAATAGAGGTGTCACCAAAAGGTTAATTTTACTAATAGTGCAAGAGCCCAAAATAACCTAAAAATTTAAAGCTAATTTAGGAGTCCTAAACTGATGAATTAGGCCTAAAAAGTGAGTGTATTTTTCTCCTAGGAGAAAAGAGGTTGGACTTCCTTGCCCCCCCCCCTCTCCTTCCCTCCTCCCTTCTTATTGTCTCATCAAGAGCTTTCCAATGGTACTTCACTCATATGATTGTGAGATTCCTATAAAAATATTCCTTGAATATTCCCTTTAGTTAAAATTGGTTGACCAACCAAATAGGACAAGAACCAACATGTCACCCATGCAAGTAACTATTCTAAGGATGGAGCTCACTTATAGGTCACCATCCATGTATTTTATCCAAAGGTGGAGCTTCCTTTGAGGAAGTTCTCTTTGCTATATAATAAAGACAAGGGATTGTAGTATTGAGTGTGAAGCTTTGTGCTTTTTCTCTCTTTTTCTTTTCTCTCTTCTCTTTCTCTTGTGTTTCTCTTGGAAGTTCTTCTATTCGTGGAATATTACACCATCCAAGAGTTTGAAGCTTCCATGGTGATGAAGACATCACCAACTAGCAGTGGGGGAATTGTAATACAAGTAGCTAGACATATTATCTGGAGGTGAGAATTTGCTTGGTAATATCTACAATGATGTTGTGTAAAATGGGCTAGGAAGATCAGATAGAAGTATCACCAAAATAGTACTTCTACTAATAGGGCAGAAGTAGAAAATAGCCTAAAAACTTAAGAGTCAATTTTAGAGGCCTAAATAGATGAATAAGGCCTCAAAATGGAAAGAATTTATCTCCTCAAGGAAAAAGAAGGCTTGCGTTCCTCCCCCTATGAATTTTCTCAATGAGAGCTTTCTAATGGTACCTCACCCACATGATTTTGAGCTCTCTACAAGAAGATTCCCTAAAGATTCCCTTTGGTCCAACTAGATATGACAAGGATTGATATATCATCCATCCAAACAACTAATCCAAGGATGCAGCTCACTAACAGGTCACCAATCCATATATCTTATCCAAGGGTGGAACTTCCTTTGAGTGGATCCTCTTTGCTATGTAATAAAGAGAAGGTGCTCCTTTGGGACATCAGAGTATTGAGTGTGAAACTTGTATTTCCTCTCTTGTATCTCTCTTGGAGAGTTCTCTTATCCTTGGAGTATTACAATGATATCAGAACGGGTGTTTTAATCCAAGAGAGTGGATCACTCCTAATGGAAGAACATGAGCTATTGAAATTGAGTAATTTGAGGGGAGAAAACATAGCACAATTGCTAGACTTGGGAAGTGATTTAGAGAGTAGATGGGATTGATGTACCGGGAGGATAATTTCCTACACCTAGCATCTCATTCTTGAATCCATTCCACATCAAGATTATGTACATCCAGCATGAGCAAATGAAGGTATCTCTTGTTTATCACTTTGGAGCAGAATTCATGGATAGAATGATGAAATCACCAAATTTGATGATTCTACCTATGATAGTATACAACAAAGAGTGAGATTTGACAATCTACATTCTATTATGATGTTTATGGATATGAATGTACCAAATCTTCACCCTTTCAACAAGTAAGTAGAAATCCGTTATGTAGTTAGACCAAAAGTGATGTTTAGGGATTTTGTAGTCTGCAATTTTGGTGAGGAATAATATCAATGAGTGATAGGCTTTAAGATCCCAATGGTAGTCCATGTAGTTTGTTCTTCCTCCCAAGTGATCATTCTAACACTCTATTGAAGTAAGAAATAGCAACTGAATATTGGCCGTGTGTAGGAATCATGGATCCACAATTGCAAGAGTTGAAAGTAAGGAATGCAAGGGATGTTGAAAAAGTTTTAGGAAATCAAGATGACCATGGAGGAATTGAAAAATCAAATATTTACTGTCAAGAATGATCAAGTAATGCAAGAAGGAGAGTCATTTTAAAACCAACACCAACAATCAAAGTGCTTGGAAAGTTATGCATGTTGATGACACCGATTACAATCAACAACCAAGCCACGTTCTTACTAAAAATGAAAAAGATGTGCAACATTGAGCCTTACAAGGGGTAGCATTCCCTGGGAGTAGAGGAAAACTGGATTTCAAGAATGAATTGATACCTTTGATTGTTCACAACTGAGATCACTGATCATTTTGCATGTGTGTTTGCATGTGGGTACTTGACCCATAAAGCCCTCACATGGTATGATGCTTAAGAAAGATCATTGCTCATAGAAGGAAGAGAGGTCACTTGGGCAGCCATGCAAGAAAGGCTACTCAAGAATTTCTAATTTGGTGAATTCCATGCAAATGGCCTGAACTCTAGGATTGAAGAAGAAGAATAGCATACATGAGTACATGCAAGCATTTCTAGATCTACAGGTTGCAATAGCCGATATGAGTCCAATCAAAGCTCTTGTTAATCTCAAGAGAGGATTAAAAGAGAGGATTCACCAAGAGGTAATGGCACAAAATCCTTGTACTACTTTTTAAGCCATTGCATGCACTCAAAGAATAGCAAGAGCACTTGGAGGAGGTGAAGCAATAACATCAATGCAAAACTATTGGGTTGAGACACACCATTTTGGTGGACCAATTCCTATGGAATTGGGAAACATTCAATTCTAAGACTGAGGAGCAAGATCTCTCCAAGGAGAATGTGGACAAGTTGAAAAAAGGAGAGAAGGAGTCCTACAAGGAGAAAGGGCTCAAGCAGAACAATGATGATGTTACAATTGCGGCCAAATTGAGCACATAGCCACCAATTGTTGTGCTCATCATCTTAAAGGCCCTCGGCCTCCATATAAGTGACCTCTGCACCACATGGAGAGACAAATGAACAAGGAAGATATGAAAACCATAGTGGAAAACAAAGATCACCAGTAAATGTACCTTGCAACCTTATTGGCTCAATAAAGAAGAGTAAAAACAGGAGAAGGAAGAAGACAAGTGTGCAAAGATGGAGGAAGAGAAACACACAATTAATTGTTGTAAATGGAGTGCTAGAAGGCAATCTAGTGGGAGTGTTGAAATAGAGAAATTCTTCTCTTGCTCTATAGCAATAAGGTTGGGGATGGAATTAGAGAAGGATGAGAAGAACAAAGTAGAGTTACCTAATGGTTAGACAGAGAGGATCGAGTCATTACCTAGAAAGGTAATACTCTTTGTAAGAGGGTATCAAGAAGCAATCAAGTGGCAAGTGATACAACTAGCTCATTAATAAGTGATCTTAGGTATGCCGTGGATAGAGCACTGCAACCCCACTATGGATTGGAGAAAGAAAGTAGTGAAAATTAGTCAATGGAAGATCTTTGGGGTTAAAGAAAAATCACAAAGGCAAGAGTTGCCTCTGTATGTCATAAGGACCACATCTATTGGTAAGATAGATAGATGTTTCATGGGTTTGATAAGAGAAGTCTAGATTGCCCAACACAATGGAAAAATTCTTGAGAAATTGAAAGATGTGGTCAATGTGTTCCAAGATGTCTTTCTGGATGAATTACCCGTAGGTTTACCACCAAAAAAGAGAGTAGATCATATTTGAGATACTTCTTGGAAAACACCTCCTTGTAAGGCTTTATATCGACTATTGCTTCATGAGTTAGAGGAGTGTAAGGCTCAAATCAAGGATGTATTTTAGTAGGGGTTTGTCTAACCCAATGTATCACCATATAGAGCTCATGTATTGTTTGTGAAGAAGAAGGATGGAACAATATGCATGTACATTGACAACCAGGGACTGAATAAACAAACAATGAAGAATAAATATCCATTACCTTGCATGGATGACTTGTTTGATCAACTCAATGGGGCAAAGCACTTCACTAAACTTGATTTGCGGATCAATTACAACCAAATCAGAATTGTGGAAGAAGATATATACAAAATGGTCTTTGGAACAAGGTATTGTCACTTTGAGTACCTGGTGATGTTGTTTGGCATCAACAATGCTATAGCCACTTTCATGAGTTTGATGAATAACATATTTTTTCCATACTTGGATAAATATGTTATCATTTTTCTTGGTGACATTTGAGTCTATAATAGGACACTGACAGAGCACAAGCAACATCTACAAGAAGTCCTCCAAATTCTGCAATAGAACCAATTGTATGCCAAAATCTCAAAGTGCAAGTTTGGCAAATCTAAAGTAGACTACTTAGGGCATAGAGTAAGTGAAGAAGGTATCCAAGTGTTAATAGATAAAATAGAGGTCATTCAAAAGTGGAGTGCTTGAGAAGATTAGACACAACTCAAGAGTTTCTTGGGATTGACGGGGTTTTATTTGTAAAGGACATCTCCAAGATTGCACAACCTCTAACAGCACTATTGTGCAAGGCAAAGAAGTAGATATGGGGAACAACACAAGAATTGGCCTTTCAAGAGTTGAAAGACGCATTACTACATGTACCAATCTTGAAATGGTATGACCCAAAATGTCCAATCAAAATGGCTATAGATGCATAAGGTGCAGCAATTGGAGGAGTCTTACAACAAGAATGGCAAGATGAATGGCACCCAATTGAATATTTCTCTTATAATTTTTTTACCATAGAATGCAACTATCACACCACCAAACAAGAAGAGCCGACCATTGTCCTTGCATCCAAGCATCGAAAGCACTATTTGGGTGAGAAGGCATTTGTGGTAGAGATGGACCACAAATCTCTAGTCTACCTTGAGGCACAAAAATATTTTTCTTGTCAAGAGATTTGGTGGGCTGTGAGCCGGCCTATCTCTCACTTAGGATGAACCTCTGATGGCTATTATGGTAGTGCACCATGGACTAAGAAGGCAAGGAACCCCAACTCCATCATACTCCTTCAAAGCTAACACTCCAAGACTCAAGACATTGCTCACTAGAGAACTCAATGAAAGAGAGATAGTTGCAAATGAAAGGATGTTGAGTACCTCCTCACCCCTTGTTTATATACTTGTGAAATAGTTACGTACCAAAGTTACTAATTACCGTAGTAACTCAAGTTACTAGACTAAAAGTCAAGTAAAGTCAAAAAGTTGAAGGAATATCCATTCACATGGGCATATTCCCCTAAGCATGTGGTCTTATCTTGACCCAACCACTAAGTCAAGGATTCCTTCACATGGGCTATCCTTGGACTAAAGAAGAATCCAAAACAAAAAAGGCTTGCGGGCCCAAGAGTTCTCAACTCTTTCCTCAAAGCCAAACACATAGGAATAATACCAAGTCAAAACACTAAAATCCAAAATAATGGTGCTCATCTTTTCTATTTCCTCTAAAGTAAGGTCCCCTCTATCTTAGCTATGACTAACTTTAGCTAACCATGACTAATATAGAACCATCATTTATCTCTATATAAATAATATCTCTTAAGTACTTGTAATACCAAGCTAAATATCATAATACCACACACATGCACAAATGGGTGTTACAGGGCAGAGTGGAGACAACAATTCAACATGACAATCAAATACATGGAAGGCAAGAAGCAAATTGTAGATGCATTCACTTGTTTGCCGATGGCAAACAATTTGGTGGTGGAAGTTAAGATGAACCTTGAATTTTGGCTCAAGATTCTTGCTGCTACAAAAACTGATCCATAAATTGTAGGTGCTCAATCATCCAAAGGCATCACCATCACCCAAGGACTCACCTTCTATGATGGCGGGTTGTGGATCTTGGATGACATAGATCTAAGAGCCACCATCCGAGCAGAATGTCATGATTCTACCATTGTAGGTCACGTTGGGGTGGACAAGACATTGGATGCAGTCAAACACCATTACTATTACCCAAGATGAGCAATAACATGATGAAATATATTTAAAAATGCCTACTTTGTCAACAAAATAAGGCTTCTAATCAAGCTCCCACAAGACTCCTCCAACCTCTCTCCATTCCTACACAACATTAAGAAGAGGTAAGCATGGATCTGGTTTGAGAATTGCCCAGGATCTGGTTTGAGAATTGCCCAAGATCACCTCTAGGTTTGACTCCATTGTAGTCTTTGTCAACCAACTCAAAAAAATGATTCATGTGCGTCCTACCACCAAGGATGTGATTGCCCCACAACTAGCTCAATTGTACTTAGGTGCAATCTTTTCCCATCATCGCTTGTCTCAAGGGCTCATCACAAATAGAGGCACTCAGTTCACTAGTCTGTTTTGGAGAATAGTCATTGGGTTCTTCAAAACCAAATTGGCCATGTCCACAGCTTACCATCCATAGACCAATGGACAAATAAAGAGAGCGAATTGCACTATTGAGGCCATGCTTCGGGGCTTTACTTTGGATGAGCAAGAGAGTTGGGACACCTTACTCCATTGGTGGAATTTGCTTACAAAAATTTAGTGAATACTTCTACACAAGTCACATCATTCTTCCTCATGTATGGAGAGCATCCTTTCACACCTCCAAGCTTGATGAAGGTCCATCCGGTGGCTACTAGGTTGACACTGTCAACACTTTTTTTTCTAGAATCCAACATGGTGTGGAGAACGCCAAGCACAAGTTGCAAATCAACCAAAATTGGCAAAAGCAATATGTAGATGCACACCGCCAACACATGGAGTTCAATGTGGGAGATCAAGTTTGGTTGTCAACCATCAACCTCAAGTTAGTTGGTCCTTATAAGCTCAAACTTTGTTTAATTGGACCTTTCTCCATCCTTTGTTGCATCAACGCCGTGGCCTATCACCTCAAGCTACCACCGCATATGAAGATCCACCCGGTGTTTCATGTTTCCTTATTATGCCAATATGCTCGCTGGCCACCCCACTTTTCTTCCATCCAAGAAAGTTGACCTTGTCCAACTCTTATTGATGAGGCGGAGGAGTATGAAGTCAAAAGCATTCTCTAGAACTGCATCTGTGGTGCTCGCCATCCACGTGTGGATTATCTAGTCCATTAGAAAGGGTAACTACTATATGAGGCAACATGGGAGCCAACAACCAACTTGACCAACGCACCAATGTTTATTCAATCTTTTGAGCAACAACTTTGCAACGAGGACATTGCATCTTAAAAGGGGAGATACCTTTAATACAAGTAGCTAGACATATTATCTAGAGGGTAGAATTGGCTTGGTAACATCTAGAAGGATGTTGTGTACAATGGGCTAGGAAGATTAGATAGATATGTCACCAAAAAAGTACTTCTACTACTACGGCAAAAGCCAAAATAGCCTAAAAACTTTAGAGCCAATTTTGGAGGCCTAAACTGATGAATAAGGCATTAAAATTAATAGGATTTCTTCCCTCATGGATAGAAGGCTTGCCTTCCTCCCCTTATGATTCATCTCATTGAGATTTTTCTAATGGTACCTCACCCACAAATTTTGAGCTCCTTATAAGAAGATTTCCTAAAGATTCCCTTTGGTCAAACCCGTTTGACCAACTAGATAGGAGAAGGATTGACATGTCACCCATTCAAACAACTAACCCAAGGATAGAGCTCATTGACAGGTCACCAATCCATGTACCTGATCCAAAGGTGGAGCTTCCTTTGAGGGGATCCTCTTTATTACATAATAAAGAGAAGGTGCTCCTTTGGAGCATAGGAGTATTGAGTGTGAAACTTGTGTTTTCTCTCTTGTATCTCTCTTGGAGAGTCCTCTTGTCCTTAGAGTATCACAAGAATATAACAATATGGAGTTTATAGACAAGTTAGTCAAGATTAATGAAGTAGCACATAGGCCAATTAGCCAAGAATTATAAGAATATTCACGAAGCATCTAGGAAGCTTCTTGGTACCTTCCAAGTATCAAGTAATGTCTATGCCAAGTGGCAAATTCTAAGAGGAAGCTTCTTGGCAAGCTTTCCAACTAGCTTAACTTGCATGCCAAGTAGGTGGTTTTTAGAAGGAAACTTCTTGAAAAGTTTCTTGATTAGTTTAGCTTGCATGCCAAGTAGACAACTTCTAGAAGAAAGCTTCTCAAGAAGCTTCCCAATTAACTTAGCTTGCACTTTTAGAAGATGGCTTTTTAAAATCTTCTTGAAAGCTTCTCAAGAGCCTTAGATGTTGCATATGAATACCAAAGCCCAAGCTCATGCTAGGTATTTAGAGTTTCCTTCATTCAAGAGTCCCAATGTGATCTTTCACTCCAATCTTCTATCTTACTATTTCTCTCTTGGTCTTTTACACCATTGAAGGAGCTTAAGATTCCAAAATAGATGCTTTATTTTCCATGAACAAGTTAATGTGCACAATTTGATAGTAAATCATGGAATACAATATAGTACTTCTTATTGCAAGGTCACTTGCAATATCTCCATGGTGTCCTTTGAGTCATTAATGAAAATGTATGTCCTCACTAGGAATTTATTATTCTCCTGAATTATTGGATTTTTTTGGTAAATAGAGAGGATAATTAATTAGTGTTATTTTTCACTATTAGAGAATAAGAATTAAGACAAAAGTAAGGTACAAAATTTAGAGAAAATCTTAATTAATAAAAGGTTGAGCCTAAAAGGTAATTCTTACTATCTATTTTTTCCCATTTTATCATGTTTTTAGTTGTTTTTAGTTGTTGTAGAAAATAGATTAAGTCTTAGGATAGTACTAAGTAAGAAAATGATTAGTCCACACCCTACCTTGAACAAAGTCCAAGTTTGACTTGGTGATTTCTATTGAATGAATTAGCAACAAGGGCTACAATATGAAGTAGATTATGATGATGATAAAATCTTGGGGAAATTCACGTACAAATTGCAAAGCAATGAGATTCTAGAAAAGTGATGTTCCATAGCCAATTCAAAATCCATGATATTCTAGAAAAATGATGTTCCATAGCCAATTCAAAATCCATGATAGTGATAGCTACTTGCAATGTGTTGCCAAAGAACCATTTGCAACTATTTTGCAAGAGGCTTTTGCATGCATTGTTTGATTGTGATCTTTCACCAAATGTTGCAAGGGTTTAGGAGCAATGGGTTGTTGGAATCTATAAAATGCCAAACCCACCCCATGAGAAGTTAATTTTTTCTTTCACTTACATCATTTTTTGCCTTCTCTCATAGGAATTTCTTGGTCCATTGTCCAAGATCCATGATGAAGTGAAAAATGCAAACTCAAGTGCGTAATATAGTGGTGTAGGAGTGATAGTGGAGGAGAGGTCAATAATAGAGTTGAATAGTCACAAGATAATAGAAACAAGCAATAAAAGTCAGAATCAAGTCCAAATTAGAAAAGGTGGATGAAATCATGTGCAAGCCTCTTGAACTATCAAAATGGGGATTTCACTATAGAGCATACTACCTAAAGAGAAAAAACTTTAGAAATTTTGGTATGGGATTGGAGTTTGATAGACCTACCAATGGTAGACAAAATACAAAAGACCACATATACTAAATTGTTTCGAGTCAACCCTATAACATGGACAAAAGATCATTGGTAGCAAATATTAGGAGAAAAGTATGCTCCATTTGGGCAGATTTATATCAATACTCCTCACAGTAGGCCGAGTAAGAGTATGAAGGCAAAGATGGACAATGCATTTAGAGGAGGAAGTCCACTTATGAGTAAAAAATAAGTATCTTAAAGATCCTATTAGAAAATTTGTAACATAATCAACCAAAAAAATTGTAACATAATCAACCATGAAGTTGTTTTGATCAAAATAAACTTTGTATGTAAACCTCAATAAAGCAATTTTCTTCCAACTTCTACATGAAGGAAAACCTATGAGTTGGGGGTGGATGTTATGTGAACAAGTAAAAGAATTGCTAGAAGACATGGAGCAAAGAGTGGCCATGATTGTAGCACCCTTCATCATGTACTTTTGTCTAGGCATTGGGTTTCTACAAACAAGGAGACGGAGAGATTTCTGAGCCAATTCCATCATCTGGCTTACTTTAGTGGACACCCCAATTTGGCCAAGGAAATAACAAAGAGTTACAATACAAACAAGGAGTATGCTTGTACCAAGAATTTTGTGCATGTTGAAGAATCATACAACACCATTGTGATCACCAAAAAGGTACATAAGACAAAGGGAAAAATGTTGATCTCCAAGAAATGAAAGAGAAATCAGGTCATTGAAGTGTCTTTTGAAGAAAGTGGAAGTGGTGAAGGTAGGAGACATGGTGGAAATGATGCCTCTACAATCTATGAAGGTCACTTTGGCTTGAAGGAAGGGACTTCCCAAAATGAGAGCAGGTCATGCAATGACGACTTGTCTAACCGCATCTTGTCACCAGATGTCAATAATGAAGTACCAAAGGAGGTAAAAAATGGCAATGTGTAGTTGTTAAAAGGAAATCATGAAGGCCAAGGAGAAATCACCAATGGTAGACAATGACAATGCTCCCATTGTGGTTTTGAAGAAGGCATCCACACTAGTACTTGTTTTCTTCTCAACCTCATGCACCAACAAATCTTATGGTAAACCTAATCAATGTAATTTTGGGAGCACAATCCAAGCAAGGTCCCAACATAGATGAAAAAGTGAAAAGACAAGAAATGGAAGCTAGGAAATTAAAAGAAGAATATTCTACCATAGCTTGTTTACAAGGAGTAGGGACCACACTACCATAGCTAATGGGATGACATAAGAACACATTGATACTAAGAGTGCACCTTACAAAGCACCACCATCTCAATCTACAACATGAGAGTACAAACCAAAAATGAGGAGCAATATCCGCAATTGTCTACAATATGACAATAACTAAATGTCGTGGTAAATATCACTAAACTTTGTACACATAGTAATGCAAATAATGGAACTAATTGAAGAGATTGTACCCTTCTTTAAAGAGTTGGACTCCACTATCAACGAGCCAATTAAGCTTGTAAGGTACCTTCACAATAAGACAAGCACAACAACCAAAGACAAGGATATGCTTTGTACTAACTTGAGTAATGTGAACAAATGGCTCACCAAGGAGATTGCACTGTCAAAGTAGAAAGACCAATTGCTAGGGAAGTTTCAATAGGAATAATTGGAATTATGAGGCCAATAAAAGGTCATCTTATGATGCTTACAATCAGAATTCAATGTGGTGTAGACAAAGGTAGCTAAGCAACAAATGTGTCACAAAGAGCAAATGAAGATACAAGATAAAGAGTTGATGACTATCCAAACCAAATTGGGTGCCGTAACTACAAAGACAATTGCAACAAAGGGATAATGCAAGAATCTGAAGGAGTTCTCAAACCTTTGTATCCAAGAATACACTATGAGTTTGAAATGAGCCCAAGAGAAGGAGGAAGAGATTACAAAAAAGGTACGAGTGGACATGAAGTCAAAACTTTCAACAACACCAAACTTGGTGAAAACATACACAAGTCTGCTCACAACCATAGAGCACATAAGGACTCAACTCTTGAACCAATTGGAATGAATGGCCAATGATACAATGAACTAGACAAAGATTAAGGACTTCAGAACTTACATAAAATTCTCTAGAGAAAGGTCTATATGGATGATAAGTTAACATCCTTGTCACTCAAATTACAAAGCCATCCAATCTCCAAGCTCAAAGAAGCTTAGACAAGTATCATCAACAAGGTTGCCAAATATAGAAGGGAGCTCATTGAGCTCATTAAAATTTGCAAAGGCACATGTAGTTTGTCACGAGCACCACTAGATTTTATTGTAGACAAGTGATGACCCAACAATGTCATACAACCAAGGTGTGGCAACCTTCAAAACAAGCAATACATCTTGTAGTTGTTATTGTCTTGTAGATCCTTCATCTCTTTGTTACTTTACATCTCATATTCTTTCACCTCTTGTAGTCATATATTAGGACACTTTTTCCTTGTAAATAGATTGTAGACCTTAGTATACATATGAAGTCCAAGTAAGCCATGATACCACATAAGAAGATATGACAAGTATGTTGAGTTGGTAGATGTTAGATGTGCCTATTGGGAGATCAGATTAGGATAAGATTAAGATAAGGTTAGTAAGGATTAGATTTAAGTAGAAGATTTCCAATCATTTGTAGTTGTTGGATCGCTTTGGCGGCTAAGTAGGAAATGTATATAGGGCTCAAGCCTAATGTTTACTATGATCATTCAATGCATTCTTTCTTTGTAATAAATAAGGCATTACCATCAAGACTATCAAGTTATTGTATGTGGTTGCTCTTTGTATGAAAGTTTGCCTACTTATTCACTTAGTTGTGAGGAATCTTAGCATAGTGGCATAAGTGCTAGAGTGAAGGAATCTTTTTTGTGGAACTAGAAGGAGGACATCTAAGTGTTCTACATAGGCCAAGAATGATATTGTAGTAGATTTACAAGCCTTGATATTGTTAAGTACCATGACTTAGGAGACTAAGTCAAAGAAATTTTTCTATTCTCCTATAAAGTAGTGCCTTTTGGGAAGAGTAGTATATTATGTTACAATCATAGATGACAAAAAGATAAGACCATTGAGAGATCCAACTTCAATTTAGTTTGCACATTCCAATCTACTATTTGTAAAATCCTTTGAGATCTATCTATCTCAATTTGACTGATGCTTGTAATAATGGTGTAGAGTGTAGATCATAGAAGGGTTAGTATAATGGTAAGAATGAATTTGATCAGGCTAATTGGAAGGTAAAGATATTCTATGGCAAAGGGACTTTGTTGCAAGTGATCCATCACCTTCAAGAGTCCTTTGGAATACAATTACCATGGAAGTAATTAGTAATTTTTTACCTTTCTTTAGTACATTAATAGGGGTGAGACTACCCTCTTCTAGGAATGCCTTTGCCCAAGAGGTTAAATACAAAACAATAGATTGTCATTGTGACACTTTTTTCTTGTCTTTAGTCATATCCAACTAGTATCCTTGTAAGTTTGACCTGTTTTGACCACAATATATGAATTTGAATGATATTGTGTTATTACAATATTGTGTCATAAAAGAAAGTTTTAATTGATTTTAGAAGAAAAAGACTAAATAAATTGTGCAAGAGAACTATTGATTCTTGTCCAAAAGAGAAGGTTTTTATCATAATCCATCTCAATTTTGAAGCACAATTATTGGTCTTAGAATGATAAATTCACGTTAGCAAAAAGAAAGTGGTTACAAATGAAGATTTTGCTTGGTAGTATATAATTCAATCTTATCTCCATCAATTGTTTATATTGGTGAGAAGATACTTTTGAAAAAAATAATTTAACTGAGGTTATATGCATGAGCATATAACCATATATTTTGAAGATATAAAAAGACATTTTCCAACAAATTTTGATATATTGAGAAAAGTTGAAGTCAAGTTTTATCCTTGATAGTTTAGGGTCTTTGTAAATTAATAATGAACATGTCAAATAATGTAGTTCTTTTGTTAACTAGCATTAATTAAAAAAATTGATTGACTTAATCATTGAACTATATTTATTATATGTATGAATATGATATTGATGAATACACATGTCATATTCAGATATTGTAGAGAAATCTACCATTATGGCCAATTTTAGTACTTACAATCTTAAATAGTGTTTGCTTAAACTTGCAATAGAGCATAGATTGCAATGATATTAGTACCCTTGGCAAACCATGATAATAAATTATAATGTCAAAGTATAGCTTTTCAAAAAAGCTTTGAAAAGTGAGATGCATAAATTACAGGAGCTAAGTAGATATGCTTATTCAATTATAAATAAACATAATAATTTTGATGTAGTCTTGTGCAATAAGAGGAAGAGATGCTATAATATCCAAGCTCATACTTTACAAACATAAGGTAGGATTGATAAATGCTTAGAGGAATTCACTTGGTTCTACATTTCAAGCCTTGTCTATTTGCTACTTGTGTTGCTTCTTTAGAGTGATTATTCTATTGTTAGATTTTGAATCTAGAAGTTGCTGATAATCGAGCAAGTAAGAGAAAAGATTAAAGGAATATGGAACTTACTTTGTGTTCTAAATTGATATTACAAGTTGGATTTGCTTCTCCCAACAGTGATGTTTGCTTTTCATGTACTTCAAGTGAAGTGTTTATGACAATCTCTTGTAGTATATATGTGTGATAATAAGATTGCTAAAAACAATTTTATTGCCAAATCTTGGTAAAATATATCATTGATATATTGTTCAAAATTATGAGAAAACTAGTTTTCTTTATAGAAAGTTTTTTTTGGAAAATTTTAATCTCCTTGAGGAAAAGGAAATGTATTTGAACTAAATTTATAAACTTATGTAGTACTATTGCTCTAATCTCAAAGCTTGAAGATATAAGTCAACTACATAGTGTAATATGGTATCATATGGTAATACGATTGGATGTGTTGACTATAGATCCTTTAATCATTACCGTTAACCTTCTTCAATCACTTCATTAGAATTTGTAATCCTTTCCTAAGAGATAGATGAGATATATTACTATAGTAAGTGCCTAATAATATATTTAAATTTTGACAAAAACTTGCAAACTTGTTAAATATTTGTCTTAAACTTGTTAAACTTGTTAAATATTTAAATAATTCCAATTTTGTCTACATTTGGTGTAAATGTCCATCTTGTATACACCACTTGTTGGAATAGGTATTTATCAATACCTATAAGAATTTTTGGTCTTTTAATTGATCAAATAAAACATCTATGCAAGATAAAGGAGAATATCTTTTCATTATTTAATTTTTTAATCCAAAGGAGGTAATATATATATATATATATATATATATATATATATATATATATATATATATATATATATATATATAAAATCTAAGACAACCATCTTTCTTTGGAACTAACAACATAAGGTCTCCATAACCTAATGAAAAATCATGCTTGATTAAAACCTTTTTCATAAGATATATCCACACCTCTCAAAGCTCTTCCAATTCCTTTGATGATAGATATTTTTACTAAAGGGTGCATTATTAAGGAACAAGTATATCTGAATAACATTCTTTGTTGATAAGGTCAAAACTTAGGCAAATTATTTATAGATTCTTATTGAATCTCATCCATCACATTTCTATTTGATGCTTTCATCTTTGCTTTAGTAACTTTTGTTTGATCCAAATTGCAAATAATAGTATATCTTTATTCATTTAAAATTCAATACCAGTTATTATATATTTATATACCATATCAATTATGATAATAAGAGATCTCATTACCAAATATAAAAAATGTCCCAAATATAGGAGTTTGCCTTATATAGTCATTTTAATATATTAATTCCTTTTCAATCATCATGAGCAACAATTATGTTCAAGCTAAGCTTATCTTAAAATGATATCATATGGCAAAGATGCAACTATAAATTCATAAACAAACTATTAATTCATTATTTTTTGATATTTAGATATATTGAATGGAGAGTCCAAAACATGGTCCTTTTCTTCTAATGGTCATCATAAGAAAAATTTCCTCTATTAGTACAATAGAAGTTCAAATCTACTTTGCTAATTATATATATTTATTTATTTATTTATATTGATTTGAAATTTTATATGAATGTCTCATAAAGATAGTCTAAATTTATAGTATAAACTTGAAAAAAAAATTGTGTGTTTAAAGCTCTTGATTCTATTCAAATTAAATGTGCTCCCTAGAAGTAGCTCTATTGGTCTTACTATGCATTCATATTTTATTTACATTTAAGAATCTATTTATTAAGCTTTTATAACAATTTTAGATTATGTAGTGTGATTTGGACAATTTATAGTATAATATTAAATTTGTTCATGGGAAGAGCGTTCCACACTTAACATAATTATCTCTTCCTAATAGTAATTAGTTATGTACTTTGAATAGCATCAATTTCCTTGGGAATCATTTCATTCTCTTGTGTAAAATATGCTTGCATGACTAGTGGATGTTATGAAATTATAAGTGATACAAAAATAAGAGTTTTAATCTTTTGGCCAATTATGTAGCTTCTTTTTTTCATTAAGTTTTTATTATGATTATATATATCTTGGTATGATTTTTCAATCTAGATATGAAAATTCATTTCTATTTTATGAATATTTGAAATTTTCTTAAGAGTATTTTGAAATTGAAATAAGTAAATCTTATCAAAAAAATTTATTTCAGCCTCACAAGAAACTAGTATTTTTATGCAATGATGACTTGGGATTAATATGTGAGTGTTTTCTTAAACTCTTATTGATTTGTGCTACAAAACTATATTATATCAATTTCCCTAGATACACATACAAACATCTATAATTATATTGTACTTCAAATTTTTTTTTAATCATCAATATATTTTTATTTTTAGTATAAAAATATCTCTCTCAATCAAAGATACCCACCTTTCATATGATTGTCTTTCATCAAATGGGTAGTTTAGGAATATGGATTTCTTTTTTTTAGAATGGAGCTCTTTACTTTTTTTTAGTTGAACACAGACTTTCAACACTTAGTTGAATGCTCAAAGTCTTCTTGCATTGCTTGATTCATAATATCTATTGTTTTCTATTATCATCAAATTAAAGAGAAGTTAATTCTTAGATCAATTTATAAATAACATGCAACTTTAGAAAAGTGATACTCAAAAACACTAAATTTCAATATTCAAGAAAATCTAACTAAAATAAGATAATACAAATTGATAGAAGTGATACTTAGAGATCACAAGGATTTTATATATGTGTAATCTTTAAGATATTTGTTAAATTTAAAGGTAACTATTCAAGGATTATATACACTCTTTGTCTTATTCTTACTTTGATTTTAGTATAAAAGATTAAGTAAGAATTGAAAAAAGATGAACTAAGGATTGAAAGGAAAGTAATCTAAACTTTGGGAATAGTCTAAACATTATTCATTGATAACTTAGATCGATACATGCTTGCTTCTTAGTAAAGTTAACCATTAATTTCCTAACTAAGTTAATTTTTTTAAAAGAATCAGCTTCTTAACCAGGTACTCAACACTTAAGGAAGCTTTTTCAATACCTTGTAAACCAAACCAAATCTAGAAGAAGGTTCTCGTATACCTCTCCAAATATTTGTTTTAACGTACTAAGGATTATTAGGAAAATTTTAGAGTAGATTTTAGTAGCCGATGCGATAAATTTTATAAAGTTACTATAATAAATTGCAATACTATTACAGATATTCTCACCAAAATTTCTTAACAGTTAAAATATAATATTTTAGACTTCAAACAATAGATTGATAATGAATTTGTTTGAATTCAAACAAAAAATTCAAGTATTATATTTGATAATGAATTCCAACAAGTATTGTAGATTGGTGTGTTTCTGTCATAGGATTACATAAAAGATTCCTTTTGAAGCCATGACAAAAAATAGAAACAAAATTTTGTAATTGGGATCTGATTTTGAACAATGACACAAAGAGGTAAAAGGTTGAAAACACCATCACATGAAATGTGAGCTTAGGGCATCTGACCAATCTGTAATAAACTGACCAGATGTACCGCATAAACTCTAATAAACCTAAATGTGATAAACTGAACTGATGTACAATTTGGTTATGGACAACCTTCGATAAATTTGGCATGATCTGATCATAATGAAAGAGAAGGAAAATTTTAGATGAATTCTATATCGATTTTTTTATATTATATTTTGATGATCTCATTGGACTTTAGATTCCAAAGTTTAGAGTGAAAGAAAGAACTATAAATTTGAGAGAACAAGGGGAATCTTATTAGTATATTCTTCTTGAGATAATTGAGACATGAACTGCACAATCTTGTTGAGAAGGCAGTTGTGCTTTTGAGTAATTACGCTCTAGTAACTTGGAGATTAATATGGATTTTCCAACTGTTTATGGTTAAAGATATCACGTAAAATATTTTTCAGAGAAATAACTACTTAATTAAATCCAAAATTTTAATTAATTTTAATTAAATTCCAAAATTTAATTAATTAATTTTTAACTTTTCTACACTTTTTTAATTCTTTCCTCCTATATGTTTCTCTCATTGTTAATTATCGTGAGAATTTCTACAAATTTATCAGAAATTTTTATTTCCCTTGAGCCATGAATTAACATAGGAATCCAGTTTGTAGGACCCTCGTGCCAATTGACTAAAATGCTATCTCTTGATTGAATGTTTCTTTGTTTACAAGGTACTGCAATAGTAAAGGATTGCTTTGTTCGAGAATCACGATACCATATTAGCTTCCCTATCAACCATGCGAAGTCGTTCAGTTCATTACTACTCTGATGATCGCGTACTGGTCTTGTGGGGACACAATCCGTACAATCGGGCAGATGCATCACATTGTTCTGCTGATGTACGTTGGACTAGTATGCTGATGTTCGTCATTCAAAAAGTTTGTACACTTTTGCCCTGCCGACAGCGAACTTTCAGACGCCTGAAGAATCTGGAGACATCTCTAAGAAGCAAGAACCAAAGTTGAATTGAGCGGGGAATATCATCTTTCAAAAGTATGGTACGTGGCTTCGACGTTGAATCTAGCACACATGTAGGACAACCTATGCGACCGAAGACACAACAGACAGCATTGGTTGGCTTTCGGCGAAAAAAAATCACAGAAGAGCCTTTTTGGGCGTTTTGTATGACATCCAGTCTGCTTTTGACTTTGTTTGTTCAAACTGGGATCGACTTGCAGGTTAAAGGCGAGTGTTCAGGTCCCTCGTTACTTGCCTGTACTTGCAATACTCAATTTGGATTGTGCGCAATGAATGGAGCTTAGTCCTACAAGCTTCTTTAAAGTCGTACTACGTGTCTAGCCATTACTTTCAAGCTTTGCCAATTTCAAACTCTGCCTACCCCCGCATGATACTGTAGTCCTTGCAAAGCTTTGACCCGACTCACCACATCTAATCAATTTTCAACTGTTCTCTTTGACGCAATCCCTATGCACCCATGATTGTTCTATCCATACCGATCTTCGTAGGCGAATGCAGAAACAAAACCCGTCAGCATGTCTCATTTATTTTTAAGTTCCATTTTCTACGATAGCTGGACGCTCCTCCGTATACATTCATGAGCCGAGTACATAACAGTTTTGCTAGCCTCTCGTGCCGGTATGATGGTTTCAAATTGAAGATCGGGATAGAACTGTGAATACGCTGCTGTGCGCACACATTGCTAGGCCTTGCACGATGTTCTCGATGCAGTACTCTCAGAAACGAAATGTCAAGACTCGTTTCTCCTTGATAAAAATACCACTCTGCACTGTTTTGTGAAAGATTGTCGTGGAGGCCACCACCCTATAGTGTAGTCAGCAAAGTTTCACATTGCGGTTCATCACATCAAACTCAAAAGATGATCCCTTCCACTTACATGTCCATCATTTTAGAGTTTGATGAGGCGACCGGATTGTGCAACCTTTGCGGGTTGGTGGTCATACATTCTACAGTTCCCGCAACATAGAAACCATGGTATCGCTTAGACTTCAGTAGGACAAACTGGACCAGGACGAACAAGTGAAGATGTTGTACTGTGTTCAACTTCCAGGTCAACTCCTACTAGAAGTGCACAAGGTAATGTATTCACCAGGGTGGTTTCTCCAATGACGGGTGTTATCCTCAGGCAAGCACATCGGAAAAAATACCCTGGCGGACGCATTACTTGCGCACTGCGAAGGACCGCTTTCTATAAACCGCTCCGCCCCCGCCATGAACCAGAGGCTAACTTTCCAGCACCTTCGTTTTGTAAATGTCCAGCCTCCTTGCCGCATCACTACTTGAGACCATGGTGGTATTGACAATGCTCCCCATTTCCGCAAATGCAATTGGTAACGAAATGACAGTAATGGGTGGCATTGGCAAAACAACCTTGATACAAGTAATCCTTATTCCTTGTAGCACTTATTGACAATGCTTCCCATTTCCGCCCGTCCAGTTGCCTATTGATAACGATAATGGGTGGCATTGGCAAGACAACCCTGGTACAAGTAGTCCTTTTTCCTTGTAGCACTTCCAACCGTAATCCACCCTCAGTAGTTCAAGATGAACAAACACCTGTAGTACTTCCTGTTCATTTCTGACAACCTCAAGCACAATCATATACCATACTGGAAACTCACAGCTCAAGAAGTTGCAACACAATAATGGATGAAGACAATAGAGATGTGAGATCGAAAGGACTGCGTTTGAGCTGCATTTCAGCTCAGTATTAGTCATCAAAGGTCGATGAGTTAGACGTGAACAAAGTTGAGTACTGAAATCTCATTGTGCTTAAAATCAGACTTCAGCCGGTTCACGCTCATTGAAGTTCGATGAGCTTGAGGTGAGAAACGAGATGGCTATCAGGGTATCGGTCAACTATCACCACGTTTCGTTACTGGCCCACGACTCAGGCCGGGTTCCATTTTTGAGCCCCCCGCGCTAATAGCCATGAGATGGAATGTGATGGAAGTGGCACAGAAAAGGTCCTTAGCTCTGATGTTAGCCAGGGCACAGCTGGAGAATTCCCTACTGCAATTTAAACTGCCATTTATGTCAGGTACAGTTCGACAACTGTTGTAAACCACAGGATCACGGAGAGAAGTCGGGGATCTGGGAGTGTCCACACCTAGATCGATCTCCAGCATCAGCACTAGCAGTGGTACTGAATGCAGATACGACGCAGATACTGAACACCGGTCGCAGCTTAGGTTACGATGAAGGTGACGAACAACCAAGGACGAAGCATAGATGGACAACTAGGGAAAGGAACTAGTCCAAATTAGTCAAGGAGCCAGACATGTACAAGCCGAAAGTTGATTATTAAGGGAAATTATATATACTCGAAGAACACAAACTTACACAGGATATGGCAAGTGAAAGCTGACTATTAAGGTAAATTAGATACACTCGTGAAACACGAACTTGCTCAGGATCTGCAGAGCCTGCAAATGGTGAAAACCATTTACATACAACTTACAATACCAGGGGGACAGATCCTTACTTTCTTACGGTCCGAGAAAGTTGTCTTCCCGACTGCTTTGCTGCAGAGAAGTCCAGGCTCACCGTGGGGAAACTAAGCATCCGTGCTGTAGACATCTGGGAGAATTATAGAAGCACATGAGCGTTAATAACCAGATGTTGAATCTGACGACATGGAGATCAAGGACAAACCCAACGTACGCAGACAGACTACAGCAATTTAAAAAACTCCAATATAGGAGTCCAGTAACGCTGTCCTTGCTTCAGAAAACAGGATCTCAGTTCCCAAGCTTGATGCGCTGTTGAGTTTCTTCTCTTGACTGTGATCAACTCAGGCTCGAGAGAAGCCTCATCTCACATCTCATCCTATCCATCACAGAGCGAACAGGACAACTACGGCTTCATTATATCCACGATTCGCAACCTATCTCACCAATCGAGGATTCAACTACACCACCTCCAAACTCTACCACACTTCCATTCGTTAGCAGCGTAGAGCAGCAGCAGCAGCAGCCCACAGATCGACACGCTTAATCGACACGCGACAGCCCATACTCTCGCGTGTCTCCCACATCTCAGGTGTCAGCACAAGGGGAAAAAAAAAGAGTTGTCTTGCACACCTACAACGCTCGATTGCTGATTTTGAAGAGTTCCGAACGGTGTACGATCAGAAGAGAACAGTACAACAGTGATGGAAGTAGTGGAGGTGGTGGAGGTAGGAACTGGTGCGTTGAATTGAATGAAGGGGAACAATCTGGGTAGAAACGTTGTGAAAAGTAGTGGTGGACCGATCTGTAGCATTAGTGGGTCCTTATCCCAAAGACCTACCCCGGCCCACCAATGTACCTGAAGTCTTCCATGTGCGTGCCAAGTCTATATGATTATATCGATAGATCCAAATGTGTTGACATGAACATGAACGATTCTTTTGAAAATTAATACTAGACTTAGGAATGCATGTCCAGATTATGGTAGTTTTTACTGGGCCTACATAAAGATGAGTTGGTTCTGTTACATATTGTGGATAGTTAACGGATGGGACTTGCTTACTTGAAGTTTACAAGATGGGTCGCATGCATATGTGTGAGTTCTTCAAATGTTCACAAATATTTATTTCCTTGTAATATTATTAACTTATGTCTTGTGAAAAAGGGGCATGATAGATTTTGAACAGTCTTGATTTTTGCGAGGGATAAGTTAGGGTAGATTTAAGATTGCATGCTTACATCCACGATTTCAGTGTTGTCAAATATATTATCAAAACTGTAATTTTTTTCATTACATATGCCACCGCCGCGGGTTGAAGAGCAGAGTGGAACGCATTGAGAGACGACAAGAAATATTATAATGGAGGAGAAGGGAGGTCACATAAACGCTTGATCGAGGGAAGTTATGATAAACAATAAAAGAGCGAATAAAACGCGACAGATTTTAGTAACAAGAAGGATGGAAAGATCATGGCAAGCCCCACAAGGAGCTTAAAATGGAGCTAAGCTTAACTAGTATTGGAACGAGAAATCTTGTCCTAGACGCTTAAAATTATGTGAATTAAATCATCTCCTAACCAGGAGAACAGTGCATATCAATTGTGCATACTTTACGACGCGTTCGGGCTTCATGTCTTCATTGACGAGCAACTGCAAGAGGAACCCTCCCTTACCCTTGGAGGATCTCTATCATCTAGTTCATGAGCATCTAGTTCCCCTCTTACTATATTCTTCTTAGCTTCCTCGGTATATGTTGCTACGGTGCTTTTTCCCTCGGATGCCTTTTAGCCTTGTTTCCATATGTTTTACTTGGCTGCTTGGGACTATTGGACCTCAAGCTCTTTTCCTCTTTTGCGTATATATATATATATATATATATATATATATATATATATATATATATATATGCACCAAAAACACAACAAAGAGAAAAGCAGAAAAGCTTCCGACCCCAAGCTTACGACCCAGGTTTCATAGTTTCTAGGTTTATGTCATCCTAACAACATCCGTCGTAGCACTACTGGCAGAGTTCTTGTTCTTCATTGTAGAAATCCATGAGCCGCAAAGGAGAACACTTGTAAAAAATCCAGAACACTTTGTCGGTCAAAACATTTATGGGAACAAATTTATGGCAATAACTTTGATTTTGTGTACTACTAAGGATGACCAGAACCTATATATATAAAATACAAAGAAACATCATCGTGAAAAACATCACCTAGAAACATTGCTCTTTTATATAGGTCATACCTGCTAGTACTCTCCTTAAACAGTAGACGTTGAAGTGAGCCACATTCAACACAATAGTACAACTTACCTCCTTTTTGAGAGTATAATGGCAACCATGTAGGATAACAATAAGGATGGGCAGACCCCATCAAGCCATACAAGGAAAAGACATAGGAGGTAAAATGGAGCTAAGCCCTAATAGTGTTGGTATGAGAAATCTGCACTACAATACCTAAGATGTGAGGAGGCCGAATCTCAGTGGATCGTAGCAGCAAGGCTACTCTGCCACTTACAATACCTTGTCCCATATTTAAGTCGTCTGCAAAGGATTCATCTCCCCGATCATCTGGAATTGCGTTTCAAAGCGCCCACGCCTGCTTCTTCCGCAGACGAGGGGGACTCTCGACACATGCTTTTGGGGACGCAAAGAGCGCCCCTACCGTTAGTCGGGTAACAACCGGGGAGGTAGAAAGCGCCGCTTCTAGCATGGATTCTGACTTAGAGGCGTTCAGTCATAATCCTACACATGGTAGCTTCGCGTCACTGGCTTTTCAACCAAACGCAATTACCAATTATGTGAATCAACGGTTCCTCTCGTACTAAGTTGAATTACTATTGCGGCGCCTTATCATCAGTAGGGTAAAACTACTACTAGAGTACCCAAAGAAACATCACCCAGTGTAATTGCTCTCCTATGGATTGCACCAACCAGTGTTTTATGTAGAGCAATGTACACACATTGTACTAAGAGTGACATCCGTCTAAAATGATATGCCCTTGTGCATTCATTGACAAATTTATTGCATGCCAAATCAATCAATCCAAATAACTCCAAGGCAAGAGGCACAAAGAGCTACCTCATTGCATACCCTTATACTTGGAGACCTTGTTTGTTACAACTCTGCTTGCTGCACATCCAAGAGGATGAGTAATCATTCCCTCCAAAAGTGTATCTTGTGTAGTATCTATAACCACAATATTTTGCTATTGTCACTTGATCATAATAGTAAGTGTATACATTTTTCTATTATCCTATTCCTATAGAGTGTTAGACTCATAGCCTATAATCAATATTAGAAGAGTAGCTCACTGTAATTGCTCATAGATGGAATGCTTATGTTTTGGTACTAACTTTCCATCTTAGATCTTATGGGCTTGACAAAACCTCTCATCATGGAATGCTTACTTGTTCCATGATTCTCTTTGATTGCACCTAAAATATATACTCTTGCCAATACATTACATTTACTTTGGTTGCATCATAACAAACCTTTCATTATATTATAAATGACAAGAATCATGGAAGAACCTACAAAAACTTGTTCAATTGGTATGTGTTGTCAACAAATATGTTAAACTACATAATATTAATAGTTAGTCTTGCTTAGTTAATTTGAGATGTATATTTTATATAATTTAGAGATAAATTATACATAAATATAATTTATATAATATTATATTCTATATAAGTTTCAAACATCAATGAAGGGTTTGTGTTTAGATGGAAGAACTACTTCATAAAATTACAAATATTGCAAGTTCTTGTCCTTGAAGAAATTTTTTTCACCCAATGCATGCTATTCTTCCTATGCATCTTTAATGATTGATTTTTTTATTTTTTATCTAGTACCTTTAGATACTCCTCTCATGTATCTTTATCTTTATTTCCTTGAATTGATGATGTTGGATGATAATCTTTTCATAATTATATAGGTTATGAATCCAGTATTCTCTTATTCAATAAATATTTTTTATTTTAGGTTATTTTGGAATCACCCTACATTTGACTCTCTTCTAAACACTAAATAGTTACTTGAACATATTAGATCATCTCTTCCTAAAGGATTTTCAATTAGAAATACTACCAAGCCTATTTATCATTAAGACTCATCTATGGTGATAATTTTATTTTCACTTTGTGCTGATAGGGGAATAAGTAAGAATATCAAAACCAATTATAAATAATAATCTCTTCTTCAATCATCAAGAAGTTTGTCTAATCCCCATTAGTAACTTCTAAACCAAAGGTTATCCAATATGATAAATATAAGAAGAGCTTCATACAATTAACACAACTAATATAGAAGACTAGAATACATGAGAAAAAATAAAGAGGATAGTAGAGAAGACGTGGAAAAAGAACTGAATAGAATGAACCTTTAATGTAGAAATGACCAAAGTTCTTCTTATTTATACTTTGAGTGCAAGCTTTGTTCTATGGAGACTTTTGGAATTATCTTCCTAGCTAAGTTAACTTCTTATCCAATCATTCAGTTCCTTGTCACTTTATAGTCCAAACCTACAAGAAGGTACTTGAGTACATTTACTGCCTTACACAATCCATTAGAAGAGTCCAATGTAACTCTTCTATACTCTTTATGAAAATTTGGAGTTCTTTCTAAAATATCTTCTGTTGATTTTTAGAAAGACATATAAGATAAATTTTACTAAATTACTAAAATATAACACATTTCCTTTTGCTAGTTGATGATTTCCTTGTAATATATTTTGGTTTTAAACTCTTGGATCTCATCTTGATTTTTGTGAATATGATGAAGTTGGTACCATATAGTACTAGGAAGTAAGCTATTCCAAATAGCTTTAACAGGTTTGCTTGGAATGATTTTAGGTAAACTAGATGGTTACAAGAAGAGTATTAAAAATATCCTTAATTAGTAAACAATATTAGCTAGTTATGTAGTTGCTAAAAAATGGTGAGTAAAGTTAAACATAGAATTCCAAGGGAGGTAAAAAATAACTTGTGATCTTGGTTAACCAGAACTAAATTTAGAGCTCTCTACTAGTTAGAGATATTAGCCAATAAAGTAGTTGGTGAAAACATGTGGGTTAAGTTAAGTAAACTTCTAATGAAGTCAAGGTAACTTGTGAGTAAATCCAAATTTAGTTGGTTAAGACTTGTAGGTAAAGTCTTTCACTAGTATGCTAGTTCTCCTATATGCTGCCACATTATTAATCTACATGAGAGATGATATGTGGACTTTGTTATATCATTTTACTGTACAAAGAAGATAAAGTGACAGTTAGAACATCTTAGCTTTGGAGTTCATGTACCAAAACACTTATCCACTTATGGCAATTTTGCACACATATGGAGGTTTGTTCTCAAAAGGATTATAGTTATTCAATTATTCATATTGTTACTAAAGGAATTTTTAACACCAGATAAATAACCATCTTCAAAGTAGAAAATTCATGTGCATCTATACCAAGTGCAAAGTTCAAGTATACAGGTCCATGATCCTAATAAGTTACTCAAGACAAGGAACTCACACTCAAAAAAATTCAAATTGATTGTGAGTTTGTAACACAAATTTAGTTACCAATCTCTTACATGGCTCCTTAAGCCAAATAAACTTCTTACTTGTCCAAGGTCTAAGTAAGAATTAACTTCTGACTGAACCATCAAGGATGAATTTTATCTTAACTTCTTACTTGACAAAAGGTCTCAATAAAAAGGAACTTTACATTTATCTTGTACACTTCTAGCCTTATCAACATACTCAGCACAACTACATGCATAATTGGAAGTTAACTTTGTATTTTTTCTCTTGTTACACTTAATGTCAAAGTCTTTTTACTTCCTAGTTGGATTTATCAAGTTTGTATCCTTCTAGTGGTTCAAAAAAAAGGACTGATACTTTGCTTTGTGGATCTCAATGACATATCAACTCTCATGAATTAAATAATAATTGGAGTAAAAGAATTAGCATCCATGAACTTGCCATAATTAGCAAATTTTGCAACCGTATCTAAATATGCCTTGATGGTTGCTTTACCTTTAGGTTAGGTACAAAATACTCCTCCAAATAGAAGTGACTAGGGAATCTCTTCTACTCATCCTCTCTTAACAAATTCAGCCTCATGTAGAAGTGAATTGAAAATAGGGCAAGGTAGGAGACTCCTCTATCCTCCTCAAACTCCTTGAACATGGATCAGGCCTCATTCATAGGTTCTTCTTGGTATACCTACTCAAAAGAGATTGCATATTTGATAGTCAAATAAGGGATTTGCTTTGGGTTTCTAATGTTTTATTATTGATTTCACTATAAACCATTGGGCATGATCTTTGTAAGTTGCAACTCTCCAATCATTACTAGTGGATTTTTTTCTCTATGAAGCATTCAATGATCTTTGTAGTGAATTCTCCTCCCATATCTCCAAACTTAGTATTGTGGGTAATCATTCCAAAAGAACTTGTATCATCTCCAAGTACTATCCTCCAATGTTCTTCTTCCCAATTGCAAGAATTCCCTTGAAGATCCCTAGTTGCTTTCTCAATTCTACTCCTCATCTCTTGAATGATGGATGGTGAATCTTATTCTCAATTCCAAAGCAAAAATATTGGATGTTTGCCAAGGAGTAAATCACTCCTTGCTCTCATTGACCACGTATCTATTCAGGGGGATCAAAGGATAACCTTAAGGATCATGGCTTTCCTTTCTTGAACCATCTTCCTATTGAGTGCACTACAATTGTGAGGAAGTATTAACTACAAAGATTCTAACATTGCTCAAGTATCCTTTGGAGTGCTCTTTAAAATTCCTATCAAGGGTGAAACAAGTCAATGTGTACTTATTTTTATAGTTAGGGTTCTTGATAATGATTTCTCAAGGGTTGAACCATCACTATCCCCATGTGAGAACTCTTCAATGGGCAAAACTTCTTTATCTAGGTGATGACACAATTCAAATTGGCAATGGTCTTTGGTTCCAAAAATTCTTTGTAATTGGTATCTTTGGTTTTGACTCTTCTTTGTAATGAATGGATATTTATGGATGTCCTCTTTGTACATTAACATATACAAAAGTGAAATCCAAAGAATACCCAAAAAAATACATTCTTCCTATGAATATGAAAATAATTTGTTGTATCTTCATCAGAAAATAAGTAAAAAATAAAAAATTTCAACCTTTGCAAAATAGTGTGCACCACAAGCACTTTATAGGTTTATTGATTCTCTACTACTTTCTCTTTTGCTCATCAAATATTCCATCTCTCAACAACTAAAATTTTTAAGGTAGCATTGGCTTGATCTTTTGTACAAAGCTTATCTTTATATGTCCTTAAAAAAATATGAAGCTTGTTTGAAGCTCCTCCCAATACTTTATGTCATATCTTTGCACACATAAATTGAGATCCCCAAGCATGCATTCCTTCTTCAAGTCAAACTTAGAGAATTTGAACATGGGTAAATTGTCATAAAATTAAGCCTAATAAATGATTTAGCTAGATAGCTAAATTATGGCCATTCAATTTTTACTCTAGGTAAGTGTTTTTGACCCTTGATTATCACATTTAGATTTGGAACAAGAGAAAAAACTTTATGTGGGGTTGAAGGAGAATTTGGATAATAAGATCACTTCAATGACATCAATTTATATTCTTCTTTCTTTGATAAGAAGAAAAGAGAAGATAAAGTTGATAATATGATAAATTCAAGAATATGTGGCTTCTTCTCTTCAATCTTGGTCTCATTATTACAAGTACTACTATTCACTTATCATCAACTTTACTCTTAAAAAATCTTCTTGTATTTAATACAAGAGGTGGCATTGTTCCTTTGGAACTCTTGCTAGTTTTTCTGTTTGACTTCTTCTCATGCTACTGCCTAATTTCTATAATAGAAGACTCCTCTTCATCATCTGTATCACTATGGCTTTTGTATAGTTAACTTAAGATAGCAAAGAAATATGTAGATGAGGTAAAGAGGGTTTTATACATAGCATTATTTGGATTTTTAAAACTTTTTGCATAGTTCATTTTCTCTCTTGTCATGACCATCTCTAGAAAACTACCATCTAGGTACACAAAGGGTTGAAAATAATCAAATGAGCTCTCCTTAAGGCTTCTCTTACTAGAACATTGTAAAGCTTAGAATTATATTTATTAGATTTTTGATGGGTGCTCCAAGGTACTATCTTTGACTCATCAATGGAACAAGAACAAAAATCCAAAGCTACCAAGCTTAATATGCGATCTTCTATAGATTGTTATAAGGATTTAACCTAGCCAAATGTAGTTAATTTCTATGGTAGATCTCTCATATATAGAGAAGAATTGTATTGAAGATTATCTTGGGTAGATCAACTCTAGCAAAGACTTAATATCAATATAATCTTATTGCCAAGTAAAATTTGATCCCCAAGGATTATTTTATAAGTAGAAGAAGATAAAGTCCCTCCAAGGCGGGCAATCCAAAGTTCATAACATGCTTCCGTTCATTGTAAAAAATCTCAATATCAATTTGTGTTATAGTTGAAGAAGAACTATTGGAATTAACAATTCTAATGAGTTGAATGGTGGAAAATTTAAAAACAATACTAATGTGGAGAGGAAAAATCAACTTTTAAATACCTTAACTTGCATGTTTGTAGAAAATATGACCAACAAATTAAAGATTTATTACATGGTACAAGATATTAGCACAAACAACAATAGAAGATGAGGTATGTAAGTCCAACCAACCAAAATTCCTGGTTTGGTTTTTAAGGAAGGAAGAACCTAAATCCTAGAAGATCCAAAGCTACACACATAGGTATTAACTGAATATAATCACTAAGCCTCTACTCATCATATTAGGGCTAAGAAGACATTGGAAGCATTAAAATAAATCTTCTTTGAGCAAAAAATGCAAGAAGTAGTAACATACCTGAGTTATAAGATATGTCAACAAAACAAAGATTAAAAAAAAATCCTATATGTTTATTACAACCTCTCCTTGTCACTCAATGATAATGCAAACAAGTGACAATGGATTATGTCAAAACATTTGCAATGCCAAAGCTAGTTTGCTTGGATGTAAGAGTATTAGTCTTGGTGGTCATAACTATATCAGTAGTTGCTCAAAGATTACTTTGTGGCGGCCACATCTCATGGTAAGGCTACAAATCACACTATTAGAGTTATTGTTTGCTACACCATTTGCACTGTCAGTTGGGCCATTAGATGTGCTATTAATGTTGGGTTCTTGTATACTCTAGAGGAGTATATCTTCAAAGTGCAGCTCCAGAGAGTTCACTTCTTTGATGTTAAGCCTTTGAGCTCTTTGTCATTGTAGATAGATACCAACAAGTGTCACTTGGAATCTCTTAGCTAGGATGTGGCTTGTTAATGTAATTAGAGCCCGTGGTTGGCAATAGAATGAGTTGAGTTTAGTTGAGTGTTTAGTTTCTTATCTAAGTTGAGTGTGTGATCAAATTGATTACATTAAAGAAGTGAGTAAGAGGGAAATTAGATACCAGACGTTGGTGGTATTTCTAGGCTTAAGAGATAGTTGTGCTTGATTTTCTTGAGAGTGAACTTGTGTAGAAGCACTACATGATTTCAAGGTGGATTTCATAATTGTTGGACTATGTGTGGAAGAGTTGTCTAAATTTCTAGATTTGTACAAGAAGGTGATCAATTTTCCTAGATTGAGGAGTCAATCTGAAGGTTGGAAGGTGGAAATGAAGGTTGGATGTGACAAATCAGGCCAAGGTGCAAAATTGGGGTTAGATCTAGGACCCCATTTTCTTGAATAAGGGATTTGGAGTTCCTTATTCTCCGAATTGGATAGCTTAGCTTGATTTGGAGGTTCAAATTTAGTGGAAGAGTTAAAGATTTGCTAGATTGTCAAAGGATTGACTTGATTTGGAGGTTATTCAAGTTAAGGTCAGATTTAGTGTAGTTGATTGGATTTGGAGAGGCTTTTGGAGGTCACAAAATTTAAATTAGCCAAGCCCAACTTCTCAAAAATTCATTTTGGGGTGTTGCACCTTGATCTCTACAAGAGGCAGCTTCTCCTTGACCCCCATTTTTTGACTTGGTAGCAAGACTCTAGTTGAGGGCATTAAGCCCTCAAGCTCCCTACCAACAAATGGGTCATATACCACACTCACTTGTTGTCCTAAACACTAGTGGAATAGTCTATAGTATATTTATACATATGTAGCTTTGGCTAGGAAAGGACAATTGATCCCATTCTTGGCAATATAAGAGTAGATAGATGCTCCTATTACATCAAATGCCAAATGGTGGTAGAGTCCGCCCACTTTAGATGTTTGAGGTGGTGGGTTCTTGTTTTATATCTCTTGTGATTGGTCTTCTTCCCTTCTCTATTGCCTATTTGTGCACTATGTTTTGTGTGAGGTGCCTTGATATTCAGAGCACTTATGCTCTAGTGTGCTCTTGATAGTGAGGTTATATTGATGACCAATCAAACTACCTATGTTTCTCTCCAATAAGGCAAGAAATGATGACTTTCAAATCGTGTAAGTGCATATTGTGATGGTAAGTTACATGTTGCCCTTTCTCCTAATGTAGTTGTTACAGTTAGAGTTACCTTAGTGGATGGTGTTTGGTTGTTGGTGGTTCTTTTAGTTACAAATACAATTTGGGATTACATTTCATGATAAAGTTCTCCAAGGATCCTAGAAGATATTTTGCTACAATATGAAATGGGTTTATACAATTGGTGCTTGATATGAGCCCGTATCTCAAGTACCAATGAGAGAGAAGATTGATTTTGGTTTGGAGTTGGACACATGAGTTGATTCAATTGAGAGTGGATACATTTATGGTGAGATACAAAGCATACTATGGTACGATGGGTACCATTGAGTTGGATGATTCATCCAAGAGTTTGATAGTTTGATAAAGTTAGTGCGATCTATGACAAATGTGGAACACAACTTTGTTCACATCCTTCATGGCATAGAAGGGGTTGTTCAAACACTTGGAGGGCCAAAGATGGATGGTTATCATAAGTTTAAGAGAGCACATTTGGAGTAGAGTGAACTATGGAACAATATTGGTCTCAAACTACATTTCCATCAGTTCAAGCTTAGTTTTTAGAGGAAGACTAGTAATACCCACAAGTTCTAGCTCTAATAACATTGGTGTATGTAATGAAGGTGCACTAATTGGAGATAGTCCTATGATGAGTGGAGGTATTAGTACAAGAGGTGGTGTAGTACTAAGGTTTAACCTCATGGTGGAGTTCTTCCAATGTTTGAGGCAAAACTACTAGGGAGTGTGGATTGATAAGTTGAAGAGCTTGTAGGAGTTTCAATAGGAGGCTGAAGAGAGAAAGCCTATGCAAAGCATACACTTGCATGAGATGGCTCATCAATTTCACTTAAGCAGCTACTAAGGCCCAAGCTGTCCAATTTTAGTATGAGATACTAGACAAAGAGTTGCAACATAAAATACATGATACTACATTTTTGAAGGCTATCTCACCAACTTTGGCAATGGTCTTTGATTTGGCAGAACGCATTAAGCTCAACATGGTGGAGTAGAGAGTGGTGATATCAGGATTGGTAAGGAGATCTCATCCAAAATTTTTATTTTTTCTAGAGTGAAATAGAGTGCACCATACCATGTTGGCTTTTGGAGCTAAAATGGACAACCCCAATCTTATGGAACAAGAGGAGTTCCTAGTGCACCTAGACCCTTACCCTCATTTCCTAGTCAATAGTAGCCAATGAGTGGTAGTGTTGCTTGTTGGAATTGTGGTAGACCTCATCACAAGAGAAAGTGAACCTAGGGTAGTAGTACAATACCTCTAGAGCACCTCAGCCAACCCAAAGGTGGTATGATTATTGCCATAGATTTGGTCGCACTAGTGACCAATGCTTTGACTTACATCTAGATTTACAGAGTAGTAGGGCTACTATGGATAGTGGTAGAGGAGTCCCAAGTCATGGAGGATGAGGTGGTAGAGGTGGCAATAGAGGACCCATACCTGGTAGGAGCACAATACCTACCTTTGCTTTTGATACAACTATGGCTACTTGGATTGAATAATTGGAGCAAAAACTTGCATAACTATAGCTTAGAGGAGATCAAACTTAAGGTGTTGAGTCTTTTATCTCTTAGATTATTTATAATGATATCATTGACTTCATGTGTGGATTAGCATAGGCAGATGCATCCATCATAATAACTAGGAGTCTAATACATGCTCTTTGGCCTAAAGGAGCATGAGTGGAGATAGACCTACAAAGAGGAAAATTTGGTCAACTGGTCAAACTTCCCAAGTCTTTGAGATGCTATAAGCAACATCCATGGGTATTAAATGGTCTAGTGTAGGTGTGGTAAGTGATGATGGAGTGCATGATAGACTAGTTACTAGTAACCATCTACTTCTATAGAGACAATGTCTAATAAAATATTGGGGGCGGCTTAGTTGATTATGTGGTCCAATTTGTTCTCAACCAATGACATATTTACATTGGGAGTTGACCTAGCTCTAGTGTTTTTTTCTTGGCTTTCACACTTTGTGAGAATAGGGATAGTATATTTTATACTTCTAGAGCAAAGGTGGTTGCTGGTGGAGAAAACTTGGTTGAGAAGCATGGGATCCATTTGCCTACTAGTGGCTTATGGTAAGCAGAGGAACTACTAGGTTGGAAGAGTTACTTGCTAGACCTACATTTGAGAGAGCTAGGTTTACACTTGGAGTTCCTATTGGAAATTAAAGTGAGATTTTTAGTTTGGTTGGACCTTTAAGAAATGTCTATACACCATAAAGTGTCTTATTAGACTTTGGTGCACAACCTCTTATGTTGGAGAAGGCCGTAGTTGTTGATCTTGGGGTATGGAAGACCAATGTAGAAGGATATCAATTCTAGATATGGAAATCTCTAGAGGGTGGTTCCACATAGTACATCACATATGAGTAGCTCATTGTTCAAGTTTAGCACAATCATTTGATTGATAGTTCTTTGGTGATAGCTCAAGCCATTGTAACATTAACTGAGTCATATAATGTGCTAGTTGGTGGAGAAGTGTTATATCCCATAGGTTTTCAGCATTAATTACTGGGAAGAGACAACTTCCTACAGGCTAGGTTGGTAGTCAGGTGAGAGACATGTATGTTGCCTACCAATGCACTTTAGTAATGGTTGTCTGGGTTCACTAGAGTCAAGGACCATGTATCAATCTCCACTTTTAACTTGGCCTAATGAGTTATTGGAGAGGAACACCCATGTACATGATACCCACATACTAGAGTAGATCACTTGGATTTGGAGCATAAGTAGGGTTGTTCCATCTGTTCCATTTTGATGAAGTATTACAACAACTTGGAAATCAATTGGTATAATATGCTTGGAATGGAGCCTTTGTACCACAAGTAGACCAATTTGAGGGTGAGATTTTGGAGTTTATTACCTTGTCACCTTTGGTGACCACACTTATTGCTTGGCAATACCCAATGGAAGGAGTATGCCTATTGGATCTGTTTGATGGGATCAACACTAGACTAGCTACGGTATTATAGACAAACATATATATTTAAAGGTACTTGTATGTGGAAGGAGATAATATTGCTAGACAAGTCTCTCTACATCATTTGGTACACTTGGCCTATAGGTATCCAAATTTGTTACCAATATGAAAAATCAAGGCTAAAGACCCACACCTTGTTGGGGGCACAAGATTTGGAAAGACATGGTACCATTCATTTAGTGATTTATTTGATGGCCATGTCAGGGATATGCACATGTTGGACAAGGTTAGGGTCTATATAGGATCCCCATTCTGGTATATTCTTGGAGATGATATGTGTATTATGACATCTCTAGGTTCATCAAGCAGTTTTTCTAGCATACATTTTGGAGAATGTTCCTTTGGATGGGTGATTCTTGCAGATAGGTGGTAGCAAGTAAACATCAAGTTTGTTATGTAGACTAATGTACAATAGCGTGTTGCTAAACTTGCAATTGGTGATTGAGATTAAGCATCATTCAATACTCCTATTCCACCATAAACCCACTAGCTATCATAGGATTAGAGTTTGGCCTTTGTTGGACATTTACTATAAATTGTGAGACATCATTGGTATGTTTTGATTATGGTGGAGTACTTCTCAAAGTGGATTAAGTTGGTAAAAAGTCCAATGAAAGTACAACTTACTCATTCTTGGATCAAGTTCTCAATTAATTTGGTGCAACAATTGAGATCTTGACTTATCAAGGTATAGAGTTCTTGGGAGAGTTTTAGGCTTTGTGTAAAAAGGCCTAGATTGATCACCATATTACCTCTTAAGATCACCTTGAGGTAGATAGATTTGCAAAGAGAGTGGTTCAGATGGTAAAGAAAGAATTGCATATAAGTATGCTTTGTAGAGAGACCACTTGGGAAATTGAGATCTCCACTTACCTTGGTTGGCCATGGGCTATTGGTTCAACTTGAAAGTCTCCATAGCATCCTTCTTTCCTTACTTTCTATTCTATAGCCAAGATCCAAATTTACCTATAGCCATTTGTCATGATCATATCGTAGTTTTGAACTTAGATGATCCAAATGTATAATAAATGCATGTTCTTGTAGGGATAACCTTTCAAAGAATGATGCCAATGGAATTTGAGAACTTAGTGATTTATCAGTATAAAAATACCTTACATTATGCTACTATTTGAGGAGGAGGTTATAGACACTCAATCCATCAATTTCATCCAAATGATTATGTATATCTATAACAAATTGCACCAACAACACTTGATTTAACTACATGCTATACTATCTTGAGAGTGTGTGAGGTTTTGCCTTTCAAAGTTCTCATGTTGGAAGGAAGGATGCCACACTATCTAGAAGGATCATGTGGGCAATTGTGGACCATGCAACCTCCTAAACATTAATGGTAGTATGGATCCAAGCTTGAAAATTGTATGTGCAGATACATATTTATCTACAAAATATATATTGCAGGTGTTTTCGTGAAGTTTTACTATGGCCGCCTTCTGCTTCCTTTTGATGTTTAGTGTTTTAGGACTCAAGCATCCATATCACTTGTTGTGATATACTTTATATCCTGTCCTTTTTTGCTTTGCTCACCCTGCTACACTTTGATAGGTTTATATAGCCACATCATCCTATAGCTCTTGCATTGTTCCACTCCTCCATTCCCCAACTAATTCCTTCCTTATTATTTTTCCTTTGCTCTTTGCCTAATTCATGGGACCTCTTTTGTATACAATGTTCCTACCCGACTCCAACCCACTTTTTTATTTTTATCATTCATGCACTGCTTACAGGCAGTCATTTACATAACTTTACCTATTTCTTGCAATTGTTTGCATAGAGTTCTCAATTTTATTGTGGTTTACTAGTCTGTTAGCCATATGTTATTCTCAATTTGTTTTAGTGTTGCCTTTGCTTCAAGTTACATTTGATGCATTCTACCTTATGGATTTCTCACTATTCTAGCATTGTGAATCATGTACATCTTGCTTACCAATCATTTTCACTTCATGAGTTTTGGGTAACCCATTCCTAGAATGGCTTCTGTTCTTGTATACCTATATATCTACAACAAACTACGCCACCAACACTTGATCCAACTATAGGTTGCACTATCTTATGAACATGTGAGGTTTTGCCTTCCAAACTCCTCATGTTGGAACAATGCAATGATATTTTTTGGAAGGATCATATGCACAATTGTGCACCATGCCACATCCCAAACATTGATGGTAGTATGGACAGTTATATGTGTAGGTTTGTGGTGTAGGTTATATGGCACTTGTTGTGGAGTTGCTACTATGTTGGTGTGCAATAGTTATTTGAGAGGATGGCATATGGCATGTTTGACTCCTCCTCTCATTGTGGTTCCTCATAGTTAGTGGCCATGTCCTTGATGTACTTGACCTATAGCTATTTCACTCCTTATATGGTGTAAAATGCAAAACATGCAACTAATGTGTAATACCAATAGTTAGACACATGATCTAGAGGTGAAATTTGGTTTGGTAACATCTAGAAGGATGTTATACATTATGGAATAAATAAATCAGATAGAGTTATCATCAAAAGAGTACTTCTACTAGTAGGGCAGAAACCAAAATATACTTGAAAACCTTAGAACCAATAGCTAGACATATGATTTAGAGATAAAATTTGGTTTGGTAACAACCAGAAAGATGTTACACATGAAGGACTAAACAGATGAGAAATAGGTATCACCAAAAGTCTACTTCTACTAATAGAGCAAAAACCAAAATATGCTTGAAATCTTTGGGGGCAATTTAGAGGGCTTAAATGGATGAATTAGGCCTAAAAAATGTGCCATCCCCCCCTCCCTTTCCTAGAGAACAAAAAAGGTTGGTGTTCCCACCCTCCCCCCCCCCTTGTCTCATCAAGAGCTTTCCAATGGTACCTCATCCATGCAATTTTAAGATCCTACAAGAAGATTCTCTAACAATTCTCCCTGGTCAGCACTGGTTTGACCAACCAAATAGGACCAAATCTGACATATCACCCATGCATGCATCTAATCTGAGGAGATCAATGACATGTCACCAATCCATATATCTGATCCAAGGGTTATGCTTCCATTGAGTGTCTCTACTTTGCTATATAATAAAGCCCAGGTGCTCCTTTGGGGCATCAGAATTTGAGTGTGAACTTGTGCTTTCTCTTTTGTGTTTCTCTACTATCCTTGGAACATTACATAATGATGTGGCTTGATAACACCCTATCTTTTGATCTTTGCCCGCCATAGGACATATCACATCCTTGGAGTAGATGACTATCTAGAGTAAGAGGGACCTAATCACTAGCTAGGGAGGTGATTGTGAGTTTTAGGAGTTTTTCTATGACTTTTATATGAGTTGTGCTTTTATAATGTAGGATGTGATAGTGATGTATGTTGGGTAGCAATGCATATATGCACAATTTTTTTTATGACATTTATAATGCCTAAGCTAGTTTGCTTGGATATTGGAGGGTTTTCTTGGCAATCATAGCTATACCAAATGTTGCTCAATGATTACTTAGTGGTGCTTAGATTTCATGGTTGTGCTATTGATCACATTAATAGAGCTACCATTTGTTACATTGTTTGTAGTGTTAGTTGGGCCATCAAATGCACTGTCAAGGTTGGATTCTTTGCCACTTTAGAGAGGTATGCCTTTGAAGTGAAGCTCCAAAGAGCTCACTTCTTTGATGTTGAACCTTTGAGCTCCTAGTTATGATGGAAAAAGATTAGTGATTGTCACATAGAATCTCTTAGCTAGAGTGGATATGGCTTGATAGTGTAATCAAAGCCCATTGTTTGCAATATAGTGAGCACACTATGATAGTGTATACACACACGACAACTAAGTGTATAAGTTATTCCATATATCTTTTGGCTTTGATTCTATGGTTGTCTGTGTAAATAAAGTTAGTATGTTGATTCTTATACACCTACAACAAAGGGTGCCCTAGAGTTTGGTTATCTTATAAGATTCTAACTTCTTTAACTTAGTCTTTGTAGATTACTCATTATTGATAGAAGAACTCAAAAAATAAGTATATTTTGTGGAACATTGTTTCGAGTTTTTTTACAAAGTTAGCAATATCTACTACTTACAACATTCAAAACCATAGCAAACAAGGAGAGGCCACATAATAACCATTGAAGATATGTTTCATACATTAAGTGCATGAATAGAAGCATGTGATATCTTACTCTTTCTGGTAAGGGTTTCACATAATGAATTTATGAATGAATTAACCAAGGTAACATTTTTTACTTGATTTATGATGAACATCCAAATTAGTAATACTACTACTCAAGTTGCCATAATTGAGGAGTTTATGGTTCAGGTCCATCAAGGAGTTAAACATGCAATGAAGAAGTTACACATTATACAAAATTAGCAAAAGAAATATAATATGCACATAGGTGTAATATAAAGTTCAAAGTGGGACATTAAGGATTGTTGTCCACTACAATTAGTGGGCATACTTAAGATTTTTCTATAGTACATTGGTGTCTTTACCATCACATCTCAAGTTTGCATACTATAATACCAATAGCCAGACATATGATCTAGAGGTGAAATTTGGTTTGGTAACATCTGGATGGATGTTACACATGAAGGACAAAATAGATCAGAAAAAGGTATCACCAAAAGGGTAATTCTACTAAAAGAGCAGAAACCAAAATATGCCTGAAATCTTTTGAGGCAATTTAGAGTGCCTAAACAAATTAATTAGGCCTAAAAAATGTGCGCATCCTCCCCCAAGAGTAAAAGGCTGGCCTTCCCTCCCCCTGTTTGAGCTTTCCAACCATACCTCACCCGTGCAATTTTGAGATCCTACACGAAGATTCCCTAAAGATTCCCTTTGGTCAACACTGGTTTGACCAACCAGATAGGACCAGATACAACATGTCACCCATGTCCGCATCTAATCTGAGGGTGAAGATCAATGACATGTCACCTATCCATATATCTGATCCAAGGGTTATGCTTCCATTGAGTGTCTCTACTTCGTTAGATAATAAAGCAATGGTGCTTCTTTGGGGCCTTGTAGTTTGAGTGTGAACTTGTGCTTTATCTTCTATGTTTCTCTACTATCCTCGGAATATTACATATACTAATTTATCTCTTTGATACATAAAACATAATATTTTGTGCATTATATCTCTCTCTTGAGGAATAAGTGTCCCATTTATTGCAATTAATAAATATACATCAACAACCACCTTGCTTGAATCCAAGGAACACTATGAGGAGTTTGAGGTCAACCAAGTCCTCAGCAAGCAAATATTTGGTTGTCCATTCAAAAAATTGAGTACTTGGTCCAATGGAAAAGATATATACTGTATGAGCAAAATAAAAATTTTCAACTCATCTAGTTGATATACCATTACAAAGTTGCAAAGTTGCAAAATTATACAACAAGGACATTGACATTTAGCACATCATTGGTTGGTTAGAACTAAAGTTAGAAGTCTCGTTTAGTAAAGTTGTTAGGTGAAAATGTGAGTGAATTTAAAAGTAAATTGCTAGATAAAATTAAGAGTAACTTGGCAATCAAGTTGAGTAGCGTGTTAGTTGTGTTTGTGTCTAAACCACATCATTCTTCTACATGATGGATGATGATTGATCTTTGTATTAGCACTTTAATATATAAAGAAATGAAAGTGATCCTTAACTGCATATTAGATTTGGAGTTAATTTTGAGAAGTTTGTGTATATGTCTAAATTATATATTAGGCCCAATGCTATTCAAGATTAGGATGTCAAGCAGATGTGCTTGACATCCTGATGTACTTTTCTACTAACGGCTACTTTGGCAACTTTGCACCTATTACTATGTAGAACAAGTCTTCCTTTACTTTGCTTCTTCTGTTAATTTTGTAACTTTTATGTCTAGGTGTACTTATTGACCTAATAATGCAAGGCAATAGTATAAATGATGTTTAGAATTTTTTTTTTACAATGCATGGATAATTTATTTTAGCTCAACTTCTAGATTTTTATCCTTATTAGAGACTATTTATCTAAGGTATAGTTGGAGGTAATAGACATAGCAACAAATAGTACTAATATTAGAAGAATGTCAACTAAGTGATTGAGTTTGTAAACAAAGGTATTGACTTAGCCAAATATCTAAAGATTTGGCTTACTATCGAAATTATCATCAACTAACTTAGTTGATACAAATATTACTGATATTACCAAATATTTTATGGTTGTCTTACTTATACTGGTATAGTTGGACGAGACTTTCTATTGAAGAGTGAATAAAATAACTCTTTGCAATATTTATATATTGTTTTAATCTTGAGCTACCATTGCTTATTGGACTTTAGCTCTATACTTATAAGGACGACCCGTTTGGTGATAAAACGATGTGAATGTTACATGAAGGAAATCATAATGTATTCTGATAAATTTATGTTTATTTAAATTAAATAGCTATCAATTAAAATTTTGCTAAACCAACGAAAGACCATTGTTTTTTTTTTCCTTAAAATGAAATTTTTTTAGTATAGATTTTAGGGAATGTAGACCCTGCTATGATCCTCTTTTATAATAAATTATTCAAATTCATTATAAATATGACTAATGGGTTGCAAGCTCTACTTCTCCTACATTTAGTTATTCTAGTTTATGATTATTTGGAGACAATTTGATTCAAAAAATAATGTTTGGTCTCATGTTGGTCTCTTATTTAACAACCAAGAAGGAAAGCTGAAGTAAATTTACATTCTTTTTTGAATTTATTTGTGAATGTCTTTTTTTCAAACATTAAAAAGATTACCGTCATTGATTATATTCAAAGGGAAGTCCAAGATAGATGAAGTTGTCCAGTATATCATAATTTGAAGGAAGTTGTCAAGTTCGGGATTGGTTTTGGTTTAACAAAGGATAAATTTTTTTTTTTTTTATCTCATCGGGCTGATTTTTCAAATAACAGTTCAGAGCTGTATCCTTCTGTAGAATTTTGATTCCTTCCTTTTGTGGGGTAGAAAACCGAAAAGAATCCCTGAGAAACAAGATTATATGAGAATAATGTATCGGGTTTATATCAGTCTCAATCGAAGTGCCCCTAAAGAAACGCGGTTGGAATCTATATTTTGTGGTTTTGTCTAAGAGCTTGAGGACGAACTCTACTTCATGATCTAAACAATTGGGCATCGCACGACTGTAAAGTGAGAAAGTAAACATATTTCTGATGTTCAAGTCCTTTAAAGCTCTGTGTGTAGACCGTACAACTTGCTCGGACATCTTAGGTGCGATACGGCAGATTTCTCGTATAAACTCTATTCTATTGGGGCTTAGCTTCATTCTACCTTTTTTTCTCTCCCTTGCACATTTTACCTTTTTAGTCTCATCCTTGTACGGCTTGATAGGGTCTTCCCCTCTTTTTTTTTTCTACGCGGTCGCCTTCTTCCTTAAAGCTCTGATGGGCGAGCAATTTGGTGAACTAATCATTTCGGCGAAACCAGTCTGTTGTAGTGTTAACTGGGGTGAAACACAATAATCGACCTTGCGGATGAAACTGTCTGTCGTGTTTCAAGCTTAAAGTGAAGTTCTGCCTCATGGAATGAAAGGTCCCTGAAAAGGTCACTATAGGTAAATTCAGCCTTAACGGTATCACAGTAGAAGTCTATGGCTGATCTCTTTCCCATATATTCAGATCAACTTAATAAATATGCAAAACTGTGCATCCAATCCATCCGGTATTTGTGACGCCTCCAGCAACTTACAGGAATAACAGCCTGTCGATTTCTATTTGACTTGCCTGACAAATATACAAATAGATATAAATGCAAAATTTTGATGCTTCTGTTAGATTGCTCAAGTACTTAGTAGGTCTACAGTACCTCCTCCTACGAAGATGTAAATCCTGTGCATGACAGAAGAGCTGTAAATCTCTAAGACTGCACCTATCAACCGTCCACGATGATCTCACATACGCCAGCATGCCCAAGGTCAAACGAGAGAGTGAACTAACTTGAATGTAAATTGGTTTGGGCGGGGAGCCCTGACTAAAACTGTACATGCTGCAGGAAAGATGTACAGTAGTTACTCTGCTCTCTGCTCGAGTCTGCTTCTCCTCACTGCCTTCCAAGATTCAGTTCACTAGAACCTTATGTCCCAACCTCCACGATAAGCTCTCAATATCACCAAGTGACATTGCAACACGCCAAAGGACTGCAATGTGCTTCATAACGCTTGTCTTCAATCTGAGTTGTAGGCTTTTCATTCTGCCTGTTCAACCCCAAAATCACAGAGTATTGATTTTCCATGAATCTCCTCGTCGGTTAGCTTTTCACTCCTGTTTCTTCAGAAAATCTGAAGAGCAGCTCAGAAGAACAGTATGGAAAGACCCATTATAAGACAAGACCCAGCCACCCAAGGGCTCAACCGCTCACCTGATAAAGTAGACACATCCATTCTGTTAATATAAGCTCTCTGCTGTCAAAGAGAATCTCAAGCACCCATCTCTATAGCCCGAGGATTGCCTGGCTAACTTCGAACTTCCAAATCGAACTACTTAGCACTATAAAGCCTTCGAGCTTAACCATCATCAGAATGAACGCATGAATAAACTCTGAATCGATTTGGGTTAAAATGCTCACCAATTCGAGCAGCCTTCCAGAAAAACCCTCGGAACCTGCCATGTAGACGGCCAGAACAGTGAGATACCAAGCCGAATTAGGAAAGCCAAACTTACTCCAAAAATTTTAGTCCTACTTTCAAATATCGTCCAAATAAAATCGCGAAAGAATACGATCGAATGGCAGATGAAACCCCCAACAAGTCCAGGCGATGATTTCCTACCCAGTTTTCTTCTCCAAAACTTTAGGGAAGTGGATCTTGATATACGTGCAGGTGCAGATGACGAGAAGCACCACCGTGAGAAACGACTGGAAATTGAAGAGGGCTGACTGACAATTGACCAGAAACATCGAAACCCCATCAGCTTTGACAACCCCATAAAAATGTACAAACACCATCCGATCAATCCGCTTCCAAAACAGCCAACAAATTCAAAATCTCCCACTCCAACGCAACCAAACCAACACATTCTCACCATGATTGCCAACGATAATCAATCACTCAACCCGGAGCAGCAGTAGCAACAATTGCCAAAGCGCTGCAATAACTTGACGTAGACGACCAGGAAGGGGTTCTCGGTGAAGCCTCTGTCCAGAAGACTCGCAGAGAGTGGGAAAGTAAGCAAAGTGAGTCGGAACGAGGCCCGGTAGGCAGGCAGGACGGCTTTTCCTCCAACTTGCCGAGAAGTTGACGAGCTCAGGTTGAAAGCGTTCGGAGGCCTTTACGGTTCGCTGTCCGTCTTCTTCTGGAACTGCTATAGTTTAGCCGACCTGCTAAAATACAGGGGAGATTAAGTCTGAAATCCAGACTATTCTTGTTTCACCACTAGGTTAGTCAAGACTGTCACCATTTTGGCGGCAGTTCTACAGTAAGGAGGATGGATACCGATCCGTAGTTTCTCTCCTGGACCTACTAATAGGAGAAAGGCGTGATGAGTGCCAGCGATCTCCAGTCCGATATGGCACCAATTCTGGTGGGTGGGTTTGATAGGGAAAGATAGTTAGAATTGGTATCTGCGTTGGTACCGGTCCATTCGGCAGTTTGCAATGGTTTCTCATTGAATTGAGTTGAACAATTATGCACCCATGGTTAACCACCATGGTTATTTCTCTGGGATTTGTTATAATCAGCTTCCCAAAGCACAGGGATTGAAAACGTCTGGAAGGAATGGGGATTGGATTAGGATCTCGATGTGGTGGAGATAGTGTGCATTTTCTGAACTTTTCTGGTTATGGAGATCAGTTCTTGAAGCGGAGATGTCCCAGCGCTTGTGGAGGCTACGGAGATCAGTTTCAGAAATATGTGCGGGCGAACCCATCTTCGGCGGGGAAAAATCTGTCTGTGCAGCAGGTGCATAAGGACCACTCTGGTAGTTATAGTGATCAGTACCTGAAGCAGCGGCAGCATTCCAACCCGTCTGGAGGTTACTGGAGTTTGTATTTAAAGCAGCGGCCTCTTATCTCGTTTGGAGATTTTGGAGATTGTTCAATGCAACAAACAGTTGGGAACAGATCCACTATTCCCGGAATATTATGTGTTGAACAACCTCCAGAATTATCAATTGAGGTGTACGGAAGTTTTCCAGTGGACAATCAAAGGAAGAAATGAGTCTGCAGACTCTTTGTGTGACTGACATTCAGGTTAAGGACGACAAGCCTAACTCAAACAGTTGGGGGATAAGGATTTCAATTTGAGACGAATAGAAGTTCTCAACTGCAGCCTTAGGCGTTTGAAGAGTCGGTAAGGTGCATGTGTTTCTCCGTAGATGCTGCCCGGTTGTTTGATTTTTCTAGAAGAGCTGAATCTACCACTATCTGAAAACTTGAGATATGCCAAGCAACCTCTGGATAAACAGCGAGGGATGGAAATTTTCTGGATGAAATTTTCAAGATGTCATCTTGGTAACTCCTGGAGCAGCTAAGGATAAAGATTCAAAACTCTAGTGCAAAGGTCTTCTATGTGGACAACCATGGGGGTATCCAGGAGTGTTTCAGTGATGTAGAATACCCTTTCTTGGTACATGGTGTTAATGTTTATAGTTAGGTAGGCAAGGATGCCTCCAAAGGAGAAATTGGCGGGACTTTTTCCCTCGGATTCTGCGAAGTTAAAACCTCCAGATCAGAAGCCCTCAGACACCAAAATGGCTGCTCAATCGAAACCAGCAGATACGAAGGTGGAACCCTCTAAACCGGGTGCTGGAAAAGGAAAGCCGTTGGATTCGAGGACCCCGGTGACAAAGACAGCTTCTCAACCGAGTCCAGCAGAGGTAAAGGCTCCAGAGCAAAAGGTTCAAGGTGTTGTTGGAACAGAGGCTTCAACAAGTCAGAATACTTTAGTTGAGGGTTCAGCTATTCAAGCGAGTAGTGCTGAAACCAAGGATGCCAACTCTGTTCCAGTTACTGAAATAGCTCGTCCGGAGGTGAAGGGTGATGGAATGGCTTCAGATCTTACGCTGTTGAGGGGACAAGACAACGCTTTTGAGATTGTGAAGTGGACTTACATGGCTCCACCTCTTGAAAAAGAAAGGGAACGTAAAGGACTTCGCACTGAGAAGTTCTTTGCTTCTGGTAAAGCTCCAAAGGAGAGAAACCTAGAGCATGAGAAAGAGCTAGCAAAGTTGCTCATTCCAAAGCAAGGTGATCCTGACTACTGTGTCCTGAAGTACGGAGATCTTCCGAGTCCCAGACCTGAACACTGCCAAGAACATGGCTGGATTTCAGGACCAGGAAGTATTGATCCACCCCGGAAAGGCGAGTTATCAGCAAAAGTACTGAAGAGTCTCAATATGAATCAGATTCAAAGCAGGAGATTGGCAGACTGCGGCACCCATGGGGATTTGAAGATTCCTATGTTTGTTCATGTAGGGCAAACTCTTCCGTCTCCGTGTTTCCTTCCATATTCGTGGGTTTCTGATATTTACTGCTGACATTCCTAAGTTAGTGTATTCAAGCTCTCTTGGCTGCATGTTGCAGGCCGAAGTCACAGAAACATTTGACAAGTGGGATGTCAGGAGAAGCGAACTCACATTGCCATGCGGGTATGGGCATCAACCACTACGATGGCTGGGACAGTCTGCTTGCATTCGAGTGGCTTATCTGAAAGGTAAGTCCAAGAACATGCGTGTGTTGCCTTGGCACTCATGGGCAAAAGAGCAAAAACTCGGGCGAGAGGTTCTTGCTTTGCATCCAGCTATCTCGACACCCCGTAGATCACTGACAAAGGCGTGGGTGTTATCGTGCAGACTTACTATGAAAAGATTGCTTCTTCCTTATTATGCTCTGTAGTGCCGAAGGGCTCATGCTGACATAGAGCATGCAGGGGTGAATCCCAGTCCTCATACCATTGCTCTTTGGGAGTCACATAATTTTGGTCTCGAGACTTGTGCTGTCCATGTCTTATACACTAACATGGTTTCATGATACTTCATGATAGTGGTGTCAAAATCATGTTTTTTTCTCAAGGTCACACTTGCTCGCACTCACTCTGTACTGCATGTACCTATGCATCACAAATATCATACTAACCCCTGTTTACAGACATCCGCATCCTTACCTCCCTATGTAACTGACAGTTATGACGATCTTTACTGTGGTACTATCAAGTCTAGAGTCAGAGTCAGTCCAGTCAGATGTGGGTACGGAACCTGGTTGTTTACAACGGGTTCTGATATGTAGCCCGTTACGAATGCCAGTACTTCGGCACGGCCTTGGGCCCTGATGAAGTCGTCAGTGCTTTCATGCAGGCATACTCTGACAGTCTGATCGCTTCCTGCTAGTCTTCAGTGTTGGAGGGCTCATGCGCTTCTGCTTCTGCTTCAGCTGTTTAGCGTTCTAGGACTCATGCGTTCATAGGGCATGTTGCGATATACTCTATCCAGTCCTGTTACGCTTCACTCCGTCTCAGACAAAACAACATCCACTCCGCTCCCGCATCGCTCCACTTATCCCATCCTCAACTAATTCCCTCTCGATTACTATTCGCTCGCTGTTTCCCTGTTTCATGGTTCATAGATGACTTTCGATGTCAAGGTTCCTGCCGGACTCCAGACTTTAGCTTACTTTCATCGTTCAAGCGTTGCTTGTAGGTGGTCGATTACCCAATGTATTATATTTCTCGACTTATTTTGCATAGGTGTTACCGGATACACGTTACTTACTAGTTCTTATACATGTTGTTCTCGATATGTTGCTATCATGCCTTTGCTGCAGGTTACACTCGTTTTGTTACGTTCACTTCATCTACTTTACGGATTTATCATTCTTCTCGGTTTGAGCATTTCTTGGTTACCTTTCATATGCACTTCCATATGCATTTAATGAGTTCTGGATTTTGTTCTAGGAACGGGGGACCCCGTTCCTAGAACAGCTTCTGCTCTCATCTCCTAATATCCAGTCCTGTCACGCTTTGCTCCAACCCAACCAATACCATCCACTTCTCTCACACTACCCAGCCATCCTTCACTAAAGCTATGTTTTCCTACTCGCTCAATGCCTTTCCCTTTGCTTCCAGAGGGAAAAGCACTGCCTCGGGACTCTGATACAAAGATGACTCATTCTTAACTTGTGGTGTTTATTTACAGATGAAGCGCCGAACAAGTTTGTTCCACTGGCCATTAAATCTGCGGTACACTTCTAGTATGATTCTCAGTGGCTATCTAATCTCAAAGATTTTGTTATATAGAAACTAGAGTGGAATTTTCTGGACTAAAAGGCGAGTGATCATAATGGCAGTAGCTGCTTTAAAAGCGGAAATTCTGAATCAAAGAACTTCCATATAGATCCCTAACATTTGCACGCTTCTAAGTCAATCCTTAACATAAGCATAGTAAAAGAACTGGCATCCGTGCTGAGACTGTGCAGAGTTCGAGTGACGATTTTAACGTCTAGAACGCTGCAGACGACCTCACTACAGTCTGATGCAGTTGATTATTCTCTACCAGATAAGTATATACCAATTGTTGTCTTTTTGTTTGTAACTAAAGCAGATGTAACAATCCTGCAGGATGGCACGGTGCTCGACCCTGATAAGCCGATAAGGGACGTTCTAGCGGATGGAGAACATATCAGTATTGATTATTCAAGTAAGCATCTAGTGCGCAAAGCCACCCTGGTTGTTTTCTGAAGACAATGTGCTAATTTTGGTGTTGCCTTCAGACAAGCAAACTGCAAACTAATAGCGATAGGAAGTGAAAAGTAATATCTATAGTCAGATTTGACCATGGTGTCGAGTCCATAGCTCATTGCTAAAGATGACTACAGGTGGTCCGAGTACATACAGAACACCGTGGACGGGACGACCTCCAACTCCAACTGTGGACCAGCTAATACAGGAGTACTTTGAAAGCGTGCCAAGTAATTAAACTGCTTTTCATTTTGCAATCTTCCCCTGCTCGGTCGTGATATGTTATGCCGGTATGTCTAGTGGCTATTAGATGACACTACATAATCCAGTCCTATAAACAATGATCGTTTGTTTATAAGTTGACGATTGCTTAGATTAATATGCTGTACTTGCCATTGATACCATCCAGAATATTGTGTTTTGTGACTTGTTCCATATTCTGGTCGGAATACACAGCCGGGCTATGTGCTTAGTCACTGTCACCAATCTCTTGGCTGAATCTTAATTATGCTGGTCTTGATACTTGTACTCGCAGAGCGCCCGGTTGTTGCCGATGTACCACCTCCAAAACCGCCTCCACCCAAGAAGAAGGTCAGTATCATGCTTCCTGACTGATATCCTCATTTTTAGTATCCTCACTTCTGTTCCTTATCTCGATCAGGAGTATGACATCCCATAATCTGCGGGAACTTCTTCATGACTACTCAAAATCACAATAAATATTATATTTGGGTAGTACCATGTCAGAATCTCAGAGAAAGCTCAAATCTCTCTGCTGTGATGTTCGCGTGCACTACGCAGAGAAAAAAGAAAGGAGCAGAAGAGATTCCTCGTCCTGTCCCAGATCCAAGCAATCCTGATGCTCCGCCTGCAGAACCACTTCCACCAGTCTTTTTCGAGGTGGAAGTTCAAACGCCCGTTGATATAATCACATTCCTTGGTAGTAGATCCTTGACCTACCCTGTAGTATGGCATAGAATCCAACAGAAAAAAAGCGCCAATGTCCTTCATTTTGTACGGTGTTTTGTCCGACTTTCGTTTGCTAAATAGTTAGAAACGTAGAGTGTTGTCCTAGCCAACAGAGTGAGCGAGCTCTTTTTCTAAGTCGATGGAAACTCAGAGTGATGGTGCTCTAAGCATCTGCCGGAAGCTGATGATCTGGTTTATCTGCTATGACTAACTCAACACCGCGATACATTATTTTTGAATTTTGCGAAGCTTCTGCTTGACAACCACGCAATTTCAAACCTCTCACCTGTATGTACCAGTAGTTCGGTTTTCATACGCTTACATCGTGGTCTTCGCATCCTGTGTTCAAGTAGTAAATGGTTCAGTATTCATGTGGCCCTTATATTTTCAATTACTTGGTTACGAAATACCGACATAACATAGCCCGTACTTTCCTGAAGTCCAGCCCCGACTTCTCTTCAAACGACGAAGCAATTATTATGTTCGGCCCAGCAATTGCCTGATTGATGTATTGGAAACATCAGATTTATAACGTATTTCTCATCAAAGAGTGAAGCATGTGTGTTGCATCGTTTTACTCTCTATCTTTAATCCTTGCCTCGACTGAAACAGAAAGAGTACTGTTTGAATAAGACGTGTCTAAGTGTGTTGAAAATTGGAGAAGTAAGATTTCATTCTATGATCTCTCCACATTCTTACATCTTGAACCGCTGCATGCAGATTGGCCTTCTTACGATGTACCTGCTATGCTACTAAGAGTTATGCCAGACCTGGATGAGACGGCTCGTTCTAATGAGTTCATGGTTGTCCAAGAGATTATGAGGGCATACAGTGGTGGGTACTTACACTTTTTTGCTTGACTCTACTTATCTCACTTCGGAGTAAGAACATTGACGCATTGGTTGACGTCACCCACATTAGTGCATTGAAGTCTACGCTTTTGGATTGTAGTTCCTTTTATCGTTGGGCCAAATTGGTTATCAGGAATTCACTCCTCTAAGTTCATTCAATGGAAGCTGCCATGAAAGTTTAGGACATATACGTCATTGTAATATTGGTGCAAGACAACAACAGATTCTGTTGAGTAAAAGAGAAACACTTTGATGGGGATTAACAGGTGCTATTCAAGCTATGATTCTGTGGTTTAGTGGACAGGGAGAGGAGCTAGAAGACAAGGACTTCTGTCTACTTGATTTGGTGAGTTGATCTCCTCTGCTATTCAAAATTTTTACAAAGAGATTTCTTAGGTCGGCAGGATGTCTATAGAACATTTTCTTGGAAGAAGAAAATCCGTGGACACAACAGTCTGCCATTTCTGCCCGATGGATTTAGTACGTCAGTGTGAGCTACATACGCTCGAGTTTTACCTGGTGTTCGGATTCAGAGAAACAACGACTCCATTCGGCTTCTGCTAAGAGACATCTAAGTAAACGAAATTAATCTGCCAATATTCTGTACCAATAGAGATGATCAGGATTCACTACTCCGCAGGAAAGTCATTAACGATTTTTCGTATTAATGCTTGTGAATGCAGAAACAGTTTCAAAATCTCTTCCGTGTCATGAAGCTGTGTCCAACTCCCTTCACAGGTAAAAGCAGTCAATTGTCGAGATCCAAGAAAGTTTAGTCCCAAGTCAGAGTTTGATATTCTGTTTAAGTGACTGCATTCTTTTCTGTGCTTGTTGAAGTGACTCCATTCTCTTATAGTCCTGGATGCCCTCTGAAGCAACTTGCAGGGTATCAATATTTTGTTGATATCACCAATGCTCTTTAACCTGCAGAAAACAAACTAAAGGAATGCTTTGACAAGTATGTACAAGTCAACAATATTCCTGGCGCTTTCCAAATATCAAGCTGGGGTTTCTTTCCAATATTGCTGCTTCTGGCTTCCGGTAATGCAGTAACGAATCAGTCATGTACCTTTGATTTCAACCATTCATCCTCTAAATAAACTAGAGGACGTTGTAATAAGTTGTACTGTAGTATGTGATATTTATGTTCAGAATGTGAAATGTTAGTTACTGGAAAGTACCTAGTAGCCAAACAATTGGAGCTGCTATAAGTGGCTGTGCTAATTGTATCCAAGCTTGAAACGGAAGGCAGGAAATAGACGCCTCTAAGATAAAGAATTTCAGAACGCTCCACTTGTAGGATAGGTGGTGCCATAAAGGTCACTCCGGTGACAGTTAGATCAGCATTGGTTGTCATCTGCACGAGTGCTAGCCTTGGAAAGTAATTGGTGACTGGAGATGGGTTCGAGGTTTCTGCGATAGTCACCTCGACATCCCACCATAGCGTCGAGAAAGCATTTTATCCAGTTAACAGCTACCGCAACTCACAGCCACATGGGAACTCCTCAATTCACACGGTCTGGTTGTGCAGACTTGTATACAGAGGCTGCCTCGGACGCACTTTACCACGAAAAGGTAATCTGGACTAATGTAGCCGAGAATTACATGAAGCCAAAGAGGGGTAGATGACGTCTTTGTCAAAGGCCTGAACTACTCAAGTTTCACAGCTGTATCTGTAGATGTACTTCGGCATGCGTGGTTCATACCATGTATCTGCGTCTCTAAAAGTTCATCCTTATACGCTGCGAGGAGGTTCTCGCTCCCAACATCCTCTGTACACTTCGTTTTCTTCAAATAAAGAATGATTGAGCAAAAACCTGTAACTTCGATTGGATGAAGGTTCTATTTTGAAGCCAATTCTCTGTCCGTATCCGTGTTATTACAGTTTCATTTCTTGGACTTCGTACATTTTCCAGATATATCACTTCATTGTCGATGACTTTCTGCCCAACTTTCAAATCGAAGTGAGAAGCAGGATGGAGGATTTACATTCCGCCGAAACTACGGAATCTTTGGTACAATCACAAGTACCTGCTCGTCTAATTGTACACCCGTCGTGCGAAGTAGATCTCATTAACCAGCTGATAGAGGAGGTGAATCTTATCTACGGAGATCTTGTGTGAAGCATTATGAACATCTGCACAAAGATTTCGACCAACTTAATTTAGTGGAGTTGACAATTTATTTAACGTGAGGTCCGTTTTCTCTGTATCTCAAAACATATGACGAACAAAGTTGTCAAACCGTTATTGACCTACATACGTCGGACGAAGTTGCGAGTACCCAAAAGAGCTAAGCCTCCCTTTAGTTTCGATCTCGAATGAAGACTTCGGTATAAGAAACTAGACAGCGTTGCTCTCAACGAGGTCGTGGCTCAGTTTTCGCTGGTGTTTGGACCAATCTAGAACATCACAACCCTACTCATGTGTCTACCAAAGTAAATCTTTCAATGAAGTGAAGCTCATGTGAAACTACCCTTCACAGGAAGCCATCAATGAACGCGAAGAGACAGCGAAAGCGGCTCTGAGGGTTGCTATACCAGAGTACCTCGAGGTACAACCTGTGCCTATAGACAAGAACCCCAACGTTCTCACTCCTGGTGTGCCAGATTTACGCACTCCAGAACTCAAAGCAGCTGCCATCGAGGAGGCAATCAAGAAAGCAGAAGAGGAGGACGCGAAGAAGAAGACGTCAAAGGATAAGGAAGAACCTCAACCGATAGTATTTGCAAATGCTTGGACTCAAGTGGACATGGAAGTGGATGTGAAGACTATTGTGCCCCACTTCAAGGTACGAAGTTACTAAGCTACCAGTTTCTTTCTCAAGAGTGGAGGTAGTGCCACTACGCGTTATGTGCGCTTGTACTTTTTGAACAAATTGGGGGAAGGTTGTTAATTGGCTTGAGTCCAACAGTCCAGTAGTACCGAAGCATACGACTCTGTGGAAACAGGAATGGCTTGCCCTGGGGAAACGTTGGGATGACTTTTTGGCAGCAGCACTTATCATCTACGCCTTGCAGACACCCTTGGTAAGATCTTTCTTATTCAACAGCAGAGTCGTTCATTACTAACACTGATCTCCTCCATTCTCGTTTAAGACTTCATTTTATCCTGCCTTACGGTGTCCGCATCCATCCTCCAGAGCTGTTCAAGTTATAGCGATCTGCAACAGTAAGCCTCTAGACAAGTCTTCAAATTTGATGTGAGATTTCAGATCACTTCCGAGGCTCAAATTCAACGTTTCGAAAGATAATTGTGGCGTCTTATTTCCAGACACAGCAATTACCTCGTACACAGTCCAAAAGGTCAATCTTTAAGAAAGAGTATCCACATTACCTTCCCCAATCATTCACTTGCTAAAGGATCTCCTTCCGATGGTAGTCTCTCTAAGCGGAGTCATTAGGTGTTGCATCTCTATGTCTCTAGAACATAAAGAACATCCATAACACTCCCTCGCTCGCTTTTCAGGATATCTTCGAGTTTAATGTTAAAACAGCCACAATGCGCTTTGGATCGCAAGAGATTCAAAGGGTAAGTACAGCAGTAGATCGAAGTGCAACCCGATACTTGCTCCAGTGTTGCGGTCACTCCCTTAAAACCATAGGGATCAAGGATCCATTTAAAGTACACGATTAAAGCTAATGATACTCGTCTTACGGCTCTTACCTCAATTCGGATACTGACTTTTACCAACATTTGTTTGCAGTTCCTACTGGCTGCATCACACTGTGTATACAAGAGAACCCCTCTGATGCGAGTTTCCGAACACTCTTTCCTCCGCACCTACATGCAGAAGGTGTTCATAAGAGCCAAAATAGCCAAAGCTCTGTACTCAACGTATGATGAGAAACTCGAATACTTGCGCCAGCGATGTTTTAGACATGAAGACCCTCTCCCGAAACTGCCTGAAAAGAAGAAAGGCTTCATGTAAACCTATTGAAGTTAATCCTGTAGCCACCATAGCAGATCCCTAGTAGGACATTAATTCTAGTTTGGTTATAGAGCGTTACCTCCATGGTGCTTGCTGAGCTCCCGACTTACTTACTGTACTCCTCTTACCAGCAATGTAAAGTGAAGTCCTTGCTTCTCACAGTCCATACCTCAAAGGCCCCTTAAAGCTCAAAGACCCAGGAGCTCTCCAATCTCCTGAACCGAGTACTAAATCTTTGGCGAATGGAACAGACAAAGAGGAGGTAAAGCAGCAATCAAGGGCATCAAAATATAAGGATTGGTCGACGCTCATTAAAAGTTAATGCAATGAATCCACGGATTTTACTGTTGGCAGACGCTCTGAATCTGAATTCGGACCAGCACCCTTCCGCGATTCTTTCCCTGTGAATATGGAGATCCCCTTACGACGAAACGACAACTCTTCTTAAGAATATTTTGACTCAACTCAAGCTTGGCTTATATGCTGCTGTTCTGCAGCCGGATCTTTGCCGTTTGATATGCAATTTAACCACAAACATCTTTTTCGAGCCGGCTTTGCATTGCTGAATGTTGAAAATATAATTCTATTTCCCTTCATTCTACATCCCTTGACTTGGTTGCAAGATGCTTCCCATGAGCATCAAAGTGTAGAAATATTATTAGCACACGAGTTAGCTGTTGTGTTTTTGGTTAGGTTTGGCTTTTACATAGGTCTATATTATTGGGATATTGGATCTTACAGCCACAAAGAGATCAGTTTGTTTATATTTCGTAATGATTTGTATTGTAAGATAATCGGTTGAAGGCCGTTGATTAGCTGTAACTTCGTTGCATGCTCGATCAATATAGTTGTCATCAGATCTCCAAAGGTTTGTCAAGAGGAAAAGAAACTAAAGCATGCGTTTGTTCTTATCTATCAAATATAAAAGAGTAAAACGAGAAGAATCATCCACTTGTAGTTATGAAGCTACTAAGAATTTCACGCAGTGTTCAGCGTTCAAAGCACCTGATTAGTATTTAGTCTGACTGGAGCACCAAGCCTCTTTGTTTCTTTGTTACTATGGGTTCTGTAATGAAATACAGAACCCATTGTAAAATAACTCTGTTCCACACCCGCGTTTGACTCTGACTCTTGATGGTAGGGATCCTCAAAATTATCGAAGACATAAAGAAGTAAATATGGGTAAACCTGAACCCAGTGTGTTATTATGTTAGAAAACCTATTGAACAAGAGAAGAATGGTCCATCCAAGTGGTCACCTACCATACCCATACAAAGGATCGAATTAATGCTTGCGCTGCCTTTTATCATTGACAATACACATGAAGATATGAATTTCAGCCCATCAAAATGACCAGACTGCAACAAACAAAATATTTCCTTTGACTATATTTTATTCACTAGTTAAAACTTTACTACAGTGTGAGTGAGTGGTATACGGATGAGGAGGAGGTAGAGGATTAGCACCCGATGGTGGTTGCTTGACTGTTCACACAATGACCTGCTGCGATGACGAAAAAACTTGAATAAGACGGAAACAGTGCAGTCAAAATTCCCTGGAATCGGTCCAAGAGATGGTGGAATTTAGAATTTAGAGCAGCAGCAGTTGCAATTGCTGCTGCGAAGGATGCCAGAGCCAGCTTCGGCCATGGAGAAGCTCGATTATTCCTGGTGGTGGTGGCGCTTGACGTAGACAGGTAATGTGGACTTCAGGGAAGATAAAGCACGTTTGGGTCGAGGTTGACAGGTAAGTGTAGGGTGATCCCTTTGGATTGAGCCTGTTTGGTTAGCCCTTTATCGGTTCTGAAGATTCTTTCACTACTACATCTCCAGTGACGTGATGACTTCAATGACATTGCTCCTGCTGCCCGTGGGTCGATTGAGCAGCGGTAGTAACAAGCAATTTCAAGCTCACAGCAGAAGAAGGTGTGGTGCCATGGATTTGTCGAAGAGGCATTCACAGTCTCCATGGAATGCAGTGAGCACCCAAAGAAGAAAAATGGCGGCCACGTCTATGAATTTGGAACACCATGTGGAGGAGATGGACCAGCTTGTAGAGGAGAGCGATGATTCTGGGCAGAAATTTAGGAGTACTCAGTTCCAACATCGTCTCAATAAAGCCGTAAGGATCTGTTCTCTCCACGATTCTGTGGATAACTTTCTCGGAGTGATATGGGCATTCAATTTTCAGGGTATCATTGGATTTTATTGATTCATATTGACACCTTGATAATTTATTTATTCTGGTTTTTAGGTTCATTGTGACGAGAATGAGGCTATAGGATTGTTTCCTAGGTTCTTCGTCTGGGAATGTGGGCACTGTAATTTTCTATTCAAGGTTCTTTAAGCTTAGATTCTCATCAGTTCTGTTGTACATCCAGTTTGTCATGATGAAGGTTATTTCGCTGACGAAATTGTGACCTGGAATAATCCATCAACGATGATTCCTCAGAAATTGCACTTACCCTACCCATCGGGCAGATTTTCTGTCGCAGACAGTGTAGCATGTAGCATTAACTTTCGCCTTCGGTGCTGGGGGGAATTGATCAGAATTTTATTCATCCGAAGTAAAACTTACATTGAAGGAGAGATTATTAGGGTTTTTGTTGCCAGTTTTTCTCATCTTGAATTCTTGAATCAATATGAGAGTCAACGTTCACAGAGTTTATTCATTCCGAGTGTTTATACACAGTATCATAGTTATAGTATTGCATTCCGTGCCGAGACTGATCCGGTGGCATTATTATCAGTCCAAGTGGCTCGTTAGCGCTGCTACTGGAGCGGTTATCTTGTGGAGACATGACGAGCACGCATTATGGGCATTTTGCGGAGCGGTTGTGAATGGTGGAGTTTGTAAAGCTCTAAAGTATGCGATTAGGGACAAGAGACCTGAGAGTGCTGATGGACGGAAAAGAGATCCAGGAATGCCATCAAGTCATGCACAGGGTTTCATGTACCTGTGCACATATGGTAGTCTTGGCTGTAAGTTCCATAAGCTCACTTTGGATAATCTGTAGAATTCTTCATGTAGTCAACATTTCGTGTTTTACTTCATCCTTTGAACTCCAGTTCTTGATATTCGTAAAGAATCATCACTTCCTCTATACTTGGACAAGTGTAGTGCGTTGCCTTCACTTTGAAGCCGCTCGTGCTTTATCTTGTCTCCTTCCATCATAGGTAATGAAATCGCTTGTCCTTTTAAGTTGTTGTTAGTATATGACTTATTTTCACAGCATTTATTTGTCAGTATGGTGATTCTTGAACTTAGGCTTCAGTGCTGATGAGTTGACTTTGGCATGCATGTTGGTGATGATAGTGCTATCGTGGCAAGGCTTAAGTCTTTCGTCAATAGCCGGCGCTTGTGGATTATCCATCGCTGGGACCTATCTGGTAAGTTGGTGAATGCTTTTTTTTTCTCTTAACAAAGGTATTTTATCGATTCTTGTGCAGATGAATTCGTTTGTTGTTATCAATTAGAAAGAACTTAATGAGACGACCAATAAATCACTGAGGGGAGCCGTCGCTTCTGGATCAATTTTGCAAGGGAGTTGCAGAACTGTAGAATAATAATCTTGGATTCCAACCCCATTCAGTGAAGCTTAGCAGTAACCGAGACTATCGCTGAAAGAATTTCTCTCCTCTGATGATGTATGATGGAAATTCAAGAACGTGCCCAAACTGTCCACATTTCTAGAATGTTCTGGTATACGCAGTTTAAGCTCCTGGCATTATATTTCTGATTAATTTTTCCCGGAACTTTGATTTCCCGCGTCATATTGGCCATTAAAGAGCCGAGATATTTTAACTTTGCGCAGGCATGGCTCCGGGTTGCTGATGGCCTGCACACTATGCCACAAGTTTTGGTTGGTGGTACTTTAGGCTCCTTGATTGCGACTTTCTGGTTTATTTCCTGGAGAGTAGTTCTGAAATCAATTGTAGAAAGCAATCCATCAAGCGTAAAGCATCTCTTGATCGTTTCTCTATTTACAGGGTTTATGTTTTTCCTCACCTGTATGCGAGACTGGCGTCTCGGAGAATTTTAGAAATTGTAAAATATTGGAGTCTGGACCCTAAAGCTGGCAATTTGTATATTTTCTTTTCCGCCCAGTGACTGGGAACCAGCCTCATAAACCTCCAGATGAGATTTGCAACTGGTCCAAAATGAAAGGTTAACAAATAGATCAGTATGGACTTTCGAGCTGTTAACATGCTCTCAGCATCTTCCGAGTACCAACCCCTTCGTTGACCGTGTGCAGTTACACAAAGGTCCACACCAGTAGATGAACGACATCATACATTTTTTTGGATCTCGGAAGTGTCCTTTGCAATAAAGCCAGTCTCCTCCATGTCTATGACTTGTTATCTTACTTTTGGACTTCGATGGGAGTTATTGAGTGGCCAAAAGCCAGAAGGTCAATTGAGGTTCAAATTGTACTACATGTCAGCTTGATGGTCTAAAAGTATTGAACGGACATCTAAACCTCGCAAAGGTGGTGATGGAGTTAAACCACTGCTCATCATGAATGCAACAGGCCACAGACGTTCAAAGGACGTTCTGATCCCTGAAGCAGGGGCAATGAAAGCTAAGAAAAAGTCACTCTGTGTATGTCATCTGCTGAAACAACAACGCCAGAACTCATGTGTGGGAAATGGGAGCGAAAAGCAAACTTTTTGCCATGTTACCAGAACACAGACAGGACACGGCGATGTCATCAAGCGTTTCTAAGGGAGAGGGACAGCACTCGGTCCCGGACAAAGAAGCACTGGGAAAAACCTCAACTTTCACCCTCAGGAAACAGCCTCAACGAGGTAAGTCAGAATCTCAATCTCCTGCTCCTCTGTGTGCAAATGTGTAATGTTGGTGAAACAGAGATGAAATGATGTACACATTCTGGGATATTTTTGAACAAAGAGCGGCGGGTAATGTAGAATCGCGCGAACAGCAAACAAAGACTGAAAACATTGACGTCGCAGTGGTGTTGGTACCACCGACACAATACTGTACTTGTACTTGTGGGGAAGAATCCCAGAATGGGGGATCCCTTTTGGTTGCAGACTACTACTACTACTGTATTGTTCTGCCTCTGAAAGTGATAACTCGGTCATAGGAGTGAGGACGGTACTTGTTTGAAAGCATCTCATAAATATGGAGGGCCTTTTAGTTATAGATCTTCGTTGCTTTTGAAAAACTTGATCGTAACGAATCATCGTGACGGTTCATTTGGTGAATATTTTTCTCGTTCTAATTGTCGGGTAAACGTCGAAGTGATTTCCTGAGAACCGCCATCTGTCGAATGCACCAAGTACGAAGGGCTTGTACAACTGACAAAAAGAGCTCAAAGTCATAGAGAATGGGACATCTTACTACATGGTACTGCACAGCAAACTACCAGGGCCCTGTTTGTACAGATCTGACACGACAAATAACTCCCGAAGGTATCAATAGGACTCTCATCGCTTGCTCTCAACTACATTCTCAATGGCGCTTTCTATCTACTTGCTCTCTTCCTTCCTTCCTTCTCACTGTGAGTAATCAGAGGTGTCCTCCGTCCGTTTGGTGTCCTTTTCGACTTCCCTTGAGATCATCATCAACTGGCTTAGTTATCGTGCTCTCTGTCTATCTGTCCATCTCGGTGTCTGGGGTCTCTTCGTATATCGCGAGAAACCGGCTTTCGGAAACGGCAGTCAGTAGATCTTCCGCTTTTGTACTGCAGCTCATGATAAGTTTCATACTTGAAAGACACTGACCCGCAATCAAACTCCGGCGAATATACAGAGTGATTGCCATCACAGATTGTGCATATCATGTGCATTTTCTTTAATTCCAGAGCACTATGCCCGTTCAAGATGCCGACCTGCATACACAAGATTTCTCATCTGGAGAGGAGTCCAACTTTTGCAAGAATCTGTACGAACTTTAAGCCGGTCTTCTCAACCTTGCCGAGGTAACAGTTCCCAGCAAATCGAAAACTAGTCAATCGAAATGACAGAAATCTACAGAGTCTGAATGCTGCTGATTGTCTCCTTGAAGCTCTCGCCGAAGTTTACAGCAGATGTTTATTTTAAGTTGGGCTTCACTCCTTGTGAATGCCTTGGAATATCCACAAACTGTGTAAGTCACCAGTGGCGACTGAGATTCATGATGATAAGATTCGTCACAATTGTACTTCATGTATCTAATAGTTCTCAAATAAACAGTTCTCTTGAAACAAACACCCTGGGCCTTCCTATATGCTTTCATGTCACTATTTAACTGACAATATGTAGAGATGGGTGGCCCATATTCAGTCGCAATTTGTACACACTAGTTTAGTCCTCATGCATGGGATTAGTAGTGAGAGGATGAAGCTACAAAAAGTTTCTATAATTGGATGCAGAAGTTTTGAAGTCTTTCCACTCAGGGTAGGTGTACTGTAGTATTGAAGGAGAAATCTCTGTTATATCTACTGTGGGTGGCATCGGGATTCCATTGTCGTAAGGAATCGTTACAGTTCTACACCTGATGGGAATCCCATTTTCAGCTCAAGAAACGAAGATGGAAGAATATTTGTACCAAGGACGTTGCGACATTGTTCCATCCGTAACTGTCATCTATAAATAACCCAAAAAGAATTGGAAATCTGAAAAGAGACAGACTGAGGGAGGGATAGAGGGCCAAAAGGTTCATATTTGAACAACCTCCTTGCCAAACGGAAAGGAAATCAGTACTCCTTGGAGAGCACTTTTCACACGAGTCTCTCCTTATTCATTGCATGGGCGTTATGGAAATTGGTGGCATTGAACCTACCGAATCTAATAAGAGAACGGAACTGAACTGGAGGTAGGAGTTTAAGCTCGAGGTGCAGGAGGTTATGGAAGCATGTCCCGGAATTGCATTCTTCAAGGAGTAGTACATCGGACAAGATTCAAAGAAAGAGAGGAACTGGAAAGATGTTGAGCTATTTACTTCCGAGGAAGACGATGGTGGTGTGGAAACAGCTTTCATAACAGGTCTTGTTCCTCATGAATGAGAGTTTCAACAATCATAGGTCGCTCTTGAGATTTAGATGACAGTTCGATTAGCAAAGATACCCCTGTCGGCTCAAAGACCGTAGGTAGAAAAGGGGTTAGATTCCAAAGAATTTGTAACGTGTCTGCCACACATGCATTGAATGATGCTCAAGACTCTGTGCAGCTAACATAATTCCGACTAAGACGACAGAAGATCGAAAAATCCACGCCTTAAATTAACGACCAAATATGTTATCTCGTGACATCACTACTATCATAAGTCCTCACTGTCTTGTACTCGGCTGGACATTTGGATACCCTGAATCGCAGTCCGTTGTGTTTGAGCTGGATATGCCGTGAAGCAGATGATCACACTTTGGTTCTTTTCGTACACTCAAGACATGAAATCGAATCAAATCTAGGGTGCTGTCGGCAATACACGAGGCGATCGAACACAGTCTTATGTATTCTTTACTAGAACGACTTTTCAACGACACGGTACTCCATGCTCAATGCAAGCACTTTGAGCATGGAGTTCTTTCCCTCGCAGCGAGCAGTTCTAACGTCTGTTCCCATACATAAAGTGGCCGAATTGAAGTCTGAACGGGCCACTGTTGAGACTTGGAATTTTTCTTGTGAGCTGAACATACCTTCACTGATTCAACCAGGCGCTCATACCCGCACCAATAGTTAGATTCGAACTGCAAAGTTCCACTCTTCACATGTGACGACAGTTTCTGTACCCCTCTTCACTTGACCTTTTTGTCTTTCCAGTTCCAATTCGAGTAGCCCTTACGCCGCCGTATGCAGATGACAAATTTTAACCGGAATGAATGGGCTCCACTTTATCGCTTATACATAGACGAAACACCCCCAGAAATGTGCCCAATACGATATCACTGGAAGACTTAAGAAGGAAAATGTTTTCATGTTGTTCTGCTTACCGCTGAACCTTCTTGCTGGTAATAAGATGGAAGAATGTCCGAGTTCATTTTTTGGTGTCGAGATCTGAAATTCAATCTCGTGTCCCTGTCGGAAAGTCCTTATTTCGAAACCCATGGTTAACCATGGGTTTCGAAATCATCACAAAATTACATCATAGCAAAGGGCTAACGGGTTGCGTCGTCACAAATGCCACAGCTGATGACCAAAAAGAAAAGATTCTCATTGTGGCATCGTTCTTATCACAAACAAGTACCGCTCGCTCGTTCGTTCGTCCCCTCGTTACGTTACCTCATGTCTGAACCGCAGAGTTTGCAATTCCGAAGTGCGTGTTGAATATGGTAACGCAACTCACGTAGCACGGGAAGAGGCTAGTGGAGAATTAGTGATTTCCTTTTGAAGCCAATATCTCATGCTACATCACTACGAACATGCATGGATGATCATCTTCTCGTACCACAAATATATATCCTCGGAGAAGCCCATGCACCTTCTGTACTAACATAACCGACGCTGTAACAGTCCACTAGCACATCTGATGACATATATTCTTGCGCCGAGTTCGTTGAAGAAAAAGAGCGAATAAGTACAGACATAATATCTCCATCACCGGGGACTTGACATGTAGCTCGAGAAAGTCCATAACCTTCGATATTTGTTTGATAACGAAGTACCCTCTCCGAATCCTGGTAGAAAACAATGATTATTCCGAGGTAAGATGGAAGTTTCGGAGAACTGATATGTGTCACCACGAGAAAGATACGTAGTTGGTTTTATGCCTGCCGAACAGACAATAAACCTTCATCTTAGTCCTGTCCTGAAATCTTGAGACATCACTGTTGTAATTTTTCACTAATTTTATCTTCCCAGATGTGCATAACTTAAAGCTTGTTTAGTACACGGACAGTGGTGTGAACCAGGTGTCTACGAGATTGGAGAAAACCAGCATACAGTATTTCGGCAATCAACAAAATTGATCACATTTCCAGGTTTAGCCACGGTCTCGTGTCTAAGCATCAGGTCTCTTCAAAATTTGTGAGCAACCAACTTTATTGCTAGTTTCTAAAGATCTCCCCAATATATTAGGAATCAGAATACGCAGCACTGCCTTACAGGCGAGAACTGTGGTTATCACGAAACTGTTGCTGTCGTAATATCTCCAACGTCATCTCTAGTTGCAGCCTGTTCATTGGAACATCCAGGGCTTCATAGGTCATGACAGGAAATGCTGCATCGTGTTAAGAATTACGGATAGAAACTGTCAAATAGATTCCTCGATCAGTCTCTCGATAAGTAGACGAGGATCTGTTCCGCAACAACGACTGGAAGGTCAGAGGGTTTTCTATCGTAGTTAGATGGCTTTGCCTTAACAAAATACAGTCGACCAGCTAGGAGGACTACCTTGTTTGTGATTAGCGAAAATTTTTGATGCTGTCATTCGTCCATTCCATAGTAGTTTGCAGGCAGTAAATTTTGACTTAATTTTGACTTAATTTGCATTATCGTCATCAGTGATTGTGAATATATGTTTTTGCTGGTGATGAAAAGAATATGATTTACGGGCACCGTGAAGGCTGAAAGATGGACGAAAACAAGACGAATGGGGTCACTTGGACAAGCGCAAGGAGACTGGCGAGCCTATCAAGATCACATTGCATTACAAACATGGTAAGTTGGTTGGCAATCAAGCATCTACACGTTTCAAACGTCAGAACGTGTGTGCAACATGCAAGGAATAAACAACACTGTGTACACCGTTGTAAAGCTTTGCATCAGTTATAATTTTATAAAATGACGAACACTTTTCCAAACTGAATAATAATCTATCACTATTTTTCATAAGTAGGAGGCGATTCATACTGCATATATTGGCCTACCAAAATTGACAGCAGCGTACGAAATTGTTGAGCAGAGCAGACATTCTAGATTATGCTTTGGAAAGGAGAATCTTATGATTAACTGTGCCGGAAGACCGAGTGTGCCGAAGACTCACATCAAAAACTATTCCATCGGCCTGCGAAGAATTCTGCAAAGCATAACCAATAATTCAAACAGCATCATCGAACGAAATCATGCAATTGATTCAGGCGATGAAATAGAATTTTTCAAGAGGGTATAACCATGTTATACACTCCGTGGGATGATTGATGAGTAAGTAAAGAGGGGAATAAACAATTTTGTTGCAGGAATAAGGGTATTTGTTAGACAACGATTCAGAACACTGTATTTATGTTGAAAGACCAAGCGCTCGAGGAGTCAAACTTCTTGAGTCTGGTAACCTCGTGCAGAGGAGTTGGAGAGAGTTCATTATGGGAATAGCGTTGTCATGCATACAGTATGTAGGGCACATCGACATTCATGTCAAGATCTCACCAAACCTCGATGATTGGGGTTACACTGAAACTTCGAAGGTTCATGTGGGACGTATCCATCAGTAATAAACATTTGTTGTACAACTTGAGACGTTTATCATAATTTATGAAGGAAAAATTGGTCCAAGCCCTGTTCATGTGTGTGAGGGAGCTGATGAAGTATCGTGGAAGACATATTTGACTGACACACCAAAGTTGCACAGTCGCAATAGTAATGGATTTGTTGTGGACGATGCTTATTGGGCATCGCATGCTCGTAACCTTTACAAGGTGGAAACAAACACTCTTCTTGGAGCAAGTAGTACGTAGCACAAAAGATTTCTCGTTGGATACTCGGAGTTGCATGAGAATTAATAAATTCATGGTTTTAGAACTTGTTTTCCTTGTGATGTCTGTCTTTCTTGTAGAATCTTGACGAAAGTAATTAATTAGTGAGGCGTATGGCCTACTTGAACAGCTTTATATGGGTCGATCCCTCACCGTTCTTAAATTATATTTAATTCTGGCAATCCATCACAGCACCGGCTAGAACCGGAAAGCGTGGCAACGAAGAGGTTAGATTGTCGAGAGCAAATTCTGGCGAGGCATACATCTAACAATGTCTTAACCGACATGTTGCCGAGTACAAATCTACAATCTTATGCTTTGTGACTTCAAATACCTTTGGAATAAAAAATCATGTATGTTGGTAAGGTTCAGTAGCAGAGAAGCAGGCTTTTGAATTACACTAAATTTCGCCGGATTGCATCATCAGAAAAAAATGCTCTATTAGTTGTCAAGTTCATACCTCAATTGGCTCACTAAACATCACATTAAGGTCTTGTGCAATTTATTCTTTGATCTACTTATATAACGCGAAGCCAATTTTGAAATCCTTCTTGTGTCTTATTCCATATCATTTGGAATAACTATCACCGATAAACTGCTTTCACAATCTTGTTCGTTCCAATGCGACAAGCGTCCACCATCTTCAATTGTATAAGAGTGGACACCTGAACCTAACTTAGATACTAATTGCCAGTAGATTAACATTCGAATTAAAAATCGAATTGCAGTCCTGCAAAGGTTGATTATTCCTCTTCGTTTGTGAGAGAATATGTCAGCAGCACCAGCAAACAGGGCGTGGTAATTGCAAAATTAATATTGGATCTCTTAATCGAGTGGATACCTAGAATCTGCTGTCTGATATATGCATTTAGCATAACCTTAGAACGCCGATCCTCCATTTCAAAATATATACCATATTTCTCTTTGTTCAGCCGCAATTCCCAGTGTTCTACTTGTTTATTCCCATCGAGCTCTTCCCGATCTTTCCTTCCACCTCATACCGATACTATTGGGGTTTAGCCCCATTTTTACATTTTTATGTTTTATCCTTGTACGGATTGGATGAGGTCTTCCCATCTTTCCTGTTATCCAACGCGGTCGCCTTTCTCTTCCACCTCATTTCCTGAGACATGACATTCATTAGGGGTTTAAGTAATAGTTTTACAAAGCTCGGTATATTTCCTCATAACTTATTACGAAGCCTCGACTAAATTGATACGGGGTGCGGGTTGGAAGAAGAAAAGATCTCACTAGGGTAATCCGATCAAGTTCTTTATTATTAGCAAACTCCATAATAGGTGGTTCGAAGAAAACAAGAGATACCGAGTTTTCCGTTTTCACCCACGGCATTAATTAAACATTAAGGTTAATAAAGTGTGTAAATTAAATTAGGGTGAAAGGGGTGGCCGCCAAAAGGGGCCACGAAGATAAGTGATGTACGAGAGAGAACAAAGATAGGTGGAGCCACAAAGATAGGTGATATACAAGAGAACGAGATGAACCATGCGAGAGGACGAGAAGAAGAAATTGACGCAGAATAGCAAAAGATTAGTGCTTGTTGTGGGAAGAGGGGGACTGAATTTTTTTTGAAGTAGTAAGACTAGTGCGGGTTGTGTGAAGGTGCAAAGATTCTTAATTTTATTACTTAAAAATTCATTGGTAAACTAGTTCTGAATGTAATCCTTATTTTTCAAGTTTGAAGATTCTAAATTTCATTGCTTAAAAACTAGTTCGGAATCTAATTCTTATCTTGCAAGCTTGTTCATGGTGTAGGTACCATTTTTGAAGTGAGAAGACTAGAGCATGCCCGATCAAGTGTTATTTTTGGTGATTAAAGAATTGAGGAGGGTAGAGTTATTTTTGGTGATAGAACAATAGAGGAGGACAATAGAAGTAGTCTAGTATAACATGCCGAGAGGGAGCACTCATGGAGAATTAACTAGAAACATAAGGAAATATATACAATGGTGTATACAGTTAGATTTGGAGATCTTGACGCAAAGACTAGAAGATGAAGAACTTGATTTAGATATGCTAGAATGTTTTATTAGTGGGTGGGAGTTTGCACATACGCACAGATACCTAGAACCTTGAGTTACTATCCTCGTAGTCAAAACTTTTTGATAAAGTATTTTAGAAATCTAGAGCAAAAGTCCTTTTGCCAGCTTACTAGGATGGATGTTAATTCTTTTTCAACCTTGGTAGATTTGATAAGAACACACCTTGGTTTTGTAAAAGACCTACCGGCGGGAGCAAACACCAATGTGGCTCCAAGTAGCTCTAGCTCTCAATAGATTTGGGCATCGAGGTAATGGAGCATGTATTGCAAGGGGGTTAAACATTTGGGGCATTAGTGTAGGTTCAACAATTGCCTTTCCTTACCGAGTTATGACTGCCATATTAGATTTGATGAGGAGTCAAGTTGAATGGCCGGAGCACAAGGAGAGGAGAAGGATATCTATTTTTTGCACAAAAATAGTTTCCTTGGTTGTGTTGGTTTGGTAGATGGAACATTGTTTCCTCTTGCAGCTCGACCCACAATGGATGGAGAAATATATTTCAGCAAAAAGGGCTCATATTCCATAAACAGTCAAATGATTTGCAACAATAAAAGAAGAATCACACAATTTACTGGAGGTAAATGTTCTATATTTTGTTTTGTTCCTTTGTTCTATTTATTAGCATTGGTGCTCCTCTTGGTACATTCACATGATTTTATTATTGCATGACTGTATTAAAGGTTTGTGGTTGGTTTGTTTATTAGCAGTGGTGCTCCTATTTGTACATTTGCATGATTTTATTATTGCATGACTGAATTTAAGGTTTGTGGTTGGTTTGTTTATATGAAGGAATGCCAGGATCATGTCATCACATGACTTGTTTGAAAAAATCATCACTATGGAATGATTTGAACCAAAGAGTAGTGTGTCATAGTTTTGAATCCAAAGAGTACCTTTTAGGTGATTCTGGTTATGTACCCATGCATCACCTTGTCCTCGTGTTCAAGTAGGCACAAATAGAGGACAAGCAAGAGTTCAAAAAATATTTGGCAAAGGCAAGGATGATAAATGAGCATTATATAGGAGTATTGAAAGCTAGATGGCATTCTCTTTGTGAGCTTAGAGTGCAACTTAAAGATAATAGTAGAAATGCATATTTGTTAAATTGGGTTCCAGTTTGTATTATTTTACATAACTACTTAATCAATAGGTGTGATGTTTGGTCAAAGGACAACAGCGGATTTACAAAGAAGACTCAAATAGATTCAAATATGAATTCTAATAGAATAGAGCTTGGTAAAGAAGAAAGTAGGTCTAGGGTGATGCAACAATTCCTTGCTTATCATGTGGATCATATATTGGAATGAAATGAGATCATATTTCTATACACTAAAAAATATCATTCTTCTAATTTTTCATATTGTGTATGTAATGTTTTTGTATTTCTTCTATAGTTTTAAAAACATTTTTATATGCTGGTGCCTTGACAAACTCCAAGAACAAAAATTATTTTGTTCTCGGATCTGAAATAAGAATGCAAGATTATGCTCACATCCACATACACTTGGTGGCACTCGATGAAGCCTAGCCGAGGGTACACTTGAAGTCATTGGGTATTGTTGGATGACACCCAAAACATTGGAAGTCAATGGATGGCATTGACTGATGTCCAAAGTGCTATAGAAAACTTGCTAGATGGCACTAGGAGACGTTGGTGTATTTTGGCATGGTGGTTGGTAGGGTGGCACTGGTTGACACTTGCACGTAGACATTGTGGGGGCGCTAGGAGCCACCGGTATAAGTGTATTTAGATGGGTATTACCCTTTGGCGCTCAAAGTCACCCAACCATCACCATGTGAGGCGCTCAGGGACGCATGTAAGCGCTCTTCTTTTGTAATGGTAGGGTGCGCCGGATGGAAAGCTGGTAGGTGCACCAGTTGGCAAGGTGGCATGATGCATGTTGACACTCATGATTTCTATATTTTCTCATCAAACTATCGTTCTTCTTCATGAAATACTCATTTAGTGAGTGCAGTTTATATGAATAATTTGTCAAGTGGGAGCTGTATAAACCCTACTCCTTGTAGGTAGATTTTACATTTGAGCATTTCTGGAAGTTCTAGAGCAATTCAGCATAGTTTTGAGAGCAATTCAGCTTAGTGAATTTTGAAAAGTTCAGCAATTCAAAAGTTTTGAAAGGGTGTACTGTCCGGGGTCTTGAGTTTTCTCTAAGTAGTACTGTAGAACGACAAGGTTTGAGAGTGTGGTGTGGTGGGGTTCAAACAAAGAGATTTGCATTTCGAGACAAGATTTCACAATTGTGCTTTCAGGTCTGAGTAGAAGGGTTTAGAAGAGGTTTGGGGCCATTTTTGAGAGTAGGACTAGTATTTTCTGAGAGGTGAGAGAACTACAACAAGCAAGGAGCCCAAGAGCAAGGAGCTCACAAATTCACAGTGTTAAATTCCTTTATTCTTCCATTTCAATCCCTACAGTTCCTATATTCTCCAGAGCAGAAATCTGGAGCTATAAGAAGATTGTTGATGGTGAGGACATGAGGACTACTCAAGATGGAGATTGGCTTATTGGATTCTACAAAATTCAACACCCTGCAAACTTCATCAAATGGTACTGGATGGACAAACATTAAATTCAAACAATGGTGGTTGGAATCAAGGTGGTTGATCTTGATATAATTGGCCTCAAAATCACACTTGGAATGCATTACCCACATCCCAAGGTATTTCTCTTTCTTTACTCACATTTTTGCTCTATTTTCCAAAAGTTTTAAAAAGTCTTTTGTGCTTTTTTCCCTCAATGTTTAGCGCCTCCAACGGGTGCCATCCAACACCAACTGGGTCTGTTCTGCAGCACCTCCATGCGTCCCCCAGTGCCTCCTTGTGCCACCTTGCAGTGCATCCTCACGTGTCATAGCGCCACCTTGCATTATCAGGCAAGGGAGTTGCAAAACCCAAAACCTCTTCCTTGTCCCCCAGCGCCGACCAGCATCACTTGGCGGCAGCTCCTTGGTTTTTTTTTTTTGCATGTCCTGAAGTGTCTCCTTGTGCCTCCTTGCATCTCCCCACGGCTTTGCCTTGCACCTCCTTGGGCCTTCCTGTACCTCCTCGAGGCACCAACCAGCATCACCCTTCGGGGTGTTGCAAAACACAACCCCTTAACCTTTTTCCCACAATGTTGACCAGCATCACCCTTTGGGGTGTTGCAAAACACAACCCCTTAACCTTTTCCCACAATGTTTGACCAGCATCACCTGGTGCCGCCTCATGCCCCACTGGTTCCCTACTCTACGTTGGGTGTCGTAGCACCCTATCTGCTAGTGCAGCTGAGCAGCACCTTGTGGCAAGCTCTCTAGTTTTCCCTGCCCTAGAGCGGCATCTTGCAACTTCTGGTGGCTTTTTCTTGTATGGGGGCAACTCTGGGCACCGACCAGCGTCTTCGGTGAAGTAGAAGTTTTTTTGTTGGTTATTCCATGTATTGAGTTTGTTAGCTCTTAGGACAAGAATACTTGGACTGGCTTGGTCGAGGGGAGGCAATTTAGATTGATAGTTGATATAGTGAGAGATGCACTTGCAATGCCAAGGAGGAGGACTGTTCCTTACATTTCTGTCTCAAATTGGTTTCCACAAAGAGACAAAGTTGCAAAGAGATATTTGGCAAGGCAATGTGTGTATCCTGCTTTAAGGGCTTTCTTCTAGTTGATGGTGCACTTGTGGCACTACGAGCCGGCCTGTCTCTCACTCAGGATGAACCTCTGATGGCTATTATGGTAGAGTACCATGGACTAAGAAGGCAAGGAACCCCAACTCCATCATACTCCTCCAAGGCTAACACTCCAAGACTCAAGATATTGCTCACAAGAGAACTCAATGAGAGAGAAATAGTTGCAAATGAAAGCATGATGAGTACCTCCTCACCCCTTGTTTATATACTTGTGAAATAGTTACGCACTCAAGTTACTATTTACCACAATAACTCAAGTCACTAGGCTAAAAGTCAAGTAAAGTCAAAAAGTATAAAGGAATATCCATCCACATGGGCATATTTTACTAAGCATGTGATCTTATCTTGACCCAACTACCAAGTCGAGGATTCCTTCACATGGGCTATCCTTTGACTATAAAAGAATCCAAAACAAAAAGGCTTGCGGGCTCAAGAGTTCTCAACTCTTTGCTCAAAGCCAAACACCTAAGAATAATACAAACTCAACACACTAGAATCTAAAATAGTAGTGCTCATCTTTTCCACTTCCTCTAAATTAAAGTCCTCACTATCTTAGCTATGACTAAATTTAGCTAATCATGACTAATGTAGAACCATCCTTTATCTCCATATAAATAATATCTCTCAAGTATTTATAATACCAAGCTAAATATCACAATAACACACACATGCACTAATGTGTGTTACAACACCAACTATGCGGCCCAAGATTGTACATGGGCATTTGGTTCTCAACACCAAGACAAAGTTGAGGAGATTTGGTGTACAGGAGATTGGGAGGAGTTTGCATTTTGAGCTATCATTGCAAAGGTATGGATTTTGCAAAGCCAATTGCAGAGACATAAGGAGCACAAGTTTAGGGTCACCTTTGTTGGGCAGATACTCACTCACCTCTTTGTGGAGAGAGGTTTCATTTTGGAGGAGGAAGTGATGTACTTGAGTGATGGAGAGGAGGAGAGGATCATGATCATGATCATGAAGATGCAAAGAGTGAGAGTGAGGACAAGGACACAAGTGTTGATGATGGGCAGATGAGGGAGAGGATGTGGATGGTGATTGATTGATTGATTAGATTTGAGTTTTGGCATATATTTTTGTATGTTTTTGTTGTTTGAAAACATACAAAGTTCTATTGTATATACCATTACCGGATTTAATAAATATTTAAATTTAACATGCCTTAATTAATAAACTTGTGTATTTAGTTGATGCAAGAGTGAGTTTTACTTGATGGATGACTAAATGTACCACTTGTGAATAGGTGTTTAACAGATTTGTGTTGAGATACATGCCTTATCGGTAGTGAGGTTATTGAGTGATAGTTTAGGGAGGCAGTTCCGTCTCCAGCTCCCTCTTCTTCCTCTTCTCTCCTCTCTCCATATGTGGAGGAGGCACCTCATCCCACTTTTGTCATAGTAACTTCACCCTCTTCATGTTCTATTGACATCACTTTTGTTTTAGATGATTATGTTGGAGTGGCTGAGGAGGGAGAGAGACTTCTTGTTGAGCATGAGAGTAGATTAGAGAGTGTAGAGTAGCAAGAGAGATTACCACTTGAGCATGAGAAGCGATTGGAGAGTGTAGAGGAGTGCAAGAGATTAGTGCTTGAGTGTGAGAGGCGAGTGGAGAGTATAGAGGAGCAAGAGAGATTAGTGCTTGAGCACAAGAGGCAATTGGAGACCATAGAGGAGCATGGTAGATTGTTAGTAGAGAGAGAGAGGGACTCGTTTGTGAGCAAGAGGATACTCTTGTTGCTATTTAGGAGAGGCATAAGAGAGAGAGAGAGAGAGAGAGAGAGAGAGAGAGAGAGAGAGAGAGAGAGAGAGAGAGAGAGAGAGAGAGAGAAGCTAACTTGGACTTGGACATCATAGGTGACGTTGCCATGGCTAAGGGTTATAGGGTCCAGTTAGAAAATCAGGCATGAGAGTTAGCATCTGCTATGGAGAGGTGTGAGAGTGCACATGTTCAGGTAGAGAAGAGTGAGAGTAGTCTAGCTCAAGTGAGGGCTTGTGTCCAAGACTATATACTATTGCTCACCATACCCATACCCGCCATGAGATGCAAACCCATACTAATGCCACCATTGTGGTAGATGCCACCCATGTGTTACCACATAGTGTTGTGACTCAAGAGACCTAAACTTCTGCATCATTGGGCAGTGTGCATACTCAAGGGACTCAAACTGAGTTTAGAGAGAGGCTTTGTCTATTAGAAGAGTATATTCTATGTATTCTCTTCCTAAGCTTCATGTGGAAGTAGATTATTGTTATGTATATTACTTGTTTGGCATCATATTGGGTTTGTGGTAGCTCCGGTTTCTGTGCATGGGAGACTGGGACTACTAGGCATGGTTGGTACCCTCACACATAGTCAGGGCTTGTAGGGTGGGTTGCATGTCTTGGGGTTTGCTATGATTTGAGGTTATCTTGTGGATAGATCTTACTCCAAATGGAGTGGAGTGGTTTCTTTGGAGCATGTAGCAGTGATCAGAACCTAGAGGGAGTTCACATTGGGTCTCGCCTCATGGCATGTTTATGTTCTGCAGATGTCCAACAAGATGATGAGTTTAGAGGACTTAAAGTTAGATCATATGAGCATCTCACTTCATTAGGTTTACCACTTCATGATCTTCTTATCATAGACAGTTTTTTTTCACTCTCTTCTTACAGGAACCATCCACATGGTGCTATCCATCCTACCCACTTTTGTCCTCACAAAGTAGAGAGAACTTCATACACTTGCTCATTTGGCCCTTTGATGAATGCTTTGGATAGATTTGTCTATGATGATAGGCCCGCTGTTATTTGGGCAGAAGAGGAGTGGACATCCTATAGACTGATTTTTTATAGTAATGACCCATATTGCCTTCTTGCTACCGGTATCAGGTACCAACCCTTGGATGAGAGAGAGTTGACTCTTTGGTGGTCATTGAGTCTATTTTAGATTTGTAATACCAAGAGCTAGCCATATGATCTAGATGTGAAATTTGGTTTGGTAACATCTAGAATGATGTTATACATGATGGGAAAAATAGATTAGATAGAAGTATCACCAAAAGAGTACTTCTACTAATAGAGCAGAAACCAAAATAAACTTGAGAACCTTAGAACCAATAGCTAGACATATGATTTAAAGGGGAGAATTGGTTTGGTAACATCTGGAAGAATGTTACACATGATGTACTAAACAGATCAAAAAGAGGTATCACCAAAAGGGGACTTCTACTAATAGAGTAGGAATCAAAATATGCCTGAAATCTTTGAAGGCAATTTTGGAGGCCTAAACGGATGAATTAGACCTCAAAAATGTGTACATCCTGCCCCCACTAAAGGAAGGAAGGGCTTGCCTTCCCTCTTCCCTGGTTTGTCTTGTCAAGAGCTTTCCAACGGTACCTTACGTGATTTTGAGACTCCTACAGAAAGATTCCCTAAAAGATTTCCTCCGGTCAAAGCTTGTTTGACCATCCAGATAGGACCTAGACTGACATGTCACCCATCCAAGTAAGTAATCCAAAGGTGGAGCTTGCTGGCAGGTCACCTATCTGTGTGCCTAATCCTATGGTGTAGCTTCCTTGGAGGAAATCCTCTTTGTCTATATAATAAAGAGAAGGTGCTCCTTTGGGGCACCGAATGTTGAGTGTGTAATTTGTGTTTCTCTCTCTTCTCCTGTCCTCGAAGTATTACAGGATTCAACATCATGTATACTGACCTAGATTTGAAGATACATTAGCAGCACTTCTACCCCATGTTTCATCTCCTTCTTCTTCTTCACCTCCTTCTCCTCTAGCATAGTTACATGCTTTAGTGGCTCTCCTTTTATACACATCTTATATACATTTATACATATTTTATGTATCATATTCTCTAAATCTTCTTGTCAACTCTCAATGATCATTATTGTGTTATGTATCACTTCTTTATGGTTGATTGGGTGTCAATTGGTGCATATGAGCGCCACTCACAAACTTCAAGTGCCATCGCATGACTCTGAGTGGCATCCCAACAATAGGCACCATCTTGTGTTGCCAAAAATCATGTGCCACTTATGGCACCTTGCATCACTTGCGGCACCAGGCAGCATCCTGAGGCACTAGATGCCTACAAGTTATAGTTGATCCGTGTCTCAAAGCAACAAAAGGCACCATCGTGCATCACCCAAAACCCACTCGTGGCATTAGATGACATCAAGTGGCATGGTGCATCAAGGATGAGCATCAATAAGGGCCAATGAGTGGCAATAGGCTCCGGCAAGCGTTGTCTTTTCAAAAAACTCATTTAACATTTTGGAAAACATGGTTTACATTTTGAACCATAACATTTTGAGAAAACTCATCTTTATTACACACTTAGTTAGTTTACATTGTGACATGCTATTTTTTATCACTAGAGTAAAATGAATTTGGACTAGTGTTTTGCCCTTCTGAATTAGAAGGATAATCTTCATGCGGAAATTGAGTTAGTACTTTGAAATACACGCTTATTTCCTTAGGAGATTTTCTTGCTTGGAGGAAACTCATTTTGATTTCATGAGTGTGCTTTGACTTTGAAATCTTCTCCTTGAACCTATGTTTGTCTGCCCTAGCTTTCCTTTTTATCACCACTTAGTTTCTTCACAATTTCAACTTTAAGCTTCTTTGTCTCTAATCTAACATGTTCAACTTCCATTTTCATAAGTTGTTTCTCTCTTTTCCTCATGTTGGTGGCTTCTAGTTTAGCTAGTCATAACCTCTCCCGTGATTCTATAGTATTTTCTTTCAACAAGGTGATTTTTGCTGAATCATGAGACAAATTCATACTAGGCGACATCCTTGATGCCTCACTTGCTGAAATTCCACCTTTTCTCCTTTGTTGTGTCATGTTCTCCTTCTTTATCCAAGAAAGTGCCCTCAGACCCATCCCATGTAGTAAAAGTTGGTGGAGGTGGTGTAACAAAAGGTGAGTCCTCTACGTAGGGCCACAAATGGTGACTCCTCCTTGGGTGATTAGATTATATTATCCATGTATACACTAGGTATATTTTCCACCCCTTGGGTGTTTGGGACAAACTGGGGCCGCGGCTCTGGTGGCACCACCTCTAGGGGAGATGGGAATTGAGAGCCCTCTTGTACACCTTCATGGACCTCCTTCGAGCCAACCTCGCTCAAATTGGGATTTAAATCTCCCAAACTTACCATAGCGGGTGGACTAATGTTTGCTCTGTTCTCAAACATGGCTTCCATTCCAGAAAAATGAGTGCACATTCCATTCAATTTATCTTCTAGAGTTCTCCACCCTTTGCCATATTCCTTCTCGGTGAGACCCTCTCCTGTAACTTTGTAACCTTGGTCTTCAGCTCTCTAGTTTCTTTGTATTGTTTCATGTACCTCAACCATTTCTTGTAAAGCCTATCACATATCATAGAATTGGGAAATTCTTGCACCTCTTGTATAAAAAATGTAGCCATGAAACTAAAAGCGGTGGATTTTTGAATAGGCTTTTTGCAATTCCCACCATGAATCTGTGAAAAATGCTTGGGGCTCCTCCAAATAATCCAATATTTGGCAATAATTGTGCGTTGCCATGTGGAACCTTTCATCTTCTTTTGCTTTGCAAGGCACAAAAGAAGCCATCTTCAACAATTCTCCAAATTTCCCTAATGATTGTTCAGGTTGCTGTGAATTCAAACTTGAGTCTATACATCTTGGATCTGCATCCAAAAGTGAGCGTCCCCCACTACAACAAGGTACTTAACCTCCCATTGCTATATTATCATTGCCCTTTTGGAGTAAAATCTCTCAACTCCCAATCAATTTTTTGGTTGCCGTAGGGCGGCATAGATCATTTTCCATAACTCTAGTTATCTTGTGTAGCACTTGTCTGTTGAAATGAACCACTGCACCAATGCGGACTACAAATCTGCCATTTTAGTTGACTAACATATGCACCCGGGATGCCAAATTTGAGTTGAAATTTTGAATATTTGAGAGCGGCACTTTGGATCCGCAAAAAAATTTCAAATACCTCACTCCAAAACCCATACACCAAACCATGTGGCTACCCTCTCAATAACCCACCTCACCTCTTCTGATAATCATTTATTTCATTACGGTATTCCTAAACATCCATTTCGTGACACCTTAATTTTATAAATGAATGCAAATTTGATGGTATACCCCGTACCACAGTTTACATTGCATTCATTTATTAACATCTCGTCTTGTTACAGAGTTCACTAAAAATAATTACAAAATTTGTTATTGATCCCATAGACATCCTCCAAAACTATTACTAAACCCTATTGCACCCCCCCTGCGCTGATAGTCTTGACCATTCTGCAACGTCCACGACCATAACGAGCAACGCATGCCACCGAGTTCAGCAGGTCCGAAGTCTAAAGGCCAACCACATTGAGTTAGGTTGTGTGAGTTGGGAAGCTGTCTGTTGTAAGTAAGTTCGGTTCAGCCGAATTGGACTTATTATGTAACCTCTCTTCCTATCACTTACTTTGTAAGATTGCGTTTCTATGCTTCATAAGGGTGAGGCATGTGCGCTCGAATTGCAACACATCTATGTGCGGGTAGAGTGTATGACCCAAGCAAGGAATTGAAAGTACTTAAATGTAACATATAAGCTGCAAAAGTCGTCAACTTATTCCGCGGGTCGGGTTCGTGCACCACAGCTGGTTTCCAGGCAATTACGGTCGTGAGTCTGCAACATTTGCAGACTCATTGCCAAATTGTGTACCAAAATGTGCCGATCAACTCCAAAGTGCCTTTACTACTCCCATCTGTCTACAGTTCTCGTGATGATACCAAAACGACATTGATTCATACCCATGTGTCAGGTTTAACTTCGGCCAACCTTGCTTAACCGTCTGTTGTGAAAGCAGCCCATAGATATTAAGGTCTTGAATGCACACTGTTGCGCACTGTGATGGAAATTTGCTCGAGAGCAAATCATGAAGATGTTGAGATAAGATATTCATGTCCTCTTGTATCCTCTCCTGCTGAGCAAAATACCCTCGACAGAAAAGTAGGTCATTAAAATTCAAAGTTCAATTTCTATTGTCCAAAGAAAGATAATAAAATTTGTTCAGAGAGAATTCCATTTTTCTCGAAGAAGAAGAAATGGGGATTACTCTTATTATACGTTCGAGTGACCATTCCAACAGTGGAGTTCACTCACCTGAATTGGATTGATCTCCCTCACTGCACTCTCTTGTGATAGATAAGGGAGCTCTCCAAATCGAATCATTTACATTGAACATCAAAGAATCTCATTATTTAATGTGATTATTTTCTTAAGGATTTTAGATTGAAATCATTATAATTTCTGTAAATCAGTGTAAATCAATCATTTAAAATATTTTAGAAATATGATTTTGTCCATAGGAATTTTATATAATAGAATTTTTTAAAAAGAGGAATAATATGATTATCCTAAAATATTATTTTATTAAGAATCCTTCACCATAGCCAATGGCAAAAAAACTAGCAAGATGAGTCATTCTAGCTTTAGAAACAGATATTATGCCAAATTCAAAACTAAATCTTATCTTTGCTATCATTGCTTGATTATCTTAGATCATATAAATATCTGCTAGGCTATGTGAAACTTGCAAAACATATCAATATCTATTAAGTTATTAACTGTTTGATATTATGAAATTTTTACTATTTAATTTACAATTAAATATTTAATTTACCCATAAATTAAATATTTACTCTTTAATGTCATTGCAAAGAAAAAACATATGAGGTGATGATTCAACATATGAAAATTCAATGATCTCTAAGTAAAGTTTGAATTATATGCAAGTCTAATTCATTTGCAATGAACAAACAAGGATGTAAAATATCATCACTCTATCAAAATGCCCAAACATAGTTCTAAGGATGCAAACATAAAAAGAAAATCCTTGGTGCTATGCTAAAATCTAGTAGTCTATGAGTATCAAAATGCATAATGTATACTCCAGCTAGAACCCAATGGCCAATTTCTTTATTCGAGTAAAAGATGAAATAAAACCTATCATGCCATTTGTAGTGTCGCATCTAGATTGCTCGGACACTAGAGTTCTAGTGATAGTAGTTAGAGTTATTTCAATAGTATCTCAGGGACTACTTTCTGACGGTCAGATTTTGTGTTCGGAGTATTGACTTCACGGTGGAGCCCACTATCACTTTGCACCGTTTGCACCGTCGAGTGTGCCGTCAGCGGGACCGTTAGGGTTTCAGAGCTAGCTCGAGTCCAGGAGGTATAGTTTTGAAGTGAGTTCTAGAGAGCTCACTTCTCTGATGTTGAGCCTTTGAGTTCCTGGCTATGGTGGACAATGGCCGGCGAGCGTCACTTGGATTCTCTATGCTTGAGTGGGTGTGGCTTGACTCTAATCAGTACATAGTTGTTGGTAGTTTATAGGGTGACAGATCAAGTACTAATCTGAGTTGAGTTGAGAGTGGTAAACAATCTGATTACATCAGAGAAGTGAAGTCAGGGGGAAATAAGGTGCAAGAACTTTGAGTATTGGTGGTATCTCCAAGCTCGGTGGATTGTTGGTAGCTCATATCAAGTTCAATGTTTCCCTAGTGTATAGAAGCTCATTCAATTGATGTAGATTTGGCAGTAATGCAGACGGTGTGCGCAAGCGCTGGCCAATTTTTGAGCACAAAAGGAGCAAATTTGGAGTAGTGGTTGTGATTTTGAGCTCAAGAGGTGAAGGCAAGACCAATTTGTTGCAAGTTGGGCTCAGAAAGTCAAATTGAAGGTGGAGTTGGGAAGCTATTCTCATGAATTTGTGATTTGGAGAAACCCGTGTTGTCAATTTGGCTCGAGTGGAAAGTTAGCGGGGGATTTGACGGTCCGCCAACTTTAGGGTTTATTCAGATTTTGGCTGCATTTTACGTCAAATTTGGAGTAGTTTTGCTATTTGGCTAAATTTGGAGGACTTTTGCTAGTTTGGAGGACTTTTGCAAGTTTGGAGAAGTTTCACCAATTTTGGAGGAGGTTTGAAGTGGCAAGAAGAAATGCCTCATTTGGGCGTTTAGAGGCTTTGAGGCATAGGGCTGTGGGTTATGAAGGCCTAAAAGGGCTTGAAGGGCCAGTTGTTGGCTTGAGGCTAACTAGTTTAGAGTAGATCTTGGTCATTGGTTGGCAAAATCTACCTTTCCTACTAGATTGTGCGCAATAGGGTTTGACCCCTAGATCTCTTGTTCCTAGACTAGTGCCCTAGCCAACTGGTCCATCCTCACTTGTTGTCCTAATGACTATGCCACTGTTATTATACACATGAAGCTTTGGCTAGGAGAGGCAGTTTGATCCCATTCTTGGTGATCCTGGTAGCTTAGGACTTAGATACAAACTTCCCTTATGTCAAATGCCAAATGATGGCAGAGTCAGTCACGTGTTGTTTTATGAGATGGATGGTTTTTGTTTAGATTTCTTGTGATTGGACCCCCTTCATTCTCTACTTCCTGTTTGTGCACCACGTTTGTGTGAGGTGCCTTGACTTTTGAGCATTGGTGCTCTGGTGTACTCTCGGTAGTGAGACTGGAGTGATGACCAATCAGGCTACTTTTGTTTCTCTCCGGTGAGGCATGAATTGATGACCTACAGACCATGAGAGTGCGTGTTGCGATGGCAGGTTACAGGTTGCATTTCCCCTAGTGTAGTTATCTCGGTTAGAATTACATTAGTGGGTGATGCTTAGTTGGTATCGGCACTTGGTGGTGTTTGCACTCGGTTGTGTTGGCACTTGGTAGAGTACTTGCAGTTGCAATTTGCAGTTGCAATTGTGGTTACTTGTCACGATAGAGTTTATTGGAGATTCCAAAGGAGTTAGCCCTGTAGTATGCAGTGGGTTTACTCAAAGTGGTACTCGGTATCAGCTTGTATCTCAGGTCCTAGTGAGGGAGGAGATTGACTTTGAGTTGGAGTTTGACACAAGAGCTGATTCAGTTGAGAGTGCACTTGGTGTGTCTGCACCATTGTTGTGGGATATGGATAAGATTTATGGGGCCTCCAAAGGCCCGAGGCGTTACTTTGGTATAGTGGGTACCATTGAGTTGGATTACTTCATCCAAGAGTTTGATCGTTGGTATGATCTACAACATATGTTGAACCTGACTTTGTTTACACCCTTCATGGCATGGAAGGGGTTGTTTCAGCATCTGAGGGTCCACCAATGGATGACTACCATGAGTTTAGGAGAGCTCATTTGGAGGAGATTGAGTTATGGACACAATATTGGTCTCCAAACTATATCTCTATCACTTCAAGCTCAATGGCCAGGAGTAGATCGGCTGTACCTACGAGTTCTAGCTCAAGTAGTGTTGGTGGAGTTAGTGGAGGTGCACTAGCGGGAGATAGTGCTACTATGAGTGGAGGTACTGCTGTAGGAGGTGGTGTGGTACCGGGGTTTAACCCCATGGTGGAGTTCTTCCCGTGTTTGAGGCAGAACTACCAAGGAGTGCGGATTGACAAGTTGAGGAGCTTGCAGGAGTTCCAATGGAAGGCTGGAGAGAGCCTACACGAGGCAGCTGATCAATTTCACTTAGGGAGTAACTGAGGCCCAGGCAGTCCAATTTTGGTATGGGATACTAGACATGGAGTTACGACGTAGAGTTCATGATGCTACATTGTTGTAGGCCACTTCGCCCACTTTGGCAGTGGTCTTTGGTTTGGTTGAGCATATTGAGCTCAACATGGTGGAGGAGAGAGTGGTGACATCTGGATTTGGTAGGGAGACCTCATCCACGGCTATGACTTCTTCTAGAGTGCAGCAGAGTGCACCATACCTAGTTGGTTTTTGAGGACAAGGTGGACAGCCCAGATCCTATGGAGCAAGTGGAAGGCCTAGTGGAGTTAGACCCTTACCTTCATTGCGGGTCAGCAGTAGCCAATGAGTGGTGGTGTTGCTTGTTGGACTTATGGTGGACCTCACCATCGGAGAGAGTATACTCAAGGCAATGGACCTGATACCTTAGGTGCATCACAACCAACAGAGGTAGTGTGAGCATTGCCACAGATTTGGTCACACTAGTGATTGGTGTTTTGACCTACACCCAGAGTTACGGAGTGGTAGGGCTGCTATTGCAGGTAGTAGAGGAGCTCCAGTTCATGGAGTACGAGGTGGTAGAGGTGGTGGTAGAGGATCTACACCTAGTAGGGATGCAATAACTGCCCTTACTTATGATACAGCTATGGCTACTCAGATTGAGCAGTTGGAGCAAAGATTGGCTAATATGGTTATTGCTCAAAGGAGATTAGATTAGGGTGCTAAGGCTTCCACCTCATATGCTAGTGATAGAGATGCGTTGGATTTCATGTGCGGAGCAGCACAGGTGGATGCATATGCAATAGTGACTAGGAGTGCAGTACGTGCTCTAGAGCCTAGAGGAGCATCAGTGGAGTTGGACCCACAAAGAGGAGAGGTTGGGAGACAAGTCAAACTTCTCTAATCTTTCACACTATCTAAGGCATTGCAGACAACATCCATGGTTCCTAGACATCCCAATGTAGGTGTGGTAGGTAGTGATGGAGTATATGATGGACTACCTGCTAGTCAACCACCTGCTTCTACACACACTAAGTCTAGCATGATGTTGGGGGCGGCCCAGCTGATTATGCGGCATCTTTTGTTTTCAGCCAATGATATGTTTACATTGAGAGTTGACCCAACCCCAATATTCTGGTTGGCTATCATGTTGTGTGAGAGTAAGGATGGTGCGGTTCCTACTACTAGGGCAGAGGTGGTTGATAGTGGAGCTGACTTGGTTGAGGACCATGGGATTCGTTCAGCGACCAGTGGTTTATGGCAGACAGCAACGGCTAGACTGGAGGAATTGCCAACTAGACCGGCCTTTGAGAGAGCGCGATTCACACTTGGTGTTGTCCTATTGGATAACCAGAGGAGGATTTTTGTTTGGTGGGACCTTTAGTGAAGGTCTATACACCATAGAGAGTCTTGTTAGACTTTGGTGCGCAGCCCTTTATGTTGGGGAAGGCGGTAGTTGTTGGTCTAGAGTTACGGAAGACCAATGTGGAGAGGTGTTCATTTCAGATCCAGACATCTCTAGGGGGCGGTTCGACACAATACATCACACGTGGGGAGCTTGTTGTCCAAGTTCAGCCTGGTCATCCGATTGATAGCTCGGTGGTGAGAGCTCAGGCTATTGCGACAATAGCTGAGTCATACAATGTGCTAGTTGGGGAAGCAATGTTATACCCCATGGGTTTCAGCATTGACAATTAGGGGGAGACAACCTCTTATAGACTTGGTTGGAATTCTGGTGAAGGACAAGTATGTTGCCTACCAGTACGCTTCAGTAGTGGTAGTCTTGGCTCACTATAGTCTGGGACCATGGCAGCATCAGTTTTAGCTTTTAGTGGTCCAGTTACTTGGCCTGGTGACTTGTTGGAAGGGAATGCCCATGTAGAGGATACTCCAGTACCAGAGGAGATCACTTGGCTTTGGAGTACAAGTGAGATTGTTCCATCTACCTTGGATGTTCCATTGTGGAGTTCAGAGGAGGCGTTAAAGCAACATGCAAATCAATTGGTGTAGTAGGCTTGGAATGGAGCCTTTGTACCATCAAGAGATGAGTGTGAGGTCATCAAGAGATGAGTGTGAGCAATTGCCTCAAGAGGCAATTGCTTTGACACCTCTGGATACCACACTCATTGCTTGGCAGTATCCAATAGAGGGGATATGCCTATTGGAGTTATTTGGTGGGATCAGCACCGGACTAGCTGTGGTGTTACAGGCGGGTATCCAAGTACAGAGGTACTTGTATGTAGAGAGAGATGAGACTGCTAGGCGAGTCTCTCTACATCATGTGGCACACTTGGCCTATTGATATCCGGAGTTATTACCAATGTCAGCAGTCAGAGGTTACCAGAAGGCCCTACCAACAAACATTTCCTTACTGGGGGCGCATGACCTAGAGAGACATGGGCCTATTCACTTGGTGATTTCTGGATGGCCATGTCAAGGACATACGCGTGCTGGTCAAGGATTGGGTCTTTAGGATCCTCATTCTGGTGTGTTTTGGAAGATGTTACGGATACTATGACATCTCTAGGTTCATCAGTCTGTTTCTTGAGCTTACTTTTTGGAGAATGTTCCTTTGATGGGTGATTCTTGCACTAGAGTGGTGGTGAATACACATCAGGTCCATTCTTGGATGGGACCTAATGTATTGTTAGATGCAGCTAGAGTGGGATCACGTGCTCATTGTCTTCATCTTTGGTGGACAAACCTCTTACCCAAAGAGGTTCTACAATGCGCTTATGATGGGATTCAACAACTTGACCACATCCTTGTTGATGATATCTATGTTGGGCGTTAGTCTCAGATAGTGGTAATGGCTGATAGGTCACATATGGCAGTGGTGAACCTAGTGAGATAGCCTAGAGCTGCATTTCCCACACTCATGAGTTTCCCAGGCTCTCATGCTTTTTGAGAGGGAGGACTTGGACTTGTTTGGGACTCAGAGTTACAACAATTGGTGGAGCCCAACGCTGATGAGAGAGAGTAGGCAATGGGTTTTTGTACCGGTATTATTGTTGTTCTAGTAGTGTCAAAGGCATCCAGGCGTCAAGTATTAGGTCAGGCTATGGACCTAACTGTTTGACCTGGATTGTGAGTCTTGGCTTGGCAGAGCAACGTAGGATGCGCTTGATAGGCATCACCACTCAGACACTTGTGAGCCTTGTGCCTATCGAGACAATTCAGGCACATGCTCGGGGCAATGGACAAAGTGGACATGGTATTCTTGGGACACATCCAATAGCTACTAGAGAGAGTGGTCTACTTGGAGTCCATCCAGGTGAACGTGGACTACTTGGATTACATCCTTGGTCCACTTGGGATGCAGCTAGAGGACGTGTGGAGCTTACAGCCAAAGTGGAGGGGGTTTTTCACATAGAGGTTGGGACCTCTAGTGGTCAGGAGCATGACACTATTGCTCCCATGGGCCCAGTGTAGCAGCTAGTCAGTACGTCTTCCACTCCTACGACAATTAAAGAGGATACTTGGGAGCCAGATCTTGGACCCAAGCTTACTAGAGAGGAAAGACTAAGGGTTTGGAGGTTCTTGAGGAGTCACACGAGTTTTTTTGCCTTCAATATGAAGGATTTGGATGCTCTGAAGGGACATGGTATACGGATTGAGCTGACTAGCAACACACCAATTTTTTGACGTCCTTATCAATATAGTGATATGGAGAGGATATTGATTCAGAGCCGGAGTAGTGATCTTTTTGAGGCTGGTTTGGTAGAGATTTCACATGCAGAGTATGCATCAGCGACAGTGATGCTAGCCAAGAAGGATATGCATGGCAACTACACAGATAGGCGGATGTGTGGAGATTACCGTCCTATCAACCGACAGACCAGGGCTGATCGGTATGCCATGCCTACATCGGAGGGGATTTTTGATGCAATTGGGCATGTAAAGATCTTTAGTACTTTGGATCTTTGAGCGGGATATCATCAGTTGCCAATCAGGGAGGAGGATAAGTCCAAGACAACATTTTGGGCTATTGATCCTCATGGCAAGGATGTGTTATATCAGTGGAGTTTCTTACTATTTGGGTTAAAGAATGCTCTTGCTGAGTTCCAGAGGGTCATGGATAGGATCCTAGTTGGATTGGATTTTGCTCGGTGTTATATTGATGACATTTTGGTCTATAGCACTACTGTGGAGGAGCATGAGAGACAGTTGTTGGAGGTGTTTGAGAGGTTGAGATCTCATGGACTCAAATTACATCCTGGGACGTGTAGGTTCTTCTATGAGTAGGTTGAGTATTTGGGTCACACTATCTACCCTGGATGACTTGGTGTTCAACAGACCAAGGTGGAGGCTATTGCACGTATTCCTTGGCCTACGGATGTGAGCAAAGTGCAAGCATTCCTTGGGTTGGAAAACTTCTATTGCTGCTATATTAGAGGATTTAGTGCCATTGCCAAGGCCTTGACAAAGCTGACCAAGCTGGGACCTAGAGTGGTGAACCGTGATGCAGATGGGTTGAGTAGAAACCCAACACCACTCTTGTGTAAGCTTGGTCAGCTTTGTCAACTGTGGCGTAGGAGCATTGGATGATGCTCTAACTCGCTCACAAACCACACATCTAGCAACCCTAAACTATTATACCTTGGTCTGCATACCACGCCACCAATAATGGTAGATCCCAGCCAGTAGGATCAGACCGGAGCACGTTGGCATGGTGAGATAGATGAGGAGATAGTGCCAGGTTGGCATGCATCAGCCTTTCTATGTATATTTGCAAAGGCTTTGGTGGTATCTCTCTCAACACATACAAGAGAAGTTATTGAGGTCACAGATCCAAAGAGTGAAGATATTGGTACAATTCAGCAAGACATTCATGATGATGTCTTAGTAATGTACTATCTTTGCATTGGTGTTGTGGGTGGCACAGTTGGGGCCAAGGAGAGAGACCGTGTTCTTCAGCGAGCCAGATGGTTAAGATTGGAGGGCAGACACTTTTGCATGTATGGAGGATGGTAGAGTGCGAGTAGTACCACTTCCAGCATAGAGACCACAGTTGGTCCGTCATGCTCATGAGGAGCTAGGACATTTTGGAGTAAAGCGTACATATAGCTTACTCTAGAGTCATTATTGGTGGTGCGGTATGTAGACCAAGGTACAGTAGTTTAGGGTTGCCAGATGTGTGGTTTGTGAGCAAGTTAGAGCATCATTCAATGCTCCTACGCCATAGTTACACCCATCACCTATCATGGGATTGGGTTACCGTTGGAGTTTGGACTCCACTTGACCTTTACTGCTGACTGTGAGACATCATTGGTATGTTTTGGTGATGGTGGAGCACTTCTCCAAGTGGATTGAGTTGGTGGCACTTCTTGACAAGTCTAGTGAAGGGACAACTTACTCGTTCTTGGATCAAGTTCTTAGTCATTTTGGTGCACCAGCTGAGGTCATGACTGATCAGGGTATAAAGTTCTTGGAGGAGTTTTAGGTCTTTTGTGACAAAGCTTTGATTGATCGCCATACTACCTCTCGAGATCACCCTAAGGCAGATGGCTTAGCAAAGAGAGTGGTTCAAACGGTGAAGAGAGGACTGCAAAAGTATGGTTTGAAGAGAGGCCACTTGGGAGATTGAGACTCCAGTTACCTTGGTTGGCAATGGGCTATCAGTTCAGCCGGCAAGCCTCCTTAGCATCCTTCCCTCTGTACTTTCTACTCTATGGACAAGATCCAGATTTACCTACCGCCATTTGTTGAGATGCTACTGTAGTTTTGGACCTGATGACCCCAATGTATGGATGAGCGCATGTTCTCAGCAGGTAAAGATGTTTTGGAGAGTGATGCCGATGGCCTTTGAGAACTTGGCGATTGCTCAGCATAGAGATACTTTACGCTATGCTACCATTTGAGGAGGAGCTTATAGACCCTTGATCCATCGATTTCATCTAGGAAACTATGTATATCTATAGCAGATAGCACCGATGACACTTGATGTTTTGACAGGCCACATTATCTTGAGAGTGCGTGAGGTTTTGCCATCTAGAGTCCTTGTGTTAGAAGGATGTGATGGTGTTGTTTGGAAGGATCATGTGCACAATTGTGTGCCATGCTACCTCCCAAACATTGATGGTACTATGGACCCAAGCTTGGCACTTGTACGTGCAGGCTTGAGGTGTATGTTATGTGGCTCTTCTGGTGGAGCTGCTACTATGTCAGTGTGTGATAGATGTTCAAGAGGATAGCATATGGCATGTATCACTCCTCCCCTCACGGTGGTTCCTCAGGGACAGTGGTTATGTCCTAGATGTACTTGACCTATAGCTAGTTCATTCTTTATATGGTATAGATTGCAGACAAGCAACTAACGATAGGGCTCCATAGCACCCGGTCTCTTGATCTTTGCCCATTATAGGGTATACCATATACTTAGAGTAGATGGCTATCTAGAGTTAGAGGGACCTAACCGCCAGCTAGGGAGGCAATTGTGGCACTTTAGAGTCTATGTATGACTCATATGTGAGTTGTGCTTCTATAGTGTATGATGTTGACAGCGATATATGTTGTGTAGTGATGTATATTGTGTAGCGATATATATACGCACTATAGCTATCATGCCATTTATAGTGTCGCATCTAGATTGCTCGGACACTAGAGTTCTAATGATAGTAGTTAGAGTTATTTCAGCAATATCTCAGAGACTACTTTCCGACAGTCAGATTTCAAGTTCAGGGTACTGACTTCACGGTAGGGCCCACTGTCACTTTGCATTGTTCGCATTGTTGAGTGTGCCATCAGCGCGACTGTTAGGGTTTTAGAGCTAGCTCAAGTCCAGGGAGTATAGTTTTGAAGTGAGCTCTAGAGAGCTCACTTCTCTAATGTTGAGCCTTCGAGTTCCTGGCTATGGTGGACAGAGGCTGACGAGTGTCACCTGGATTCTCTATGCTTGAGTGGGTGTGGTTTGACTATAATCAGTGCCCAGTTGTTGGCAGTTTATAGAGTGACAGATCAAGTATTGATTTGAGTTGAGTTGAGTTGAGAGTGGTAAACAATCTGATTATTGTGGCACTTTAGAGTCTATGTATGACTTATGTGTGAGTTGTGCTTCTATAGTGTATGATGTTGACAATGATGTATGTTGTGTAGCAATGTATATACGCACAACAAACCTAGTAAGGTAAGGATGTATGGATCTCTTTAGAAAATTATAAAGCCTACTAAAAATAGTAATCCAAGAATGAAGGAAACCAAACCTTGTGAAAGAAAACCTCCTCCTTTCCCTAAAATAATCAATATCTAGCTTGGCAAGAGTGTACTTAATGGAAAGAAAAGAAACAAACCAAGAAAACATCAACCGTGATAACATAAGGAATAGATGAGATTATCAAGAAAAACTATAAATTATACTAACAATGGTATTCAATGAAAAACTTAAACCTTCAAAACTAGTGATATACATGGAACTAAGGGAAAACGTCTTCACTTTCCCTACAATATTAATGGTCTCTAATACTTTTCAAATACTATCTAAACTCGTATAGCAAACTGAGTATCCTTTACTTGATATTACGAGGACAATTCTATCTTGCTCCAAATCAAAGGAAGCACCTCTCTTGCCTCACGGATCATAAATCTTCACTTTGTCTCTATTTTATTTTAGCTTGCTTGATACAAATCAAAGAAAAAAGTAATCATTAAGGATCATTGTTGTCTTAAAATTTGTCTTTCATCTAACTTGGCTCAATATTACATAGATATGAAAGAGATTGTCCTCTTGTATCATTAATATTTCAAGAACAAGGCTATCCTTCAACAAAAATCAAGACAAGGAATATTCTTCCTTACCTTAAGGAAATTTTATCTCTAGTTTGCTTTTAAATCATCTGATATTGAATGGTAAAGATTCATTTCTTTTGGAGCAATGTTCAGTAGTGTCCTTGCATATAGTATGGCCCTAGCTCAATGAGAAATAAGTAAGACGTTTTTATTTGCATAAGATCGTTGTAACATACTCAGATGTCCTTAGTTCTAAGGTTTTGCTAAAGATTCTTAAGACTGTCTGCTCTAAACCTATTGAGAACAGGAGAGAAAACTAGAAAATGTAAAACCATACATAAATGATATTATAATGTGGCACAATAAAAGAACTAGATAAAATTATACTATAAATTGCTTATAAGCTCCTAATAAGAGAATGCCTTCAACACTATAAAACATTCTTATCTAGAGTTGCATCTAAATAGTACAACAAAGCTAAAATACCATTTAACTACTTGCTGAGTACAATTAATTAACTTTCAATACATCTTCATTTACCAGATGCTACAGTAAAATAAAACTATTGGCATACAGCTGCATGTTAGAAACTGTTAATGCATTTAATAGATTATTACATCTAGACCAAATATGATGTGAATGTTGACTTGATGGTGAAAATAACCAAATATGCCAAATTTCCATAAGGGTCGGAAAGCATGGGTATTATATATAATTATTCTCTATCTTGTTGATGATGTTACTGTGGTCTTTATTTTAAATATTTTATTGATCATACTAGTTAGTGTATCAAAGAGAGGTGCTTAGTTCAAAGTTGTGGAAGATGTTTCACTAGCATAAGGGATCAAAGTTCTAATACTAGGCACTTTTATTTGAATTGATTAACATGGACATCTGCACTAAACAAACATTCCAACACGTCTAAAAATGATTTCTGGCAACATCTTACTATCACTTGTTGAACAATATAAACAACTAACGGACATGAAACTTCAACCACACAATCTTAATTCAATGGGATTTTTATCAAATCATTATGCACTTGTCATTTAGTATGGTCCCTTAATGATTACATATAGAGTCAAATAATTATAATTTAAGGATCATTCATGATATTATAAGCAATCCTTTTTGAAGAAGAAGTTATGAAATGGATTGTAATGTATTATCTATTCACTATCTTTCCTTTGTGATTCATTTGGAATTTCCAAACTAATTTTTAGTGAATCATACTTTTTTCATGCATTAAATTTTTAACATGCCAAAAAAGAAGAAGGAAATCATGTTCTTTTATCAAGCATCTGCCAAGTAAAAATTTTGAATAGATATACACGTAAAACACTCCTCTAATCGCTGGATGTCAAAGGATATACCAAAAGTGGATTCCAAAAATAGGAGATCGCTTTTTAAATGAGATATATCGCTGGGCACAAATTGCTTACAAAATACATAGGCCAATATTTTTCTACATTGACTCATTAGCACCCCAACTGAAGTAGAAAAGAGAAGATGATCAAAGGTAAGCCTGAATGATCAAGAATCAGAATCAGCCTAAGCCTAAACTTTGACACTTTGAACCTCAAGTTCATCCGGGAAGATGCACTCTCAAGTGGTCAAAGTCAAACGCCAAAATGAAGTATTTACTAATTTGGAACAATCAAATAGTGGACAGAAGTGCTCAAATGTGAGCTACATAAAATAAGTACTCTTTATGGGTTTCATGTCATGGTGAAGCCATTGTTTGCAACATAATGATTAAAAAGAGTATTATGTATTTTGCTATGGCAAAAAGAAGTTCCCTTACTTGTAGGTATTCTTGTCATACTTGCAGAACCAATTGCACTGTAATGGAAAACTAATTCTTAGATCACGATGGCAAAAGAAGTGCTCTAGAAGTCTCCTTGTCATGTAAGTCTTAGTATTTAAAAGATTCTAAGAATTAAGTTTGATAATTCATAAGAATTCATGGTAATAATCAAAATGATATGGATAAAATAGGAAAAAAGAAATATTATTTGAAGCATGTTGGTCAAATAAAGAATATATGAAATAGTCCATATGTAAAAACTTCCCGAAGGAACCATGTCAATAATAGAATAAGGAAAAGAACTTCTAAGAAATAGCTTGTAAGAACACAACTTCTAAGAAATAAAGCTTAATCATATAAAAGCCACAAGCCACTGGAACAAGATTCACAATTGTCCACCAACCAAAGACAAGTGATGAATTGGTTTCGGAGGGAAACTGAAATGTACTTTCAACGGTAATACTTTCATATATTTGATTACTGAAAATACATTCAAATTGAGATCGTGTTTCTTGTGAGAATAAACACACACACACATATATATATATATATATATATATATATATATATATATATATATATATATATATGCTCTCAAGAGAAAATGCACATACGCATGTGAAGATGTACACCGGAGATGCTCATAATTGACGATGTGGAAGGTTGACAAAACACAACGTCTTCCGTTAGAAAGTTGTGACTCTACTAACACCGGACAGAAAATATATCACCGCAGTTTCCAAATCTTCAGATGCACTCCTCCTTTCTGCCATATCCCGTTGAGTTGGAGATGGTGACCCTTAAAGGCAATGAAGTCCGTCATTTTTCCCGATCACACAGTAGCCTTCAACTTTGTGTAGGAAGCTATGCTGTGTAGAATATATAAAAATCATACAAAGTCGTTTATAGAACCGGACGTAGGTACCGATATCCCATAAGCCTTAACAAAAAGCATTAAAAATGTCCCACTGATCATGATCTTACAGAAACGTTGTGGCAGATTGAAGCAGAGACATTGGAGATCTGAATATAATTTGAATATAATCTGTTGGAGTGCTTGTCGGGATGCTTTTATATCTGGCTACTCTGCTTCTTCCAGTCACGAGAAGAAAGGCACCCAAAAACCCATATACAATTGGATTTTCACGAGCTCCACATTAATCTGTTCCAGGTGTACTTGCGCTCCATAGCATCATGTAATTCATGGGAATATAAAAATTCAAGGGAGGAAGAGTTGATCTGTCCTGGTAGATGTCAAAACAGTAAAATTTTACATTTCCCTTTAGGTACAAACATCCAAGTACATCTTCAGCTTTTTGGGAAAAGCTATCAATAACAGTGAGTCGACTGTCTACACTACAATAAGTCAACCGCTTATGAGTGATTCACACTTTCTTCACAACAGCAGTCAGTCAGCTTTAGTTACGTTGGACTCACATGTCCCCACTTTGCAAGTGGCAATATCTTGTCTTCATGGCACACACTTAACGTACTCGTAAAGAAGAAACTGTTGTGAGCCTGACCTGCGAAGGATGACTGACTGGTCATCGAAGCTTTCCAGCTTACCACCAGTCAACAACATTCTTTGAGTCTTTGACATTCATTCCTCGCCAAAGGCACCGGAGTTCTGCGGTGGTATTCTTTGACACATCCTTGCAAAGAGATCAGAATATTTTTGTCAACTTCGAAAGCCCTTGGGGTGAAGACGAAGGTATCGACCAAAATTGATGATTCTTGTTCGGAAAATTACACCAATAAATGGTGGCTACAAGTAAAGGTGAACAGACTTTAAGCTGTTTCGTTCAAGCTCCAAGTCCAAGTCCCCACTACCATGCCTCTCACACTCGATGTCCCTTTGATGTATGAGCCTTATAGATAACAATTGAACAGTTGCTGCAGGGTATACCGTTTCTATTGGAATTTCTGGAAGTGTGCAAGCATCGGAGAAGGCCCCCCATCATTTTCCACGTCTTTTCTATTTCATCTGAAGCCCTTGGGTACAGTTTATCCGGATACGTGCTTCAGTTACGAGTGAACTCTGCATTGGTGGCAACTACCTGATTAGCACTCTTGTCTTGTCCCCTCCTGTACGATACTGCATTGAACATATGTGTGCACTTAGCTAGCTAACCTTTTGAGGCTAGCTGGGTATAAACTACAGATTACTTAAATCAACCTAGCCCGACTGAGCCTGAAATTCTGTTGTCGTTACTCGTGTTCAGTATAACGAGACATTGATGGATTGAGAAACGTTATCTGGCACTCTGCTTTAGGCCCTCTCATCAAGGTTGTGTGAAAAGCCTCCAATGTCGGTATTTTTGTCTGTTTCATGGTTCTGAAGAGATTCTTCGATATCTTCCCCGTTAGAACAGAAAAATGCACTATAAGAAGCACAACGTTGTAAATCAGTTGCGCATGACGCAATGGGAAATCATCCATCTCATTTCTCAAAGCAGCTTCCTACAGTGGGCAACACGTCATTGACTACAGCTTCGATAGTACAACCGGAAACAGTTACATAAAGCAACAACACACACACGCACACACCAAGACTATGTTCTTAACTTTGTAAGATCCTGAAATCTAAGGTATTTGTATCGTGAAGAACACTCGAAATGGGTCTAAGAAATATCGTCGCCTTTTTGTCACTGAAGTACAAGAAGCATGTGTGATGATGACCTCCTCGAAAAAGAGAGCTTTTGTGGTGCTATGTGCGACAACAAGAACAGGGTACGAAGATGGTTCTGAATCAGTCTAGTATGTTGTGCTGACAGCGTATGGGTAAAATGAATTTCTCTTTTCAGAGAAAGCATTGCATGGTGAAAGATGGTCAAGATAGAACTCGAGACACGTAAACTTTTTCATAGGTTCGGAAGAAAGTCCATTTAACTCGTTATATTTTCATATGATAAGTCAACATGACACCCAGTTGTGTTGTGGTTAGAGCTTGGAAACTTCAAGCGGTGAAATAATCAATCAGCCAGAAATTGCGATGCTGTTTCAATCATTTCATGTATGGAAATTAAGTGAATGTGGGACCTAAAGTCACGGATCCTATCATTTCTCTTGGTTATATGGTGTATGCAATACATATGAAGATGATTTTTATGTCATCCTTGTCGATGTTGATGTCAATTTAATGTTTGTGTTGTCGAACGTCGGTTACTATTTGTACTGTTGATTGCATTAAGTTCAATTCAAGGAAATTAAAGAGGCGTTCAAAGCCGGCATAGTCTTTGAGCAACTTCTATCAATGATGGTTAAACATTGTAAATCATGTAATATGTAGATGGTTGAAAATTTTACACTGTTTATTGTATATATATACATATATATATATATATATATATATATATATATATATATATATATATATATATATACATATTTATATATTTCTAAAATGTAAATTGAAATAAAATGTTATACTTCAGTCGATGATATACTCTATTAGTAATTTTAGTTGATTACGCATTCTTGGCCATATCTTTTGTTTCTGAAGAGATATTAAATATTCTTCACCATTCCACGGTACAAAATATGCCTCCTGGAGTTTTGCATTATTTATAGCACACCACATTTCTACAAAGTAAAAATTGAGAATTTCCTTTTATTTTGCATTGTTTTCTTAGAGATACTATTTGGGTTAAAGGGTTTGCCAAGATAGGAAGATGGTCTTGTTACCATTTACCTTCGGCATAGAGAGAAATCGCACAAACATAGAAAGGATGAAGAAGGGAAAGTACAAAAGGAACAAGCCAAAAGTGGTTGGATACAAAGAAGGGTCTGCACCAAAGAAGTATGAGAACAAAGGCATTTGCTGCTGCAAACCTCTAGCACACACATCTTTGGACTAGAAACACTTTGGCCTGAAAGACCTTTGGTGCAATCATTCTTTGGCATGAAAATACACTCGGTCAAATAACACCTTTGGCCTGGGAGTCAGCCAGTCCAAATAGACT